>RSEF01000002.1:117505613-117547499 GCA_003993805.1 Himantopus leucocephalus | reverse complement strand
AAAGCCGGGGCTGCCCCATCCCGGCCCTCTGCCCCATGCTGCCTTTCCTGGCCGGGTCCCCGTGCGGTCACACGGTGGGAGTGACTGCACAGCCATTTGGTTGACATGAAACCTCCCCGCTGGCTGCACCCCTGTCCACAAAAGACCTGCAGAGCACTGGCTGGCAACCGCCTTTCCCCCCCGAGAGTGAATCTTGAGTGTTGGAACAAATTTGAATTTCTGAGAAATACAAATAGCCACAGACGCATTCATTTTGAACGTGGTCCCAGCAACCTCAAAGGTATTTCTGAAATGAAACGTGGGGAAAGGAGGAATAGAGATTTATTTACCCTTTTTTCCCCGTAGAGGCTTATTTACCTTTTTTCCCCTGGGGTTCAAACGAGCAAGCTGCTCTGCCCTTTGTGCTAGGAAAGACAGAGGAATGCTTTCGTTTACGCCATAATCATGCCCGAGCGCCTCAATTAGATGGTGCCACTTGCTTTCCTAAAAGCAAGTTATCTTGCCTTCCACTTGCTTTGGTTTATATCCATATTGCAGAAAGTCCTTCGCAGGCACGTCAGGTCACTCTCAGATTGGCTGTGGTTGCGCTTACTTGCACGTTTTCTTTCTGTCTTGTTTCCCACAGCACCTCAATCATCTGGTGGAAGATGACTGGGTGGGCTAAAGATTATTTTTTTTTTTTTAATTCCACAAATATTCTTCAGCTGTAAAACACTTTCCCATTTCTTATTAGGTGGCATCCAGATGATTTCAAAGCTGTGTTACCAAATCTACCCCATGGGCTGGGGTGCAGGACTTCGGGTACATGGGTGCCTGCTGATGCGCACACGGGCACGCAGCGTGCAGCCGGGCGCGTGGGGCCCGCTGCACGACAGGAGGGTTTTAGAGCTCGAAAGACGGAAAGTTTGGTATCTTTGGAAATGCACGGCTGAGCATCAGTTTCTTAATCAGCAGTTACAGCTGCTGTCAACTGCCTTCCTGGCGACCCCCCGCTGATGGTGGAAGCGGTTTAGGGAATATTTTGCAATACAAAGACCACCTCTTAAAGGGGAAAGCAGAGCGCTTCACCATCTTTTGGCTGTAGGGCCAAAGCACACTGTTTTTCGAGTGGTGGAAAAAATTAAATAGCCTAATAAGCAGTAGAGAAATCCTGACCTTTCTTACTACCATTTTATTCAGTATATATGTGAATGATTAATTTGTGCTGAATAACTTCTATAGCATCTGTGAGTGCATGACTTCCCTTAGTTTATTAAACTTCCCCACCACTTCCGGCTTTTTTTCACAAGGGGTGATGAAAGCATTTGAAATTTAAGTACTTACTGGTGATGTCAGAATATTTTTTGCACATCCCTCTCAAGAGTCACTGTGTAAGACATAGCCATGCACTCCTAAGGGTTGGGATCATCTCAGGTGGAGCCACACATTAGCAGGATTACCCTTGCCAAAGGTCTTTTCCCAGCTGCAGCAGGGCTTATTTGTCATTAAACCTCAAACTTCAGTCATGTTTAAAAACACAGCAACGTCATGCAAGTACAGAGGTGCGCAGTACAAAACTTTTATGGATGGGGAAATGTTGTGGGTCCCAGCAGCCAGAGCCCTGACCCCTCTCCATGGATGTGCAAAAAAAACGAGGGAAGGAGGAGCATCGTGGTCACCCCCTTCAGATTCAGGGACTGCAGGACGCAGGCCCAGACCTCTGAGCTGGGCATTAGGGATAGTCATTATGTATTTGCTGATGATGTCAGGGGCTAATTGCTCCAGTAAACTTGAATCTTGGTACTTTCAAGCTCTGGCAGGAATGAACTTGAAAGAGATAAACGTTCTTGCACTTACAAAGTATTTTTACAATTAATTGCCCAAATACTCCTGGGAAATGGGAAATCAGTTTCCTCAATTTATTGGAAAGGCAGTTAAATCAGGACTATTAGGAGGCTTAAGTAAGAGCACAGAGTAAATTGCTGTCAAATCAGACTGAGAAAAGGCAACCCACCAGTACCTGCTTGACGGTCTTTTGTTTTGCTGCCCCAATGGTGCCGTTTAGTCCAGCGGTCACAAGCAGGGACATGGCACTTGGTGGGAGCGAACCCAGGACCTCAGGTAGCGCTGCTCTGCCACAGCCGCAGTCATTGCCAAGACACTCCTTCCTCCTTAACCCTCAAAACCCGACTGCCGTAAGCTTCATAACTGTTGGCAGACAGACCTCAATAGCCGAATGAAGGTGATGGGAGCAGGAGAGCCAGGAGTCCCTGCGGATGAGTCAGGGGACACTGATCCTGATATTGTTAACTCCAGGGGTGCCTGGGGCTGTGGCCTCAAGAAAAACAGATTGTCAGGCAGCTGAAGGGCCGTTACAGCCAGCTTTTATAAACTACCACTTGATCTTTGCAGTAAGTATTTTTCTTCAGTGTTTCTAAGCTCTTTCCCAGTAAAAGGCGAAAGATGCCTCTGACAGTGGTGCAAGTATGTTGTGAGCATGTTGAGATGGATATTGAGAAGTTTTTCCTCTTTTCAAGTGATGAAGATCAAAACTTCCAAAGTTTAAAACATTCATTTAAACCTTGTAAGTACCTTGAAACATCACCTAGACATTTTTTTTTGTAACCTTGCAGCCTTTCGTTTCGTATCTTATTCAAACACACCACTTCCATATAAATGTCATGAGGTGTAATGTTCAACTTCAGTTTAACAGGAGAAAATTGTGAGCAAATCAAACCAACACTTTTTGTTATTCCGGGTACAGGAGCCTGCCATGCTTCACCAGCATCTCCAAAAGCACGGGTTCAGGCATTTGAAAGAAGACAAAGCGTTAGACACGTGCTTGAGCCTTCAAGTTCCCAAAGTTGATGGATTCTGGTAAGAAATCCTCCATGTTTTAGAATTTTGGTCTGGTTTTTTTTTCCAGCATTTCCCCTCCAGAATGCTCATGAGTCTTAGCAAACTTGGAAATCTTGCACCATTGATTAGCTTCTAAATTGCTTCAGGTAGTTGTAAAGTTACACCAACAGTATTGGTGTATAAGAAGAATTGCAGTTTCTCATTTCAACCTCGAACTGAAAAGAAAAGAAAAAGAAACTGACATTTCTAAGGTCAGGAGTGTAAATGTCTATAAATATAAATTTGTATCTCTGTATATAAATATGTAAAAAGGAACCACATACCTAACACCCCTCCAGACATTACTGCAACATAGAGAGGTACCAAAGACATCCTCAGAAATCCTGCTGTTTCAATAAATCAGATAGAAATGCTCAAACTATACTTTCTTTATTAGAGTTCTTGCTTCAGGATCCTCCCAGAATAAATGTTTCTTTCTTTTTTTTTTTTTTTTNATTTAAAATGTCATTCCAAATTTCAGAGAAGTATGCTTGTGTCCAACCTAGCTTTGCATTTTATTAAGGGACCAGCTTTTGGCTTTATTAAAGCTTTAATAGACAATCCTTTGGATTGCAAAGCCCAGCAGATCCATTAGCGTGTTATTGAGTGCCGTTATACAACGGCTTTGAATTTTTGTGGCTCCACACGCGCTATATTTGGATACACACCAATTCAGGTGCTGGGCAAGCACTTTTGGCAAAGGGCTGTTGGATAACAGACCCCATCTGTACCGACATGGTTAAAATGGTGGTAGTAGTGCGGTGTGGGTGAAGTGTTGTTTCAGCACTGCCAATAGGTCAGTGTGCAAGTTGCCCTCTTCAGGAAAGAAAGGACATGCTCACCCACAAAATTTTGAAAAGGATTATTGTTTTGGGTTAATCCATTTTTAAAGCAAGTTATCGGATATTTGATTGAAGCTCGGTAGAGAAATAAAGAGCTTGATTTATGCAAGGAAGCTGACACCTCTGCCAGGAGCTGTTATGTAGCAGGTTAGCATTGTCAGGCTAATGTAACTTAATTACGGGTACTGAAAACAAAGCATTTAGAAATGAAGTCACAACCGAACAGCCACCGTGCCTACAAGTGACAGAAGTAGAATAGTTCCATCAACTTGAGAGATAAACTGAAGCCCATTCGTGAAATCAGTGGGTGTCTCGCCCGAATGAGCAGTGCAGGATTAGACTCGATTGCGCATCATGCCGGCACTAGTCAGAAACATAGAACAGATGTCAAGTAAATAGGGAAGTGTGGGACAAAACAGAAATAATTGTAAAAATGTGCCCAAGGATAAAATAAATTGATCCTAAGACACTAACAAACACTCTTGTATAAGACGAAATGAGTCTTTGTACTGGGTTGGCTTTTATTTTCTTGCTAATATTGTATAACAGAACTACGCTGGCATGATAGGAGGGGGGATAATAAAATAACTTATCAATGCACTATTAACTCTACATGCTCTTACCTAATAATAAGATATTGATGTCTCCTTTAATGCGTGTCCCATTGTTGAGAACTTTCTCATTACCCCGCAGTAGCATACACAAAATGGCTTTTTTAATATACTCATGGCCATGAACGTTTGGTGCTAAAGACTTGCTTAAATGGTCAAAGATATCCTATTTAAGAAACAGCAAACACTTACATTGCACATTACCAACATTAGAATGGAATCTCATTATCCATTAGCCAGTATTAGTGCAATTTATAACTTACTTTAGTTTGAGCTTTGCAGAATTTCTTGATCTTTGCCACATCATCAGCTGAGAATGTGGGTGCTATGTCTTTGCTCATCAGTTTGATATTATTAGCCAGCATTATTGTCCCCGGGTATTTTCCTCCAGATGCAGAGAAATGTCATGAGATTAACTATTAAATAGATGAACTATTAAATACAAACTGGACCATTGTTTTCACGACACAAAAAGCTGCTTAGGAAAGAGAAAGTGCAAGTGGAATCAAATTCAAAGGAATTATTAGTTTTATCCATTTTATTATGGCTTAGCGAGTGAAATCCACAACAAAAGAGGATTTAATGAAGTTCCAACATGAGAATTCAAAAGAACTAGAACTACGTTGTACAGCTTTGTAGCACCGGGGGTTTAATCTCTTCTTTGCCCCGTGATACGAGCGGGTGGGATTTCTGTATGGTGTGGAGCAGGAGACATCTTCTCCAAGAATGTACTCCGGCTTCCTTTGAAGGAAAGAGAGAAGACAACTCAGTTTTTGCTTTGTTTTCAAAAGGCTTGTCAGACACTTGGGCTTCTTCTAAACACCAATCAGACAAGGCTTGCAAACCCCTCAGGGGGAGAGAAACAGCCCTTATTGCTCTCTACAGCTACCTGAAAGGAGGTTGTAGAGAGGTGGGTGTTGGTCTCTTCTCCCAAGTTACAACTGATAGGACAAGAGGAAAAGGAGTCAAGTTGCACCAGAGGAGGTTTAGGTTAGACATTAGGAAAAAATTCTATACTGAAAAGGTTACCAAAGACTGGAACAGGCTGCCCAGGGAAGTGGTTGAATCACCATCCTTGGATGTATTTAAAAGCCGTCTAGATATGGTACTCAGGGACATGGTTTAGAAGTGGGCCTGGTAGAGTTAGATAACGGTTGGACTTGATGATCTTAAAGGTCTTTTACAGTCATAACGATTCTATGATTGTATGAAAGCAATCATCTCAGAAACATGTTTTAAAGCAGAATGCAGGGAAACACCACCTTAACTTCTACTTCATGAACTTACCCATCTTTTGTAAGTTTACAGGCTTTGTAGGGACTTGCTGGCAAGACAGCTGATGCTTCAGAAGGGCCATGAGAAAATGCTTTGGGAAGGGGAGAGTTCAATTGATGTAAACCATCTAGAGAAAGAAGTGAAGGCAGTCCAAGATCTGCGTGTGAGCAACACGAAGCCTGCCCTCCCCCAGGGCACGGTTGTGCCTCCCAGGTAGAGGACGTGAATGGAAACCAAACGAAAAACTAATCCAGTTCCAGCTCGGGCTGCCTCTGGAGGCTCCTAACAAGCCTCTGTGTTTGCCAAGACTGCCTCTGCTGCCATGGTCAGGCACAGCTCCCCCGGCTGCCCGGTTTGACCCTGCCCAGGTGGGCACCGAACTGGGGACCCACCACAGCTGCCCACGCCGAGGGCTCATGGAGGAGCAGGGAGACAGCTCAGGGGCCATTCAGCTGTCACTGGAGAGGGTCCGGGGCCAGGTAATGGGAGGAAATTTGGCAAAGGGGAGAGGGAGATGGGTGGAAAGGGTTGTTCTCAGCTCCACAAGCGGTGCGGCAGATGTCCTCGCTGGGCGCAGGGAGCAGACAGTCGCAGCCACCACAGGCGAGCCCTGTTTCAGGCTCTAAAAAAAATGGGATCTTTCTGAGTGGATCCTTTGGGAAAACCTACCAATTTTTTTATAATCAGTACAGAAGAAAATTGCGATAGAATTCACAGCACTCGCAACCAGGCTGATGAGAATTTTTTAACCAATCCGTCCAATTTGATACCACGTTCATCCCAAGCCGGCGCTGACAGACAGCCGCCATTGCTGCCATGCCCAGCTGCAAGGTCGGCTGGCAGTGACCTGGGGAGGGGGTGTCGGGCAAAGGGACCTTGACGCAAGGAGATTTTTATGACCGCCTATTCCTCCTGCGCACCATCCAAAAGAAATTAATCTTTCTGTAAATAGCTTTCGTGTGATATTTGTAATATTGTAAGCAGAAGCGCTTGCTCTTGGATATTTGGGGGTTTCCCCACTGAGGAGGAGGATGGACGGCAACTCCAGCAGCTACGGCCCCACCACGGTACCGTGAGGAAGGGACGGTGCGGTGGCAGCTAAGTTGCTTGTATTACTGTTCCAGTGCCTGCGTTACCCTGAGCTGCAGCCAACACCTTGAAGTAATTAAGGACACCTGGACCTGAAGAGATGTCCGCCCGGCGATGCCCTCTCTGCACCGACCGAGAGGTGCCGGCTCCCCACCGCAGCCACGCGCCTGGGACCAGCACAGGCAACGGGCTCCCAATGGGACCAGTGCCACCAGCAGAGCAGGGGGAAAATGCTGTATTAACACTTGCTGTTAATACTTACTGATTAAGAAAACCCAACAACCGGTGCATATTGCTTTTTATACAGCTGAGAGACAAAACACAGACCAAGTTACAACAATGCTTAAATCCAAAATAATTACATTTTGTCACAATTCCTTCCACACGGCCCAAGCTACCGAGCAAGCGAGCTGCCAGCGCCTGGGGAGAGACACGATTTGCTCCACAGCTCCCTTCAATCCCAGCGCGAAAATTTCCAAATGTTTGAAACAGGGAGCAACTAAATCTTTTAATGCTCTCTGAAAAGCAATCAGCTCACCGAACGCATCATTCAGCAGCCTCCAATATAAAATAATTAAACCATGAAAAGCTGCTGCAGTAATCTTACTTTAAAATCCTAAATTCCTTTACATTTTGAGGATCTGATGGCATTGACTCCAGTCAGACACAGACAGACAGGGCAGGAGCTTCTCACAGCTCAGCTGAAGACACCTCTTCCACTCCTCGAGCAGAGGCAGCTTAACTTTATGAAGATTTGTTGTTGCAGCAAAACCATCCAGGAGATACAGCTAAATCCAAATTAATTTCATTTCCAGCCAAATTATATTTTGATGCAGGTCACTAGAAGCTAATCTTTCATCTCTGTTTTTCATACGTGAAAATGAAAAAAAAAAAAAAAAAAAATTACTTATGCAATTAGGTAACAGGAATTAGGTTAAGTTCAGCGTATNCAGCATTTATCATACTAAATAGAATTAAATCAAATGGAAAATTGCATAAAGAAACTCAGCTAAAACAATCAAATTAAAAAGGCCCTTTACCTGTGTGAATGTAATCTTTGATTTTCTCAGAAGAGAAGAAAACCTTATGATTAAGCGAACTTAAAAGGGAGCCTGGATTACCCTTTTGCCATTTCCCTGCACTTGAAGTGTCAGTCTGTCTTCACGAACAGATTTTGCTTCCTGTCTGTCAGGCACGTTCACTTGCTTGTTCTCACACGCTGGAAAAACTTGTGTTTTCGGTATTGCAGAAGCGTTTAAGCTGTACAGTAAGCAGNGAACAGATTTTGCTTCCTGTCTGTCAGGCAAGTTCACTTGCTTGTTCTCACACGCTGGAAAAACTCGTGTTTTCGGTATTGCAGAAGCGTTTAAGCTGTACAGTAAGCAGCAGACAAGTAGCAGATGATTTTTTATTCATGCATTTTTTTTGTTAGTTACATGCATATACACACAGACACCCAGGTGCACACACACACCTGCATTCAATAATATAACACAGCTTTAGCAAAAAACCGAGCTAACCAGAGGCCAGCCTGCTTTTAACAACCTTTTATTGATGCTCTGACTTTTAAAGAGCTCCCATCTGAAATAGCTTATGGTAAGTATTAAAAATGAAGAAACAGCAAAGCCTTCTAGAAGACACGTATTTAAAATTATCTGAAATATTTTAGCGTAATTGAAGGAATTATAGTCCTCTTTTTTCCCAAAAAAAATTCCAAGTCTTCCATTACAACAATTAAAAATGCATTTATGGCAAAATGCAGAGCAATAAGCAGTGGCTTTTATGGAGAATGGCTCTCTGGGAAGAATTTTTCTGATATATAACACAGGTGTAAGAGGCTCAATAATACCTTGGGTCAAATTTTGCTGATGAATATTATCTTAGTTTCTTGGCTGAAATCCCCTCTGGCTTCTAAAAATCCTATTTCATTTCAGGGCAAATTTTGTCTGAGAAATAAATGCAGAAACCCATGCAGTAAGGTTGGTTTCACACAGAACTGGAGAAATGCTGAGGTTTAGGTTCCAAGACAACATTTACTTTGTTCCTTGTTATTTGGGCACCTTTCCTTTAGATCCTCATGAATGAATGGGTGCAAACTGCATCCCTTGAGAACTGGGAGGGCTTTTTTTTATCCCAGTCAGAAACAAGCATCCCTTAATTCAAGGTGCTCCACAGGTTATTGCATGAATCTCCGGCTCTGTGAGTACTAACAGAAAGTCGTTAACACCTTGGAAAAGCACGCAAGAACAAAAATACCAGAGGCAGAGTCACGTATGGTTTACAAACGCAACGTGCTGATACTGTTTTAGTGGTGGCGCTGGGGTCTTTAAATGCATCTGTTCCTAAAATCTTGATTTTTGCTTAGTGCTTCCGAATAAAACCCAACAAAAGCTGCAGGTAAAAATTTGCATTTTAGCATGAAACTTTGAGATTCATTAGTGAAGACAGTGACTTTTAAATACAAAATACCACTTCTGTCTCTGAAAGCCCCTGAGATGTACATCGCTGGAGATGGAGAAAGCACTCCCAAGAAATACCCCAGTGTGTCCTGTCCCCGTTCCCTTGCCACGCTCTTTGCTCGGGGCTGCTGCGAGGGAGGCGACACTGGGTTGCAACCTTGGGCTGAGCCGCTGCGGCTCAGCTTACACCAGCTCTTTTTCTGTACGTTGGTCCTTTGTGTTTGGAGATGAAAGGCACAGTGCGACAGAGAGGCCTCTCCTCTCTCCTTCAGAAACTGCCTTCTCATCTCTGGTTTTTCCACAGTTCAAAAGTAAGACTTTGAAAAAGATTTCAAAGCTGCATCTTGTATATGGAAATTCATGGCTCCAGGCAGGTTCATGATCAGCCCTGAGATTTCAAGCTTAAGAGTAAGAACCTGCAGCCTAAATATAACTCCTTTTACTTGTGCTTTGCCCTTCTCTGTTTTTTTTTTCTGTTTAAAGCCATCAGTAAGAATAAGATGACACCAATTTTCATGGATCATCAATATAGTTTTCCTTTAGGTAGATATTTCAATTTTCTTGTAAAAACACTGTGTGAAGAAAATACGAACACAAGCCATTTGCATAAGCAACAAAAATCAAATTCCAGCTGCTAGTTATCAAATGTTAGTGATGTTATACAGGCTTAGGAAACTGAACTCTGTACAACTAGACAGTAGCTGAGGACGTCTCAGTAATACCCAGAGTGAGGAAATAACCAAACGTCTTTCAGGGCAGTAGGAGCAGAAATATCATGCCGTACACTGGGCTTGGGGATGGGTTCATCTTACATGTGAACACCCAGGGAAGAAGAACGAAAGAAACTCCATCAACTGAAAGCTTTGTGGTCCTTAAAACTGTTCCCACTGCTCAACGGCAGTGGGGTATTTTATAACCGTTAGTCACCTGCTTTTATAAGTGGATATCACCCTACCCGATTCCTTCAGGGTTTGCAGGCACAGTGGAAGCCAAACCCAAGTTTATCTGCAATGGAAGCTTAGAGGTTAAAGCTCTGGGAGCAAAAGGGGTGTAGACAGCAGGAGCAGGGCAGGAAAAGGATGGGCTGTTTTCCCTGGACATACTGGTAGGGCTCTGCGTGGGACCAGAGGCAGCCATCCACCCCCTGCAACCAACCCATCACCCATGGCAAGAGGCACCCAGTCAGTCTCTGGAGGCCAAAAGGTAGCAAAGGTGGGTGACAAAATATCACCCTGGGTTGTGTTGTGTTGGGTTTGTAGGTCAAGCTGAGAAACCTGGATTTGTGCTGTTTGTTGCTTTTTTTAATTAGTGGCCTTTTCATCCTTGGCCTGCTGCGCTCCTGCTGGAGGCTCAGTTTCCAAATTCTAGTTCTTAGCATTGCACAAGAAGCTCAGATTGAATTCTATAAAGCAAAAAATGAGCATTGGAGACCCTGCGAAATGACACTTCCTTTTTTCAGTAAACCAGCCGCAGCAGAGAAGACTCAAAAAAAGAGAAGAAACAATATGTGCCCTTACATTTTTTTTTTTAAAGTCAGAAAGGAAGGGTTATTGGAAAGCTTACTAGATAGGTAAGAAGAAAGTGTTTATCTATCACTGCCTTTCATTACAGGAAGCAGAAGACAAAATCTTTCGAGAAATTCATAGTAAGGCAAAAGTAACCACAGACCTATGTGGGACAGACGTAGACAGAGGGTCATTCCCATCTCTACTGTAGTTTCACTGATTTGTTAGTGAAAGGAGAAATTTCAGGGCCATGAAAATGGTCAGAGAGCTGGAACACCTCTCCCATGAAGAAAGGCTGAGAGAGTTGGTGTTGTTCAGCCTGGAGGAGAGAAGGCTCCAGGGAGACCTTCTTGTGTCCTTTCAGTATATAAAGGGGGCTCATAAGAAAGATGGAGAGAGGCTTTTTACCAATGTGTGTAGTGACAGGACAAAGGGCAATGGTTTTAAACTGAAAGAGGGTAGGTTTAGATTGCGTATAAAGAAGATATTTTTTATGATGAGGGTGGTGGGACATTGGCACAGGTTGTCCAGAG
This sequence comes from Himantopus leucocephalus, assembly GCA_003993805.1. NCBI lineage: Eukaryota > Metazoa > Chordata > Aves > Charadriiformes > Recurvirostridae > Himantopus > Himantopus leucocephalus. The sequence goes on along the minus strand of RSEF01000002.1, from coordinate 117,536,308 downwards.
AAGTTGTGGATGTCCCATCATTGGAAGTGTTCAAGGTCAGGCTGGATGGGGCTTTGAGCAACCTGGTCTAGTGAAGGATATCCCTGCCCATGGCAGGGGGGTTGGACTAGATGATCTTTAAGGTCCCTTCCAACCCAAACCATTCTATCATTCTATGAAATACTAATCCAGTATGATTTTCCAGTCTTTTTGAAGGACAAAAATGCCCATTGTCTTCAGGAGGAAACTGGTGGAGTGGTTACCAGGATGGCCTGTGCTTCATTCTTCAGGAGCAAAGGCTATCTAGGACTAGCTTTTAGGATAGTTTCTAGCTGCCATACATTTTTCCCACTTGCAGAACTGCAGTTAAATAAATAAGATTAGCCAAGATATATGCAGCTCTTCAGGGCTTTGCCAGACCCTCTGCCAATTCTTACAGCGTACACTCATTAGAGCTTCCTCCTGCTTTCTGTTTGCACTAATCCACTGGAAACCCAGCCCTGGAGACCTGCTGCACTGACCCCCAAGTTCATTAAGAATAATTGTTAGTGCTGTATAATGGAAAAGCAGCAGCGCAATTAAAACAGCTCCTTCTTGTGACCGAGCTTTTATGGGATTGGCAGAGGGTCCCCATGAGGGCCCCTGAGCCCATCTATCACCCTCTGCAGCCCCTACAGCCGCTGTCACCTTTTGGTGGCTGTGTGCCAGTCTGACACTGTGTGGCACGTACAAGTACTACAGCAGCCACCGCCACACAAAGCAAGAGGACACATCCCTCCGCTTCGTCACCAGCTCCTTAGACTTGGCACCTTAAGTATATTGTCTCCTTCCTGCCTATTTTCTTTCCTTTTATTCTTCTTCCTCCTACCCCAGACGTGTTTGGCACCAGATTCCTTTTGTCCCGCCCAGGGGTCAAGGGCATTTTGAAGTCTCGTTGAGCAATAAAGATAGATTTGGGTTGTATTTCAATGCTCCCATTGTGGCAGCCTGGTTATCCATCTTGAGCTTTCTACCTTTGGAATCTGATGGCGAGAAGGGCGGAGAAGACACCTTCTTCTCAAAGCCACTCCACATCAGCTCTTCATTGTGCTGAGTGAAAATGCTTTACCCCGGGAAAGGAGAAACGCTGGATCCAGACAAGTGAATAAAAATATAAATACTGTCAACTTTCAACAAAAATTGGTCTTCACTGAGAGTGATAACCACAGGCAAGAGAAGAAAAAAAAATCTATATATGGAATACAATTAATCTTGAGTATTTGCGCAACCCCCAGAGCTGCCATTCCAACAGCTGCCCGTAGGGGCAGAGACAGTGGTTAGCAAGGGGTGCCAAGGGAACCCCGAAAAATCACGCTGCCATGGGAGTAAGGCTGCTAGGGAGATGGGCCAGGGCAAATGGGCTTGGGCAGTATCACTGAGGGCAAATGCCCCAGCAGCCCCAATTTTCTGTTCATTCTGCAATGGCAAATCCCATCGTCTGCTCATGGCATGGAACAAAGGGAGAACGGGAGAACTTCACCCAGGTTTGCAGCTTTTGGTCACACCCCGTGCACAGGAGAAAGTGGCCGCATATGACACGTGCATCTGATGACATAAAGCATGTTTGTACCTGGGCAACAGAGCGTAGTGTGGAGTGCCCCAAGGTAGCGGCGACCTGAGCTAGCACAGTCTACTGCAACTACGGACTTCAGTGATTAGTCACTGGCGTCATGAGGCGGGATGTCAGGCTCTCTAAATATCCTGAATCCCATAGCAACTCGACTCAAGGACAGGAGCCCCAGCTAGAGGGAGAACAGGGTACACACACGCCTAACACATCTAGGGGAGGTCTAATTAGCAAACATATCATACCAAGAGGAGCAGCATGTCCACAAGCGTTAAGCTTGCACTTCCCAAAGAGAGGTGAGCTGTGTTTTCAGGTCCCTCCCCTGCCTGTATTCCTTATGCACGTTTACAGGTAGCCATGGTGACTAGAGTCAGACAGGAGATTTATGTCAGGCTCGACGACTACTGTACCACATGCAAACAGAAGACGCCTGCCGTAGAACAGCATTTTCCTGACAGGGAGATGGCCACATTTCGACTTGGGCTATAGCCCTTCCTTTACCCTTCCTGCATCGAATGCTTTCCCATAGACCCTTTTGCCCAGCTGGGATCAAACCGACTGGAACATTCAGAGAATACTTTTCTCCCTCTTTGGAGAGCGGAGCAGAGATGTGCCCTAGCCAGTCCTGCTCATGGTGAATGAGATTTTTCTTAACTTGTGAAAGCGATTCTGTTTCTCTCTGTTCCCCAACCCACACGATGCACATTCTGCCTCCAGACACGCTTCTCCCCTCTCCCAGATGTGAAGGTTGGAGGCAAGTAAACCCCATCTGTCTCAAATCCAGTGGCAACCGCTGTGGCAGATTCTACCCTGCTTTATTTCTCATAAACATATGAGTCCCTCCCTAAAACCCTCCACAACTACTGTTGTGCTGGAGCAAACTTTCTTTTGGTCTAGTACCACTGAACAAAGCTTCAGCCCAAGGGGAATTTGGCCCAACAGCAACTTACCTGCGTGACGTGGGTGGTTGTAGAGCGGACATTTCCCCCTATTGCCAATACTGGAGGAAACGTGAACTGGCAATCTAGAGTATAACATTGTTTTGTCTCTAATTTTCTCCCCACCCAATAAATGCTTCAGCGACTTTTTGCAAAGCAGAAATACTTGCACATGGTCTCTGCGCTTGAAAGCATATCCAAATTATAATTGAACACATTTCTCTAAAACAAAGATAATCGGCTGAGGGCTTGGGAAAATAATGTTTTAGGTAAATGTCTGCTGGAGACAGGAAAGCTCTCTGGCAACAAATTCTTTGGGGAACACACAGGTGGATGCTCTTGCTGAAGGGGATCAAGTGAAATTACAAGACAGGGAAAAGTAATGTGTCTTGAGAGGTTAAATGCAAAAGCCTGATTGCTCCTCTCAGTTATCCCAATCTTACTTTGTGAATTCACTATTTGAGAAGTGCTTATTTCCAAATTATACTGCGATGGGCAAGAGGATAAGTCAGTGAAATTACTAAATGAAAACCAAACATTTTATACAATACATGCAACCCAACCTATTTAATACAACAAATTCTGTACGCATTTGAAATATCATGAAAATAGTGTCTTTAATATACAGTTTATATACTTACAATACGCGGTTTAAATTTGTTCATATACATTACAGGGATATTTATTTGCACCTGGTTTAAATAATAATCTGCCTTCAGCCTTTTACACAAAAGCCCAAAACAGCACAGAATTCCACAAAAACCATGCTTCGTTTTATAACGGAAATGTACTAAGCCAAAGTTTTGGGGCTTTCTCATTTTTTTCCCAAGTGTTACTTTTTTGACCTACCCAAAGTGAATCTAAAGAGCTAAGAACTAACAGATATTTTTAATATAATTCAGAAGATTGTCCAAGTCAAGAGAATCACTCTGCAGATTTTCACGCTGAAAATTTGGTTATTACACAGAAATGGTAAAGTCTGAACAACTCCCGGACTATTAGGAGTTTAAGACATAACAAATGAAGAGTCATTTATTGCTAGGTCTCAACAAGGGGCCTTCATTTCCCTCCTGCCCGGCCGTCCCTAATACCGCGAATAAAATGGGACAATCCCTCACTTGGATTAGGATTTCATTCGTACCTTCTAGCGCATACAGGGGAAAGCTGCAATTTCAGAGCATCAAAAAGAGGAGCCAGGAGAGCTGGGCGAAGCCCTCGTCCTTTCATGCAGGGTTGGTGTTCGGCTTTTAAGTAGTGTGGCGTACCCCCTGCCTGGCCCACAGACAGGGCTTTGCGGACCTGCGTTACAGGCAGGCACCCTGCTGGGTAGCACGCAAGTAACTGGTGCCAGCACACTTTATTTAGTGGGGAGACAATCAAGGAGTTGATTCAAGAAAAAAACACAGGAGAAAACACTTCAAGTATTTATAGGCAGATTTGAAACATGGTGGGTTTTGAGATGGCAACTTACGCTGTTTTTCTTGAAGCTGTTGTTGTGGAATAAAGTCAATTAAAGTGGCAAGTAAAATTGTTGTATTGGAAAAACCCCTGTGTAATATACAGTTACTTCAACTCTTGCTTCTAGCTGCAAAGAACACTTCAAAATACATTTTCATTCTAATTTTGGATGGACCAAATGTCTTCTGTCTCTAAGTTTCAAGCCGTAGGCAATTTTTACAATACGGCAAGAATAAGAACGCAAATATGCACTTTGAGTTGATTTCAATACAGCTTTGGTTAGCCAGCCAGGCAGCAATTCAAAGAATCTTAATCCTAGGCACAACGAGCGTTTAAAGGAAACCCGCATTTCCTCTCAAGTTTCCTCCCCATCCCTCCCCTGGCCAATTCCGTGTCCACTTCCAGAAAAACTCCCATACCAGAATCCAGCTTTCGCCGCTGAGGGCAGCATCAGTCCTTCCGCTGCCACGCGACTGTTGCATAGAAAAGACATGTTTCCTGGTGCAGGACAAAGAGACAGCTCCGTACAGAGTGACACGCCAGATTTTTTTGCTATCGTAGAAAGGCTACATCTCTGTTAGTAGACAAAATGGGCCAAAGCCTGCTCTCAGGCCCCAAGGACAACCAACACAGCTCACATCAACATGGCTGAACTCTATTACACTCCAAAACCAGGCTGGTTTCCCCCATTGCTAATCTCTGAACTGTGCTTGGGAACTGTCTGGGATCACCCATTGCACAGGCTGGTTGGGTCGCACCAAACCAGGTAAGACCGCGTATCAACAGTTCAGCAGCAAGGGACACCCACGAGAGAGTGCCCGTGCCCCGGCGCTGCCTGGTTTGCTGGGATGGTTTGCACGTCCTATCAAACACTGAGTGCTATCTCTTCCTATTCACATCAGCTGGTAAAAAGTTCATATCACAGGGATATTCCTCAGAGCTTTCAGACACTTCCTAATCACAGTGGGAACATCAAGTTACCCTCCACCTCGAAGTACAGTAACAGTGCAGCATTTTGTAACCTTTTACAGATTTAAGTCTCCAGATTTTACACCCCATCCTTCTAAAGAGATAGCGTGGTTCTCTGCTAAGGCCTGAAGGACTCCTCTGCTCCTCCCTCATTTCAAAGGTGCCACCATCCCTTTGTTGCCAGGAACTTTCCGCGAGATCAACGCGTTCACGTTGGTCTGCCTTGTTCAGACTGCCTTCTACAGCGCCAGAGACGGTCCTGAGCCCCTAACACCACAGCAACGAAGCTCAAGAGGAAAGCAAATAAATCAGATCGCATGGGCACCAGTGCTGCCATAGCCTGGCTACCTACACAGCGGTGGAGAGGCAGAGCCACCATACTCCATCTGCCCAGATTGCTCATCCCTCTCCTGATTTCACCAGAGCAGACGCTTCGGTCCAGCTTGGGCATCACAGCAGGTGGCTCGGTGTCGCAGTCATATAATTCACACAACACAAAAGTTAGGAACACCTAAATCGCTAAAAAAGGCTTGGAAGATTAAGGTGACGAGCTGCTAAGGGCAAAAGAAAAGGTCAAACGCTAACATATTATGCATAAAAATAAGTAAGTGGTGCCAAGCTAGAACAAGACAACTGGAAGGACATCAATAGCAAGTTTGCAATTAGAGGTTTTAGCTGTACTTTTGCACACAGGATCTGCTTCTGAAATCATTGCACGTTTCTGGGCCTTTCAACAGGCCAGTTGTATTTTGGGCTATGCGTACGTGATGTTAATGCAGCACACTCATGAATGCAAATTCCACCAGGCTGCTTGCCAGAAAACCCATTCCAAGCAGGTAAGCAGAGATAATAGAACAGGTATTCACCCGTAGTCAAACAACACTGTTTTCTCGGGGATGTTAATATCCTGGGGGCATTTGAAATATTTAATGTTAATATTACCAAGACTACCATCATCNTTTTTTTTTTTTTTGAGAGAGAGATACATTTTACTTATTTTACCTGGACTTAACAAGCCAAGCAAAACAAATAGAAGTACCTGACATTTAAAATTCGACCCTTTCAAATTTGAACGTTCATTTGACATAGTGAAGGTTAAAATGCAATTGACTTCAACTTGCACATGCCTACCAACAAACATACACACCTGAACAGTACTTGAATTTGATTTGGTCTTACTTGCAGCTAAAATATTTTAGGACGCTAATTAAAACGCATCTGGAGAAAACTATTGATCTGTTGCTAAAAGTCAATACGTTAAGAAAAAGAGTAGGATTATGAACTCTTGGGGTTTTTCTATTGGGGTATTTTTTTGGCTCACTGCTTTCTAGTACCCACATCAATTGGGCTTTGCTCTCTGGCTGAGAACTGGTGGTTTGCATTATTGCAAGACAAATGATGCATCTTGGCTTTGTCATGGAGGCATGACATGAAATTTGCCTGGGCAACAGAAAACTCCATTTGCAAATACATTCTTTTCAGTGACTCAGTATGGCTGAGAAAACAGGCAAAAGCAGCCTCTTATTTTTGTCCCTCCCTTGTATTTCCTCTTGATGCTTCCACTACGTGCCCTACAATGAAAAAAGTGAGATTTTTTTGTATTTCAAAAAGGTAAGAAAGGCAGGTGATGGTGTCACCCTGGCAGGGCTCTGCTCAGCAGCAGGTGAAGGTGAAGCTGCTCCAGCATCCCTGGCTCTGATCACCTGAAGAGCCTGGGCACACACAGTTGCTGAGGATGGACACCACAGACTGTTTCCTGAATCCTTGCATTCACTGCTGCAGAAGCAGAGGATCCTGGGGTTATTTAGACACATTTCAGAAAGCTCTGCCAAGCACAGGAAATCAGCAACGGGCTAGTAAAAGTTGATCCTATTTCTAGCCTTCTGAGCAGTTAAATTTGAAAGGTCTCCAGGGGCAGCCTAATGTCCCCTTCCCATCCCTGTGCTCCCTTTTGACCGCTACTTCCATATGACATCTATCGCAGTGAGTTTTTGCAGCTGGCCAACTGAATTAGCACTTCTTACGACGCTACGGTCCCTCCCACTTTGACAGCCACATCCTCCTGCATCCACTGCAAACAAGACAGGTGAACTTAAACATCACAAGCATTTCCCAAGGCATGGCCCAAACCCGCACGTGGCCCCTTCTTACCAGCACGCAATGTGCTGTTTCTGTTCCCGCCTCGCTAATGCTTTATTTCAAAGGCATCCTACAGGAGTACTATCACCTGCCCCCACAGATCCGACCGCAGGAATAGGATAGCACATCAAGCGCATTTTCAGATGATGGTAACAGCAGCAGAGGAAATCTAAGGGGTTGCAAGGCTATTGCAAGGGCTGCACTAGCAGGCCACTGCGGCAGGCAGGATCTGCCGAGAGGAGTCTGTGCACTGAACTGCCTTTCCCATGAGAAAGCTGCACAACTACAAGTCATGCTACTTACTCCAGCCATCCGACTACAAAAGCAACTTTTGAAATCTACAGGTCATAAACTTTTAATTGGCCAGGGCAGAGTGGCTCAGTAGGAAAATCCCCCTTCTCCCTCCCCTCTGGGCAATGGGCTGAGCAAGACTCTTGTTCTAAAAACATTTAACTCTTTTTACCCAAAGTCACATGGAAAGTGTATCCTCATTACAGGTAGTCAGGAAGATACTGTTAATAAAAATATGCTGCAAGAATAGTGTATTAGTGGCACTTCACAGCAATTATTAACATTTTCAGATGTAGTGTCAACACGATGTTTTTGTATATCTGGACATGCTTCTTGTTAACAGAAACGGAAGAAAGTCACAGCATGTTGCCAAATATTATTTGAACAGATACAATCCCGTAAGAAATAATTTTTTTTTGCAGTTAACACAAAACTGTAAACTGGATTGGTGTGTGTCTTTCAGCATCAAATTGTTCAGTAATAAATACGACTAAGTCTTAACAGACTACGGAGTAAAAGTTCCCTTAGTGTCCAGTTTTTAGCAGCTGTTGAACGTTCAGGGATGCACAAGGCACACCTCTGCAGATTCTCTACCTTTATTATTGACATACCAAAAAAAAAAAAAAATCCATCCACCACTCAAAAATGTTTATCTGCATAGTAAGAATTTTTCTACTACTATTTACAGGAAGGGCTTTTAGTGCAAAAAACAGGAAGTGATGTATCAGCTGAAGTGCATTGAGCACATCTCGTACAGTTTCACTAATAACTAGTCGGTGTCACATCTTGGGCCGCCAGCCATTAATGAACTGTAGTATTTTCTTAACCTGCAATTTGCTTAGCTTAAAGTCTTCTGACAGGATTTCTTCTGTAAGCTGAACCAGTAGATTGCCATCAATCTTCTCTGTAACAAAAAATGATATGACGTCTTCTGACAGACCAATAAACCTCAGCGATTTAGACACTTCCTCTATTGAGAGTCCAGAAAGGTCCGTGGGTGGCTGCCAGGGAGAGCCGTCCCCACAAGATCTTGGTGCTAACTGGAGGTGGAGGGGAGACGAGAAGGGGTAAGACACAGAGAACGTATCCTGCATGCCCTTTTTAATGAGATATTGATCTTCCAAGAGGTCTGGAGAACTAGTTTTTGACTCCTCCTCAGCACCATCTATTTTCAACGGCAAGGGACATGTGTCTGTAACTGTCTTCTCTTCACTTGACTTCGGTGCCCGAGGAGGTAAGGCAGGACACGAATGGCTCTGCTTTGTGTTGCTGACTCCCAGAGTTTTCTCATCAGTGCAGTCTAGAGAGTAACTTGCCGACTTTGGACAGCTAGAGATGGTGTTTGTGAACTCTGCTGGCGTCAGTGGGGAGTACCCCGCTGGGAGCTCACACCCATCAAAGTCAAAAGTCAAAGGTGCTGGACAGTTTCTCTTTGGCGTACCTGGAGTCTTCTGTCTGGGGTAACTGTAGCTCCTGCTTGGATCGAGCAGGAAATCACTTCTATTCAGGCCTTCAGCAGTTCCTGAAAAATGGTTTGGCCAGGATAACCTTGAAGGTGGAGCTTCAGTTGAGGGGCTTCCCAAAGGCATTGTGCTCTCAGGCTCTTTGGATTCGGTTTTCATCATGTTACAAGGGTAGCAGGAAACAGGTGCGCTCTCAGTTGGGTTGGTGTTGTCGCTCTCTGTGACATTGCTTAAGGAACAAAGCAGAAAGGATGTTGTTAGTATGAAAAAATGTGGCATTTGAATAAATTAATAAATCATCTGACAGAGTCAGAGGGTGGCTGTCACAAGGAAAGAATCTTCTTTCCTCTGGCAGAACTTTTCAGATTTGAATTAACAACACGTTTGAATAATGCACTGACAGTTCTTTTACTCCTTCTACAAGCCTGACAAGATGCTGATATACCCAAAAGCCTCACGTCTTGGTTTTTCAAGCTCATAAAAAAGTAGATGTCTCAATTCGGTTCTGTGTCATCTCCCGAATACTCAGTTTTTCCACTGTCGAATTCCTGAGGGACACCACCATGGAAAAGGAACAGCCTCACATACACTAGAAGATGTTCTAATCCTCTATTTAGTATTTATATACACCACAGACGTGTCATGGCATGAAAAAGCTCGTAACAGGGGCAGGTCACCATTGCACTAGACCCAAGCCTGACTGACATAAGAGGTGACCAGAAGCCCTTTTGGAGCCAACATTTTCATTTGTTACAGCACTTGCATGTGCACAGAGCACAGGATCCTTCCCCAGTGCTCACTGGTGCAAAAACTGCACCAGTGCACAGTACAATGACACAGACTAAGTGAATGCTTACTGCCAAAGGAAGAGTTTTACCTGGAAGGGTAAGTAGACCCAGCTGCACGTGTTGAAGTACCAGGCTTTAAGCTTGCCCCACAGTAACTTGTTTGTGTGTCCATACCCTTAAAAAAGCTATGATGAGAAACACTTGCTTTTCAAAGGCACCTAAAGAAAGTTACCCTGACCTACTTCCAGGCGGTAAACTAAGCTCAGCCTGTCTGAGGGAACTGATGGTTTATATCCAGGTGCTCCTGAGAGACAGAGATGCCAACAAAAGCATGCAATCTGTTATCAAAAGCAAATGTCTGTGGCTTTTATGTCACTTTGTTTTAGAAAGTCTGAAGGATCAGGAATTACAGAATCTGGAATTCTGGTCAATTAAGCCAGAACACTGGAAAAACAATTAGCAGATTTATAAAATTGTCACCTAACAAAACAGAGGGAAACCAACAGTTGAAATAATTGTTTTAATTACTCACCTCTCTCTTCTGGAAACTAACTACTCAGGAAAGAAACTAGGCAGTCATTCTGTGACAGCTCAGTGAAAACCATTTGAGACAAGCAGCAGCTTTCAAAAAACCAGCATAGTTTTGAATGGATTGACACAAAAAATAGTTCCCCATGAGCCTAGAGTGAGTCAGAGAGGAAGCCAACCTGGACTTGCCCAGCTCAAACAGAGTGCAGATATGTAAAAGCAGCTCTAATCTGTATGACCGGAAAATTAGTTACAAAACTCAGCCCCAAGAGATGCAGTTTCCCCCCTCTGTCTAACCATCCCTTGCTCTCCACTCCATGCTCTCCAAACTTTTCTTTTTTCCTGTTTATGTTACGAATACAAGTCTGCAAGGTAAAACAGTTGGATGTTTACAATAGCAGATATTTTTTTTTCCTCCTCAACAAGGATACACTGTCAACTAGTCATTTCTGGCTGTTTAAACGCCAACTGCTGTAACGTACACAGTGCAAAGCACTTTTCACAAATTTAGCCATTGGGGTGTTCCGTTCAGAGAAGACAGTCAGTGAGGTGTTGTAAACAATACAGAGGAATTAAATTGATTGATCCTCTTTCTGTTCTCTAATTCAGTATTTGAAATGAGAACATTTAATGATTTAAAAGATTAATGGAATTACTGGAAACTGATAAAGTAACATTTTCAAAGTGCTTCCTTATTTGTCCTCCACCAAAATTAAGTCACTGGGACTCAGCACCAAAGGATGCAAGAGAAACCTCAAATACAGCTGAAGTCAGACATCAGACATTTTTATAGGCAGATAAGGACAAATCATAATGCTTTTGTCTGTGTTTAAAATATTGGCTGCAACCCTTCACAATCCAGAAAATAAGATCATTGATAAAAACGGCAAGACTTGAAAAGCAACTTAACCAGCAATCTGGCTACTCCCCATATTGCCAATTTTCCAGCAGCTTCCTCTGCAGCGCTAGGAGAATTCTACCAAGATGGAGATATCTGGTCTGGACCCAAGCTGGAGATGAATTTCATGCAAATATTGTGAAGTTTGAGGCAAATAAGGCCACCTGTATTCCTGAGAAACTTCACTTCTCATTGTTTTCCTGGTTTCTTGAGAGGCAGATGTATTCTTAGCTACAAAGAGGGAAAGCAGCATTTGGTGGGCCTCAAATGCTGGGAGGTCTGGTGCCTCCTGTGGAGTAGACCTTGACAGAACTACCCAACAGGCTTTCATAAAAACAAATGAGCAGCCTTGATCTAGAGTGATCATTGCCAGATACACAACACTAAGCTGCAAATGTGCAGTATGGTTTAGAAAGGCAATTCCAGCACATGTTATTATGCCAATTGCATCTAGGCTGAAATTATTTCAGTGGCGTTTCAGATCAATTGTAATATCCAGACAGGTAGTATCTTGTCATTGAATATATACCAAAAATAATGGCAAGAAGACAATAAAGTCAAAAACAAGGTGAGACTTCAAAAGGCATATACACTTTCTAAAGCCAAAGGAAGAACGCTGCATTGCTAGGAAAAGGTTTGCAGCCACATAATTCAAAATCTGCTGTCAATTTTCAACTAGCCTGAGTGGATTTTCCAGTTTGTGGGATAGGTTTGTGCTGAAGTGGGTTTGATCTGGAAGCTGTCTGGTGCCCTTCCACTACACCTCACTTTGCACTCAGTGGTGTCTGCTGGCCTCTCTGTTCTCCATCACACCCACCCCGTAGGTTCCCATATAGTTGGCACAACACATTTCTGGATTACCACACCCCTTTTGTGCCCCCACTTATCAGAGCTGGCTGCACTGCATGCATGTAGCACTGAAATCCCACTCGAAAACTAGCTTTGAGATGTTCTGGTTTGAAGATTCAAGCCTTTCAAGAATTATACAAAACTGTATGGGATTTTCCATTTAGACAGCCTGTGCCACCTTACAGTGAGATTACCTATCACAATATGTGCAGATATTTAATATAAATTGCTATGTCCTATCTAGTAAAACATAGTTTCTGCTGCAGCTTTGCTTCCTCTTGAATCTTTAAAAACAGCTTGACAGGTTAGCCCATTTCACAACAAGTCAGCAACTCTGACACAGTACCACGCCTTCATAAACAAGCACCTTCAAAAAGAATACTGCGAAATTTAACTTTCTCAAAAAGTGCTAGCACGGGGCTCTGACAGCTCAGACACATACATGTTGTGTAGTCCTGAAGAGTAGTAGGACAGAGTAGGGCTAGGAGAGCGGGTCTGCTGTCGTGCCGGTTTGACTGTACGAGGAGGGATGGAAGGGCTGGTGGAGGACGGCTTTGAACTCCGTGGTGGGACGGGGGGAGCATTCAGGAGCCTGCATTCCTCTTTTACCTGTACAAAAGAAGAACATGTAAGTAAGCAGCAGGAAAATCTGGGCAACAGCACTCTCGACCAGATGAAACACATCTGGTTCTGCCTTACTCCGTGAAAGGAAATAATTAAAAAGGGAGGAGAAGAGAAAAATGATCCTAAGTATATACATTTGCAACTGTATGTGGCTCTCATAAAGAAGTCCAAAAGAACGCCTTGCTACCAGTAGAGCTACTAGCCATCTTTTTTAGGGTGCTTTTTAGTAGTTTGATATCCACTCGTTTAAAAAGTAGCAGCCATGAAAAAAAGTAAAAGAACCTTCCAGTAACATATAAAATCAGACAGACTGTTCCAGACATTTTACATTTTGTAAGGAGCAATTCATTAGCCTTAAACTTCATTAGCGTTGTTTATTTAGATGTAATAAACCAAGCTTACGTAATGAAAAGATATCAACAGACTTTGATGTTTCCTGACTTACTTCACCAGTGACAGTCAGCCATCCAGCTCCAGGATAATTCCCCGCCTTCCTCCCCCAGGAACAGTACATGTATCCCATATTTACCAGATACTGGGATTCAGACCTGGAGCTTCAGTCCTTCTGTAGTTGCCAAAGCAGTCCAGGATAAGGTTAACTACATAACGTACAAGTTGAAAGGTGTGGGCAGAAGAACCTGTTCAAATAACGCACCCAGCCAGTCGGTCTACTTTTTGCAGCCAGCCAGCTTTGCAGCTTAAAACACACGGCTGTAGCACTGCTTATCTGAAATTTAGTTTGGTCTGCCTAGGTAGGAGCAAAATATCAGGATCCATCCCCATAGAAAAAATGATGGAATTAAGACCTTAATCTCATCAGTACATATGGGGAGGGACTCTTTATCAGGCAATGTAGCGATAGGACAAGGGGTAACGGTTTTAAACTAAAAGACGATAGATGTAGATTAGATATTAGGAAGAAATTCTTTACTGTGAGGGTGGTGAGACACTGGAACAGGTTGCCCAAGGAATTTGCGAATGCCCCATCCCTGGATATGTTCAAGGCCAGGTTGGATGGGGCTTTCAGCAACCTGGTCTAGTGGGAGGTGCCCCTGCCCATGGCAGGGGGGTTGGAAATAGATGATCTTTAAGGTCCCTTCCAACTCTAACCACTCTATGATATTTGGGAGAACAGCTTTACTTAGCAGGGCTAGAAGTGAGCAAGGCTACTGAGACTGGCTGCCAGGCAGGATTTTTAAGGGCTCACCACCTCCCCCCTGGGTAGGCGGAGACCTCTATGTTGTCCTTGTCTGAAACAGTCTTAGATGCACCAGAAAAGGGAAATTCTCTTTGTGTTTGAAAGTTATAGTTTATTTTTAAATTTAACAACACTGCAGAACTAAAAGTTACTTAGCAGTTCTGCAACACATAATTAGCAATTAAAGTGATTTAATTTATTTAAAAACAAAATAAATGTGGAACCTTTTGCAATCCACTTCAGTGCTTTCAAAATGCAACAACCCATTTTGTGAAATGGAAAATTGGGGACTAGGACATTGTAGTACATTTTTTCCCTAATTCAAAACAAGTCAAAACTACAGGAAATGCCCAACAGCATAAAACACCGAAATAAATCTTGCTCTAAGGGTTCTTATTTGCTCTTTCAAGAAAAAAAAACAAGAATCAATTTTATTCATGTCTGTTATTGAATTCAGGCATAAAACTCTTCAACCATTTTAGTGCTGTGCCCCAAGGATGCTTAAGGACTTCACTTTATTTTTTTTTTCCCAAGTCAGACTAGGCAAAGTTAATACTGCATGCTATTGAATATATACCCATGGGGTTAGAGAGACCATGCAGGGGAGCTCTTGGAGCACAGCAGACGGTCAAGGGGTTAAAGGGATTCTTTCCTGGGAAGACTGCCGGCATTCAAAGGTGCTGGCATAACAAACTATGCCAAGCTCCCTTGCCGACCTAGATTGCAGATCAGAACGAGGCCATAAATAATACCAGTTTGTAGTCCCAGTTGGTCCCTGTCACAAGACCGCGATTACAGCTGCCAGACACAGCCCTCGGGAAACCCAGCAGGGAATAAAAAGGAGAGATTTTGCAGATTAAGCTGACAAGAGCAAGGAGAAACTTCAGAGGAGAGCTACCCTCACTGGATCCCAGCGAACAGCAATGAAATACATGCGAGAGAGGAGGGGAAGAGCTGCAGCATGACACGACGACTGCTATGGCTGCTGCTGTTACAAGGAAATACTCTTTTGCCCAGAAGCACTAGATGCCATGCGGCTGCCAGATACAGACAAAGTGCATTTGCACTGCATGTCGGAACCCTCCCATGCTCCAGCACTCTTTCCCGTGACCCGGGGATGGTGACCCCTTTCTGACAGCGTGAGGTGGATTTTAAGACCTCTGCTCCTTTTCCTTGGTGCCAGCCCAAGCCCTCCCAGCACCCCCTGGGCCCTGGGGAGTCACTCCTGCATCTGGGCATCGCAGGTGCTCATCACAGTGACCGCTTCCGAAGCTGCCTGGATAAAACCCACCCCGTCGCCGGCATGACCGCAGGCGTAATGCAAGGCAGTTCAATGCTCCTTGCCGACGGGAGCCTGAACTGTTGGCACGCTCCATTGGGGATGTGCTTTAAATCAATCAGGAAAACAGGCTCTGATTTTATGCAAATTAGCGTTTGGGGACTGAAGCAATTTCTAATTTACAGGCCTTAATTCAGAGGTCATTCCCCCTCGTCCCCCCCGCCTTCTGCTTTCATGCTACTTTGATTTTCTGAAAGGTTATTTAGAAAATAAGCATTATATATCAGAATGCTTCATCCTACTGGTGAGAAGAAAACCAGCACCGCCTCTGAAACACCAGAATGTCCTTGTCTCTCTCCTACAACCAGCTCCTGTACACACATTTTAAATCTAGTGCATGCAAAAATACAATTGCTAGCCAGCCTTTATACAGAAACGCTATGGAATATCATTCTAGAGGGAGTGATGACTAAACCGCATGTTCATCAGCAGCTCCTGAGATCTACTTATTCTATAAATACCCTACATGGAAACCATGCAAACATCTCCTTGGCCCCAGCCCACTGATGAATTCAGGAGATCACTGATACTCATTCCAAAGCTGTTCCAGGAAGCCACAAAACCGAGTCTAAATTATTATCATCTACAGAGATGCAACGGGGTTTTTTATTTTTTTATTTCTTATGGTGTTACACCCCCTGCTCACCTCTAAATGAAAGCTAATATCTTTAGCAGAAATTAGTTCTCCTGCTCGGCTAGAAAGCAATACCGAAATTGCTGACAGCACTCACGCATTACCTCAGTAATGTAAGACACACATGGCAAAATCACACACTTTTCAAAGTGACCTTAAAAGGCAACTTATGTAGGTAACCAAGCGCTACCCTGTGGCCCCCAGAAGGGACTCGCTATGCCACGAGGGTTCCCCAAGCGTGAGGGTCCACATGGATACTGTGCAGGTGCTCCACAGCTCCCCCAGCACCCCGACTCCCATGCCACCACAGGCATGAGATGAGACACCCACGTCTCAGGCATGACCCGGGGTGCCATCAGCCCCCTGCCAGGAGGGCTGCCCTCACCCTGCTGCGGGGGCAGCCTTCCTCCCCCACTGCCCCCTCACCTACTCCCCAGCGCTGGCTCCACTGCTCCTCTGACCCCGCGCTGAAGCAGTTCAGCTCGCAGAAATCAGCAGGAAACTAATCATTTTCCAGATCCAGACCTGGCTGCCTGCCCAGGAGCAGGAGTGCCAGAGCCAGCACAAAAGAGGAGCCAGGACCATGTGGCTGGGAAAGGAGGAGGAGGAGGAGGGTCCCACCCCAGTTTACATCAGTGTAGGCTGCCAGGGAGCCTCATCCCGATATGGTGCTGTCGGGCACTTGTCCAAAGGAGTCCGGACAAAGTATCAGCACGTACCTGACCTCGCAGGCAAGGAAGTGCTCTCGGGTTCCTGCACTTAGACATTACACATAAACACTCTTTGCTAAGAAGACGTAATGTCTTGACTCTCCTGTCTTTGCTGAAGCTGCTGCGGCTGCTTTTTGGGGAAGTTTTGACAGCACGGTCCAAGGGCTGCAGTAGTGTGTTTCATGCCTGCACTGGCGTTCTCCTCCCCTCTCCTCGTCGCACCTCCCCAGCAGCTGCGGAACCTGGCCAGGGGGATCCTCACAGCAATCCACTGCAGGCTAACCCAGCGCAAATAAATACAACTTAGCTTTCAACCAGATTGTGACCTGGCTCATGAGGGAAAGGCAACGGCCAACACTGTTGGACTGGGAATGGAAGAAGGGAATAGGAAAGGGATGAGATCGCCATGGGTTGTTGCAGTTTGGTCTTGGGTTAGTCTCAGCTCACTGTGCGGCCACGCTCTTGAAAATATCATTGGACTTGCAAACAGAACAATATTTTTTTAATTTAAATTCCATCAAAAATGCTGCAAAACTAATTTGTTAAATTATAATATCTGTCAAGATTCATGTGACATGAGTATGTATCATTTTGCTAAACATTCCTAAACACTCTTTCCTGGGGGAATTTTTCCTTTTTTTCCTTTGCGTTTTTTAAAAAAATAATGTTTAGGACTATGTCAAGAGACCACATAATGGTTGGATTTTCCACTCAGTCCATGTAAGCTTCTGTTGATAAAACATACTTGTGTTTCAGTTTTTGGGATTTGGTTTTTTTTTTTTTGCCTCTGAAGTCTCCATGACATTTCAGGTTTGGAGAAGTGATTTCTCCCATGAGTTTTCATTAGAAACCCTAGGACAGGAAATATGCTCTGTTTAAAATTGAGACCTCTGGAAGGCTCATTTATCAACTCTGCAGAGTTCCTATTTAAACATGTTTTCTTTCAATAAGCAGTACAGAGTGATTAGTTCAGGTCTAGTCTGATAAAGTTTCCTTGAGGTCAATGACACTTAATATTCTTCAAAATCTGCCATAGGCTCGTAACCGAGAAGAAAATCTCTCATTAACCAACACTCCAAATCCACAAAAATTCTAGCTGTCCTCATTATCGGGGCCTGTTAATTGAAGACGCACACACTAAGGTGATCCGAGGCAGTTCCAAGTGGGATCATGGCACAGAATGGGGCCACAGAAAATACAAGAAAACATGGAGGCCACGGAGAGAGATGATATGGAAGAGCAAGGGAAGGAAGTGACCTAGTAATTCTTAGACCTTGTTTGTGGGAGCAAAAAACCCCAATAGATATCACCTGAAAGTACCAGGATTAAGCTACAAGATCAGTTATATTAAATATACCCTGGTGATATTTAGGATATGACTTACACTTGGTAGAAAACTAGTTAAAGTTGCACATCTCACAAAGTCTCACATTTTCCTTGCCCTCTGTATCCATCCCCGCCAAGTCTTCCCTAAAAAAATCCCCAAGCAAACTCTGCACCAGCTAAAAGAGGAAACAAACCAACATAAATAACCCTGACTTACTGCTTCTGATTTGGGAGGCACTGGAGGTGGAGGTAGGGAAACATCTGAAGACTTTGTGGTTGCTCCGACAGTTGCAGGCACAGGAAGAGATGCGGTACCACACTTTGATCGGAAAGACCCTCTGTAGTTGTCACATTTGTTCTTCTCACTTAGCGAGCGAGTGAGAGGCTGGTCACCAGCCTTTCCAGACCCTTGGTCCAACCACAGCTCTTCATAAGGAAGTTCTGGTTTTGTAGGCAGAAACATCGATTCTTCACTAACTTCAGGAAAAAGGTAATCGCTGCTGCTGTCACCAGACTCCTGGTACTGAAGAGCATCATGAGAGAACAGGGCCCACTCGTTACACAAGTCCCTGCAGCCGTGGAGGTTCACTTCACTATTCCCATGCAAGTTGTTTCCATAGACACACACGGAAAGCCGGTGGAAGGACTGAGTAAGTTCGTCCCGTGCGTAGCTGAGGGAGTTGGGCACATGGCTGTGCCCTGTGCATCGGGTCTTCTTCGGGCTCTTGCAGTCTTCGTTCCAGTCAGTTTTCACATCTCGCACGGCACGGGAATACTCATCTATGTCAAACTGTTCCTGGCATATATTAAACCAGTGCTGGATGAGAGATTCATGCCACAGCTCCCCCTTCACCAGACTGTCGGGTAGAGTAAATTTTGGAAGCGTCAAGTGCAAGGGAAAATGCATGGGAATAATTTTGTTGCCACGAAGCACACAACAAACCACCACAGTCTTGGTTTGAATGTTGACAAACTTGTACCTGTGCCCTTCACGGATAAAATGCAGGTCGTAAGGGTTTCTTGGTGTAGGACTCGGCACAGTCACATTAACGGGCAGCCTGGTTTTTTCTACTATATTGCGAATAGTGTGCTCACCTTCTTGCATCTGCACCTCCAGCGGGCTGCGGGTGCTAAACTTCCCCTTACACTGGAAAGGGAGACTGATGCTTTCGTTGGTCCTGTGGTTCATGCAGATGAGGCAGGGCATTTTGCCTCTGCCTAGTTTACTAATTGAATTAAGTTTCCCAATTTTTTTGAAGATGGTGTTCAGTCGTGACTTCTCTTTAGAAGATTTTGCATAAAGGATTTCGGCTTGCCCCATTAAAGTGAGCTCATCCCCAGTACTAAGGGTAATGTTGTAAACCTCAGTGTCTTCATTGCATTCACCTGAAGCCACCTGCAAAATAATAATAAAAAAATTTGTTTTTCCTTCACTGAAGATAATACTTCAAATCGTATCAAATCTATTGAGACTGAACTGACAAGACTATACATTGCGAGAAACTAAACTAATTTTATTTGAACAGCTGAGTAGTCGAGTGCAAGGTGTTTAACCTGAAGCTCGGCCAAGTAACCTTTTTTATTGTTCTGCACATTCATGCATCTTATGGGAGGGGAAACTGCCACCTGAAACTGCCAAAGAAGGCAAGAGAACAAACATAACCGATTTTTAAAGAAAGGACCAATCCACATAACCCAGAAATTCAAATAGCCACTTGTGTCATACAGCTATGACAGAACAAGCCTGGATTCCCTTGGGTATTTTTTTCCCACCCCGTTGTTTTTGCTGTTTGCTAGAACTTATTTGCCAGGCTCTTGAGGGAAGCAAACTTTTCTTTCACCATCTTCAGCTCCCTGAGGAGCAGAAAAGGTGATCTCATCATTATGGATGAAGCATATCCCTTCGATATAATCTCTTCCAGGCTAGGGGGAATGACAGATGATATCTATTCCCTGAAGCAGAAGTCAAGAATATTGGTCTATCCCATATGCCTAACTCCCCCTCTGCCTTGCTCTCCTAGTCATAGACTTCCTTCCTCATTTTTTGATCATAATTGCAATTAAGAGATTAAACAACATATGCACAGCCATGTGTGTGCTTTTCTAGTATGGAAATTGTACTCGAAAGAAAAAAAAAGGCAAAACAGATGTCCAAGGCTCACTCATTCCTGAAATTATTTCCTTAAGACTGGAATGATTCTTTATAGACAAGAT
This sequence comes from Himantopus leucocephalus, assembly GCA_003993805.1. NCBI lineage: Eukaryota > Metazoa > Chordata > Aves > Charadriiformes > Recurvirostridae > Himantopus > Himantopus leucocephalus. Next base: position 117,516,357 of record RSEF01000002.1, on the reverse strand, counting down.
TGCTCTGCTTTGTATTTGAGTGGTTTAACTTGAAAAGCCATTTTCAGGGACTGAACAGAACCCGCTCACCTCTTCCTTAGCAGCAGCAGCAGATACCTACTCATAAAGGAAGGTGCATCACATAAATGCTATTGGCCTGTTAGAGACCATTTTATTTGGAAAGACAGAACTTACTAAAAAAATTGTAAATGAAAACATATACTAAAATAGTATATCCCTTCCTCACCTCTGCAGCCCCTAAAGGCTTCATGGAGCTGTGTGAAGTTCAAATTCCGGGCTTCAAATTCAGGTATCATCACAGAATAGCCATTGCATGCAATCAAGGCTGTAATTCCAATCAGTTAATAACTGAGAAGTGCTGTGAATAACGCTTCCTCTTGTAAGACGTGATCTGCAATTCACCTATATTTGTAAAGTTGTGATTATCTTCCACAAGCCTTTCAGAGCAAAGGCACAGGCAGCTCAGCCGAGGTGTGCCGCCTTAGCACTTCAGTCCTGGGGCTTCCGGAGAGGAAGTCATTCAAGCCCTGAATTATCTAAACAAACACGAATTGGTCTAATCCAGGAAACTACTAGGTTTTATGGTACGTAATACTCATTCACAGCGTAATTCACAGTATGCAATTCTCATTCACACCACTGGCCAGACAACATTTCTGAAACACCGCGACATGAAAGGGAAGTACTGGAGTTTTCTGCTGATAATACCAGTGTGATGCTCATGGCTGGTTTCTCCTCAAAACCAGCACAGAGCTGCGCCCGGCCACACAGCCTTGCCTTTGGCGGAGCTGATAAGGGCTGAGGACATACAGGGCTCTGTGCATGTACCAGTCAATCTCCCCCTTCTCTTTTTGAAAGGGCACGTTCTGTAAGAGTATGGGTTTCTAGCATGGACAAGTCCCCACAAATGGCTTCTTTGGACAACGTGTGCTACGCAGTCAGAAATTTTAACGTTGAGACGGTATGGTTACAGCTTTTTCTCACTTCCTGCAGGACACCGGCCGGAGCGAGGGAGGTGTCACAACCTATGGCTGTGGGAGCTGCTGCTTGGCCAAATTGCAGTTCCCTGGTGATTAACAAACAAACACACCACTGTTGAAGGAAACAGTGGGTCAGATGTGAAACCACAGAGGTAACTAACTGGCCAAGCTTCACAATAAAGGTCTCATGAAACAGCTGTTTATTAATGGCATCTATTTCAACCAGCCAAATAGCTGTTTTTTTAGATTCAGTGGGCATGTTTAAAGACAAAATTATTCTCAACTAAAAAATTTGGAAAATATTCTTAAATATTCTTTCTTTTTTGTTTTTATATAGTCACAGGACAATAATAGGTGAAATGAGGCTGAATCTTACTGTGCTGGAACAAAAGAAAAATCATGCCACAGTTCCAGTTAGGCACTCTGAGAAAAATACTGTTCTGCACTCTTCCTTCTGAACATAAATTTAAGGTATCAGCCGCTGTCCAAAACTGTAATAAAAAACTGAAAAAGTAAAATGAAAAGACTAGGACTGCACAACTTTATTCCTACCCAGTAAACCTCACTATGGTGAATTTAAGGCTGCTGGTACACCTCAACAGGCTAAGCATATTTTAAAATTTAAGTTCTGAAAGTCAAGAAAGTTAACTCCTCTCTTCTTGTGTTAGGTTAATTCATTCATTGCCACATGGCAGTTAATGTCTGTAAAGCATACATGGTAGGTAAATATGTATTCCAGGACATTAGCAACAAATACATAGCATTACATATCATATATATCATACCATGTATATATCAATGTATATCATACCATACAATCACTCTAAAATCATCTAGAAACTCATGCACAGATATCTCTAAATTTTTGTTTCTCCGATTACATAGCTAAATGATCTTTACTTTGTCCTTGTAGCAATGACCTATGAAAATCAAACTTGCTCCATCTTGTTCACTCAAACATTTTACTTTATCAATGGCCACAAAAGTTACAAAACCTTAAGCAAAGGGCCATGGACTTTAGCACAGGTGAAACTTGTAGAATCCTCCAGGTTGGGCAGGATCCCCAGAGTCATCTAGTCTAAAGCAGGTGTAGTTATGGCAGGCTGCTTAGGGCCATGTCCAACTAAATTTTTAGTTTTTCCAAAGATGGAGAATCCACATTTTCCCTGGGCAGCCTCTTTCTTTGTTCAACCACCCTCATGTTAAAAATTATTTTTTTCTTATATCGGAACAGAATTTTCATGTTCCAACTTGTGCCTGTTGCCTCTTGTCCTCCCACTGGGCACCTCATATGAGCCTGCTTGTCTTCTTGACGCCCTCCCATTACGTAGGTATGCAGAGCAGAGAGATGTCCTCTCCGCCCTCTCAGTGCTGAACAAACCCAGTTCTCCCTGCCTCTCCTAATACATAGTTTGGTACAGCCCCCTGACCATCTTGGTATACTGGACTCGCTCTCCCATGTCAATGTCTTCCTTGTGTTAGTGTGCTACTGGAAAACAGCCGTTTCCAAAACTGGAAGCAATACTCCAGCTGTAGCATCACCAGTGCTGAATGATGGGGAATAAATCACCAACCTCGACCTGCAGGCTACACTCTTGCTTACACAGCCCAATATGCTGTTGGCCGCCTTTGCCACATCACCACTGCTGTCCACCAGATACCCCTCAGACTTTTTCCACAGAGCCACTTTCTAGCCTGTCAGCCTGTTGCAGGGCTTACTGCATCCCAGGTGCTGGGCTTTGAGCTTGCCTTTGGTGAACTTCACAAGGCTCCCATCGGCCCACGAATCAGTCAAACACAGCAGCTCCTCAGTACAGATTTGATTCATGCCAAATAGTACGCTTAAAGACAACATGATCTGGGAGAAAGTGCATATCATAAATTATTCCTAAAAGGCAGAATGGGTAACACCACAGCAGACTCGGCTGCCTCTACCCTCTATGCTTCCAGCACTGACCCAACAGGACCTGCACTTTCAAGCACCCCTACGCTCCTTCACACCCCCGCTGACAGCTTGTCCTGTGCACCCTCCGCTTCCTGCTACGCAATCACTGGTGGGGATGTAGCAGAGCCCTACGCTGTTTCAGACACTTGGACCTGCTAGTGGCACGTCCCAGCCTACGCACGTGACATGGCATATCACTGGTGTATGACGGACAGAAGACAGCAGCACACTATCTCAGAGCGACAGAGTTAAGACAGTCCAGAACACAGACTGATGCAGAAATATCCATATATTTTTGAGTCGAATCATTAGAATTTCCTCATAATTTTGGAAAACAGGTAACACTACAGAAGGCAGAAAGCACCTGAGGAGTCTTCATTCAGCTATGTAACATACCCGGGAGGGCTGACTCCGGTCCCAGTCTGGCTTCACTCTGCCGCACACTTTCAACTTGCTTCCCTCCTCCCGCATTGCCCACACTCCAGCTATGCTCTTGCCTCCTTTGGGGCTTCTGCCAGGTTTGGTTTTGAACCTTCAGGAGTGAAGACCTTCCAACTGGTAGGAAGCTGAGACCAGCTGAATGAATGGAGGGAAGGAAGGTAGGACACTACATTTTCCTCAAACATCTCCACAGTGGGACTGCGCCCTCATATTTTAATTTTTTGTATGTGCCCCCTCCTCACATTGTCCATTTAAAACAGGAATTCTTCACTGGACAATTCCAGCACAACAACATGCAGCAGTAACCACCATACCTCCAGTTGCTGTCATTACCCAATAAACACAAAGTCTCCTCCAGTTATTAAACTATTAGCCTTGGGAGCATCCTGAGATAGCTCCTTCCCCAAACATGTTTATCTTCCTGGTTGCTCTCTGTGTTTTACACATTATAACAACGATGCTTTATGCATTAGAACAATGACTCCTGCAGTTTTACTTCCCCCTTGCTCCTCTTTTGCCCTTCCCAGCCAGTTTCCCCTTTCTGGTACTAGATGAGAATAATCAGTGCTCCTAGCTCTGTGGAAGAGGCAGTGCTTGCCACACCATACTCCAAAGCCATCTAGAAATCACTAGTAGATGTTCAAACTGAACAACTGCTAATGCAGAGGACCCACAGAACCAGAACCTACTCCATGCGGTACTTGCCCTCCACCTCCCTACTGCCAGGTGTTAATCTATACTAACCGTTCACTATTGATGCCACAATGCTGACCAGAAAGGTTACTGGCTTACAGACACATTCCAACACAGCAGTGGGTTAAGTCACTATAACGTTTTAAATTTTAAGACTCCCGCAATTCAATAACATTCAGAAGTCAATTACAGCTACCGCAGCAGACAGGCATCAGGAAAGTGATGAACGATTATTTAGGAAACGTGTTCTTTTGGGAAAGCTCAAGTATATTGTTTCTTTTGCTTAAGGAAAGGTTAACTCAGAAAAATAGATTTTGATAACACCCGAGTCAATATCCCATCTTGGACTCCAATTGTTCTAATTTGTTATAGTTTGACATAGAAGTCTTTAATCACTTGGACACATGTGAACTCCTTATAAGAATGATTTGTGGCTTTATATTGCTTGTTATACCTGCTAGATTTTATTAGAGTAACGCAAGCACTGCATTGCATTCACTTTAAAAATACACAGTTAGGATTTTTTTTTGGGTAGAGCTCTTTTTAACTGTGAGGTCTCTGATTCATAGTTACTGCATATGGCTTTTACTACTAAAGCCAAGGGACCAATCATAGCACTACATATATATATAAAATATGTACTATATACATTAATATATACATTTTTTACAGGTCACAAAAAATGGATATTTTTAAAATATAAAACAAAGAGTCTTCAAAAGAGCTATTAGCAGAAAAAATAAGCAAACTTTTTCAAGGAAGTTGACTAAATTCAGTGAGACACTATCCCATTTTTCTTTTATAAACATCTCCCTCCAAAGGCAGAGAATCAGCAAGTAAAACTCTTCATGTTGGTACACTTGCACTTCCCTCTCAGCTGAGAGGGACTTTGCCCTGATTGCTACATTAAAAGCTGGCTTCAGTGCTGTTTAAAAGTATCTCAAATAAATCAAAGTGTTCCAAAAATGACCCAAAACGTGACAGGCAGTACTGCAGAGCTTTAACATGACGTGTCTCTTCACCTGGGATGTCAGGAAGGCCAGCTCACGAAGCCAGTGCGAGGCAAAGGCGCTCACTATCCAAGCTCCTTTCAGAGCAGAAACCCTCCAGCAGGTACATCGATGTAGGCACGGAGAAGCAGGTCTGCTTCTCTCTCACTCAAGCCATGCACCAGACGCTGGAAGAAAGAGGCAGCCACAGGACCGTGCTGCCAGGGCAAGACACCGAGGTGCCACAGCCTGTGTGTACTGGGGACAGACCGGGAAGAGAAGAAGAAAAACCTTCCTGGAGCTGAGGCTTGCAGCCTCAGAAGGCCGGCATTGGGCCACAAGGCAATGAGGGGGACTAAAGCACTAATTCTCAAGGTGAAGTACTAGCCTGCAAGTTTGGAGCCAAAACCTACACACAAACTGATTGCAAGAAAGTCGCTATTGCAGCGTTTAAAAATGCCGGTGTAGGTTACAACCTTATATATATATATATATATATATATGCATTTTGGAAATGCAGCGCAAGGTTATCAGAGCCGACAGAACTGCAGGAAAATCAGGAGATCAATTTTGCTTCACTGTACTGCATTAACATTTGTTAAAAGAAGAAAAAATAAAGCAAAGTTTTCACTATAGATTTATTCCTGCCAAAATGGACACTGTATGGGCCAAGAGAGTTAAACCACTGTGAAAAAAGGATTATTTAAAAAAAAAAACCAACAAACACATCAGGTATCAAAAGTTCACACCAGCCAAACAATGTCTCTGATAGGAAAGAAAAGAATAATTATAGGACTAATTGACTAACCCACCTCTCCATCCTGGAAAGGCTCTGCAAACAGCTTCACAGCCTCCCCAGGGAGACTGAGTGATACCTTCAGGACAAAAATGATATCCTGGAAGATTTGAAGGGTCCTGCAACACTAAGTGGGCTGGTTTTTAGAGTGCAGGAGTTCATGGCTTGTCCAATGTTCAGTCGATCAGACAACACTGTTGCTTTTTAAGAGAACTCTTTGTGAATTGCCCTCAGTATGATGTGGGGGTTTTGTTCCTGGTTTTGTTTATAAGCCTTAATGCAAATAGCTTCCTGGGTATTTGTACAGACTGCCATCTGTATGGGACCAGAGCATCCGACTACAGAAACCTACTGCTGTTGGTTCAGCAAAAGCTAGGGCCCTGGCATAGCTCCACTTCCTTAATATTTTTCTTCCTAGCACAGAGAATAAAAAAAAAAATCCTCATCTTTGTAGTGCAATGCTGTTACCTAAGCAAAATTCTCTGCAATTGTATGCTGAATATTAATACAAAAAAGGTTATCATGTATCTGGTCAGTGAAGAAAAGACAGAATGCCTCTAATTTTCAATTAGGAACAGATTAAATATTTACTGACTGAGTGAAATCAGCTTATCCTCAGAACTCTCTAAATTGCTGTGCCTGTAGATGCTGCTGGCCACCTGTGGCAACTGACTGGGTATACAAGCGCAGTACTGATACGTGTGTATGCCCAAAGAAATTACCAGCAGCAGTTTCAGCCATTACAAAAATTTGGTTTATTCTAGAATTTTTATTTGCTATTCTGTGAAAAGTGACTCCACCTCCCGCTCCCAGCTCTGCTTGATGGTACGTGTTACAGCCCTCCTTCAAACATCCGGCAGGTCCCAACCCCTGCCTCAGTGCACTGCCCAGAAAGCCTGCCTAGCTGCAAAACCGCGGGGAAGGAAGGAAAGGAGGCAGACCCATCTCCCCTGCCTCCCCCAGGATAAGGTGACTCATTTTTCCCTTTAACAACTAGTCCACGAAGTAAAAATAAAGTAACATCCCCCTTGGAGAAGACCCCATGGGCCGTCACAGCCAGAAGGCAGTTCTCTGAACGGCAGCACTAGCTGTAAAATCCTGCCGGAGCAGCAAAGGATTTACATGGAGGAGCAAGGTTCGCACCAAGTCAAACCGTAACCACGCCATATTGGCACGTGCAGGCAGACCTCAACAAGCACAGACAAAACCATGCAGTGACTGGTGTAACTCTACAGCCTCTTTCTTCAAAAATGATTCATGAAAGACTTGAGTGTTTGGAATAAGAAAGAATTCCCAGACTTCAGGGTTCCTCCTTATCGTAAATGCTTCATCAGATATTGTAGGCATTTTTTTTTTCTTTTTATATCGGATTAGCTACCTTCTGATACTCTCTTCTGAATGTAAACAGACACACTGCATTGGACAGAAATCAACCGTACTTACTATTCCTCCCTTTGCTCTAATCAGTTTGACAGGATCTCCCCTATATTAAAATTTTAGCGCACATAATTCTCTTGCATGTAAAGGGTTATTAAACACTTTAATAAATCCTGTTAAGTTCATTTATTTTTTGGAAGATGATAACCTTGGAATAGACTTCTATGAAACTGGAAAAACTGCCAAGAGAAATACTGCCAAGATAACTGTGTAACTAGGTTAAACCTGGATTATTATTACTGTTATTTACATTAAGGAGTATCACTATAATATCTTTTAAAAACTGATTTGATATTTAACAGTAAGCTATGCTTAATTCTCAGTTTGCTAAATATGACACAGAGTTTTAAGAACACTCATATTAAACTCAAGACACACAATTTTACATTTAAACAAGCCCGCAGATGAATACTTTTCTCCCTATAAAATCAAAGCCACACATTTTACTGTGCCACTCTCTTGATTTTGTCATTGATCAACTGAAAAATAATGGCACAGCACTGGATAAGGCTAGCAGTCCCAAGGTAAGACTGATATTCCTGGATACAAATGAAAATTTCTTGTTGCCTTGATTTGCCCAACTACATCCTAAACATACAAAAGTGTCCCAGCTTTCTGATGTAACCTTCATTCATGAAAGGCTCTGTTTTGTAGGTTCAGGTTAATGGAGAGCAGAAATGAAAACAACCTACTGTCTTGAAAGGCATCAGTCTGTGTTGCTAAATGAATTAACTGACGAGCTCCTGCACTTACAGCAGTTTTCAGCAATCTTGTTTCACACCTCTAAAAATTGCAGACTAGCTGGTGTCCCCCAACTCTAGCAGTGCAAAAAAGCAAAAAAGCCATTAAAAGGTTGTTATAAAAATCCCACGTTACTACACACGGGACTATGAAACTCTGTATTGGTTTTGCACCAGCAGTATCAACCAGTTTCCCCTGTAGGGTACATGATGTGGATCTGCACCATTGCATCCCAAGCTCTAGGATGCTCTTCGACCAGTTTTAGGTGGTGTATCAACTGCAGCAAAGCAGACGAGCCCGAAGACCACTCTGTTCTGTTGGCAGAGCTGATCTACCTTGTGTAGCATCACACACATAGGTAGGACAAGGAAGAACAAGTTCTGTTTTCCTTGTGTCATGCCACTGCACTGCAGTGTGTTTGGTGACAGCAAGCCCTCTTACACTCATGAGATTGCTGACCCTTTGATGAGCCCAAGAGGCGTGCACATGCAAACAGAGACCAAGTGTGTCTTTTTTTTTTGTTTTGTTTTGTTTTATTCACAATGCTACTTAGCTGCAGTAATTTCGAGAGAAGCAACCCCATCATTTCACCCTACATGCTCCCTGACAATAAGGCTTTCTGGACAGGGATTTGAGCAGCTGCTGCTTAGCAGAGAATAAAATTCAGACGGCTGGAGGGGGAGGGGAAAGGGGGCAACAAACAACATTTGTTTAAAAGCTGGCAGGAGCATCCTAATTAGATGAATTATTGGATGGATCATTAGGACTGCTCCCCAAAGTGCCATAGGACAGGAGAGCCCTTAGAGAACATGTTGATTTAAGACTGCAAAAACGATCCCGAAGAGCACCATCACTGAATGCAGAACACTAAAGGCTCGTTTGTCTCAAAAATCACACTTCCCACGCTGCACCGTTGCTCACTTGCCATGTATATAAAAGTTGTAACAGTTAATCATTTAGACAGGGATAAATATTTATTCAGGGACTACCTTAACGTTGAATGTTATTTCCTCCATGACGTAAACTCGTTCAGGAAATGCTTTAGCCACCTCCTCCACACTGTTAAAATACTGCACCGGCTCCTTAATATCTCGGTCTTGTTCCAGCAGCTTAAACTGCCCTGAAAACAGATGATAAACAGAAGAGTTGTAAGATATTTATATTGGACAACTGTCACTGTGGCAACTGCTGGCTCAACTTCTTCACCATTTCGCTTGGTCAATTTTTCCGGTTACTAGCGGCCAAACAAGAAGACGAAAGACTGCAGAGAGTCTCCTGAACCTGCTGTTAGAGACACCCAGTTTCACCAGGTTGGAACAAAAAGAACGCGTGGGAGCTGAAGTTAAATTAAAAAAGATCCTTTTATCACATGCTCTCTAGAAATAGTAAATAATTCTGGAGGCATTTGTGCTTATGTACTTAATACAGTATAACAGTATCTGTACAGATAGCACTTTTTGCCCCTTAATATTAAAAGCTTTACAGAGAGAAAATACAGCCACTACTATAAAACCCCCAAAACAATAAACATAGGGGGTTTGTTTCTGTTTTTAGCATCATCAAACAGCTATTAATAAATGCCGGGTTAAACCTCTTTTCCCCCCAGGCTTCCCTAAGAGTGGAACAGCACCTAACTTTCCTTAATCTTAAAATAAGCCCCTTGAGAACTTTAGCTAACATAAGAAATTAAACCATATACGTTTAAAACCATTTTGAAGGTGGTCGACTCTAGAATAGCATTAGAAAGACGTGTTTATTTCTGACTTTACCNTTTGAGAACTTTAGCTAACATAAGAAATTAAACCATATACATTTAAAACCCTTTTGAAGGTGGTCGCCTCTAGAATAGCATTAGAAAGACGTGTTTATTTCTGACTTTACCTCCACCCAGCATGAAAACCTTGGCTATTTTCTAAGTCTTNCTCCACCCAGCATGAAAACCTTGGCTATTTTCTAAGTCTTGTAAAAGGCAAGAACCTATACGGACCTGCCAGGGATAGCCAGGCACATCAATCACCTCTGTGCACTACGAACACAAAGTTTAAAACCTTTCTTTTATAAATACAGGGATAATGAAAGCTTAGATGGACACATTTGCTGTTTGTATGACTTAAAATCAGTGGAGCGTTCTTCCTAAATTTAGAAACGTTAACTCCTACCAAGTTAAAGGCTGATCTCAGCAAGAGAATAGAACAGAAAGACTCAATGTAAGAAAATTCAAGAAAACAAGTAAAAGGCTGTGTAAAATCAATGGTTAGTGCATCTCCTGTAAATCATATTTTAAAATTAGCAATGCATGCAGCCACTGGATTATTGTTCCCAAACACAGCTCAACTTCATTAAAATTCATCCAATACATCAGTATGTCAGCCACCTACAGAAATATTTTCTCACTCCTTCAGCATTTTTATGTGCAACACCCCCCTGCCCCTCTACATCCCATCAGACTTGAGACTTCTGTGACATGTTCAGAGAATTCACCCGCACTGAACTATTTCAGGCCATCTAGCAGCAGAGGAGGAAATGAACGGAAGATCAGCAAGTCCTGATGCCACATGAGAATGACCCGTCCCACCACCCTGCCAGATGTGTGCACACATGTGTACACACACCAAGCGAGGTGCAAGACCACCAGGCTCAGCTCCTCCACTCAATCTCAGCACCCCACTGACAGAGGCACACTCTTTTAATTGGTATGGTCGAGTGGTTCTAAGCTTAAATA
>RSEF01000002.1:117462451-117505513 GCA_003993805.1 Himantopus leucocephalus | reverse complement strand
AAAAAAACCCAACCCCAAACCACAGCAACTTCAGACAGATCCAAATCCAAAATCCAGCGAGGTTACTTCTGATTTAACGCTCGCCCCTGATGGACAGAATAGAGTTTAATATGATACTGCATGGAAGCTACATAGTTTTTTGAAACTGTGAGATACTGCAGTGATGAAATTTTGCTAGTTCAGAAAGAAATTGAGAACTCTTACTTCAGAGCAGGAACTGAGTTGAGCACAGTAACAAGGCATGAATTCACGTGAACAAGGAAGGAAAACAACATATTGAGTAATAGTACAATATATGAATAATATTTATCCAGCACTTTGAATTAGATGGTGGTCTTTAATTCTAGGTTCTCTAGTTACTCTGTTTGGAACCACAATAAAATTATTTTACTGTGACTGTCATGTATTTAACAATAGCTAGTCTGGTGGCAAGAAAGGGCTAGTTACCCACTGCAATCCAAACTTCTTCCACAAAAAAGTCCCAAATTCCTCAACACAGAACAAATGCTTTAGGTTCTATGTGACCGGGAGTAGGGTCTACTATCTATTGTAGACTTACACATGCATCTGTAAAAAAGAAAAATCAGCTGGAGCTTTACTTCGGTACAAAGAAATGCTCAGAACTGTCTATGTCGCTATCTGTGCCATCCTCCCCTTCCTTCAGCTGAGCCATGCAAACACAAAGCCGTCTGTGCCTCCACTGCTAATAAGCAGCAGTTCACGAGGAGGCTGACTACAGAAGAGTACACACAGATCCCAAAGCATATAATAGAAGGGCAGCATTAATCTCCCCATGTTATGAAATCAAGAAGTATGCTGTGCATGGAAGCTGTCAGGGCTGGATGTTAAAATGCCTCTTCTTTGGAAAAGATGGTTTATAACTTGAGATTTTCTATAGACAGTTACTCAAAATTTATTTCCTCATTGAAAAAGGCAGACTTTTTTATTGGAAGGAGAGAAAGAAGGGCTGAAGAGGGGCCTGCAATACACATTTGAGCCAGATGTCAAGTAACTAACTAATGTGGAGGAAGGAGACAATTTCTTATTATGTTTCTCCCTGGTCTCTATTCAAGCTGCCATAAAAAAGACAGCATGGCTGAAATACAAGTTAAATGGCCATAAACCTGGCTTGACTGCAAGTTAAAGTGGAATTTTATTATGCTTCGCAACAGGCAGGATTTCATTGGGACACTTTATAAAACTGACAGTAAGCTTGAACAAATCACAAGGCAATTTGACTGTGTGTTAGTTAGGAATTTTACAAAAAAAAAAAAAAGTAAAGAAAATCTAAAACTAAAACTATACTTTTGAAGAAGTACCCTCATTCCTTTCTTACTAGAACAAAAAGAATAATGAAATGTTTCTCTAGTAAATCCGTGCAGGTTCAGAAAGATCAAAGATTTGTAATACCTACATGGTCCACTGAGCAGGTGTGGTTACTCCTTTGCAGCCAAATGCAAGGGAGTAATGAATGACTACTGCAAGCTTTATATCTCTTTATCTTTTAGTCTGGCCTCTGGCAGGCACAGTATTGGAACAGTTTCATTCTAGTATATATGATCTCTGCAGATTATGAATTCTTATTTCCCTGTGAAGGTACTTACAGCAAAGACAGTAAATCCACTACTGCTGGAAACTACTCCGGAAAGGTAAAAAGGCAGGGAAAGACCTAAACAAGGGCTTATCCTCCAGTTTATGAAGGCATTTATTAAAACCCGGTAGGAGCAGGAAGATCAGCCCATCTTCTTGCCAGAAGTTGGCCCTGCAACATGTGTGAGCAGGGTCATTAACGAGCCCTTTCTGTCCCAGCCTTGGGTTTGCTTCTGCCGCTTTTGCTGCTTAAGTTATCACAGGCTTACATACATTCACAACTCTAAGCCACCTCATACAGGTTATTTCTGTAATATAAGATCTCCTGGTTTTCACAGCGACTTAACCCTCACCTCCAAATAGTCCAGCCATTTCCAAAAGTTCAGAATGTTTCCAAGACAGAAACACTCATTTTGTACTGTGTCCGTACTGTGCCTAGACCAAGGGAGTCCTTACCCACAGCAAGCCTTCACAGACTGAACAAGCAGTCAAGTTTTCATGGGTACAAAAGGATGAGAGCATGTATATGCTGATATACCAAACAGAAGTTATCTAGAAAAAAAAAAACCCAAAAAAGAAAAGTAGCTGCATGTCATCAGTAGGAAACATGGAAGGTCACTGAAACATCTGCTCAATTGCGTTAACTGTTAAATGTTTCTCCAAGGAGGCAGGAGTTGTATTGTCTTTCAGCAGCTTTGATTACTTAGTAAGTCTCACATCTCTGTATGTGAGACTCTGTGCAAAGCCCAGCGCTTCTCAAGAATGCGCAGACAGCACAGCAGGGTAGCAAGAGTACTGCAGAGGTTTATGTTTCATATTATTTCTTGACTGCTGACTGCATTTCAGTATTTCAAAGAACAGCAGAGCTGACTCAAAAAGAAAGGCTCTCTACCTGCTAGAATACCATAATTCTGGAAAAAGGTAATATTATCTGCATTTTGCAGCATTCCGGTACAACCATCAGACAGGAAATAACTTTGTTTTCCTCTCCAAAAAGACGATCCTTCATATAACTGGGCAGAGCTGAAGAGCATAAGCTTAAAGCATAAATAAGACATAGTAACAAAGGGCACAGAGAGGTGGCTTGCTAGATATCAGGGAGAATGCAGTTGCATGAATTGGAAAGCACACTTCAGCACGCCCAGTTCTTAGACAGACCTGTATAGTCTTCCGCTGACAGTGTACACAACTGCCCTCAATGCCTGATGCAGAAATAAATTTATCTCAGTGGGGGATGATGGAAGGAAATCTCAGTTTATGGTCTCACTTGTCACCCCATCAACTAGATCATACGGTAGAGCTATTTTGCCCCTACCTAACCCTTAGGCAACACAGCCAGTCAAGAGCGAGCATGGCAAACCAAAGACTCTAAAATAATAAAGACATAATCCTAACACTCCAGACTACATGTAATTTTTTTAAAAAAAATCTTTTTTTATTTAAATTGACGTTTGCCAATATGTCTTTGCATAGAACCTACACGGAGCATTTTGTTGTTGCAAGAAGTGTTGTCATGGCAGTGGCTGTAGCTGTCTCGACCTGAAAAAAGGCAGAACAAAAAAGAATCCATCACATCTTCGATACAGCTATTATGTGACTAACGGGAATCAAGGTGTAATGTTAATATTGCAGCTCTTTCGGGGACCTATCACTAAGTAAATATGAAAAGGTTTGGCAGACATGCAGACGTAATGATGAGTGGGAAATGAATGCCTTGCTTCACTGTTGTCACCTCCCAGCTGGCTTGAAACTCAGCATTTGTTCAGAGTTCTCCAGAGGAGAGAAGAGTGCTCAGGTCCTCTGGAGCACCAGAGCTGCCAGGTTGCCACTGCAGAGGGGACGGTGCAGGGAGAAAAGACTCACTGCAGAGAGAAACTGCAAGTAAAAATGGAATTACAGGACCTTGTTTTCAACAGCGGGAGCAAACAGTAGTCCGCAGATGAAATAGTGTGGACAGGCTCACAGCCCTACTGCCCACAGAAAGGACAGGAAAGCTAATCGCCTGCTCCATCACCTCGGGGTTCCCCACTGAAAGAGCTACTGACTTCACCTCAGGCTGGGACCTGGCAGCAAACTAACATGGATGCAATGCTATGGCAAATTCATCCCCTCAGTCAAAGAAAGAGCAAGANTAAAAAAAAAAAAAAAAAAAAGCTTTGGGAGGGCAGAGAATGAAGGACGTTTTTCTGAATTTGAATAATTTATTTGTTTATTTTCATATTGTAGCCTTCTGAAAGCATACAGGAGACTATAAAAGGGTGGGGAATACAGCAGAAAAATACACAAGTATACAGCTTCCAAAGGATAACAACTGGGCCACAAACTAGAAAAACTACGATTGATTCTTATTATAACCACCATGAAATAGCTATTAAACAGACTTTGAAATACTGCCTTTGTTTTTAAGACCTGCCTGTCAGTACTTTTTCTTGAGGGGAGGGAGAGGGGTGAAGAAGAGGACCTCCCGTGTCCCCATCTGTACCCAATCTTCTGGAAGTTTTGGGAATGTCTTAAAAAAACAGATGAAACATGAACTAGAGACATATCTAAGTAAACATAATACAATTAGAATTCATCAAGTGTACTGGAGCTAAACTTATGGCACTGCAAAGCAGAGGGCAAGGCACAATGGCACATTCAGTCAGTAGAGATTGTGAAACATTTCATGGGGAAGGAGCCCTTCAGAATGAATAGTTTTACTTCTCGGAAGTATTATGAAGATTTTGAAGCCTTAAACGCCTTTATTCCTCTCTGTGGTACAAATACCCATTCAACCAAGAGTGAATGAGTCAGGCATCACAATCTGGTGAGACATGTCAAAGCAGAGCATCAGCACGCTCACACATCACCTGTGCATATGCATACACACTGTTGGAGAGATCAAGGAAGGGAATCCAACCAGGTTTCCCAGACAGCAACGCAATGCTTGCTAATCAAATCCTCTAATTCTATGCTGGCAAAGCAAAGGGGATGGTAAAGCCTACTGTTCTCGTTTCTCTTATCTTACTTTTATGACTCTTAAGTAGCATAACAAAAAAAAATATATTCTATTGGCAGCATAACAAAGAAAAATCAGTTCAAATGGTGACTGATGATAGCTTAAATCAGATTCAACTCACAGATATTGCATGAGAGGGAATTCTAAGTTACAGATGATGTAAAAAGACAGACAGGGAAAACAAGCCGAACCTCTAACCTTTGTTTCGTAAGTTATTATCATCACAAATATGAGATTACCACAATGAAATGTTCCATTTTACAGGGTCACATGTTTGAGTGTCTGGACTGTAAGTTAACTAGATTTAACTTACTCACTGGGTTATCATCGATCTAACTTGTAATTAACATCATTCTATTCCTTTCCCATGGGCTGCCAACAGACAACAAGAATATTCCATAGGCAGCGCGTTGGTTCACACGCTCAAGTGACCACACAGAGAGGAGTGCAATGACTACTGCACTGTCTGACTTTCTTAATTACTATTAACAAAAGCTGTTGCTAGTTTCCTATTGAACAGTAAGATGGCATGCTCTCCTGGTGAATGACAGAGCTTATCCAGATCGCAGCACATAAAGGCGTCAGGTCAGGAGAAAGAGAGAAAAGTTGCAGAAAGCCCAACTAAACCAACCCAGAGCTTGCATAAAACAGCGCTGAGCAGATGATGACTATGCTTAACAGCAGCTGCCCGACAACAAAAGCTTTTCTTATGTGACTACTAGCACTATTCCCTTGGTACCAGAGTGGAGGCCCACCTTAGACCTGTTATGAAAATCGTGTCACTAAAAGCTTATGGCTCCAACCTACTAAAGCGGCATCCAGGATCTTTATGAGAACAACTGCTGGAAGATGGGAAGATTTGATACAACTGTAAAGCCAATTTATCCCTCTTAACAGCAGCCTCTACCAAAACCTGCTATCCTGTATATGAACAGCTGGAAAAGAAAATGACGTAGAACCAAAGGTGAAAATGTACATGGTTACAGTTCTTACTGCACTTTGGATCACTTGTCTTAATAAGCAAATACATTGCTTTCATTTATACATTAACAGTGATTCAGGGTTAAAAATCTGTCCCTAAGGGGTGGAGACCCAGTTTAGATACGTCAATGCAAGTTGAAGATCAAACTTTGCACTTAAGTGCAAGTCCCATAACAGTAACTTACATTGTTCTGCCCAAGCAGATTTTCCCATTTTAGAGAAAGAGATTACATACATTTAAAATTAAGAGGACGCACAGGCTTAATCTGCCTTTGGACCTATTCTTAACTAGGTGATCTCCTCCCAAATCATCAGTATACACTCATCCCAAGACATTCATCAAAAGAACTGGGGTGTCTACAATAGATTAACATTTAATTAAAGCACAGAAGAAAGTTGAGATGAGAGTAACAGAATAAACTCTGAGTTAACGTTTGAAATGAGTATTACTAGTTCCGAGCAGGTTCAAACAGGCCATGTTAGAATACCTGTTAAAGGTCAGCCAAGTGTGCTGGGATTTTATATCACAGCTGCATCAAAAATTTCTGCCTTTACACCGCAGATTTCCCCCAACTCATTAACACTGATTTCAGTAAAAATTATGACTGTGTGAGAAGATCAGATTTCATCTTTGATGCAGAAGGACCAAAATCCTATTTTTTATTAAAACAAAATTTGTGATCATTACTGTGAGGAAAACACAGTAACACAAATTTGTTCCATTTGGGCTGATGCGCCCACCAGGAACAGTGCACTTGTAATTCATAATCTGCGTGACTCCAAGTACTGAATGAATACAGAAATGCAACTCCATCCTTCCCCAGCTTCAGGGGACACCTCCTCATAGGAAATCCACATGGGAAGAAACCTTTCTTCCCTTTCTCTCTCCCCCGTTTTGGTTGCTAAAGAGCAAACTTTAGTTTCTTGTGCAACTGAAGTGTCAATGAAAGTCAATGGAGTATTTTCTAAGGGCAGCAATATTTCAGGACCAAGGATCAGTGCAGCTGTAGTTGAACAGAATTATTCTACTTTCAGTGTCTACATTTGTTTAAAAAGGTAGAGAGGAATTTGACACTGATGGAAAGTTAAAGTACTTTAAACACAGACTGTACTTAACAGGGAGCAGTTTTATTTATCTCTTCATCACCAGTGGATGCAAGTATATAATGATATTTATTTGAGGTTAAGATAAACACAGACAGCATGCAAAGAAGAAATCCCATCCACCAGTGGCAACAGAGAAATCTTGAACTGACAGATGAAAGAGGCTTCATTCTCAGAGGAACAGCTGAGTTTGGAAAGAAGGTTAATCATTTTAGGGTAAAAAAATTTGATTGCATTGAAGTAAGCAAACTTTTTGCAATTTAGAAACCAGGTCCCAATCTCTGTGTCAGGCCTTCTCTGAACTGTATTACTTCACTTTGTTGGTTAAAAAATTGGAAGAGAGTTGTAATTATAGGGAGGAAGTTAAGATGTGCAGAAGTATATTTTTGGTCATAACATGGATTGCAGAGAGTCTAACCACGAGTGACTTGTGGATTTACACCAGACACAACTTTTTGGATTTGGTAGCCATCTCTTAAAAAATAAACTTGACAGAATGGAAGTGGCTTTTCCAAACAACTTCATACACATTCTTCTGTTTCTTGGCAAGTCGAGGCTTTTGCTAAAATAACAGCAGCAACTGCTGAGCTTAATCATTAACTTTGCCTTACTGAGTAACAGCTTTTATTTATTTATTTTGCAAAAGCTTCGAAGTCAACACTTACCAAAACTCAAGCTCGTAGTGTTTCTGCCACACTGCAAAGACACTTTCTTCACTTGCAAACTCACCACCCTTTATGCTTTCTGCTCTTTTGCTGACAGATCTTTTTCCTCCTGCTACTCCCACGTGAGTATCCCCATTTCTATGGCCTGACTTTAGCGCCATTCATTGCTTTCTTGCTCTCTCAGCGGCCTTTTGTGCCTTTCAGGTTCTGACCCCGTCCCATGCTCAACGGGCCCCGGCACGAGTGTAGGACGGTGTGTAGTGAAATATTCCACCCAAGAAGGACAGTCATGGCGACAGCACTGCCTCTGGCAGGCACTTGTGCTGCAATAAACAAAGCTAAAGAAAAAGTGCATTCACAGAGCAGAAATCCTGAAAATGTACATAGATCAATTCCGTATAAAAAGTGCTTTTGTTTCCTGTGCAGGAACAGGTTTTTTAATTAACTGAATGGGAGGAGTTGTAAAAACCAGGAACAATGACTGAGTCAGCAGCTCAGTCAGTTCTTAGTAGCTTACAGGGCTTTACATGAGACAGAATAAACGTATTTCATTCAGAGTTAGACATTTTTATCAATGTGTAGAGAGACTTCAGAGCTTGGGCTTGGTAGCCTGAAAGACCGTCTGTGCATTATAGAGCGGCTTATTGTTTCAAAGCTCGTATCTCATCTACTTGCTGAATACACATGTGGTTTACAATCTCTAACAGAGTCTCTGTATCTTTTTCCTCCTCCTCTCTTTCTCTCTCTCTCTGAGAGAGAGTACTGAAGTACTGCACTCAAATTACCGGAGAA
This sequence comes from Himantopus leucocephalus, assembly GCA_003993805.1. NCBI lineage: Eukaryota > Metazoa > Chordata > Aves > Charadriiformes > Recurvirostridae > Himantopus > Himantopus leucocephalus. Next base: position 117,497,383 of record RSEF01000002.1, on the reverse strand, counting down.
CCTGTTGCTCAAATAATTCCCAACATTTGGGTACCAGCAATGGAGAGGAGGGGTTGTTGTTCTTCTACATGCTTAACAAGACAATTTTCTGAGGAAAGACACTATAGCTTTGTATTGTCAATGCCTGCTGCAGACTATAGCTTAGCTTACGTATTTACAAAGTGTTTAAATTAGGAAGGAATTCAATTTGTTATAGTTCTGACTACCAGTAATCATGAGCAAGTTCTGAAAAACAAGTTCACTTTACTTCTGGAACAAATTAGACAACATATTTAAAACTGAAAGGAAGCCAATTTCCAGAGGAACTCCTTAATTACACAATAGATCTGGTTTATTAAGCTGAAGTCTCCTGTCAAGGAGAGTATTCAGTGTTAAGAACATTTATACTACAGCTAAAACTATATTAAAGAGTATTTAAAACAAGCGTAGAGCCAAAATAATACACAATCTGGAAATCACCTTAATGAAATACATGTAGTAGCTTATGCTCCAAAAATTGTCATCCATAACACTGGAATTTCTATCAAGCATGTAAAGTAACTTGCAGCAAGCAAACATTTCTAAGTTTTGTGGTTGAGGATCAGCAGCCATGTTTATATCATCGCCTCAGTTGAGAAGCAGAAGGTGTTTTGATACCCATATTCTGCATGAGGTAAGCTATCTCGTCACTCACTCTGTATGACTGCAACAGAGTTTCTGTCAGAATCATTTGTCTGGTTTACAGTACAAGAGCACATTGATTCAGCATTGTGCAGTTTATCTACGAAGCAGACAAAGCTCTCAGTAACAGCTCAAGATGAACAAAGTCAGCTTTTAAGAATAAGCTTTTTGGCATATGTTCACAGCATGTGCTAAAGTGTCACAAAAAAAAAAGTAAAAAAAAGGAAAAGAGATGAGGAGCTGAAAAGGTGGGTGAATAGAGATGGTGGGTAAGAGCACGCTGCTTCAGTGCTGCCACTTCATATAATTTTCATTGCAACTCTGAAAGGCAACAAAGATGATAAATCTAAAATTCAGATCTAAGCAAGATACGCATCTGCCTGTGTTCTCTTGAACACATTCCTTCACACACATTTTGTTTCATTACTGTGAATAAGGTGGGTACTATCTAAACTCCTGTCTGGCAGTTCAAATGATCATAGCTGAATCCAAAAGGTATAAAGAAACAGAATGCCCAGCCAATTTTTCCCTCTTGTAAGATGTCTTCCAGCTTGGTGAGAGCCAAACGAAATCAGCTAGTGGGGGCAGCCAAGCCTAAAACAGCTCGAGAGAAAAGAAATGCTACAGACTACGCATGGGGTGGTTTAATTTCAAAAGTGTTTTTAGAAGACCACTTAGGGGATTTTGTTTTCACCACGTAAATGATAATTCATGATTTAAAGAGTTGTACTATGCCTTGCTAATGCCTTCTGAAATGCTATTGAATATTTTATCCTATATGTGTTTCTGGTGAAACCTTCTCGCTAATATTGGTTTGGGGCATCTCCGGTTGAAAGCCATTTTTGCACTAATTCCATTTTGTAGCCTTTCACAGAAAGGGCTGTGAAGTGGTAATTATCAGAGTGGCTGGCCGCCTATTTGTCTTTGAATGCACACGGACTTCCCCAGCTGCTAGATTATCATAAAATATGTTATTACATACTGATTTCTAAGTACACAAGCTAACATTAGCAGCTGCAAATGCTCCAGAGAAATTCTCTGCTTTAAATTTCTGTAAAAGAACTTCAGTTTTAAAACAAGGTCATCTTAAATCTACCTCTGGGATTAAGTTCCTTGAATAATACAACTAAATCAATACTGGGCAGTTTGTGTTAGCACACAGATTTAAGGTTGTGAAGATGCCATCGATGGAACAAAAAGGATATTAAGGTTTCAGACACTTAGAATTGGTTACTGTAGACATGTAGAAAGAGAGATAGATGATGGTTAGGAACCAGAAAAACTGGGACATCCCAAGCTAAAAGCAACTCAAAACCAAAACCTGTCAAAAAAACAGTCTTTGCTAGAGTTATCACAAAGTATTGAAAAAGTTTTCCCCACAGTTTAATGTTCCTTTAAGGAAAATTTCTATTTCAGTTGAGATTTCTGAACACAGGGAGCAGAAAGGCGAACACAGGGAGCAGAAAAGCAAACACACAGTTAAGAAAACCCTCCTTTGAAATTACATTAATTGTGCTCCTTGAAGCAGTAATTTCCCCAAAAAAGTAATTTCCTTCCTTTCTCAACTGCATTACTGCATATCCATCAAGAGCAAAATGCAACATCATACATGGCCTCTCACACACCGAGCCTCCACAGACATTCAGTGGCACAGTCATTACCATGGTGCAGAAGATCACTTGGAGAAGGGTCACCTGCTCCAAGGAAGCACCCCTGAACCTCTCTCCCCTTCAGTCTGCCACCTCCTTCTACCATGCCGGGTTGCCTTGAGGGAATCAAGTGTTTATCCCGCCAAAATCCTGCCACTGAAAGTGACAGTGTTTACCACCAGCAAACTTGGCCAACAGTACGTGCTGGGTTCACTGAAAGTAGCCACAGGCATGGCTTACTCTGACTGGACATATGGCACCACATCTAACAGGCTTATCTACACAGGCTTCAATGCCCGTTTACCTAAACTCATATAAAACATGTTCAGTTAAATCACTGGAAAGACTGCGACTAGTTAAGCCAAGCCAGATACAATCTGGTTTACAATCTGTGTCATTTTATCTGCTGGGGGCTCTATGACTTGAGGGATGTCAAAGTTGGCGATGCCAGGGTCCTCACCTTTCTTCCCTGCAATCACTCTGCTTTCTTTGAGCACAACATGCAGGCTTCCCCAGCCACTCTTCAGTCTGAATTGCCCAAGTGGCTGGGAGCCTAAATACCTATAAAAGTTACTTAACGTCTTACCTACAGGTTACTCTTCACCATACCCTAGCATTGCACTCCTGCCTGCTACACAGCTGACCAGGCAGCTCAGTTGCCAGCTCCGGGAGGATTCAGTTCTCAGAGAGCTGTATGCCAGCTGACCCAAGGTTTTTCTTGGACAGGAGTCAGAAAACCACTTTGCACACTTCCCATCTGATTCACATTAAACAAACCTTGTGATGGCCAAACACCACGAAGCGACAAATGTCTGCAATATGATAAAAAGGTGGCTATTTTTCATTTTCCACAGTAGAGAAGACAAGTGGTGTATCTAAGCAGAATGAAGTGTCACGTACACTATCACACACATCTGCTTCCTTGAACCAGCACGCCTGACAGCAGTAAGGCAGATACGGCAGCGCTGGGTTTCATCCTCAGCAGCACAGGACGTCTCCCTGGGACTCCCGGCACACAGACCCTGGTTGGTATCCCATGCTGGGCTGCTGTTGCTTCCCTGCTGTTGCAAAGCGGGCAAGCCAGGACACGCTGTGATCTTACAGATCCATGGTGCTGTGTGGGCAGACCTTACGTGCCTCACATCCAAGGTTTCTAGGGGAAAGTCTAAGGTCATGTCAGACAGCTGATCTGTGGAGCCCGCACACATCTTCGTGCAGAGCTGAAGGTTTAGTATGGCCCTTTATATTTTACTTACTTGCTTCTTACCTGGCAAACATCATGTGTGCCCATTCCTCCCTGCTCCCCCTCTCCCGTGCTCAGAATTATTTCCTTCTGAAGAAAGGAAAAGCAAGCAAACAGGTATGTAAAATGTATCTTCTGTGATTCTGCTCTAGAAAGTAGTATAGCCGTGAATCAGTATGACCCAAATTTCATAGTAGATGTATGAAATGTACAGTAAAGAAATCCATGCTACTCAAAATTATTTTCTTCTACCATTAAAAAAGCTTTAGTTAGTATTAACATTGAGAGAAAGTTAAAAAGCGTTCTTCCCAGAGTAATGATAGAGAATGAGCCTATCTATGACCATATAGCACACCACTCTGATGATCAGCAAAAAAAGGAAGGTTAATTAGTCAATAAATACCAATAATAATAAATACCAATAATAATACCAATAAATACCAGATACCAATCCTTCACAACAGAAAAGCTACAATATTAGCAGCTTACATATACCAGAAATATCAAAACCACACACTTAAGATCTTCATGCAAGATTATAGCACGAAGCACTATGGGCTAATCCAGGAACACCAGGCGATTTAATTACACTTTCTACTGAAAAATTAAACCATATGTATAGGTCATCAGATCAAACTTTCTAACATGTTTCTGCTTTTGATATGCAACATGTGTCTGAAAATGAGATTTCCGTTTCCCTTATGAAATTTGATTCCACCTCCATGGCCAAACTCAAGCAGCGTTGATGGAAAGAAGTGAGAGAGAAAGAGCAAGTGTTGGGTCATCTGAATGAGCCTTATAGAATTCAACCTCTAAATAGTAAAAATGTTAGAATATGACAACTCTTTCTTTACAGGTGAAGGCAATAGGGCAATGCAAGAATAACCAGAATTTCTTTCCCCAAAAAACGTATCCTGAATTTTCTTCAGTTTCTTCCTTCAGGTCCACAATTAGTTAGGGTCTCATTCCTCATTAAACAATTTCTCCAACGCTGTAGGACTCTCTCACTAGGTTTGACTGTCTCCTTGAGAAAACCATGTAGAAGGACTGCACATGTGCAATGTAAAGACAAAGAAAGGACACAATGCTGCTGCTGAATCAGCTCATCTGCCATCTTCATCACCTGCCACCTGCTGTCACTGATCAATGTGAAGCACAGTGAGCTTTAGAAACCTGCTCATCATGACGATCTGGGCAATGCACAGTGCTCCAGCTCCTATCAGCTGAACAACATCCATACTAAGGAGAACCGTATGAGTAGGGATTTAACCCCAAAAATGCTTGCTCTAGGTGTTATTTTACAAAATTGTTAGACCAAGAAAAAGTGCTTTTCTGAAGGAAGAATGCAAGCCTGTATATTCCATCTGTATTCTATCTCATGCTAGCAATTTTCTTGCCGATTTTTTCAGCAGCCTCTTTCCAAAGGATCTTAAACTTTCTATGAAAACTTTACAGAATAGTTCTGTATTCAGGAACTTAGTTAAACTTTTCCGGCCCTTGTACAGATCTGAAGTTTTACAGCTAATTCTTTCTTTTCTGCAGCAGAACTATTCTGAGACACTTCCCCAGCGCTTTGATGCTCACAGAAGGGATGCCTGCACACATGCTCACCTAGTGCCCCCAACTAGCGCAGCTGGGCAACCCTGCACCTTGGTGAGCAACTTCAGTTCACGCTACCACTCTTCTGTTTCATTTGAGATAGTGATTTGAATCCAATCTCTCACATCCCTGCCACAAAATCAATCTTTCTGCTGCAGTCAGAACTGTATATACACACAAAACCCAAACCACTGCAAATATAATCCTTGGGGCAGAGCAGGTGATTATCTACCCTTATGGTCAGGGAACCGTGAACGTGGGAAACAAATTTCAAGCCACTGCTTCAAATCCAGCAGGGCAGGAAATGCATGAACATACACATCTTATGTTATATGCTGAAGTTTTAAATCACCAGTTATTGTATGGTACAATTTTCTTTTCTGTTTCCATTGTGGACCTGAAAAGCCTTTCAATTAAAAAAAAAAAAATATCTTGAGATTGAACTCAACGTGGTCCTGCAATAGTTTCAACAGGTCAGAGTTGCCAAGGAAAAATGGTATAGCTGAAAATTAATTCTGCCAACTCTAATTTCTAAACCGCTATGAAGAGATCATGATGAATGTTCGCTCACAACATTCACCCACACTTATACTAATAGCCTGTATTTGACTACAAATTTCCTGGTGACGGAAATGCGATACAAAGCAACAGCAAAATGTCTTGCCCACGCTGCCGTCAATTTAGCAGAAAAAAAATTAACCTGCATCCCTCTGGTTCAAGAAAAGTTTCATCAATACACATCAGCCAGAGCTGTGTATATGTTCTTTTAATGATTTCCAAGTAGTGTTTGCTCATTACAGTAATTAAAATAATAGCTCAATCCTTTCGGGGTCGACAGTTTTCTAAAAATTAAACTGCTTTATTTCAGCTTCATCCATCACCAAGAGTAGGAAATCATTCTTACACCAGAAGGGGGTTCCTTCCCACCAGGCAATTTACAGGATAATCCTAGATGCTGCAGTGCTGGGAGAAGCCTGCCAGCACAAGGGGTGCATTGTTAGAAGCCCCCTGCCTCACAGGGGCACCCTGGCTCCCCTCGGGGCAAGGGTTCAAAGGCTTTATACAATGCAGTGGAAGGGGCAAGCTGCAATTCATCCCCTGCCCTGCTTTTTCTCCTTGCCCAGCGTGCCAGAGCTGATGCACTGGAGACAGGTTTCAAGGATGAGGTCTCCGCCTTGACTTTCTGCACTCTTCTGACTCGACAACAAACTCTCCTGAAGGCTGGTGGCAGAAAGAGGGCTGGGGCTGCATTTCCTTCCCTGTCAGGACTACTCCCGCAGGAGCGGAGACGCAGTTAAGCTATTACACAGAAGGGAGTTTTGTTTTCGTTTGGCATCAGAGCTGATACAAAAAATCAAAGGGAGGATCAGCACTGCAGATTTATTTGTATATCAAGGGGAAATCCAGAAGCCATTGAAATTGTTTACAGCAGGTTGAAAGAATAATACGAAGAACAAACATTGCGCTGACAGATATCCAGATGGGACTTGTAGGCAAACCTCAACGCCTTTAGCCTAGCTAAGTTTCATTAATGTTTACATATAATTTCAGGATTTACTTCTAATATTTAAAAAGCACAAAATTACGAAGGTTTCAGGGCAACAGGAGTCCTTCCCACCCCCAACTTTGCTTTGTGACTGAATAAAATTTACCTGGCAGAACAAAATGGTTCAAGGAACTGGTGCAGATGACAAAGAGGGGAATGGAGGAAAAGGTGTAATGCACTGGGGAGCTAAAGGATGCTGCCTGTGCGTCCACAGGGCTTTTCCGTGACAAGAGTTTCACCGAGTTCCTGCCAAGTTACGCACTGCCCGGAACAGGCTACCCGGAAGTTGGGAAAAGGCAAAACACACATACAGTAGGAGAAGGCAGGTCTATCACCTTCTATCCAAACACTTAATTCTTCCTACACGGACTCACTCTGGCAACTTCTATTGTCATTTGAAGGCCTTGTGTCTAGAAGGATGATGGCAAACCACAGCAAGGGATGTTTCCCCACCAGATACAAGAGCAAGTCAGGAGTGATGTGTCAAGGACTTGCAGTATCCCATGGAGGCCACTTGCTCCTCAGTGTGAATCAGGGCACAAGTATTCAGACTTTAAGACGAAGAGCCACAGAAGTTGAAAATATCTGTCCACAATTTGTACAAATTAGAAGTTTACCAGGCAAACCCTTTCTTTCCACAGCCCCATTTTGTGATACCAGAATTTCTGTACTTCTGTACCAATGCATTACTGGCCACACCACCGACAGCTTTTTCATGCACTGGGGATGGACAGAGTAGAAACACTTAACATTTTTCAGTCTATCCAACTAAATCATTCCAGATTGCTGCTGGAGGTAAGAAAGGGTGCAAAAGTAGCACTGAATCCTTCACTTTCATCTAACAGCACTAAAGTTAAAAATAGATTTATAAAATATTCGTAATCCTTAATCTCCCTTCAAATCAAAGTGATGGCTAGATTCGCTAGTGATTAGAGACCCCCAAGAGATTTATTTGTAAATGGCTGGCTCAGACTCTGCTAAATCCTCCTCCTTTTTATTTAGCCAGTTTGCTGACCTGGCAACTATTCAAAACATAAATTTTAATGAGAAAAATATCCAACCACCTCCAGCACATTAAATCTCTGTAACAGACATTATAAAGGGGGATAAAAAAAAAATAAGGTGTTGGTTCACACAACACTGGGGGGAGGGGAGATCTTTTCAGCAGCAGATTAATTCAATGTTGAGAAGAGGTCTAAATCTTCCATATAGGCAATGTGTTTTGTGGTTCCCTGCACAACTAATCTGTTGTTACTTAGTCTTTTTCCTTCAGTATTGATGGACCCCATGTAGCAGGGAACAGAGTTCTGGAGAACAGCCCTCATTTTGTTCAGTACAATACAGCCTTCTCAACTCTTACGCTGCCACTTGAACCCTCAAATCATACACAGGCGAGAGAATGACAATTTTGAAATGAATAATTGATTTTAGTCTCCTTTGGGTGTAATGCCACATCCCGACTAAAGGCTGGTAAAAACTTTTACGTAATATTTTCCACGCCTGATAGTTTATACAAACACACCCTATGGGTATTTCTTGGCTTTCCAGGAAAAGGGACAGTTGCAAACATACTGAACACATTTCCAATCAGATGTTTGGTGAAGGTTGGAGAGGAAGGCATTAAGTGTCTGCTTGCACATGACCAATTAGCATCCACTGTAGACTACTGGATAGCTGCATTTATCTAAGGAAAAGGTTTTAGGCTTTAATCAGTGACATTTTAGATCATAGCCAAGGAAGAATTGCCGATTTACCATGACTCACATGGATTAGTATTTCCCATAACAAATTTAGTAATACAGAAAGAAGTATAAGAGTGCCCACAATAACCCAGAATATAAAATTTCCCACTGAAAGCCATTTTTGGTGAATGCTAGTGTTTTTATATCGCAACACCCAAGAATACAATTCACATGTTAAACGTGTTCACGTAAAAGTTTTAACAGATTTTTATCCATCAAGGCTCAGAGAAATGCAAGTGCAATTCCCCAAAGACGAAGGAATTCCCATTCTCATACTTAGAAGTGAAAGGAGTGGGCTGGAGAGGGAAGTGACTGCAGTTAAAACTGTCAAGGAATCTCAAGGAATGAATATGCATTGCCTGACCTGAATCTATTCGAGTTTCACATGGTATGAGAACAGAACATTTGTTTGCAGCTGAAGAACAGAAAAATAAATGGGTTTCCATGGCTTTCCTGGGTAAAGCTATATTTGAATTTGTTTTGAGACACCACTTTCAGTAAAATGGTTCAGTTAATATTAAATAATTTAGAGTTCTTCAGGCTGGTAAAGGATAAAGCCGTTAGATTGTTGGCTCACTAAAATAACACTGCTTTTAAGTATTGTACAATAAACAGAAAACCACCCTTAATTTCAAGCAAAGAAAACCATGATCAGCAGGAGTTCTCTGCTCATACTCCATTAAACAGGATGGAATTTATTGCTCAATAAGAAAGTTCAGGATGTCAGATTTTTGCCATTTGTTGCAAAGCTGGACGTTGGTGTGACAAGCAGGTGTGACGCAGTGAAGAGTTGTTCAAGCACGCTAAAGCAAGCACGTCCTGTGAACTCCTCCAAAACACTAAGGTTTCATTTAAGAAGTTTGTCATCTTAAAGTGGTACTTGTCAGCTTTAGATTTCTGAACCCGAATGTGCCTGAGCACAGTATCAGCACTTCACTCTCCCCCGAGGAGAACGTATGACTAACCTACCTTTTAAGGATATCTACGCTGAGCTACGAGACATGGGTCAGGACTTCAGGATTCACTCCTGTGGCAAAGTCTGCACTGAGAGGGATTTTATTTTATCTTTTATAAGCAATTTTTGGCAAGTGTCATTACCAGCACTGCAACAAAGAAATTGTGGAAGATGGAAAAGGGAAAGAAAAAGAAAAAAGAAAAAGGAAAATAAAAATAAAGAGATTGGTGATATTAATGGTTATATCTAGCAAGGAACTAAATTCACATAAAATTATAAAATTATGAAGCTTACAAATCACGGTCCTTTAGCTACAAGAAGGAAACTCTACCCTAGTTAGTACAGTGGCAGTATATCTATTGTACCCCAAGGAAGGGGGGGGAAAAAAGAGAGGTGAGGATACAGAGGAAGCTATTTGGCATCTACCCCAGAGAGCTACTAAGCCCCCTCCTTCCTTCCCTGCCTGAAGCCTCAATCCACCAGATCGCAAAGAGGAGCTTCCAAGGAACTAACTTATGCTCTGGTTTAAGGGAAATCTGGAACCGCTCATACAGAAAAGCAAACGGTGTCGCTCGAGTATATCAGGGTCATTACATCTGACAGCAAGAAAGTTTGAGCGCACAGATAATTTCAGGGAGATGATGTGAAAACTAGGCAAAAGGCTGTTTACGCTTAAAAAAAAANTTAAGGGAAATCTGGAACCGCTCATACAGAAAAGCAAACGGTGTTGCTCGAGTATATCAGGGTCATTACATCTGATAGCAAGAAAGTTTGAGCGCACAGATAATTTCAGGGAGATGATATGAAAACTAGGCAAAAGGCTGTTTACGCTTAAAAAAAAAATCCTAAAATGCAGAGCTTGGTTTCTGCTCCTACCTGGTTACCTCCTGAAAAACTCTGTGGATGTTTGACTAGCCTAAGAGACAACCTGGAGGGGTGGGGAAAACTTCCTGGAAGGAAGAAAAGAAGGAAGTTGAGAACTGTGTGCATCGGGGCAACTACTAAGATGAGCCTGATTATTCCCAACTTGGACGCATAAGGAATTAAACCAGTAGGATCCAGTTTTCACAAGTTAACAGCCATGAGCACTGAGACCTTCTCTCTCAAGAGAAGGGAAGAGAGGGGGAGGAGAACAAGCAAGTTAGCCAAGGAAGGCCATCTGTTAAGTGAACCTCAGCTATGAACTCAAGACCTGCCCTTACTAGGCTCAAACATTAATAGAAGTGTCCAGAAAACACTAACAGCTAAGCAGAAAAGTTCCTTTAAATCAACACAAATAAAAGAAATTGAGGCATCTTATTTCAAAAGAGTGTTACCATATGCTATAGCCAATTAGTCATAAATTAGATACAAAATAAACCTTACCACAAACTGCAAAATGAGAGTATTCTTAGTACTTTTGAAGGCATATTCTCGTCGATTAGGAATAAGTGAACAGTTAAGTTATATGCACATGCCAAATTTTCTCCTGGCAGTATTTGTAAAGTTTAGAAATAACTATTTTGGAGGGATACAACGAAGAAAAGGGAGGGGGAGAAAAAACCTCCCACACACATCCCTAGCTCCTAGCAGAAAGGGAGAAAAAAAAGTGAATCTGAACATCAGCTCCAAATTTCATACTATAATTCAGAAGGCAGGGAACCAGAGAAACATAAGAAACATGAGAAACTAGATGGCTATAATCCTTACCACTACACCTTGTAGTACCCCACAGAGCTTCCTTTCCAAGGAAAAGAGAAGAAATTTCACCAGTGCGCTGCAGGTGATAAAGACAGGTTCATTCCTTTCCTCATCTTGCTGCCCAACTCTTTAACAGCATCTCATAAAATGAGATAAATGTCAGAATAAAATTGTCCATTTCAAGCTAACGTTTCAGTACTACAGATTCAGCTTTGAGTAATAAGCAAGAAATAAAGGCACAGGATTTCTATCCTTACCGGACAAATTTGTAATGTCCTTAACAAATCATACAATTCAATTTGGAAGGGACCTCTGGAGATCATGACATCTAGTCTCCTGCTCTAAGCTAGAGAACTCTTCCATCAAGTTTTGAAGGTGTCCAGGGATGGAGACTGCACGGTACCTCTACAGGGAATCCCTTCTGGGCTTTAACCACAATCGTGGCTACAAAGCTTTTCCTTACATCCAAGTGGAATTTTCCCTACTGGATATTGCGTACATTGCCATTTCATTGTGCACCTCTGAGAAGAGTCTGACTTGTCTTCTCTACAAACCCCCTCTGGCTGGTGGAAGACTGCCCTCCCCCATGTTTCTCTTCTCCAGGGTGAATAAGCCTAACTTCCTCCAGCTTTCCTCATACAACATGTGCTACAGCCGCCCAAATATTCCAGTGACTGTTGCTGTTGATTACCAATTCCAGATACACTAAAATTTACAGAGAGCTCTTCACAGCTAAATAAGTTTGCCAGCAACAACATTTTGAAGTCAGCAATCTTTCTTCTTTGACATCACCTACTTCCCTTTATATAGTATGTTGTTGCCATTTCCCTCAACATGAAACGTGTATAGTTTTATCATTCTATCTATAAAGGGTTAAAAAATATTGGAAATGGAAGCCAAGCCTCCTCTACTCCAAAATAAATTCATGATATATTTAACATGAAAAATATGCACACCACCAACTGCTTAGTTCCTCTTTTTCCTTAGATTTTGCAGCTTTCAGGACACATTTGTATAGTATTTTCAAGCTTTTCTTTACTAAGAATGAAAGAAACTTGTGTTAGTAATTATGTGACTCCAGAAACTGGGGTGTTAAGACAAAATAACAAATGAAACTATTATTGAAGTAAAAAAATCAAAACAAAACTAAAATCAAGAGTTGAGAGGAATTCCCTTGATGGTAACTGAATAGTCCCCTCCCTGCTGTGAGCAGAAAAAAAAGGCAAAAAGATGCTCCTCTGACATCAAAACACATAGAAATATTAATGACCTAAAAAGAACAGGCATAAAGACTGAAAAAGATGCTTCCAGAGAGATTACAAAATGCCAGTCATGGGAAAACCCTCCTTCCACTCCCATGAGAGCTGCTAATCTCTCATTTAACCCCCCCGTCATTTTTCAAAATAAATTATGTAGCCAGAAGGAGCCAATGTAATCATCTAAGTCTTATCTCTTTGATAGCACAAGCCAGAGGACTGCAATGAATTATTTCTTCTGGGTCAAAGCTTACAGGTTTTTGCTTTTTCCGAAAGGGAGAAAAAAATTCCTCCATCAATCTTGATTGAAATGTTTCCAGGGAAGGAAGTTCTACCCTCAAATTCATATTTTTCCCTCATGCTCATTGCTACCATATTGTTTACTTTCGATTCCAGTTCTGCTGTGACTTGGCCTGGCAGGCTCTTTCAGCTTTAACATTACATAGCTTAATTTCCCTGCTTTGATAAGGGAAAGCTCTTGGAGGCTACAGCCAAATAGAACTAAACTTCCCTTCCAAACCCCCAGAGTTTGCAAGCAATGTTATTTTCCAGCCTATCATGTTTATGCCTCTTCTAGGAACCTTGCTCTTCTCCCAGTATCTCTTCCACTGTGAAAAGCAGCTATAAGTTGTATCCCAGCTGCAGTCACATCAGTCCCAAAGACAGGAGGAGATTTGTATACACCTCTGTTTTATATACCCATTGATTACATTAGGCCCATTTGCCACAGAAATCAGACAAAAATCTCACAGTGGATAACCAAGTCCTTCTCAGAAATGGCGCTTCTTAAAATAGTGTTCCATTATCCTGCAAATGTAATTTATATTCCTTTGCTCCTACCTATACAATGAAATAAATACTGAAGTACTGAAATAAATACTGTTTTAACATCGATCAGTATGTAACCTGGTTTCATTTACTACTTATGTCTGACCTTCTGTTTCCCAGTCCTTTAATTCATTAATAAAAATACTAAAAAACACACAGATGAGAAAGAATGGATATGAACGCAGCTTTATACAATCTCAGTTCTTAATTCACAGAAAATAAAAGCAGATGTCCAAAGGTTCCCTCTTCCCTCCCCTCTCTTGCTTCCAGTGAATTTATTGTCTCTCAACCAATTCTGGAAAATACCTGACCTGTTCTTAAAAACTTCTAACATGAGAGATTTCTGAAACTGTCTAGGCAATTCATGCCAATATATAGCAACCTCACATTCAGAGAAGTTTTTTGTGATACTTGGAATAGCTCATTTAAATCTTCCTTGCTAGAACTGTTTCCTTCAGAGGTTGTGTTTTCTAGACCTTGATTATTCTTGCTGCTGTAATCTGAACTTTCAGTTGCCTGCATTTTTCTTGAAGTTCAGTGTCGAATGTGAACATGCTGCTCAGCTGATGCTTTACCAACAGCTGAGAGAGCAGAACCTTATCATCCTACAAACTAAAAGTTTCTTCTCAGACACTTCACCCCTCCCCTTTCCTTGAGGCAACATCATGACAGTGTTGACTCATGTTCAGATTTATAAACAGAAGTAAACTATTACTAAATCTGTTTTCCATATTTAAACATCCAGCTGAAAATAAGGTCTTTGATGTCTGTTGCCAGCAACATGCTTGACGCCTGCCTTTTTTTCATGCTCTCATTCTAAAGTGGGATCCCTTTCAGCTGTCAACAATTTTCAATCTGCAACCATCAGTAGCTTGGATGGTTGATTTTCACGCATATCAGAAGGCCACTTTCTTAATAAATAAAAGCATAGCAGAGTGGTAGATGCAGACCATAAATACTACTTGGTTGAATCTCAATTCTCTGTACATGTGAAAGGGAATGCCTTCTTCTCAATTACCCCCAACCACCCTCCAACATACCAACTCAGCATGGACAATATCTTTGCTATTTGTTCAGGAAAAAGAAAATCTATCACAAAAAAAACCCCAACAACCCACAGTCAAAAAACAGGGGAAAAGAGCTATTGATGGCAAATACAATATTTTAAAAACATAAACTCAAGTGTGACACAGAACAGGAAAAGAAACATGTTCTTTATTTGTCCTGTTCTTTAAAGTTTCAGTGAGGTAGAACATCTTAGAGAACTGGACCACAATTAGGAAAAAGAGACACCTGCGATGATCACAAGCAAAGTGTTCAGTTGCACACAGATATTTCTGTCTTTGTAGCAATACAGAAATAAACTATAAAAACCCAGCAAGAGAGCACTCAGGCTACAACCCTCTAAAACATTCCTGAGTTCAGACAGCTTCTGTTCCTTATATATATAAACCCAATTGTTTTCATCACACATATACTCTCCACATTTTGGAAACACTTGTAAATAATATGCACTCCAAAACAGTACTGAGTTAGAACATTTGATAGAATAATGATGTTTGTACTGAATACCACTACAGTAGTTTTCCAAATGGGATGCTGAGGTGCAAGAGCAGTGAGGGCAGTGCAAGATGGGCAGTGAGTTGAGGAAGAGTCAAAAGAAGCATTTTAAGTATGTAAAGTAATGGGTAGGAGCGGTATTATGCATACAAACGGGTGAGTGTCCTAGGTTCCAAAAGCTCCTAATGAACAGAGATGAACAAACACTATGAAACAACTGCAGAAGTCTGAAAATTAAGAAAAAAAGATTCCTGTGTTTTCTAAATGCTGTTGGACACACAGACTGGTAGTGAATGAAACAATCTGTTGCTTGAATCAATTAAATTTATGTCTTTACTCATCACTTCCTAAGATATGCTTAAGAGTTCTGACATGGACTTTGAATTCCTCAAAGTAAATTAGTCCAAGAAACCAAGAAAACAGAGAAGCTTCTGTTGAATATCCTCCTCCTGAAAGGTGTCAGGAGAACATTCCCCTCCCGCCCCAAGGAAGAAGTCAGAAGCAGCATTAAGAATACGTAAGAGTTTACAGAAATAAACAGTGAAGTAACACCATAAAAGGCAGAAATGAGCCATAAAATTAAGAATTACAAAATGTGACATCTTGATGATGCCTCCTGAGTAATGATTAATATTTTCCTTGCCTCATATATCTGTAAAAGTTCTGGAAGCTGCTATATGCCAGGCTAGAGCCTTCTTTCCGGAAAGAAATAAAAATCCCTGGATTTCTCTTTTAAAAGCTGTAAACCAGAGGAGCATGAAGGAGTTTAAGTGAGCCAACTCCTGTACTTCGTACATTGAGTTCAGAGGCCATCCTTAAACCAGCTTGAATCTTGAAAGCTGCTTTCAAGTATTAGCACTTACATAGTGCTAGTCCTCTGGATTCTAGAAAGGGACATCATTTAAGAAACGGTTCTGCCTGACTGATTTCTGAATCACTAATTAAGGTAGATTTTATTGAATATCTCCAAATACTGCATTTTATAGCAACATTCAAATCTGACAGGGGAGGGAAGTACTTTTAAACTGTAGTAAATACGATTAAAACCATCCTCATTCATAATGAAAGATGCTACTGTCTTACATGAGTCCAACAGACATGAATTGCATTTTCTGTCAATGAACATAGTTTATCCTTTCCTTCAAATACATTTTTCCACATTTTACTAAACAGTGTTTTGTAATACAAACATAATTTTTCCAGTTTGCCTGGTGTGCTCCCATTCTCAGCTATAGGATCAAAGTAACATAACTTTAGCCAAGATTTCAAAGTCGTTTATGGAAGCCATGTTATTTTACTAAGTATACCAAGATAAACACTATATAAATTTCATCAACAGTCTTGTCTGGTAACAGCATATGAAAGTGTTCTGAGCTCTAGAAATATTTCTAGATGGCCAGCCAATATTCTTTTAAATCAAGTGATTAGTTCCCTCTATCACCTAATCATCAACAACGACGAGCATCTTTAAGAACTTCTTGCCTCATCTGATTTTTCAGGATGCTGCCTAAGCTTAAATACTTATAAATCTACTGCTCCCAATAAAGACTAATGAAAGAAATCTAGAAAGGTCAATCGCTTGCTGTCTTACATAGATACATTGCTGTATTTTTCACTATGTGGACATACTAAGCAACTCTATGTGTGTAAGGCATCTTTACACACTGATCTTTTACTGCATGCCTAGAATATCATATTTGCCTTTCCTGCCGCCCACCCGATGCTTATAGTGACTATAATGTTTAGGATCTGTATTACATCAGAAGTAAAAGTACTAGGATGTTATTTAGTGAACCAAAATCTTCTTATAATAGCTCTGAGTTCAGACCTATTAGAAGACACCAATAGTGTCTTTCACATGGTTAAAGTGCCTAAATTAAATTCTTGCATGCGTGGCCTCTTTAATCTAGATTAATCACAGATGGTGAACACATGCAGTATAAGACCATACACCTAGCTCACTCTCTGAACCCTTCTTCTATTGGTAGCTAGTAAATAAATGCTTTCGAGAAGAGCTTGCAGAACAAAAGTCCCCTTTAACCCATTCTCAATCAGGTAAGTGTAAAATTACATAGTAAACAACCACCTTCAATTTTCTAAAGGAGAACTGGTTGAGATTAGAGGTTAGGAAGGCACATCCAGCTACACAGTGACATATTACAGTACAGAGAGACGCGAGTTATTTTGTGTGTTGTTTTTTTTGAAATACTATTAGAATCCATTAAAATTAAAAAAATAATCTCTATTTTAACTGTATAAACAAAAAAACACTGGTTATTTCTAAGAAATCTTCACTGGATTTTTCCACTACAACCACCAGATTTCAGATCCTGCAACATCCTTCCCTCATAGTTCACTTCTTAGATGTGGGATTACAGGCAGCACCTCTCTTCCATGCCTAAAAAAACCAGTCAGCAGGGCCACCTGCAACGTGGTGTCCACAGAGCACTAAACCGGGCTCTTTCCACACCGCTATCCATTGAGTAACAACAATACCCAGTCACACAGAAAACAAAGCGTACGGTGTCACCCTTGTAAGGCTGAGATCAGAGGCTGAGATCACTTTCTGCCGTACCTCAAGCTGTGTTTTGCCCTCCTACTTCAATACGTCCTCCATTTTTTTTCCTCCTGCCAAGGACTCCATGTGTCCCACCCCTCCCGTGCAGTGCGAAAATAGCTGTTCCTCCCTAAGGACCATGTGCCCAAAAGCCTGCCTGCCTTTTCCAACTGTATCTTATGAAATTCCAGCTGGTCTAACAAAAATATTATGTCTCCCTACATAACTTCTTGTCACAGAGAAACAACATACCTATAAACACTACAGCCACCATCCCTCTCTGCCTGCATTTTTCCTTCTTCCTCACTTTTTCCACAGAGGAACAAGAAATAAGCCATTCCAGGGTATCCGGGTTTTAGATCTTTAGCTAAGATTTAAAGTCAGGGCTCGGACTGCTACCCGAAAAAGCTGTCATTTATTCAATTTAGAGAGAAAGTACCGAAACTGCTTAGCGTGCTAGCCAAAGGCCTTCTGCCCTCTGACACCTCAAACATCCACTGGCATTTTGGCACCAGCTAGATGTAGCCTCCACAGAAACAAGGGACTGGAAAAAGTCACCTGGACCATTAAGTTTGCGTTTTTGATCAACCACAGACCGTCACAGTAACAGCTCTGTCGTCCTTCAAGATTTCCAGGATAACCAGCCCCCACTGACAGTCTCATTTTGGACACGGGCACCACAGGATTTTGCACCGGCCTCTGTGTGACCAGCAAAGAAGGAACAGCCTGTACTTTTTAGAAAGGTCAAAGTGATACTTCTACAAAAGGATTCATTTAATCAGAAAGTATTTCCAACCCCAGTTTTCCATGGACACGATTGGAGGACATAGCTCTCCAACGGTCTCAAGCAGGGAAGTGGCTCAGGTTTATGCTCCCAGATTTTAAAAGTGTAAGACCTCATCTTCTCCCAAGCGATCCTTTCCCTTCCCAGGGAGGAGAGCACTGTCCCTGCAGAGCCAGGCTGGCTTCCCACCTGGCCACACAGACCCCTTGTCAAGGCAGACCCTGTACCGCCCTTCAGAAGAGGTGGTCAGTCAGCTGTGGCTCCCAGTAAGGTCTCTACGACCGCCACCAGGCAAGATTCACTCCAATGTGATTTTCATCCGGAACACTCTCCTCAGCCTTCATCTGAAAATCTCAGCCCTGTGCCTAGGGCTAGAGTTTCTCCTGTGATCACAGAAGGTGGTCAAAAATGCCTCACCTCATCCAAGGAGGCAGTGGCCACCCACCAAAAGCTAGTTTTCCTGTTAATACCCACTATGGGATGTATTCCTCAGCTTGGCTCCTCTGTGCAGGATTTCCAGCCTCAGACCGTGAACTGATGCA
Organism: Himantopus leucocephalus; assembly: GCA_003993805.1. Lineage (NCBI taxonomy): Eukaryota > Metazoa > Chordata > Aves > Charadriiformes > Recurvirostridae > Himantopus > Himantopus leucocephalus. The sequence continues at coordinate 117,478,782 of RSEF01000002.1, read as the reverse complement.
ACACATGTAAGCCATAAGCTTCTAGTTTCAATTCAGACAGAGGACGAGCGGTGAGTTTAAGCTTCTTTTGGGATGTTTTAACAAGTCGACTTACGTTTATCCACCCATAAGATATTGTCAGGCATCTGTCTCATTCGCTGCAGGACAGTCATAATTACCTACAAACCTTAGGTCCTGACACAGATTTTAATTAAATGTGTTTATAAACTGATTTGTAAGATTACAGACAGCATCTGAATATCCAGGAAAGCCCTCAGGAAGCATTTAGTAAAGTAAGAGAATTCACAAACAAAAACACACCTGGAAAAAGCTAGATAACAATGTTTTGGAAGGCCCCCAACCATCCCTTTTACTGGTAGCAATCAACATCCACCACAGACTCTGATTTGTCATCTACTACTTTTAAACTCATGAGGCGAATCCATTAGCCCCAAATACCACAACTCCATTCAAATCAAGTTTCCAGAAAAACTGCACTAGGAAATGTACCCTTCTCCACTCTTGTTAAGTAAAAGGTAACACACACACACTACAGAAAGTTTATGCCTTAGAGTAATGACATGACAAAATCAAGTACTTGGTAGTTATAGCTATTCTTGATTAGTCCGGAAGTAATATGCAAATTAATGCACTTTAATTCAGTACAATGTCATCTCAATCAGCTAGGCATAACTGAGTCAATATGCAATCAAGACTCCTCACAAAAAGCAGTTTCATCATCTAAGTTAGATCAGCGCAGTCCTTTGCTTGATGTAAGCACACTTAGCCTGCACAGCAGCTACAGTTTTTATATATAAAATAACCTAAAGAAGAGCGAACCCTGTACGTCCTACTCACCCACTAGGGAAGAATCAGAGTAGCAGAGAACTGACAGCAATCAACATATTTAGTAACTGAAACCTGGTTATGTCCTCCTACTTCTGCCATGCTTCCTATTCTCATCGTCACATGAGGGGTGTCAACATTTAGCATTGCCAGGTTTGCCCCAGCTCTATCACTATTTCAACTCTGTTTTCATTTAAGTTCTGACTTCGATACAGCCCCTAAGTGAAAATGTACCCAATGTACACCTTTGGGGAAGATTTTCAGGACTGTCTAGCACCGAGCAGCTCACACCTACAACAGCACCACAGGATGAGAAGTACCATACCTATGTCTTTTAATTGGCTTGAGGATGGGTTGATGATCATCATATTACTTAAAGAGAAAGTACTTGTTTCAAGTATATTTAATCAGTGAGGTGTGACCCTTAATTTTTGCTTCACATTTCATTTTCTACCAATTGCCTTATATTTTCCTGCAGTGGCTTAGAGAAAATATGTTAAAGAGTACACACAGCTCACTACACGAGAGTTTTAAGGGAAAAAGGAAGATTTCCAAGTTGTTCCCTCTGCAGCAATGGCTTTTAATGGTCTATCAACTACGTTTACTATCTATCAGTGGTCTATGAATTACATTCACCATTGTGAAAAGCAAGAATTTTTTTTTTTTTTGTTATTAGGCTTACACTGGCCATAGAAGTATCAGGATCTCCACTGAAAAAAATGTTCTGATGGGCCAAAGACATAACACCAAAAGGCAAACCCTGTACAACTTCAACAGCAGGTAAGCGGTCCAACCACTCCAGTGAAGCTACAAGGACCGTCTCCAACTGCACAAGTCTATCCACCAACATAACAAGTTTGCTGTACTGAGACAGCCTCCAGTGTAGTCTTGATTTTTAACTTTCAACTTTTACCTAAAAGTTGGAAACAAGGATCAGCACAGTGTCACCACCCTGCTAGTTCCCCAAAGACCAAATAACAAGTGGTCCCACAGGCCATAACTTAAAAACCTACTGCTTTGGAACCAAACACCTCTAGGAACTAGTTAACTCGGCACGATTTGCAAAGAGTGGCAGTGAATGAATGAAGTCTAAGATGCTCAGTTCCACATAAGCATAATTAATGTATCCAACTATCATGCATAAGACTGACATTATCTTGGAAAAACTCCAAGGGTCACAGGCATGATAGAGGAAAGGAAGCTACAGAAGGAGCTACTGTATTTGCTTAATAAATCTACTGCACAGACTGCTGTCAGTGGATTTTGTTCCAAGAAACTATACAAACAAAACAGTCTTTACAGACAGAAGAGAGGGAAGGGGGTGGAAGAGAGGCGAGAAGGATTTGATCTCATGATCTCTAACAAAGTTGAACAGCTGAAACGTTCACGGAAATGTCTGTGGAACTGATGAATTTTCTGAATTATTGTAACAAACTTCAATTTCACAACTTAAAGAAGTGGTCTTCATCTCCTTTAAGAAATCACGAAAGTGCCACATTTTGTCATTTGAACATGAGGCTGTAGTTAAACAGATGATTTGGGGTTTGTTGAGCCATTTGCATTCTTTGATAAATTTTCCATCCTTTTCCACGATGGGAGTCATTCACACATTGTCTATAATAGCTTTTCTAACAGAATAAATGCAGCAAATTTTATACAATCGCCTTTCCTGTAAGATCACTGGAGAACCCTAAATATACACTAGTTTGATTTTTCACATTACCTTCTCAAATCACTGTAGTTTAACTAGTAGGGTTAAACTGTGCTCTCTGCACTAAAACATAAATGTTAAGCATATAAAAGATGTCTTTATCACAAATTCTCCTAAATTTAAGACTATACACACTGCAAATGTAAGGATGACTTAAGATTACACAGAAATACTCTTTCTTCATTCAGGTTTGGGAACAGAAAAAATGCCAAAGGGTAATCAGTTCTTCTTATATCCCTCCACTATGCTGCCTTTCAGTTAAATTGAATTAATATACCCCAAAAGGTGTTACTTTCATATCAGAGTGTCTGCAGAATTATCACTGAAACTTAAGTAAAATAGTTATATACAAACAGGGTAAGCACAACTGGCTCTTGCAAAGTTGTCCTGAGGAAACATTTCAGACAGGACTCACAGACAACTTAGTAGATGGCAAAACACACTGTACTGCCATTTATTAATTAAGGCTTATTTTAGAGAATTAAGCTCACATACAATTGTCTCTTGTAACTCGGAAACTCCTTGCAACTACGCCTTGGCATATAATTCTGATGCTCACTACCTTCTAAACAGGCTTAACTGTTTTGCAGAAATATTTTTTTCCTTCGCTTGTCACTGTTAAGGAAGCTTGGCATTATTACCCTGTTATTTTTCTGTTCTCTGTAACAAGAAATTGGGCTTCAGCAGCAGCATCATACAACTCTGAATTGCTAAGAGTCACTGAAGGAGGTGGCAGTAATTGCTAATCATAGTTTCATATATATAGATATGTGTGTATATACACGTGTATATGTATTTATATATGCACATGCATATACACATATATAATACGTATATACATACCAATTTTAAAACCATGGACCTTATCTTTCAACCCCTGCAAAGAAACAAACACCACCAAAAATCCCATTTCATAAACAAAAAAAATTTTCCCCCAAATTTCCCCCTCTTCACATCTACCACGAAACACTGTAAGCATCTGCAGACGCTCCTTCAACACATTACCCTGACCCACTTCACCGCGGAAAGCTAGTGAAACAGGCTCCAAATATTTCATTCTGCAGCTGGTCTTTAAGCCCTAATAACCGAGGGAGGTTGAAGTCACTCTCTAATCTCCTAATGTGTAAGAATCAACAGAGCTCCCCTTTGAGCAGCCAGCCTACGCCAGAGCACAGAACAGATTGTGTCAATGACAGCTGCTTTCTGGCAGAACACGCAGGCTCCCTACCAAGAAAGGGAGGCAGGAAGCATCACTCAGTTGCGGAAGAGGTTGCCAGCTTAAAAAAAAAAAAAACCCTCACATAAAAAAATATCATACAGACATTCGAATGAGATCCATGCAGCTCTGGAGAGCCCTAAATGTATATACTCTGCTGCCATCTCCCCTTCCCCTCTCCTCTGTTGCTTGCCTTTAGTGGGATGAAAGTTTCCCACCACAAGGACTATTTGTTTCTGAATGATGATTAAGATACTATAGCTGCTCTACAAAGACTAATAATAAAGTATCGTCAAGCTCTCTAACTAGTTAAACCAAGTTTGAAACTAAACATGTGATACAGATACTCACTTTTCTTTAAAAAGCATTAGAAGTAAGAAAATGAGCTGTTGTTGCTGACTGATCACAGGTATCACTATGTGCATATACGCACATACAAACACGTGGAAGCATGTTTCTTGCAACCGTGTCAGCCATGTGTAAATGAGGCATGTAATAAAAAGTAGTTTCATAGCTCCATGTTCTGCCCAGTTTGTACAAGTATTATTTTAATTTGGAAGTAGCCACTAAATACAGCTTAAAAGCAGTCGCAGTTTAATCCAAGTAAGAGATTTCTGAACTTACAAAACCATTTTTTCTGGGTGTCTATAACGTTCTGCACCACAAGGTTAGGATTTTTTAAACACTACATTTTTGAAGACAAGTTGCTGGAATTACACTTTTGTACTTCTGGGTGTATTATGTTCTGAGATGAGGGGAAAAAAAAAATCCAGCCCAAGAACCTTTCCCACCTCTGTTAAAGAAATAGAAACAAAAAACTCCAAGAAAAACCTGGCAACAAATCAGCAACTGATTTTTTTAAAGGACCATTTAGATATCACGGCTGCAACACTTCACAAATTTTCATTCATATATTTTAGCTGTATGATTTAAGCTCTTGTTAGCTAGATTTCAGTCCTGATTAAAACTTTTGTCAATGTTTGACATAAAGCAGGGTGCAACTAAGTGCTATGTCAAATCCACATTTATGTGCAAGCAGTCAACATACAGACCAAAGGCTTTTAATGAAAGGATTTTTACCAGTTAGCTTCAGCAGGGTGAAGAAAGGACTGGGAAAGGGTATGGAATTAAGCAATTTTAGAGGAAATGGACTATCCAGGTTGGTTGTTCTTTTGAAAGAAGAATATCATATAAATCAGACTCAGACCAGTTCTAATACTATATGGTCAGGGGAGAATGTTAAATTGCAGACTGGAACCTTTCAAGAACTCAAAAATGGCAAAATGGGTGTAACGTAAATATACCAGACATTAACAGATCAATTTATGGATGAAAGAAAAGTCCCAACCCCTAAGAATAAACACACCTACAACAAATCCGGTAATAGGAAGAGTTTTGCAACACAAGATAATACTAATAAAACAGGAAAGACGGTTACAAAATCCCCTCTTGTAAGCATTCTGATTACATCATGAATTTAAGATTATAAATTGTCTTTACTACTTCCTGTAGTGCTTTACATTTTGTTTACCAAACAGAAATAGCATGCAAAGAGTTTGTAACAGGTGTCCCATTTTGCTCAGAGGCAACAGCGTCCCACTTAGCCACTGCCAGCCACAGGCCAGCGGTGGAGCACCTCCGTGGAAATGATGCTCCGGCCCGCAGGACAGCTACGGAGTGGAGGCACAGCTGAGGCACATGAATGAAGCTGAGATTCAGACTCTGGCGCTACGTAACCAAAAGCTGCTGCTGCTTTTGAGATGTTAGCGGTTGGACAGACATTTTCCATTGCAGCTACATGATGCTCTTCTAGTTTTGCATCTGTGTTCATGAATACACTGCAATTCAGTGCCAAATTACAACTGTTCTCACAAATATTCCTCTCTAGCCAGACAGCAAGGACTTTTAAAGCTGGTTTCTGTTCTGGATCAGGCTAGTTCACTTACTATCCTTAATTCGGCGTCTCTGTAGCACAAGCCCACATGAATCCTTCAGCCTCGAGTCAGAAATTCCTCCTCATCTTACATTGTCTCAGCCTGCACCATCTGGTATACAAAAATATTGAGTCTCTCATCTTAGAGGAGCAGCTTATCTAGTCACAGGTTATGACTCTCGCTATGTGTCCAGCCTGGGGAACTTCCGTCTTGTCCACCTTTCTGCTTCACTTGGGAAGTTCTCCTTTTTCTCCCAGCTGGGCCCAATGGTTGAGACACATTCAAACAAAACCTCCAATGGCATGTTCATAGTCAGGAAAGCAATTCATCTCCCAAAGAACAACCAGGACAGTCCCACTGTCTTATCCTGCAAGACTACAACAACAAGTAGTCTTTTACTGGAAAGCTTTACGGAACTGAACAAACCACAGAAAACCTATTGCCAACATTTTGGACCTAAGCAAGATTTATTCTAATACAGAGCAGCCTTTAAGACCATATACCAGTAACTTTTTAGAAAAGCAATAATGACCTTTGCCAAATAATATATGGTCTTGCTAACTGCACAATGAAAGAGGGAAGTGTTTAGTTTTTTAAAATCGCCTGACGTCTACTCCCACAGTTAACAGCTATTCAAGAAGATCATTAAAAAATTCTCCTAGTCAATTATAGCATAAAAATATTTTTCAAACTGCTCACAGTTCTCAAGATCAGAAAGCTTTTACTCAAAACCTAAACGCTAAGGTATTGAAGTTGCAGGATAGTGGTGCTTAATAGCTCACAGAAGAACATACATCTCTGAACGGCTGCAAAACAAGAGGGAGAGAACAGTCTAAAAGTGACTTTGCTATATTTAGGAACAGCACAATCAATACAATACAGACACCAACTCCACAAATATAACTCGGGTCAGTCGCCAATGCCTGAAGCCAATACATCTGCAGGGAAAAAAGAAGTAAATAAATAGATAAATAAATAGATAAAACAGTCTGATAGCATAAGGGGAAAAAATTCCAACAAAAGGATTTGCCAAGCACAGAAGAAATGCTGTCTTGCTTTCTTTCTTTTGGGGGAATTTACCAAATCCCTATAGGAGTTTAGCAATCTCTCAGCTGTTCTTCACTTGTTTACTTTGATTTTGTGTTAGTTAACATGAGATTGTTGAGCAGGCAAAAACATTAAGGTGATACCACACAAAGGCTCAAAAGGACAGCAAAAAAATAGTGGCAACAACAACCTCTACTGACAAAAAACCTCTGCAGCTCAGAGGGAAATGTTGCATTATAATCTGGTNAAAAACATTAAGGTGATACCACACAAAGGCTCAAAAGGACAGCACAAAAATAGTGGCAACAACAACCTCTACTGACAAAAAACCTCTGACTTTGCAGCTCAGAGGGAAATGTTGCATTATAATCTGGATGCAATCAAATCTCTGGTGGGTTTGTAAATCATTGCTAAGAATAATCTGTCTGGTTGTTTACACTATTTAAAAGAATACTGGTGTCGACACCCAAAGTTTGATTTCCATGTTGGTCTGAACTCTTGCATCTGTAACTGTTTGCAGACAAATTTTTGTCATCTCTATTAGTCGGACGTTCTGGAATAGTCAAACATTGTCATTATTAGGTCTCCACAAATCATAAGTGATAACTCCCATGTAGAAAAGTCTATAAAAGAAATTGAAAAAATTCACAAAAAATTCCACCAAAACATCTACCACCAGATTGAAAGATGTACATGTAAACAATACTGTAGGATTTTGCATTTACTGTGTTATTGACTTCTGAATTGTATATGTTCCGTTGACAATGAAAAATTCTGTAAATTTGCATGGCCGCGAAAACAAGCAGATTGGACTAATGGAAAGCAACAGTTTGAGGGTGGGGTTTTTTCTTTTTTTTTAAACTAAAACATTATACAGAATTAATCTTTATCAGCTAGTTTTAATATGTGCAATTGTACCCACTGCAAAGGAAGAGAGGAGAAACAACAGTCGAGTGCATCTGTTTCCAAATATTTGATTGGATATGGTTCAAACAGTCTGCAGCCCAACCCTTACAAGAAGAGGTGCTCTTATTAAATAATACAAGTCCTTTGTATATGCTCTTGCACCTGCTCTTTTCAGTGGAAAACACATTTATACTGTTCTTCACTCCTACGATGTTTCTGAGCCATAGCAACTAAGAGTAAGAATCCTAGATTTGGTGCTCCAGAACGCAACACCCATAAATCCATTGCTGTGGGTGGTTCAAAGTGAGTAATTTACTGCATTTAAAATGAATAACCGTACTCACATGCCCTGAGTTTGCAGGCACATATTTTTGTCATTGCTGCTATTGCAACCAAACGACATTTAATATGGAATCACATTTTTGTTGTTGTTGCCGCCATTACATCTGAACTACATTTAATATGGAATCAGCTAAATAAATATAAGCATCCTCATATCTTCATTAGCTCTATCCACTCTTGGGCATTAAACTGATTTAGCTATAATTTATTTCTATATGGATATAGATGGACATTCTTTCATAGCCGCCAGATTAAGCTTCAAAGTTTAAGGCAACATGCTTTTGAATCTCAGTTGTTTCTGATTAAGATTTGAAAACCTTGCCATGTGTAGCCTCCGCCTCCTCTCATCCAGGGCACTGTGTTCAAATAGCTAGAAGTCACCCACGTTGCTTCCTTCTATTTCTCACTTTTTGAACTATGGTAGTATCAGCAGAATACCAGAGAATACAAGTATTTTCAAATACTCAGAAGTAGGCTCTTCTCAAGAGCCCTTATCAGTAATCTAGCTCTGCTCCCATTGAAATTAGTGGCGCTTTTATTACTCAGTTGAAAAAAAAAAATAAAATCCATGGCTCAACTCAGGAAATGTTACGTACATCTGCAAAATTACTTACAACAGAGATAGTATAAAGTTTTCCTCTGACCTGAGAGGCCAGTTAAGAAGAGTTTCATCTAATCCCTCCCTGATGCTGTTTCTGTTCTTACTTACTCCAAACGTTACCCAAAAGTTCTGACATCACCCATGTGCTATAACCACTCTCCTTCTACGGCAGAGAAAGAAGAATTTTCTCCTCCAGTGGGAAATTACCAAGATGAAAGACTGATGAGCTTTTTAAATGTGAAGAATTAGCTGATGAGGGTTACTAAGCCCTGGAACTACAAAAATGATAATTCAAGACAAATTTCTGAGTTACAGCATTTGTTAATTTTGAGTTTCACAAGTCAGTTATGCTTATCTGGCCTAAGAAGCCACAATATAACATGTTCTAGCATGCAGCAATATGGAGTTGTGGCTGCATACCACAAACAGACCCCAAAGGTAATAAAGTAACACACACAGTTATTTTTAAATCCATTTCAGAGAAACCGTGTGAGGACATAGGTAAGAGAGTGTTTGCACTCGTTTTAATGGTTCCTCACATAAAAGAACAATTTTTTTTTAACAGTTTTGTTTGTTTATTTGTTTAGTACAGAGAATTCCTGGAGGGGAGACTAATATTTATAGCAATGCTAGTCAAAGTATTCTGTCTCCATTCCCAAGATCATCCCTCCAACTACGGAAAACAAGAGACAAAAAGCCTCATCTGCCAAAACCAGTCCAAGTCATTTCTGTTGTTGACTTCTTTTGAAGTCAATGATACTGAAGCCTAGGGCAAATTCTAACCAACCAGGTCCTGCATTTTAGTTTTCCAAATAGCTCTCCACACAAGGTTTTGAGCTTTACAAACAACTAAATCAGCCTTTAAAAAGAGAGTTTGTTTTAAAGTGATCCAACTAAACACGATCAAGTATTACTCAAGTGCCACCTTTCAAAATGCAGCAGTTGAAACTTTCGATTCAGATTTGGAAGAGGAAGACTTCCTGTAGCTCACGGTGAGGCCCCAGGCAGTAATGCTTATTTTCTCCTCCACTTTATTTTATAAATTTATCTAAAGGTCACTGTGACTGGACCAGTAACTGAACTATGGAAAACAATCAATTCCCATCATCACCACACACAACAGCAAACACTAGAAATATGCACATAAAGCACACATATGGCTCCTATGATATAGGCCCTTCAAAGTGAAGGTCCCTATTTATATGCAGTACAGCTCTTATCCATCATAGCAGCTTATGAGCACAACAGGCATTTAAAGCTGAAAAAGGCAGCCTTGTACTAAACAAGGCAGCAGATACTTTGTGCTATTGATTTGGGCAGAGCAATCCTCGCAGAAGCGTTCATTTAGTGGTTTTGCTTTCAAAATTTGAGGAAGAGAAATTTGATTTTCATAGGCCTTAAACACTTACTAGGTTTCTAATTCTAGGACTCAGCCCACCTCCCTGCTCCCTTTAGAGCTTTTTCAAAATGGAAAGGGCTGCCTGCAACCTTCTTTTGCAGACGCCTTCTAATGGAAACACCAGCTTCCTTGCACACCCACTCAGATGTATACAAGCTGTGTCAATTTGTCATACAGGAATTTCACAGCATCCCAGACTTCTTTTCCCCATCTCCCTCAAGCACATTAACTTTATTCTATGTTCTTAAAATTTGTGACATTCATGTATTTCAGTACTTCATTTAGCTCCAAGTGTCTAAGGCACCGTAGTTTTGTTGAGAACTGCCTATGAAAGAGAATTCTTTCGGCTATTTTTCGAGTAACCAGCGACATGGAAAATTAAAACGTCCGCTTTTTGGTTGCATTAAATTTACCCTACCCTTTTTCAGATGAATTTAAGGCAACGGAAATAAACTAGATACCTCACTAGTTTATTCCTGGATAGGAAAGGACCAGTCGCTGCAAAAACTTTCTACCACTTAACTGTACAGTTGGCAGGACCTACCAACCCCTGCTCGATCCTGTTTAATTCACCATGCTACAAAAGTGTGTATGCTTTACGATGGAAAATCTAGATTTAAAAAATAATAAATCATTTAAAAATCCCCCTATATGCATCCCAACAGCACAGTTTAGCTCAGCCACGTCAGTAAAATCAGGTAGACAATTTTGCTGTGCTGCTCTTTTTCGTTATTTGCTCATCTGAGCACAACTTCCTTAAAATATATTTACATTTTCCCCCAAGAAACGTTCAACCCACTCACACTGAATGGTTTTTACTGCTTGGACACAAAGAAGAGGTATCTGGAAGTAGTCTGCTTTCTGGCATACAGATACCTTGGAAATCAAATCGAAGTGAGATCTGGCATTTGTGTATAAATATAGAGTGGCTATTACTCACACCTTGCTATGATAATATGACTTGGCAAAATACAGAGAGTCAAATGCCTTCCCCCTCCTCCCCTCCATATTGTACTGCTATAATCGGTCACCAGCAATTTGACATAGAGAAGGTTTGTACGTACAGGCTCAGCTGGCGTGCGTCCAGAGAAGGTCTGAGGAGCGCGAACTTCGTGAGAGTTGCTGCTAGACACACATGGTTGGAAGAAAGCCTGCGAGACTGCAGATTAACAGTCTACAAAAAAAACCCACCCAGACTGTGTTGGCCAGCTGAAAAGCTCATCCCCAGATTTCAAACCAGTTTGTCAGACACAAGACCTGGTAGTGTCCCAGACTAGTGGCACAGCCCTGTTTCCAGGCTGCTTAGATAACAACTGCGTGGCTAACGAGATGGACTGGAAGAAGTTATTTTAAGTTGCAATTATTAGTTCATATCTTATCAAAAGAGCTGGATGCGCACAATCGTTGCTTCTAATAGCTTCCCTTCCTCTTTTGAAAGAGCAACAAGAATTTTATTCATGGCAGCTAAAGATAGAGTAAATAGTAGCAGGTGAAGGGTTAGGTGGACTCTGCTGCTGCAACCACTCCAGTAAACTCCAGTACCTCCCACTCTCAGTCCCGCTGCAACAGATTTGAACCACACCTCTCTTTCTTGTAGAAATACTTAACCATCCCTCTTTCTTACAGTGACAAATGATCCAACTAAACCACCATGTGGTGGCAGTGCTCGAAGCTGAAGCCTGCACAAGCAGCCCTCTCGCTTTAGCTGTGGGCTGGGTAGTCCCCACTGCACACAGAGGGTGGCAAAGTACTTCGGACTTTCAAAGCAATCACTGTGCGGCAGGGAGAAGTGTTAGAAATCACAACTAGAAGGAAAAGTGGCACTACTGCACATCAGATGAAGCACAGCTTCAGAGGGGATCAGTAGCAGGATGACGGAGAGCAAGGTTTGCTCCATTTGCTGCACACAAACTAACTCCAATATGAGAACAAATAGCAACATCAGATGCAAGTCATTGCCATAGCACAGAATACTCTTCAGCAGGCAAGGTTAAGTGTTGAAGGACAGCCTGACCTTGCTGCAAGTTCATCTGAAGTCATGAGGCTGAATGAGGAAGTTGGGCATAAATAAATATGTTTTTACTTGCATGACTCCTTACACAGCTACACCTTGGCAATGGATTTCTCTTCGATCAGTCACACAGCTGTTGCTAAGAGCAAAGACTGGTCACCATAAATTTTATGCTCCCATACTGGTGGCACATACAGTTTAGGAACAATGGTCCCATCAATCCTCCAGACCCACTACTGGCTACCAAATACAGTATTTTCCATCAAGTATTTAATTAAATCAATTTTAATAGGATTTTGTAGACCAGCTGCAATCACTTACTGTGGCCTTTTGGACTACTGTGACTTTCAGAAGTCAGGCATTAATGTTACTTACTTCATTTACCATTAGAAAATACCACATGCTGTAAAAAGGTACATATGGTACCCAACCACCATTGAGAGGTAAAGAATTGGGTGCTTTCCAGCTTTCTACACTAGGTTCTGGAAAACTTTCTTATAGTTTTGGTATCAAATTGTTGAAGAAGCTAACATGAGGCTTTGTCTTTCTGTAATACTTACATTATGATCTGTTCCCCCTCTCCCTGAAAGAAAACCCACCGAAAGGTTGCAGGATTTTTTTCTCCTGGCAATAAGATGCTGCTCTAAGACTGTGCCACACACAAACTGGATGAGCAGCCAACTGCTGAGTGGGAGGCTCATTAAAAAGAGCCATTTGCTTGCCATATGTCTCTTTCTTCTAGACAGACTAATTCTAGTCATTAGAGTTTTAACCAGAAATGCAGATTAGCAAAGCAACTTTTTGTTAAAATGGTACCAGCAATTTTCCTAAGCATCAGAGTATTGAGAACCACGTGGTGCTCAGAGTGAGTTACCAGTTAGAAACAAGAGCCCTGATGCCAAAGCGGGACTGGCAGAGCACCTCATCCTTGCAAGGCTGGCATTTCCCAGCCTCCCATAGGGGAGCCCAAATCCCACCACCTCTTCCCGCTCCTGCCCTCCACCGCCACCCAGGCTGCTGCTGCTATTGTCTCCTGCTTCCCCCTCTCCACCGCCATTTCCCCCTCATTCCTCTCCCTCCCTTCTACTGCCCTAACACTTCCCTTCCTCATTCCCACACCCAGCAGGATGACTACAGGAGTATAAGCTGACAAGATCAGCCAAGCTTGTCTGCCACTGAGAAGTCTGTGTGCTGTGCTCCCAGCTTGGGGAGGCAGCACAAGCACATCTGCTCCCAACCGTCTACCTAGCACAGCTCTTGCAGACCTTCGGGTCCATGCTCTGTAACTTCAGCAGCATGGGTACTACCACATCAGTGGACAAACACAGGTAACCAACAGGCGTCCATACACTTCCTGCCATGCGGTAGTGGTCAATCAGCAGGAATCAAATTGACAACAAGGAAAACAACAAAGCAACCAGCCCCATCCCCTTAGGATTTCAAGTGCATCTCTCAGCCTCTTTTTTATAATCAGATAAAGCAGTTTTTCAGATAGCAACATATGCATACTAGATCTTATTATGAATGTCAGTCTCTCTTCTATTTACATACTGTTTTGAGATACTACCAGTCTGAAGTGAAACTCAGGTTCTCCATTAATTTCAGTTAGAAAGTTTGTCTAAATTCACACATTATGATTCTCTAGCAACTGTCCTCCCGGAGGATCCGAAAGCACTTCACAGGAAAAAAACTGGTACCACGAACAGTTACAGGTAACGATCATTTCCCCCATCCAACAACGTCTAGAAAAGGCTAAAGCTGATTTACTATCACATTGCAACTCTCATTCCTACTCAGAGTATTTCTCATCCCACACCCTAGGATATGCTGTAGCTCTTCCCCTATACCGACTCTGCGGGATGTACCCCTCCCAGCAGCTGCTTCTGGGTTTCCAAGTCACACTGGTAAGAATCTCTCAACTCAGACCCATGAATCTTAAACACAGCACTACTTTGTTTTTCTTCTTTTATTTTGGCGATGCCATTTGTGTAGCAAATGTCTTAATTCCCCACACACACTTTGAACCCTAGTAATTAAATTAGCAGGGACACAGTAGCTAAAGAACTGGATTATGCAAGCCACCCTGTCCATCCCTCTCATCAAGGTTTAATTTTTCCTGTCAAGCTTCACAGGAGTCCCACTTGGCCTACACAGCCTTTATTTTTTGAGTTTGGAAACAGAGAGGCCCATGCAGCATTTTATCAGAGGCAGCTTTCCCTAATCACTGCTTCCTACTGAACACTCTTTCTTCTCCATAGATACACATCTCACACTTGCCTATATTCAAAAGGCTATTAATGGTAAAAAAAAAAAATAAATAAAAACCCAACCAAACCTATCCTTCTGGCAGAAGACAACAAATGCACTTCCTATCATTTTGATGAAGACCTTCAGAAACCTTCAGATGTGATCGTGCATCCTAATCACATGTCCCTCTTCCTTTTCCGTGCATGCGTGCAGCCATCGTGACAAAGACGGAACCTTTCACATGATGAGCTGGTCCACACACACACTAAAAAAGGGATCAGGTGAACACCGTGAAACAAGGCAACAAGGAACAGATGCAGCCAGCTTGAATTATTTCAGCCACTCAAATGCAGCCAGCCAGCCTTGGCTGGCTATTCCCAGTCTACTGCAATACAGAACTCATGTGAGACGAACCGGAAAAGGTTGAACCGGTGACAAATATTTAAAGAGCATGCTGTGAAGGTGACTCCCATGAAAAACATAACCTTCTTAGCATTTAGATTTAAAAGGTCTTTCTTACTCTACATAGGCTATCAACCACCCAAGTTGACAGTAGCATCTGTCAGTGTTGTAGATTTTGTGACAGGTGGCTCACCAGGCAGGCGTTCCTAGTTTGAGGAAAGCCCCCACACAGTATACACATGTACACTGTATTTCCTTCTTTGCCCCCGTTCTGCCCACCTTTGGGATCAAACTGCACGCTCCGGTTCAAACAAAGTGTTGAGTCTCACCTGCAGTAAAGGGAATAAGTGGAAAAAACAAAGCTTCACGTCTGTACATGAAGCTGTGAGGGAAATAAGTACAGGCTTCAGTTTCCTGCTAATGCTTAGGTCCTTCAGAATGAGAAGTTAAATACCCACATTTCTCCCATCCAGTTAATAATGGTCACCTTTGCTATTAGTGTTAATAGCCTACACACACACACACACACACTGAAACAAGTTAATCTCTGCCACCTAAGAACAGAAAATCTCTGCACAACAGCTCACGACAGAGAAGAAAAAAAAGCCAGTTTTTCCACTCCTCGAAGTTTCAAAGCTCACAGAATTGCCTTTCCCTGACACAGCAGAATTACTGTCTTGGATGACAGGCTAAATTAAACACACAAATTACATTCTCCATATAAACAGAGTTATACATGACTTAAATAGCATGGTTTTATTTTCCTATTGGCACCAATTGGTACAGTAGTGCAGTTAAAGCTTAAGACATCCATGATGTCAGTTGCTTTAATAGGCATCACTGACGTGACTGGCTCTTGTTCCCAGACGTGAAGTGTGCTGGTTTCCATGGGGAGGATGCTGACCGAAGAATTCCTACCACACTTCCTATCGCCTGTTTTGAGCAGCAAACACTGGCTCCAGGGAAAAAAACAAAAAGTCTGTTTGGGCATCCAAAAATTCACAAGATGACATCATGCTGTGCGACAGATTTCTCTGCAGCTCCCTCCCCAAACACACATGACCTATCAAAAACCCTGCTCTACATTCCTGCCAGCTGGGTTGTGTATTTACAGAAGGGAAAGACATTCATGATTTTTGCCTTGCTTGTTTACCATGTGAGCTCAGTTGTAACAGTTCCCCCTCCAGCCCCAAGAAACAAAAGGGACAGTCAGTCTTTAAAAGAGATTTCTTAGACCAATCATAGGAAGCTCATGGCAATTTCTTCTCTCTCAAATTCCCATATAACAAGTCAGAATATTGGCAAAGGAAAAAGAGGGGACAAAATTGAGACAAACTGAAACCAAAGGCAAAAGAGACAGCCAAATGTTAAAAAAAAAAAAAAGTATGCAGTAAACCATACCCAAATCCCCTAAGCATTAAGGACCGTACTTCTCTGCAAAAATCTTCATCTGCGACTAGCATGCAGTACAGTCCAGGAAAGAATAAGAGTCATGGGATAGTCAAATTGGTGACTGCATCATTTGTTGTAAAGATTTCATAGCAGTGACACATGCTTGCTTTCTTCTCCACTGGCTACTCCGTTCATATGAAAACACAAACCCCAACTTCATGCACCAGAGTTAAGTAAGAGACTAACAAAAGGCATTTGAGGCCACAACTGGAATACTGTGTCCAGTTTTGGGCTCCCC
>RSEF01000002.1:117395578-117462351 GCA_003993805.1 Himantopus leucocephalus | reverse complement strand
GTCCCTTCCAACTCTGAAAATTCCGTGAAAATTCCGTGATTCCGTGATCATTATCCATATGAAGTATCAACTCAAAACATACCACTTTTCAGATTTTATAAAAATTCTTCCTCAAGGTTTGTACAGAAGGGAAAGCATATATTTTTTTACTGATTAAACAGTGACCATGGCCTTTACAACTGCTTTCTCTTTATTCTCTACTCCCATCAAGGGTCAACTTAGGACAGATGGGTGGCGTTAAATCTGTAGAATTCCAAAATTCCTACTTTAGGAAAACAGGTGTGAAGCTTCAGACTTGCAATTACAGACTACAGGCTAACAGACGGTCTTTGACTTTCTAACTGCCCTTAAATTTTTTCAACTGTATGGTTTTCTACCTGCTTGAACATCTACTTTAGGGTGGGAAAGGGTGAAGCAGCTTCACACTTAATTCATGCCTTGTTCAGGGCCTAAAAAGAGGCAGCTTGTCTACCCCAACCTCACTGGCAGGAGCTTACCAACTGGGTAGGCTGTAGTGTTCCTGCACCTCCTCCCTTTTAAACCCTTAAGTTACACCTCATGAAAGCGGAAAGCAGCTTCCTCTGGGGAACTCAGGAGCCACATTCCCGGTTTCCTTGTAGCTAGTGGTCAGAAACATGGGATCGGACCAGAACCTCAAGCACAGCCCTAAATACACCTCAAACTCCCAGTAGGGATCAGCCTTTTCCTCTAAGCTTCCTAGTGGTTAAGTTAGGAAGCTTTTAAGACCCTTCTCCCAAGCACTTAAGTCTTTCTAGCATCATGCAAATGAGCCCAGCACTCCACTGTACCAGCCAAGAACGAAGGCAAAGTAATTCAAGCAATGCCAAGCAAATCCTGTGTGATTTAGCCCATCTCCCAGTCTTCTGGGACCCAGCTTCCTGGCTGCCGTTCTACCCTTCCCTCAACTGCAATCTTTCAAAAAGTCATCCTCCCCAGTTAATTTCCTTTGTACAAGCCTCTAGAGCTTTTTCCTAATTGATGCAACTCCGATCAGCTTCTTTGCTGCCCACAGAGATCTGAAACAAGCAAACAAAACAAAACAACCTTACAGTGAATGCTTATAAGGTCACAGCTGAATTTCAGCAAGTTGCAAGTTTGCAGACTTAGAGTAATAGCCAAGAACTGTGCAAGTCTGAGAGGAACACGTGATACTTTGAATCATCAGTTGTAAAAGATGCAAGTTTCCCCTCTCTCCTCCTACTCCCTTTCCCTTCTCACAAATAAAACACAGAGTTCAATGCTGAGGCAAATTTGAGGTTTTTTTAAACAAGGGTAAGATTATACTTGTGCTGAAGTCAAACCGGGGAGAGCAAGACAGCTGTATCTAAATGCATATGCCTCTTTCCGCCTAGTACCTCACTGAGACAGTATTGAAAAATATCGGTATTATCACAAGATTTTGTTTCCTTTAAGGCACTAAGCAAATCTCATGAAACTAAACAAGTTTTATAGTATAAACTGGTGTCTACAAACCACACTCTTGTTCCAGGTTGGAAAGCAAGACAGAAAATGCAGGTATTTTCCTTCCATGAACTTCTGGGACATAATCAGACTCTTCCTCCATTACTTGGAATAATACTACCCTGGGAACTAACCCTACCGTTCTCATTACATCAAAGAGCAGCAGCCTTTGAGAGCTGCGGACTCTACAGCAGTTTCAGACATCGCAGCTGGGCCAGGCAGCAAAACTGGAAGGTGAATGGGAACTAAACCAGAGTTGAATGGGGTTTCACCAGAGGGCTGAATACAAACTTTGATATACCCAGCCACCAAACCGAACGTCAAGCAAATTCTACATATTCTGTAGGTGACTCCAGAAATCTCTCACAGACATAGGGTTGCATATATACAAAGAGAGAAGCAGACTCACGATCCACTGACTAATTTATGAGGAAGATAACTTTAAGGAAACTAGACACTGCAAAAAAGTCTGTCTGACTCCAGAGAGATGAAGTTGAGAGCGAAAGATTCTCAGCAGTGCAACCTGATGAAGAATTGCACACCGCCATTTCACTAGAAGCTAAATTTGAACCATCTCCCTACACTGAAAAGGTATTTCAGATCCATAGCTTGCATTCTGGGATGCTGCCAGCACAAGATACTAGAAAGCAAGTACCGTATACACTCAGAACAAACTCTTTGGGCTCAGGACAAACTGCTCAATCAAAAATCAAATAAGCAAACAAGCAAACAGAAAAAAAATAATTAGGAAACATATGCATGTATTCCTTAGTGTGTAAAACAAAATGCAAGGTATAAGAGATTCTGCAGGACAGGTGGTCAGACAAAAGGGGAATATGTCATTACACTTTGGTAAAAAGCTGCTACTTCACCAGACTGGCTAATGGGGGGAGATTAAGGAAGAGGAATAACACGTGCACCCACAGGTAAAAAAGAAATAAGCAATTTTTGCCAGGAACTTCAGTGCCTGCATTTTGATCATGTGGATTTAATGTTGCATTGTATGGAGAGGCATTTGCCAAAATTTAAACAGGCACAGAAAAGCAGAATAACAGATAGGACCATGGGGAAGTCTGACAGCAACTAAAATCGTTGAAGGTAACTCTCCGAAGGAAAGAAAAAAAAAAAAAAAAGAAAGAAGATATTTCCTCACGTATGGAAGAACAGTTCATCCATTATTTCAAGATGACAGGTTTGAAAAATCCAGGAATACGAAGACAGTTTCCAGACTACAAAGCTATAGTTGCCTACAAGAGAAAAAACTCAGTCTTTGGTGGGGAAAAAGGAGGTAGCAATTAAACTAAAAACAAGTAGATAAATGTATTTTAAGGCATAATCATCTCCCTGACAGAAAAGCATGGAGTGATGCTATATGGGCAATAACAAATGTTTCAGACATTACTACCTCAGCCTTACAGCTGAAGAGGCGTGCACTGCTCACGAAAACGAGTGCCCTCTTACTCTGCAATACCCAGGCACTACTCTACAATCAGCCTTCTAAATGAATACCAAATAGACTTTCTTCTATTTGTTTATGGGGAGAAAAGTCAAGTATTCAGAGCCACAGAAGTCATATTTCTCTTTTAAAAGCATGAGGGCTATATGCTGGTGGCAATGCTTTTATTAGCAGTACCTATGAAGAAAAGCTTTCAAACCTCCGACTGCTTTTCAGATCATACAACCTTGTTCATGAAAAAAAATCCAACAAAACAAAACTTGGGTACGGGGGCGTTAAACAGGTGGGTTTGGTTTTTTTCTTGGTTTTCTACTGAGGACATACATTCATTAATCGCTTACCAGCCCACAGACACATGGCAGCCTGCCTCTCTCAGAAGCACTGCATTTGGGCCTGTTCTCTAGAAGTTACATGCAGTTGTACAGCACAAAAGCCCCAGGAGAACTATGTGATAGTTGGGTGCCAGGTGAAGTTCAAAGCAAAACACTAATTAAAATGCAAAAAACCCCGCATTTCATATCAGGGAGTGGTGTACCTGTTGGCTGGAAAGGACTCACCTACGTAAGTTCCCTACTCCAGAGCAGGGTCCTTCCCTGTCTTAGATCTCACCTACTTCTTTGAACTTAAAAATTACCCCATCAGAGCTGTACCGCTCCCCTTACACAGAGGAACAGGCGTAGCTCTCCCTGACACCACCCGCTGTTCCCAGGGAGGGAGAGCCCCGGAGAAAGAGCTCTTTGTCCAACACCACCTTCCTTGACCAGCAGACAGCATTAAAATGCACTTGAGGAAGTGAAGAAACTAAACTAAATGTAAGACAAGGAAGCACCTCTCTGTCCTTGAAGTAATACAAGTTGGTAGATACCATAAAGTCATCAAGCAAAGGACGTTTGGCAGTCTAATGTTTGCTCTTCTCTGCAGGGCCACGAAGAGAGCCATACAGCACACGTACAGAACACCTAACATACTATAAACATCTAAGAGTGCTCAGTATCACCAAAGTAAAAATTCAGGCTCTTCCAGATCTCAGATAAAACAGGTTCAGGGTGGGCACTGAGCAAGAGCAGCTGCTGTCACCATCTCAAGACAACTAGGAGATGCCTAACTCACACTCCTCCCTCAGCACTCTCCTCCCTCATTGTCCAATGTCTGACTATCCCGGAGTGGGCAGCAACAGCCCTGGTGGGGCTATAAAATTGCACCTCAGAGGCAGACACACCTTTGGACATGAGAAACTTCTGCAGCTGCCCATTGCAAAATCTCAGGGAGCTCTCCTGCTCCACCGTTGCAAAGGCAAGTTCACTCTTGAGAAGACCTGCAGAGAGCGTCTTCCTCCATGTTAGCAGGACGCAACGAGGAACAGGCCCATCAGGCACTGCTCCATGATTAACAAATCAAACCAGTAGAAACAGGTTTCAGTAGGACATTTGTTGTACACTTGTTCTAACACTAGAGAAGGGACTTCTGACTCATTCCCACCCGTCGCCCCACCTGGGGAAGGTTCACATGACAAGGTTTTATATTTCATCATTTAAAAGACATTAAGAAAGCTATCAGCACACTTAGGTAAGCAACCGGACAGGGCACCAACGATTACTCTGTATTAGCAACTGCACACCTTCACTACGTGGTGGAGAGGTGTGAGTTCACACCCCGGATGTGTTAGTGTGGCACACCCTGCAATAGGGTGTTACTTTCTAATGTATTAATAAAAGTATTTTCTTCATTAGTTGCCTCCTATGAGCACACAGATGGCAGCACTGATGCAAGAGGTATTCCCTCCAAACCCTGGACAAACCTGAGTAGAAGCTTAAACAAAAAGAAGTGCTAGGGGTTTGGATTTTTTTATTTTTTTATTTTTTAAACATCATCTCAAGGGAACAGCTTTGCTCTCGAAAGGAAAAAACCTCTAATGGGCAGAACAGGAAAGCAAATGAACCATCAGTTGCAACAACAGAGATAAGGCCCTAAAAACAAACAGTAAAAGTCCTGTTATGATTTGATTAAATGTGGGAGTGAGTATTTGGGGCAAAATAACCTAGATGCTGCCACGACACCAACCCATCCCAAAGCATTTTTTCTTTCATGGCATATACTCACTAATACTAGCACAGCCTTCGAAAGAGAAGACTACATTGTGCAGGTGAGGATACGCAGGCACACGTGGGTCAGTCCACAGCCCTCTGTGCTGCCTTCTTCATATGGGAGGTTTTAAGTAACCACATCCAACTCCACAAAACTTTCACATCAGTTATCCGCACACAAAAGGAACTGTAGCTATGCAGCAGAGGCATTTACAACAGACTGAACTTGGACTCTTTAGAGTCAGAGCAGAAGACCTCTGCAGCTTGAGCTGATGGATCCTCAAAAATGCTTTTGATAGTTTTGAGCTATATATACCTGGAAGGTAACACATGAAGGGTCAGACCACACCCAAGGGCCACAGTGTTCAAACCCCCAGATGGTGGCTTCAATCGCTTTCAGTTATCACAGAATACATTTGAGATATGGTCATCAACACCTCTGGGACAAATCTTCCCATGCAGCTACCTCTGCACAGAGGAACAAGAGACGGACCACTTGACAAGCAGCAGCACAGTGAAGGCTAATTCTGCAAGATACCAACATGCCCTGTACCTTCCACATTCAGATCATAAAACAGTGTTTTCCAGAGACTACTGATGGAAACATTTATCAAGGTAAAGATGACAGCACTGCCTAAGCCAAAACTAGCTGTAACATTTGTCATCAGCTGGAGGGTATAGATGATACACGCTCCCTTTCAGAGTAGAAATTTAGTAGTAAGGATAGCATAGTACCAGGAACGCATAAAACTAGTTCAGACAGAAAGCTGGTAAGACCTTGCTCAAAGTATCAAGTGTGAATTACAGGTACCCGAGGAAAGCAAAGGACACCAAAGCAAGGTCCTTCTCTTGTGATGGTTTACCTTGGACTCTTGTGAAGTCCACTCTCTCACACCAAGACAGGGCACTATCAGGACAGTAATTTTAATCTGCTCTCCATTCTATATGCACGTGAAGACCTCTTTTGTTTTAGGAGCCAGAAACACATTAGCCATTTGGTTTTAATTACATGAAAATTGAACTTGATGCTACATTAACTTTTTTACTCTAAAGAGAAGCAGACTGGAAAGAGTATTCAAGAGAGAAGGGTTAGACTAACAGCTGTCATATATGACTCTTCTTTGACAGAAACAGCAAAAATTAACCATGTCAGCCATCCCCAACAGAAACAACCAGCATAGCAGTTTCCCAGTAGGAAAAGGACCATCCTGAGGACTGCAGAACTCAGGTTCTATTGATGAGATTTCACTTAAATGTAAAATATGGCATTTTCCTTCTTTAATAACGTTTTATTGTATTTAGGTTTAATAAGCGTATCAAAACCTGATTTAGCAAGTAGCAAAATAAGATTTACTTCATACTTGTATTTATATATGTGAGTGATGACTTTGTGGTACTTAAGCCCATCATCTTAGGAGAATAACACAAGTTTCAACTTCCCTTCCTGCTCAACTGTCACAACCAAAATAATGCTGCAATCTGCTACATTAAAATTTTGCTAGGGAGGAAAAAAAAAAAAGAAGTTATTCCATTAAAGCAGAAACAAACCTGGAAAGTCATTAAAGTCATTTTAATGAACTCTTTTGTTCAATGTCTAAGGGTCATTCTGGCAGGCAGTGTAAGCAGAAATGTCAGCTGCGTGTTCATAATACATGTCTTACTTGACAGAAGTTTAAAGCATGCAAAAGGTCAGCCCTATAATCCAAAATTTATACAGCAATACAGTTTACAAACATTTGCCTATGAGGAGGTAAAATCCCTCCTCTAAAAACAAAACCTAATGGCTGAGCCCCATATAAACATTCTAACTGTCCTAGTTGTGTTTTCTGCAAAGATGGAAAGTTCTCACAGGCAGATGCCCCAGCTAGCTCCAGAGCTAGCAGCATCACTGTATCAGGCCAGTACCCAGCCCAGCAAGTTGTCTTAGCCAGCTACGTTAAACTTCACCTCTTCAGTGTGGGGTTTGGATCTCAAAAGCAGTGATGTCACGAGGCACTGCACAATGCGGTGCTGAAAGAGCACTCAGTGTTAGCTCATAGATTATCTGTATGGTACTCCACAGTAGCATAAATTTATCTTTCAGGTATGGAAGACATTTCCAAATGCATTTAGATGCACCAGATTGCAGTGCTTTGCTAACTAAACCTTCACATGCTTAGACACATCTCTCCTTTCTTGTAGGCAAGTCCACCAGACATGCTCTGGTACTGCAAGTTAGCACTGATCATTTTTGTGAAGTTCCTTTGGCAGCATTGGAGCCCACCACATATTCAGTAAGCGCCCCCACTACATGTCAGTTTCTGAATTTTCCTGTATTTTCATCTCATTAACGAGGGGTTTATGGCAGGGAACTTTTTGGAGAATGGTTGACAGCAAAACATGTTCTGCCAACTAAAGATACACTCTTTTCCTGCATTAACACAAGCCAGGGAGAAAAACACTGATACTTTTGCAATATCTAAGGGGACAGATTTTGATTTTT
Organism: Himantopus leucocephalus; assembly: GCA_003993805.1. Classification (NCBI taxonomy): domain Eukaryota; kingdom Metazoa; phylum Chordata; class Aves; order Charadriiformes; family Recurvirostridae; genus Himantopus; species Himantopus leucocephalus. The sequence goes on along the minus strand of RSEF01000002.1, from coordinate 117,454,847 downwards.
GCTGGTATCTGTGTAAATTTAAGCTATGAATGAATGGAAGTATGAAGAGTCAGGAAATCCTGCTTAGCAGATCTTTGTTAATTTCTTTAAAAATTAAGAACCAAGCTTTAGTAAACCCCTAACAATCCAATCTTCTTTCATGTGAATAACTAGTTTATTTTCTGTTCTCCTTCTTCCAGGAATCACAGTGAGGATTTTAAAACGCACCATTCAGTTTGAAGGAAGTGAAGTGTTTATTTGCCCACAGCACTGAAGCTTAAGCAGCCAGAAGGTGTAATAAATAAATAAATAACTTGATGTTACTAAGCACAGGCACTAGAAATTGTTTATAGTAAGAAAGTTTCAATTAGAGAGGTTTAAAGCCACATATATTATGACATTATGCCATTACACCAAAGCTTTTAAACAAGTCTTCAAAAAATTAACCTTCCAGAAGTGAACTCCAAGGAGAAACAGTACATAAGAAGGTAACTGGTATAAGTTCATCACTGAAATAGGGTGCATCACTGCAGTTGCAGCACTGGTGTGATTGAAACAAAACGTTTCAGTCAGCTCTTGAACTCAGCACACCCTCTTTGCACCAACATTTTAAAGGAGACTGTAAGAGAGTGAAGTAGATTACTCAATTGACAATTGGCTATACAGAAGACCACATAAAACACTCAGCCCACATCTTTGCTTTGTAGCCATGGCTCTTTCAGTTCACACTTTCCACCTTTTAAAATTTTTCTGTCTACTGCAGTAAGATAAACACTTCCCACTCCTATAGTATTGTTCTACTCAGCTTGTGAATAAGGACATTAAGCAATGGGAAACAGTATTAGAAGTAATTTCCTAGAAAATGAAAAATAATTTGAAATCATAAAATAAATATGGATTAGTTGCATCATATCTACTTGGAACAACAGTATTACTGCATCATCCAAAAAGGCAGACAGTGACAAGGAACTACCGAGGAGCATTACTGTAAAACTGCCGTATTAATATGAAGGGTCCTTGGCTTTTAACATGGAAATAAAAAACAAATCCCCTCCAGCTTGAGTATGCAATGAAGTGTAAAATCCATTCCATCTTTGACCCAATGTTTCAGGTGTTTTCAAACTTTCACACTTCTGTCACCATGTTCACAGATGAGAAGCAATTTGTTATACTCAGATTGTAACCAATTCTTCTACATAGCTACGTGTTCTGACAATGTGCTTCCCAATGAAATACATCTACTTAGTAGCCCTGGAGGCAAGTTAGCATCTCTTGCGCTCTGTAACATTATTAAAAAGTTAAGACACAGACACCAGCATCAGAGGCTTAGCTTCTCTCTGTCAAATAAAGCGATCACTGTAAGTGGTAGGCAATTCATTTTCTTTGGATTTGTATTTCAGGTCAACAATAGCTTTACCTGCATAATGTACAGGGATTTCTATCTTTGGCCCTATGACGTAGTGACCCTCCTCCAGACTGTGAGCTGTAATTGTCGTCCACTGCCGACATGAATGAATCAGAAGATAATCGCTCTCTCGAAGGCCTTCTACAGTTTCTCCTGAAAAACAGATGTAAATTATTTTTTTTTAAAAAATCCCCACACTTATTGCATGAAGAATTAGGAAAACTTCACAGCTAGCATTGTATTCTTATTGCTGTTTATTTTTTCAGACCTTTTGATATTTGTAAATATCCAATTAAGTAAATTTCAATTCTACACAGTATTCATTTTTGCAACATAAGCACTTTACCTTACAGAAACCCAACATAAAGCAAAACAACTCAGTGCATTAATACAATACCACAGAGACGTAATCCAGGTTACTCAGCAGTGGCTCTGAGGCTCCTTTTTCAGTTTTCTGCATAAACAGACTTCTCATATCTCTATTTATGTCTGCCTACCTCACTTAATATGAATACTTGAGAGCTCTTAATATTTAAATAAAGGTAGAAAAGCACCTTTTCATATGTTGGAAGATCAGCATCACACCACCCTACAGCCAACTAAAGCCAAATCTTGTTTATTACTATGAAGTAATCAGGTATCACGCTTGCAGATATCGAGATTTCAGCTTTGTCATTCTATCCCTTTGCAAGTTATTACTTAATTAGCCATTTCTATATCTGTAAACTTAATCCTGTCACTTAAGGGGAAAAAAAAAAAACCCCAAACAAAAACCCAAAACTTGTTAACACACAAAGTTCTCTCTCAGAGATAAATTCAACCAGAAGCCGCCCTAGATAATGTCCACCTCATCTTTGCAGTGCCCTCTGTTGTACTGCGGTGTTTGCCAGACCCATCCCAAACCCAGGTAGAGATCCAGCTCCCCGTTCTTCCCCTGTCCCTATCAAGTCCTCTGCATTTCCTCCAAGTACCCTCCCCTCCTCCACTGGCTTCGGTGCCTGATCAGGACTAGAGCGCTACACTTGGCTTTCCAGCAGTTGCAAGAGCCACATTAGATGGACTACTCAAAGTTCCAGCTGCACAGCTCAAGCGTGTCACATGAGCAAAACTTCATGGAGCTGGTCGTATCACGGCAGACTGCTCTTACATATCTGCAGTCCTGCTCAGTACGTTTCTGCATTAAACTCACAGAAAACAGCCTGTCTCAAGGTGTCTTTAAAGCAGCCACATGAACTTTCAGAAACACTTAGTAGACGCTAAACGTGGGCCAAGAATAACGAAGCTTTAAATTTCATTTTCCTTCTCTCCCACCGGCCCTCTGCAGTTACAGCCAAAAGTAAAGTAGTTTAGCCCTGGAATCAAGTTTGGACAAAACCCATCCCCTTCAGCTACTACAACAAACTGCACTTTCTCTTTGCTGTCCTCTGATATTCTTGAAAGTCAGTGGAAGAATGAGACTTTCCTCAGCCTGGGGCAGCAGACATTTCCCCTGTTCAAACTCTGCAGAGGAGAGATACTTCCCATTGAGCTTTTTTTTTTTTGCCCACACCAGGCAATCTTTTCCACCGTAGGCAATGGCTACTACACACCCCATTCCTGCCTGATTTCATGCTTCCATTCTATCAGAAAGAGCCCTCCTACACGATTCAAAACACAGCAACTGGTGTGTGTGAGAACTGTTAGATTTTAAATCAGAAGAGACCATAATGACCATCTGCTCCAACACCTTCCGGCCACAGGATTCTGCTTGTTTCTTCCAGAAATTTGTATTTGGCTAAACATGGGAGAGACCCCTCCCAACCTGCCTGCAGAGCCCAAGAGATGGAGTTCCCTGGGTCTGCTGTCCCATGGCCTGTTAAACCTTAAAAAAAAAGTTCCTGTTTTGCACTTTTGGGGCTTTAACTTATAACTCTCGATAAACTGCTGTTATGGGGGTGTAGAGGGGGAACAAAAAAAAAAAAAATTCAAAAGGTGTACAGAGCTCCTTAGCACCAGTTATTCTCGCTCCTATGAAGGTATCATTCCCAAGTATCCTTCTTTTCCACAGCACAGAAAGTAGCTTCCAGGTAAGCGGGACATTTCAAGAACTGGTTTCCAAGTGCTCCTTGGACCACGGCCCCTGGCGGCCCAGCTAGGCAGACAGGCTGCTTGACACCAGTTCCTGCTCCCTGGGAAGCACCACCCCTCCACCCACAGTGTGCTGGGAGAAGGGACCTCGGAAAGCCTAGGGAAGGACGGCAAAACTGTCATGCAGCACCAGAGAACTCTTTGGTCCCTTCCACATCTTGAAGGATATTCAGATGTATTTGGTAGAGGGGTCATGCACCCGCTAATGTTACCAAGTCATCTGACCTTGAGCATCTCCCATTTTCTGCTCACAGGGCAACTCCTAATACATATAAAAGTTATCTTCCACTTGCTGCAACAGAGGGTTACAATTTGGGGGGGAAAACACAATAATAATAATATATGGTGTTATGTGAAACTCCTGTTTCAGTTCAGAGAGTTACACTCACGCTTTCTACAATATATGGCAACAAGTAATTATTCCATCCCACAACAAAATAAAACCAATGACACCTAAGAGAAGAACTAGCATTCTACTAGTTTCACTGACAGTGGTAAACAAATTTTGAAGAAAATACAAAGTATCTCTGGTATGCTTTTTCTCTGCCTTACGGTTTGTAGGTATAATTTAAGAGCATTACCTAAAGGAAGGACGGATTCTACATCCAGGATTGCAGGGAAATAATTACAGTGTGGGTCATCCTCGAAGAGTCTGACAAATATATTCTCAGGAAAATAAAGACACCCATGATGAAAAGGTGCTTCCAGTCATGGCTCACATGCCACGATCTGTTTAAGCGGTTACTCCACTAAAACTGGGTGGGACAGGTGAGTGTAAGAAGATATTACTAAGGCAGGCCCAAGAGTGACTACATAATTAAGTCTGCAGCTGGAAGTAGCTGCATTTTTTAAACAGAACCTTGGAAACCACAATTCTTGTTACATCAATTATTTACTCCAACCGATTACACTGGAAACGAATTTCATGCTTTGCCATGGGAGTTTGAGCTGAGGAGAGGAGGTGGAGCAACAGGGAGATGACGGTCCCTCCGGCTCCCTCACAACAGGCAGGTCTATCCACACCAAACCCTGATCTTTCCTAACCACAGCAAACCGGATTCCTGAGGCTGCTTTATAGGATGTCACCAAAGGGATTAATGGACTTGCAAAAACACCTGGCTAATGATGGCCTCCATGATATGGGGGGAAAATACACAGAAGAGTCAAACGTGACTGAGGACAACAAAACATGGCCATAAGTCCTCTCTTTTTTCTCCCATCTTCCTCAAGTCTGTCTCCTCCTGTAAGACTTGCTCACTGCCTCCTGGAGGGGAGGACCTTTCAGGCAGGTGACACCTCTGACCGTACCTACAGGGCTCAGCTCCTGGCCCAGGCACAGCCCAGACTTGGCCCTTTATGCTTTTCTCAGCCAACCGTACCTGGCAAAACAGCCACACATATCCAATCTCGTTTTTTCCCCCTCATCTCGGTAACACAAGTTATGCAAGCCCTTCATTAATCACATTTTAACTATGTGGGAGAGAACTCAGCAGTCCTCACATCCACCAACTATGCAACTCGGTTCTCACCTATTCAACATACTCCCACACTGCTGCTTACACAAAAATCAGACGCCATGAGAAAACAGAGAACATAGGCCACTCATCTTTAGTAACAGTTTTGTCTCTTATGATCAAATATGGATTAGCTCTATCTTCTCGCCCTCTCCTCCCCGCCCCACATGCCTGCAATATAATTAAACCACTACAAAGAAACTACAAGCAAATACTTGAGTTGTTTTTCCCCCCCCAAACAAAAACCATAGAAGCAGTGAATTATCACATGTAATTCCCCACCCCTCCCCAAGCTGCCTACCTCTTTCCAAAATATGAGTCAAGTTTATTCATAATAATGCCTGAGATTAAGAAACCCATGATTCGCTAACAGTGCTTAAACCCTAAATAAAGCATCAACACCCATCCTTGCCTGGCAATAAAAGCCTCACACCGCCAAACTGAAAAGTTAGCTGGTATGTTCCTACACAAACTGTCCTCCCATAAGCACTCTGACCACGACCAGTATTCGGGCTACTTCATCATGCATCACCAAAGCAGCACTGCAACAGCTATTCCCGTGTTCGCTGCAAATATGATGTATTACCATTTTTTAATTACATGATCCATTTCCATACAATTCCTACGAATACTGCAAAGCCCACCCTTGTTGACAGGCAGCTGCAGAGGGAACACTGACCACAAAAGAAAAATTGTTCACATGTTGATACAGCTAACAAAAAAGGTAATTGCTTAATCAAGATTCCCATGCTTATTAAATACCACCTACATTAAATACCAATACTTCTTTAATAATTCTTTCCAGTTCCAGAACCGGATCATCCACATTCGGCAAATCTTGGCTCTGTCATTGTAAACACTCCAATCTCCAATTAACAGTTAACAACTGCAGCAAGACTGTGAGCAGGATACCTCGATCTACAAGTTTGGAGATGAATTTCTGTTCCCACATGCAGTTTTTCAGAACCAGGTGAGAAAAGAGAGGCTGGCTAAACGCAGGGACCAAGTTTATACATGGCAATGCTGCAGCACAGAAGGCAGCTCATTCCTTTTGAAGCAAGCACTGACCTCCCTGCAGGTTGTTGCCACCACTTCCTTTCTAAAGAGGCACGTTTTTATTTAGTTTAGCATTTCACAACTTCGAAATGTCTGGGGTAAAGCCTCGGAAGAAGAACTGAAGACCACTCCAGTTTTGAAGGGTCTGAGAAATCCCATCTCCTCTTTGCTTGCTTCTGGATCAACAAAGCTTGGCCCATTACAGTCCATAAAAGAAAACTCATGCAGGTTCCACATATTCTGGTTTGCCAAAGACAGCAATGACTTTTCAACACCAACCACTAAAGAAAAATCATGAAAGAAATGGAAAAAAAAACCCCTCAAACAACAAAACCCACTAACTTTTAAGGTTCTCCTCCTAGTATTGAGAAACTAACATTCAACTCACTGCAAAATGTGCAGGCCAATATGACTCATTCACTCACAGAAACTACACTGCTAAAAATAAGCAGCGATCTACAGGAATATAAACACTTTATAATGCCACACACTTTGTCATCTTGGCTAAGAGTTTGCATCACTGCCTTAAAGCATAAGCTTTGCGTCTGGAGGCATTAAAATAGTAGGTAACGAGCAATTCAGAGAAAGAGAAGAAGTCGCATGCAAGGTTCCAGCAACGTAACAGATACCATTTACACACGCCAGATGAACTAGATACCATCTCCTCCTGCCAGGAAGATGGTTGCGGAGACATTCCTCTCATCTCATTCATCACAGAAGACTGTAAAGTGAGCTTAATGCTGTCCCTTGTACATCAGTTCAAGCATGCAGAATTTGCTCTTCCTGGAACAAAACAGCTTACAGAAAAGAGCTGGGAGCTCACAAGAAACTTAAGACGGCTTTCGTGAAATAGCTGGTGAAGAAGATGCCTGCGAAACCCCAGGGAAAAACTCATCAAGGCTTTGGGCCATGTGTTTTCATTAAGCCTGAACACCATCTGCACGCAGGTAACAGATGCTGTACAATCAAGTGCTTCACCCAGCCTGCCTTGGTCAGTTAAATAGGTGGTGAGTTTAATTATTCCATCTAATGTTCCAAAATTGCATAACATATCATTACAAAGGAAAACCTCAGCAACATTAAAAAAATCATTTCAGTGGGTGCTCAGCCAGGTACCTACAAAACACATGAATATCTTCAACATTATCCCGCTCGAGCTTGCACTAATATTTGCTCGGAATGAAGGGTTAATTTGCAGAAGAGCACAAAGAAGTGGCTGTCTGGTCAGGTGAGCACCTCTGCTGTGAAATAACTACCAAGAACTGTCAGCACGCGGCTAGTGTTACAAGGGAGGACTAACAACCAAGGTTTATTTTGCAACAACTGGAAGCTAAGAGAAAGCAGAATGATTAGAAGCCGGAAAAAAGAAAGAAGTGAGGTTGTTACTTATTTATCATGCTATCATCGCACTGAGGAGCCTTAACTTACATGGTATCTGCTTCACTGGACATGCAGCTTCACGGGACTTTCCCTGGCTGAGAACCAAACAAGCCATGCATTAAGATACACCTTAACATTACCCTACCACATCATGAAAAACAAAGCATAGACCCAGCCAGTATGAAATGAAGTTATAATTTATTGTTAAAAAAAAAAAAGACAAATAAAAAGACAGTATTATGGACTTCATGGCTCTGTGCAAAGAGATGTTTCAGGTCAGAGGGAGGTCACACTGCTAGCACAAATACAAATGCCAGCGCTGCTTTTCCACTCCGAAAGAAGGACTCTACAACACCGTACACCAGTCAACTAATAAAAGCTGTCTTGTTTTTGAAAAGGCCAACTTGTGTTTCTGCAAAAAGTTGCTAGTCACGTAGCTCCCACACAGGTAACACCTTAAGATGAATTTGATTTCTTTTTACCTTACTCTAAGATTCACAGCAGGTAAAAGCTGAAGCCAAGGCCACCTCCTAGCACAAAAAGCTGAGGGGTCCCCCCATGTAAAAGCGGGGAGCCCAGGGCCTGGCACTGACGAGACAGCCCACCCGAAGAGACGGCGCAGAGGTCAGAAACAGCCAGCTGTGCACAGCCAGCGCCTACAACCTGCGGGCACTGCCCACCCTAACTTCAGCCTCCTTGGCAAGGAGGGTCTGTGAGCATCGCAGGTACCTGCAGCCTTTCCAAGGGAGGCTTTGGGGTATCACCGGGTGTTAATACCAGGCTGGGTATCACAGCATCCTTCTGCCTTTATTAAAAAAAAAAAAAAAAAAAATTAAATCAATCATAACTCAGGGCCTTTCTCATCTGTGAATCTGTGTTTCCTGTCACTGGTAGGCTCATCTTTTACGCAGTCTTCAAACAGCTCCCAACACTTTGGTTCTTGTTCTGCCAGTTGGTTGTTTGGGCTTCTGATCTCTTGAAATACAGGACAACAAAAAAACAAGGCGTGACCATCCAAAAAAACCTGCAGACAGTAACTCTGTGTTCCATACAAAACAACTAAGCCAAAAAAGATCAAGGTGCACATTAGGCTGCATCACAAAGATTTTTCACTGTTAACTTCAATTTGGTCTTGTTTGACGCAGAGACACATGGAAGCATCACCAGGGCTCAAGAAGCATTGCACTGAGTAGATTGCTTTTATGTTAGTAAGAGTACAAGTACTTTGAAAAACAAAACCCCCCAAACTCGTAGCATGGGCAATAGGCTACTGGAAGAGAACTCCAAGTAGTCAATTTTCCAGTATCTTTGAGGCTTAGCATCTATTTTTATTGGAGTCTGAATTCAAAGAGCAGTGTGAATTCTTTCACTTAGGGGACAAGACTGTGGTCCTAAACAACCCTCTCTGGTTTTAATACATGCAATGGAGGAGAAACAAAAGAAACCAGTATGTGACAACTCAGTAGAAGGCAAACCCACTACGTTCTGTTTGTTAATCAAATACCTGCAGTGCTGTCATACATAACCATCTGACCGCAGTTGTCATCAGGGCGAGGAAAGAAGCAAATGAGCAAATGCCCTTTTTCCCTTAGAAGCATGGACTTCACCAAATGGTTCTGCTGTTTCGGGCAGACTGAAACCGCCACAGTGCCCGGGACAGCTTCCATCCCACTGCTCATCGACCACAACACTGTCAACAAGCCATCCTTCACCTCCAACACTCAGTCGTATTACCGCAGCAACATCTCAGTGGCAAAACAGGTGCCTCTCCTCCTACAGACCATTTCACTAATACTTAAAGCTTTCTTCTTTTATAATACTGAGTTTGGAATTCATATTTTGTGGGGAGAAACGCAAAGTTCTTGTTAAGTCCAAATATTCAAATTAGGACAATCAATTTTTTTTTCTTATTATTTAGCAGATCACGCAACCTCCCCTCATGACAAATAACTCCTATCTGAACTCTGAAGGCGGGTGGAGGGAGGAAGTCAAACCTTTTGTTTTCTGCATGGTGCATCACACTCCAGAGTATCTGTTGGGTATTTATCTATGGAGACATACCTCAATGAATGTCAAAGACTAATAAATATTAAATTAGGGTGGTTTGCTTGCTTAAGCTTTGGCAGTGTACTTGGTTACTGAGTCAAATCTCAATGAGCTGTTCAGCCTGTCAATGCTATTTCTTCTGCAAAAATAAAGTTTGCACTGGTCCATGATGTAGGTCAGAGGAAAAAGTTCATTAGGAGGAGAACAACATCTGAATTTTCCAGTTTGAAGTATCATCAGGAATTTGTATGGAAGAAATCCACATCCTTGTAATGTTCCTTAACAAAGGAGGGAAAGAAAACCCCAGAAATATTTTGTTACATGAAGAACCCCACCTGTAGCAACATTAATGAACATTGTATTGACAACATTGAAAATTGTATGGGTTTGTCACTATGACCAAACAGATGCTTGGAAGAGTTACTCTTGCATAAAATGCCTAATGGAGAGAAGTAAAAAAAACCACCTAATTGTAGAAAACACTACTACCACCAAAGAAAAAACCTGCTTTGAAAGGCTCTCTGTGTTATCAGTCTCACTTTGTCATACAGACACAAAAAAAGGTTGATAAAAAAAATATTATCTAGCTGATCAGGCAAACTTCTTTGTTTAAAGAAGAGCAAAACAACTTGCATGAGGGTGTATCATGCAAAGTCTAAATACAGACTGCCGGTGAGTTAAAAGGGTAAATACTGTATTTCTAGGAGCAAATATTGTAGTTTCTAGGAGTGATATGGAGAAAAAAAACCAACCAAAACAAACCTAACCCACGTTAAAATTTAAACATCTCAGGGCTATAAATTAAAAATTTAGTATGCTACATTTTAAAGTGGGCAGATTCATTAGGAAAGCCTGACAGTGGTCTCATCTGACTGTCTGTGTCTAAACATAGTGGAAAAGATGAAAGCAGAGGGCTCTGTCCCCAGCTACACAACCCTTTGAGCTTGCAACACAAAGGTCTGGAAGAAAAACTGCAGTTATATCTAGGACTGTTGATAATCAACCTCACTTTTCAGTTTCCCTTCTTCCTTCTCAAACAATTTCCCAAGTAGTTTTAAGTATGTGCTTCCATTTAATTGTTCTGTTCCTGCAGCACATTCGTTTGTGCTGGTTCCTATTATCCCAATCCACCAGTATTTCTGTCATGATTCAAACTGCAATCAAACACCCCTCTCTCCAAAGAAATCTAAAGCAATATTGACTTGACCTTCCATCAACTGCAGAGCCTCCACATCTTTCAGTGGACAAAAGGCTTCCCCTGACAGCATAAGGATTCATTCTCATTTTGATTTTAAGATGACTTATATTATTCCTTCCTTCGCCAAAAGCGAGAAAAGGGAAAAAAAATCGCAACTAAAGCAAGGAAGACCAGGCAAAATCGGTTGAAAATCTTGTGTGCTGCCTCTCAAATTAAGATTCAACCAGTTGGTCTTCAGAGCTGCTTTTTACATTACAAGAGAGTTTAAAAAAAAAAAGTGCCTTTATTTTTTTAAATATATTTTTACTTGAGCCACAGGAAAGCCCAGGCATCAAAGCCAGCTCAGGCTGTGCCTCACAAACTCACCAAGAGTTTCAGGTGGCCTCTTTGGTACTCCGCTGCAGAGACCATGTAGGAAACTCCCAGGAGAATGACCCAACTCCCTCCAGCTCAGACTGAGACACTCAGCTGCCCAAAACTGCTTGTCTGCAGCAAGGTCCGTTACCAGCAATTATACTTTTCTCAGTCTTAGATGGTAGAGGGAGAGACACCGCATCTTCTCACGGCTTCAGGAAAAGCCGCGCAAGATGCAGCTACACAAAAACCCGTTTGTCCAAGATTAAGCCTCTTCCTACTGCGCACCTTTTTCCTTGGATGAAACACAGCTGTTGTTGGCTACGGTCGGCCACGCTGCAACAATTTTCAGTCGTGTCTGAACAACAGGACAATCCAGTTTCCTTCACTGACCTTACCTGCTTAGCGAGGAAGGGGCAAGGACGGCATCACCCTCAGACTGCCTAACATCACTACTTTGCGGTACTCTGTGCATTGATGTAATCCTTCAGCCTCCCGGTACTGTTATCAAACTTTGCTCTGGGTGACCATTAAATATTTCACAATCAAGTGAAAGGAGATAAGGCTTTATTTCTGCAATTTCCAATCCCTCTGCAAAAGCCTGATACAATCAAATTGCTTTAATCCAACTGATGCTGAACTCAAGCTATCACCCACTAATACCGAACAAGGGAGCAGAGACTCCCATCCCCCTCTTCTTTTTATGCCTGCCAGCAAGAAGACAGACTTATTTCTTTAGGATTAGCATTTTGCTATTGGAATGACTGGATATACCAGTACTGTTGCAACAAATCAGCATAAACCATAATCTTGTTACAAGGCTATGGGACAGATTAATCCAGTGAAAAATCCAGTTTGTTCCAAGACAAGCTCTTCTCTAGCTGCAAATACACAGAGACAGCATCTCGGCGAGCCTTCAAAAAAACCTGTTTGACCTACTGCAGGGAAGAGGAGCACAAATATTTTAAATAAACACAAAGTGGAATTCTGGTGCCACTGCCACTGATGGTGAATGCTCTGCTGACTTTAGCAATCTCACAGTTTGAACCTTGGCATCTTGCTTTCTTTGTGTTCAAAAGAAAACTAGTGGGGGGAAAAAAAAGAAGAGAAGAGTAACAACACAGATTTCATTGAGCTTTGTTTGTGTTTGTTTCAAGCCTTCAGAACAAACATCCCAGAATGAGAAACCTTACTTTTTATGAACTCAAGCCAAGCAAGCCAAAACACATCTTTCAACACAGACTGCTCTCCACCCCCACACGGGAAAAAAAACCACTCAGTACAACAACATCTTAACATTTGCATTCCAAAACATAGTAACTTTCTGCTGCTATCATAATTACTCTTCTTATTAATGCTAAGCATCATCAGATGTAACTGCAGATTTGCTGTATCCTCACAACGGATTTAGCTGTAAGATTGATCCAACAGTACAGTCAATCACCACGGTTACTTACAAACCGCCCTAGAAAGTCTCAGCAATTCTTTAAACTATTTCCATACCCTAAAACACGTTGAATAGTGCCAACTATTTATCATGGTATCTTATATTTGAAGGAAAAAAATAATTAAAAAGATATCTTCGAATCATTCAATTAATTGAAAACTGAGATTCTTACAGAAGAAAGTTTTCTGGTTTTGAAGTCACCTAAGATCACAAATCTGAAGCACTAATAAAAGCAAAGAATGCCACATTTAATCACACTTAAGATGATCACAGGTTAGAAGTATGGAGAAGGAGGAAGCTAAATAACTTTTCACTGCATGCAATAAAGGTTCCAGCCCAGTTTAGTGTTACGATAGAGAGGGAGAGAACGGAATTTTTATGTCCATCTCACATTTAGTTTATTTTCCATTTTGAATTCTCATGGCCAAAGTCGGGGCGGGGGGGGAAGACGTAAAATATTTATTTGCCCTTTGCAACCAAGGCACCAGGTTTGGAAATGAGGAATCCAAAGAGCAGATTTTATAAGCAGTCTGATAGGTATGAATAAGGAGAATGACAGCGCTACCTGACCAAAAGAAAAGCACAGCAGTAATGAGACTTCTGAGCAGCCTGCTGCCATCCAAATCAGCTCCTTAATGAAGTATTTAAAGACAGATGAGCTTTTCTTTCATTAGAGGCAAGCATTCCTCATGCTAGAAAGCTCCTGCTCAGATGCATCTATAAATACTGTGAGGTCTGCCAGAGGATACACTTCCAAGTGCCTGTATAGCATCAGGTGCCTAGTTGGAGAAGCTTAATACTTAGAAGGGGGAGGTCAGCATTTAGCATTGCACTACATGCTTTTACTGGTTTCCTATTTATTTCCAGGCACAGATATAGAACAGTTGCTTTAACTGATAAATCTGAAGGTGGCTGCGCACCTTAGCTGCTGCTTAAGTCACCTCTCCCCACATGCGATGGTTGGGAGTCTGGTCAGGGAAGTCTGGCTAAAGCTCCCCAGATTCTGGATGCCAATGATGAAAGTTTTAACCCTGCAAACCTCATGGATTTAAGCTAGAATTTGATTCTAGATTGCCCTGGCAGACAGAAAAGCAGCCTATTCATTCAGACATTTCCTGGGCACAGCATGAGAGCTGGGGAGCTCTCATTGATGGTTATTTATAATTAGACGATATTTTAAAATAGTATCCAAATAAACATGCTCAGTCCTCTCATTATATATCCCAGTCCTAAAGAGAGACTATGCTGCTTTGTGTTGCACAGCAGTGATCCCTGTTTGAACTCGGGGCATCTTGGACAAGCTCACAATTAAAAATAAAGTAGCCCAAATGCAGGAGCTGCTCAAGCATAGTTTTCTTTGGCTTTGAAAGAACTCATCATTACACTTTAATATGTCTCTGGGTTTTTTTTTGGTTTTTTTTTTTTTTTTAGCCTGGGTAAAGGATAGAATAAAAACAGCTGGAAGCGAGCAGAAGTTCAGCTCTGCTCTGAAGCCGGGTGGCCACCTGGCTGCTTGCCCAGTGGCCTGGCCCATCTCGGAGACCGCGCCAGCACTAATTGATTGTGCACACACGGCACCCGCTTGTTGGGGCTGCCGTTGCCTTTGCATTTTAGCTATGTTTATCCTACCCCTCCTTCTCAGCCTAAAAAAAAAAAAAATAAAAAAATCAAGTATCCCTAACAAGAAGGTAATACCTCTTTAAACATGGGCTGACCGCATACACGTACAGAAATTTTGGATGTTCAACTGTAATTAGGCACCTGTTCGGTTTGGTTACATCCTCGTACAGTAAGAGTACCTGAGCAATATGGGAATACTAACAAGAGGAATACAATCAAAGCTGCACCTAATTCTTTTCTGATCGAGAACAGTCCTAATCCTGAATGCAATTTATTTCCATTGTTTCAGAGAAATCTACACTTAAACTGCAAGAGTATAAAAAGAATGGCTTTGTTTTTAATAAAACATAAGGGATAAGTGAGTAACATCCCTTTGATAAGATTTTTATCATCTTAAGAAGGCACAAAAAGAAAGAGATAAAACCCCTCCTGTGAAGAGGAAAGCTTCTACTTTTGGCGAGCAGCATGCAGCAAACACAGAGTGAAGAAAAGCCCATCATGCCTCACTTCCCCCTTGAGGGCACGTTTATCTTTGCCCACAGGCCATTTGGTCTTAAGATATTTTGTTATATATTGACAGGAACCCAAACGATATTTGACAATGCAACCCATAAAACGGGCAACAGAAATGATCTTTTCCTCCCGCTTGCCCTACATTCAGCTGCAGCGCCGCTGCAGCTTTGCTGTGTGTCCACAGCCACATCCTGGGGTCGGCGACTGCAATAACACACGTGTAACCAGTCACATTTTGTATTTTCATACAGAACCCTATCATCTCTACGAGTCACAGACGCACCGTTGCTTTCTATATTCTCCTGCTGTGAGTATAATGTAGCTTCACATTTGCAGACAGAAAAAAAAAAAAAGATGACCATAATGAAATGACATAAAATGCAACTCAGATAAGATCTCAGATATTAACCAATGTGTGTGGTCATGGCCCCCTTCAAAGAGCATTTTGACCCTTTAATAAATAGAAGACTGAACAAAACTGTTAAGAAAGAAGCAGAAATAATTTAATGGTTTTGGAAACCAGTCTTCCAACAAGGATATGCAGCCAAGATTCTCCTTCTGGCTCGTCACATCATGTAACAAAAAGACAAGGATTACTATTATCTTACAAATACACAGCATCTCCACTCGTGTTCTGTAAGTCCAGCAAGCAGTCAGTGCTGGCTGACAAAAGGAAGCATTACATGCAAAGCCTACTGATTCACGTGTGAGTCCTGCCAGCAAAACTCCCTTTACCAAAGTTAAAGCAAACAGCCTGTCAACAGCAAAGTACAAGACTCCACAGAGGGAGATCCCATGTTATCCGCACTGATATAAACCACCTCTCCGCAGCGAAGCCCCGAAGACCTGTCTCCTTCCAACAGCAAGGAGCTGCAGTTCCGATTTCTGGTCTCAGTGACCACAAACTTTCAAGTCTCTAGAAGTGTCCGAAATAACTTTCCCTGCTTGCTTTCTCACCTCTGGTAGCACGCACAGAGCTGTCACTCCTGGTGCACCACACAGCCACATATCATGCTGCTGTCTGGTCCGAGAAACACCCCGATTTCCTCCAAGCTGAGGGAGAAGAAGAGGGCACGGGGTGAAAAGATGAGGGCATGGAGGGATGGAGAAGCAGAGTTTGCACAGGAGCTGTAAGAAGCTGGAAGACAGGACAGGAACACAACAACAGCAATGTGCCAGCAATGCTGGAAGAGGTGAAAGGAAGGACTACCCCATCTGAAGGCAAGAAAGGATAACAGAAAAACAGAAGCAGCTCCTCGCACTGCTCCATTCTGCTACTGCTAGACAGTACTGGGTATTTTACCTCACAGCAACCTTGGAAATGACTGAAGATAACTTGCAACACCTACTGGAAGCCCACAAGTGCAGGACAGTAGCTGTGGGGATGGACCAAATGATGCAGACTGGAGCCAAGGGCTCCTTGAATCCAACTCACTGAAAGACACAACATGAAAGCTGGACAAGAAGACCAAAAAAATATCTGTGCACGTGTGCCTTTTGTTTCCCCCCTCTTGGATAAAAAGTTTCCTTCATCCTCCCGCCCCAATCTTCCCTCTTGCACCTCCAAAATGGTGAGGTGCCAGCAAGGAACAAGAATAGTCAGTGCTTGCTTTTAGTGGGGCAGATAAGTAAAATTGCCAATTGAAACAACAACAACAAAAAGCTGCAAACAGAAAAACAAACACATGGGAGAGGGTATCTGAGCATTTGTGGATTACTTTGAAACAGATCCTGGAAACAATTCAGTAACTGAGTATTCAGACTGCGTGAACCTCACAAACCCAGCTGCGAGGGGCACGTGCTGTTTCAGTCCAGCAGCCCAGCTCACTTCAGCCCCAGCAGCACCAGCACCGGCACCCCGGCCAGTGGCCCGTGCTCCCCCTGCCAGTGGCCACAGCCCCCTGGCCTTTCCCTGGAAACCCACCGCCCACCACGCTACATCCTCACCCACGCCACCAACATGTTTTGCCACGAAGGGGCAGAGACGAGCAGCAGTGCGTGGTGTGCACCTGTCCAAGGGGGCTTTTAGTCCCTTACTCAGCTTTTCTTCCCATATCCCCCCAGCTCCAACTGTAAGGAGGAACTCCCCAGGTTCCTCACCGCCACCACTTTGCCAGAAAGGTTTCCCCTGCTCGTTTCACAAACAGGATTGCAGCATGTTAGGACCCGTTCCTGTAAGTGTTCAAGGCCAGGCTGGATGGGGCTTTGAGCAACCTGGTCTAGTGGAAGGTGTCCCTGCCCATGGCAGGGGGCATTGGGACTAAGTGATCTTTAAGGTCCCTTCCAACTTTAACTATTCTATGAGTCTATGTTGTATTTTACATAATATTTACATTTGAATCACTAAGGTTCAGCCCTGGTGTGAGGCAATTCCAGTATCCATTTCATCAGGCATCTCAGGCATCTTCCAGCCTTTGAGACCATATTTAAATCTTTATCCTTGGTTCTCTTTAGCAGCCCAGAGACACCCTCATAGACCAAGGAAACATGCACGGGTCTGAGTTCTCTGTGATTACAACTTGCACCAGTTATAACACCAGGAAAGAAAGAGCCAACAAACAAGAAGAGCGCTTTTCAAACAATTCTGCATTTCCTGAAGGTTTGCACCTCCAGGAAGCTCCAAGAGACCTTCCCCACCACAAGATTTGCTACTTTTCCTGCTAAAACTCATCACCCCCTCCTCTGCTGGGAGCGCACCAGCTCCGATGGGCACGGGCATGCTGTGGTCCCTGCATGGGCTCCCCCAGTCCCCTGAACCCACAGCTCCGGCGGCTCTCACTGGTTACCTTGGGTCTGCACTATGGCTTGGTTCAGACACTCGCGGTGGGTTTTGCAGGCTCAGGAGCATCTCCCTCCGCACCACAGACCCGGCCTGTGAATGTCTGTAGGATTTGGCAATTCTTGCTCCCCACCTGCAACCTCTATAACACCGTTACGCTCGTTTCTCCCATGTGTAGCCAGCCACTGCAGCAGCTGTTGGTGTTAATGCCTTGTATGAGCTGAATGCAGTTACATCCTTCCCCCCCCCGACAGACACCCCACTGACCTCTTTCCAAAGGCCAAGTTTCTGATGACTCCTTTTGCGCAAATGCAAAGCCAAAGCAAACTCCTGGACTCCAAACCCTCCCCACCCCCAAGAAGACATTTCTACCCCTCAGCACGCAGCAACAAGCCCGACGGGGCGACACACCGCGCAGCAGCAGCGGCACAGGAGAGAAGGAGACAGAGCAGCTACTCCCGCTGATGCCTCAGCCAAGCGTGCAGGTGCCCCGGCAGAGATGCAGTATTAGCAGTTTTACGCTGACGTGCGTGCGGCCACAGGGACCGCAAAGCGGACGTGGCCCCGATCCTCGGCAAAGACACACTCTCCAATCTGCTTACACACCTCTATTTTACATTAGCAGATTTGGCCCACCGGCGGAGGTGCAGGGCAGTTAGCTCCACAAGCTTTTCATACTGTAAATGGTATGAAAATCGCAGACCACAAATGCTACGTAAAACTCGTTCCAAAGGGAAGCACCATTAAAAGCAAAAATTTCAGGCTTGAAATATTGGCTCACTGGGTTTTATGAAGGTTGGTTTTGAGTCATATGCAATCCACATTAAGATGATGAATATTTTCCTATAGGGGAGAGACTTAAGCTTCCCTAATCCAACCAACTTGTTACTCCTAATGCCAAAAGGAAATACAGCAACACCCATGCCCTTCGCTGCTGACAAACCACTGCTGGAATGACTGGAACATGCTGTAGCTCTTCCCACAACTTCCACCGAATCCTGGAGCACCAGACCCTGCTGTCCAATACCCTCCAGCACTTCGTCTTGGCATACTCCCTGGAGTTCCTTTGCTGGGCTATTACAGGGAGTGCCAATTCACGTAAGCACCAAAGCCAGGAACACCTAGTCCCAGAACAGCACTTACAGACACAGCATAAAACAACAAAACCCTTTTTTCCTACTCCAGACTTGTACCATTCCTTACTACCGTATCTCGCAACAGCAGCATATGATTCATCGCACCACGTTCGTTTTCAGATTAAGGGCTTTACTAACTGTTCAGGACACCTGAATTCCTTTGATTTTATGTATATCTTATGCCTTATCTGAAAGTTACAGGTAATTTAAACGGAGGGGGGAGGGAAAAAAAAAAGAAAAAAAAGAAAAAAAGCCAAGGCACTAAGCTTCCTCTAGGACTTTATCCGTGGATTTAATGTTATAGCACTTGAATTCCAGTTAAGAAAAGACTAATGGTGTTTCACCTTCCAATACCTGAACTACAGATTTATCCAAGAAGAGTTTGTCCAGGTATATACACAAAGACTTCACCCAACAAAATCAAAACTTCAGAAATTGAAACAGAGTTATAAATTTCACACCTTGCATGGCAGAAAAGAATCTGAACCTTTATTAAGTATGTACGAAACAAGAGCAAGGCCAACTATTTTGCATCTTAGCAACCCTACCACACTACTAGGGTCCAGTGTAGTGCAACTGGCATACTGGTTAAAGAACACCCAGTACACACTGTTGTACGTTAAATCATTGCCAAACATAAAAGCAGCTCAAAGAAGTAATGGATTTTTAGGTGTAAAACAGGTATGCTGCTGAAATCTTCCTCTGCCTCACTGGAAGCCTGTGCTACTCCTGGGAATCGGTGTTGCCAAGTTACTGGCCTCCATCTCCAGGAGGGCACTATAATCTTCACAGACACCATTCGGTAGCTGCAGATTTTAAATGAATTAAAAGCTTTTTCACTAAAATGTTTCTGGAACACATCTCTGCCAGCAGGGGAAAAGAAAAAAAAAAAAAAACACAACACACAACCAAAACAAAAAGCCAGGAGCAGTGGTTAGTGGCAACCTGTCAATTGTTTTTTTCATTCAATTGTCTTGATGGAAACAGCAGACCACAAGGTAAAGGAGGAAAGAAGAGGAAGCAAGGAGGAGACGCTTCTGAGACTGTATGGCAGAACACACAGTACAAACAGTCGGGGTTTCAAAGCCGCTCAGCACGTAAGGAAGAAATCAAGCCATGTGGATACAGCATACCTTGAGGATATTTGCCTTCGAATCAGAGACACTTGTCTGTCTGCCCGATATATGAGAATTGTCACCTACCACACCGCAGTACACCACAGATGGCCACACCTATGGTGGGAAATCAGATCACGGCCACTGCTCAGGAGCTGAGCGTATCTGAAACTTCTTTCTTGGTCCACTCGAAAGCTTTGCCCTACCCCCACGATTCCCTTTAAAGATTTATTCAATAGCAGACTACTGAGACACCCTGCACTAGCTTCTCAAAAGAAGGAGGTCATTCAAGACAATTAAAGCACAGATAGCCGCATTCAGACCTTAAAAGAGTAAGTCTCTTTGTAGTTTCAAAGTATTGTTCAGCTGCACAGATAACTTGCATTTGTGGAGTGATGCAATATGAAATTTTCATTACGTACACAGCCACGCTGTTCTATTGAGTACGATGTTCTTTGATAAGCTGTGAGGGTGCTCAGTTTCCAGATATTTGGAACCAGAATGAGCCCTACAGTAATGTGCTGCAGAGAACAACAGTCCCCTGAACGTGACTAGGGTAGACAGATGTCACCATGAAAAGTTTTGAAATGGGAGAGAAAAAGAGAACCTGAAATAAAATAAATAAGTAAATAAAATCTCTTCATTCTGATGAGCAACAGCAGCACAAACCCACTATTCACCCACTGCTGATATTCACAAGAGTTCACTCGGGGGTAAGAAAGAAGAAATCACCCTTTGAATTTGTTACCTATTTTACAGATTTTTGCCTTTCTTTATAGCCACCAATTGTGTCATTTCATCTTAAGAGCAACCACACATTTACAAAGCATAGAGAAGAATTTTCTTTGGAGTCTCAGTGGCTCACCACGATCCATGGCCTCCCTTCCAGAAGAGTTCAGCCTGGTGTCCCCACCACGCACAGTAGGGAATCACTTCTCTATGAGTTGAGGACAAGTGCCACTATGATCCCAAGAGCACCAGTTTCCATAACATTTTTTTTTTTTTAGAGCATGTATAAGTGTGTTTACCCTTTGTGAAAAAAATAAATAAAATCAGAGGACCACAAGCCCTCTTAATCCCAGGAACTTAAGTCTTTGTATACAAGCTATGAATTTCTGTGAACTCTTCCAGTTCATCCCCAGTCTGTGGGTGAAAACTACCTACTAACTAGCAGCAAAGGCTGCTCTTTACTTGTGGAAACACAGCAACAGGGGCTGGGGGAAAGGGAGTCCCGCTAAGAAAAAGAATGACAGACTCTTGGAATCCAAAAGGAGCAGTGAGCTTACAAAGAAAAGCTTGGCCTGAAGGTCAGCTCTATGCAGAGCAATATTTTCCAGATCTTAACCTTGATAGCATTTCTCCTTTACCCTCCAAAATTATTCTTAGAAAAATAATTACCAGAAATTTAAAGCCCTGAGATAAAGATGCACAACATCATTCCAGCATTAGCAACAAAATACTGTCACAGCTTCGCTTTTAGCCTTTTCTACCGATGACCTGAAGACAACCAACCCAAGCCTCAAGCGCATCCACATTTTCTGAGAGACCAGCGATGCTCACTTTTTGCCCTGTTGCAACAACGACACTCTGGGAAGATCTCTTTCTGCTTGGGGTTCCCGGAGCGAAATCTTTTCCCCACTGCACCCACCGATCATGGTTTGGGCTGGACTGGTCCCTAAACACACCTCAAACCAGGATACCACCCACAAGCCACTCGGTATCACCGGGGTGGGATTCAGCTGTGACAACGCAGACCAGGATGGTGGGGTCAGGGGGTGGGAGAAGACAGGAAAAACACAGCGCAAAGCTCAGTCCTCTCTTGCTCTTTGAGCCTTGCTTCTTTTCATCTGAAACAGCCCACTCAGTGAATTCTACAGTGCGAGATGTCCATTCATTTATTTTTGGTGTGGTGTTTAGCGCTCTTCTAGCAGTTTTGTATTTGAGTTATCCTCTAGAAATACTTAAGCCGTTATATATGTTGGAAAAAAAAACATAGAAAAAACATTTCCCTTCTCTCAAGAGTGACAGCTTTTCTTTTTTTTTTTCAGTATATCTGCTCAATTAATATAACAATATTCACCAGCAAAATATTAAAACACATGAACAGATTAAAACAAACAAAACTCGACTTATGACTTGACAGCATCCAAAAGCACAGCCTGGAACACAACTAAACAGTCTCAAAACTTCATCTGAAAGAACAGAAGTTGACATATTTATCATTTCTAGATGGATAAAGTAGGCACTGTTGCCTAACTACTTCCAACTATATCTTGATGTAACAACAGATGACTTCCTCCCATTCCTCCTTTATCCCATACCATCAAGAAAACCCCTCCCTTCTTAGCAGAGGACCAAATTTAGCGTGCATAAATATTTCATAACTTCATCTTGTCAAGAAATCAAACCGAACTACTTAAGGGCATTCTTCCAGGAGCTGCACATCCAAACTCGAAGAATAAAACTGCATTCATCATACCCATTCTCCCCCTTCAAACTGAAAGGCCTGAAGGTGAAGCAACAGTGAAAACCTGGACATCTTGTGTGCATATCATCTAAGAACATTATCCACTGAGTGCTAAATTCTATTAAGAAATCTAGAAGCGACACAATAAGGCTGGCATCTTCTGCAGAAAATACACCTCCAGCTTTTCAATCCTCTTCCACATCCTGGTCCTCCAGAAGAAACCAATTCTGGCTTTCACAAAACCGAAACAAGCAGCCCAGAAACAACTCGCTGCTACAGACAGAGAAGCCAACCACGAAATCAAAAGGTGACTGAAGACAGACATCTACAGGTGGTTTGATTTCCAACAGCAGGAAACACATACAGCTTCCACTGGTCTGGAGAGGAATTCAGCACCTAAAGAAGAAACGAGGCCAATTCTGCGCAACCGAACCCTGACCCATCGATGAGTATGTGCAGGCTGTGCCTGCAGTGGCGCAGAGGAGACAAGAGCTGCATCCTAATAAAACTAGCATAGGATGCTACCTTGTTAGCAGAGGTAGCCTTAAACTTCCTGAGCACTGGGATGACGCACATTTGGGTTGGACTCTGCATTTATTTTCTTCACTATTGCCTCAAGAGATTCTGACAGAGCTCCACTCGTCAGCTATGCAAGACAAGGACAGGGATGCAGAGCGACCACCCCGGGATGGCAGGTGCTCCAGTCATTCCCACAAATATTGCGTGTTCCCCACTTCCCTCCTTCAGGAGGCCACGCGCTGATTCAGTGTTGCTTTCTCTTAGAGAAAAAGGGTTCTCTTCGTACCACCAAGACCATGGCGTCTGTGTTCTTCATAAAATATTGATTCGTCTGCCATCCGTAGTCCCAGAAGTTAAAAGGTACGTCCGTACGAGTAGGTAAAAGCAGACCCAAGAGCCCCCGCCTGCACGCTGAACTGGCCAGACCTCAACCAGCTCCAGCCCAAAGCCCTCAGCACAGTGCTGGACCCGAACCCGCCTCCTGGCAGGGTTTACCGTGGGGTTGAACCATTACTCGCAGGACACCTACACCAACAGCTGCCTCGTGTCTGGCCATCTCAGGGCACGGGCAGAAGAGCTCAGGTCTGTTTACATCCACTTGCCTGCGCGTATGCTTTAAGTGCGGCACATGGGACAAAAAAGCCTTTGCGCAAGATCGGCAACATCTCGGTGTCCCCAACAATTATGGGATACTCCCATCACCAGGTCTGACACAAGACCAAAAAAGCAAAAAATTACTTGCCTCAAAACCCATAAGATTTCTCTATCCTCCAAGCTCTTTCAGGTCCCTTCCAACGAAGCAAGACAAGGGGAGCGGGGAGATTGGGAAGTATAACACGCAGAGAGGGAAATTAGCAAATCATCAATACATGCATCCTGTTAAAGCCTGAATCGCTGCCAGGAAGCTCAAGTAAATTGACAGCCTTAAGTGCAGTGACTGGAGGCCATCTTAGCTGTTTCTAGTGACAGAAGGTATTACCACGAGGAACTCCTTAACATACCAGCTTTGCCATTCTCACAGGGCAATATATGTTTGACAGTATGAAAACCAGCCAGCTGCAGTTAAAAAAGGCAAAGAACCTTTTCTTTAACCTGCTCCTGAGCGCCAGCTCTGAGGAAGCACTATAAGGGATAGGAAAAGTACTGCATAATCAAGGGACAAAGTCAAAAAAGCCCCGACTTGAATCATCGCTGGATTATGGGAACTGCAGTTAAGTAATAAACCAATCCTGGTCCTGACCTGCACACCGGGGAGTAACAGAGGACGATGCCTGTGCTCATTTTTAACTTTTCAAATCAATACAAAACTTCGTAAGAGAACTGTTCTGTTACATCGCGTAAGTACAAGCTGACTTCATAAGCTAACGAATTAAAAAGCCTGGAATTTTTTCCTGATTCATGAGTTATCCTCTGCATTCCCTTAGAGACGGGAGAGTTGCACAGTTTTCACAGAGCTACCACGCAATGCACATACACACTATCATAAAGCAGCTGCCTGAGCCTTTATAAAAAAAATTCCCATATTTCCCCAGTTCCCTGTGCCTGACACATTACTTTCTAAGACACTAAAAAGTCTCTAGGAAAGGTAGAACGCTGCTGTCACAGCTATAGTGTCAGGCTCGTTTCTTGTTTCCTGGAGTAAACAGAAAGCTGCAGACTTGGAAACTGCAGGTGAGCACCCAAGTGAAGAGCAATAAAAAGTTATCTGGAGACTGTACAGGCGTCTTACGTTACTCCTCTTTTCACAGGTCCGCGGCTTTTTTAGTGAAGTGTAACATTTGGGACTTAGCCCACTTGGCTACTGAACAGCCCTTCTCCTTTGGCCTTGGTGCAGCATCACTTCACCACTCTCCAGCGCCGAAAATGCCCTTCCATCTTTTCACTGGAGACCGCCAGGACCTTTCTGAGGGGCGGGCAGCTGATGGCTAACGGGCTCCACCGACCTCCCCCGGGCACACGCGGTAAGGGGACGCGGGGGGTGTTATTACCCAGGTATTTCGATGCGAAGCAACGCACGGACTCCGATGCGCCTCGAAGCCTCGCACCGACACCCGGTGGCGGCAGCCGCCGGTGTAAGGACCCGCACGGAAAGTACTGCGGGGAGCCGTGTGGTGGGGGTGGTGGGGGTGGTGGTGCGGCTCCCTGCAGCCGCCGGAGGTAAAGGGGGTTCCCCCGGGGGGTCCGGCAGCCCGCCCCGGGAGCGGCCCCCGCCGCTCGCCCGCTCCCCGCCGCCCGCCCGCCCCACGCACCGCTGTCCAGCCGGGCGATCTGGGGGAGCCGGTAGGTGCTGACGAGCAGGTCCAGGGGGACGGCCACCGCGCTCCACTTCACGTCCTTGAGGCTGCAGCCCAGCGGCGGGCCGGGGTCCATCTTCCCGGCCCGGGGAGGGGAAGGGAGAGGAAGGGAAGGAGAGGAGGGAAGGGGAGCCAGACAGGCAGCGACGGCGGGGCTGCAGCCAGCGGGGAGGGGGACGGAGGGAGGGAGGAGGGGGAGAAGGAAGGAGGGAGGGAGGGAGCCCGCCTCGCTCAGCGCCGGCCGCCGCAGGACATGCCGGGCTAGGCAGAAGGGGAGGCCCGCCGGGCGGCGGCGGCGGCTGCTGCTGCTGCGGCGTCTGCTGCTGCTGCTGCTACTGCTCCCGCCGCCCCCCGGGACCGGCTGGGGCCGCCCGCCGCCGCCGCCGCCGCCGCGCCTGGCCCAGGAAGCGCCATCCCAGCACTGACTAATCAACAGGGTGCGCGGAACGCCTGCGCAGCGGCCGCTCCTCCCCGCGCCGAAAAGGAAAGTGCCGGGCTGCCCGCCCGCCCGCCCGGCGGGGAGCGCCGCCGCCGCCGCCGCCGCCGCCGCCGCCGCCGCCAAGCCTGTCCCTCTCACTCCACCCTCCGACCGCTCGCCCGACCTGCAGCCCGCCCGCCCGCCCGCCGCCAAGGGCCCCGCCGGGGGGAGCCGTCGGGCGGCCCCCGCAGGTGTCCGTCGGTCCGCCCGCGATCCGCCGGTGCGCGGTTTAATGGCCCGCGGGCGGGCTGGGGACGGTGGCGTCCGCCGCTTCCCTGCGGGAAGGCGGCGGGGATCCCCCCGCCTGCGCCTCGACACCGGCTGCCGGTGGGTAAAATGTCTCGCTTCGTTTATCGCCGCGATTGTTTTGAGCAAGCGGGGCTGCATGGCGTCCGCTCGCTGTTTAATTTAGCACGGGAACTTCGCCTGTGACACTCATCCTACGTTAAAAAAAAAAAATAAATGCGATTAGATGGCAACTTTGGTTACGTATCTGTTATTTTAGTTTTCACCTGTGAACCATGGATGGGTATTTGAAGTATGACGAGCAGTGCATAGAAGTTCCAGGAAAATCTTATTTCTATCACTGTTACTGCGCACGCCAACTGTTACGTACATTGCGTATTCGAGAGTCTTCAGACCACAGGAGAATTTAAAACCAACTACTCGTTCTCTTTTCAAAGCGGCTTATGTGATGAAGTCTTATATGATCTTCATAAGGTATTTTATTTAATGTTATCGTTTTTTACTCATTTTTCTTTCCAGACTTCTAGACCGCAGAAACTCTGGGAAATTAAAACCAGAAAAACACTTCACTCCTGGGTGGTTGCATTGTACCGTGCTTAAGTTTATTTTGTTCACTTCTGTTGCAAAACTGTTTATTTTATTGCAGTAAACTTGACTACATCTAAGGCTGTACTGTTGACGAGAAAAGTAAAAGTGCCTTCCAGTGATTTGCAAAGCACCTGAAAGCATCCCCAGCTAACATCTCTCTCTCCAGGCTGCGTCTTCAGCGGTATCTATCTTTGCGACTCCTGGGGATGGCCGAGCTTGGGGAAGAGCTGCTGTTGCGGGAAGAGCTCTCCTGCCGCTCGCCCGTCCCCCGGCGCCTGGTGAAGGGCCAGCCGCCGCTGCGTGCCTTTGGAGCGGCTGGTGCCAGCAGCACCGCGGGCACGAGCAGGGCCGAGACAGACGCGCTCTTGTTCTGCTCTGCTGCAAACAGAGACTGGGACTTTATCCGTCCTCTCCAAGATGAAACAAAGGCCGTGGAAGCCAGTCGGCACAGAGGATTACAGAAAACCCACGTTATCTGGCTTTAAACGGATCCGGGTTGGTTTGAACCTCATCCTGACGTGGGTCCGTGCTTTAGCTACACAGTTTGACACGGGGATTTCCCAGTGCTATGAAAAACCATCGTTCCCTACACTGTCATGCTGCTCTTAGATCGTACCTACCAGAATAGTTAACTTTAAAAATATGAGGCTGGATTTTTTTTTTTTTCAAAGTAGCTTCCCTTTTACAAAGTTCACCACATGCTTTGAACAATTTACGTGAATTAAGCTCTTGAAGTGCAAAGTGATATAATAGCTAACAGCATTATTGTTGAAATATGGAAAGCAAAAGCACGGTTTTAACTCGTTCAGGTTTGACGAGGTTATCGGGTGCAGTGTATAAGGCAAAGCAGATCAGGTCAGACGGGGATTCACCAGGACTCGAAGCACTAGTCTGTCAAGAATTGTTTTTAAACGCTGTCTTGGACACCATTAATTCCAGCATAGATACACAGCATGTGCTCCTCTCAGACATCCCGCACTTCTGCTGTCTAGGAAGAAACGCATCTTTCACACAGAAATAGTTCCCGCTGATTTTTCTTTAAAGATTTTTTCATTCTTCAGATGGTTTTAGACATCCTACGGCTTATAAGTCTGTTTTCATATAACTGTGTTTGTGTTCTCTCCAACCAGTGGAAACCCAACCCACTCTTACCCGTCCTACTGCAACACGATGCATTTTTTAACTGTGTAACTTCTAGGTACTATCTAAATTTCATTCCATTATTTCCAGGCAAAGAGACATCCTAAAGCTTACTAGTGTTTAAATGTCTCGCTGGAGCTCTTAGAGTGACTTTGTTATGTGTCCTAACTGTACTATCGCTCAACCTCCTTGAAATATATTCTAGTATTACATACACGGTATTCAAATCACCAGCACATGTGAATCTCAGACGATTTCTTGGTTTAACTGCACCTTATGTATAATTAACACTTTCGATTTAATAATTTCTCTGATGTCTAGCAATGCCTTAGTCCCTTAGCGGGATCTCTTACCAGTCTCTCACTGGTGCAAAATGCTAACGAAGCCAGAGAGGAACCCCTGTGAGCAGGTCCACCTCAGGACCAGGGCCGCAGTTACGCAGCACCTTAGTTTTTGTGTATGTGCCTTTGAGGCGGCGTTCAGAGACAGTGTTTACGTATCAACAGCAAACTGTGGCCATAAAACCGTAAGCAGTGGCAGGGGGACTCAGAATAATTCCTGAAGTTATTCTTAAATGCATTTTGAATTGACTTTCATGTTGATTTCACAACACATTCATGCAGCAGGCTGTAAAATCTCTAGTACGTATTTATTCCATCGCCAATACAATGATTTTTAAAGCATTTCTGATCATCATCAGTTCCTGTCTATGCTAACATTTGAAATGGAGCTGTTCACAACAAACTGATTTTAGTATGAATCTGGTAACATGCTTTACACTGTAGTATGCATGCACCAAAGAAAACCCTGAGCCTTACACAGTTAAGTTTCATGTGAAGCCATCATAGTCCGTATTTCTTTAAAAACCCCCATGAATTTGCATTCCTTCTTCCTACGTGTGATTTGCCTTTATATCAAAGGCCTGATTTTCATAATAAATATTTACAAGTCCAATGGGAAACAACAGGAGACGCAGTGATTGTTTCAGAATCAGATCCTAAATACCCTTCTCTGAGGCGAGGGGGAAAGGGGAAAGAGAACAATGGATTTGATACAGCTGATGTCTGTGCATCTCATGTTTTGAAAGAGAACACTATTCCTGTCTTACTGGCAAAATCCAAGGAATCCTTGCTCACACAAATTATTCTAAAGAGATCTGAGGGTCTGGTGTGAACATCCACCACATTCACCTTTTATCTTCTATTTCACTGTAAGAGGTGTCCTCCTTTTTCCAGTCAAATCCCTTATTTAATCTTTATTTATTCTAAAAATTCCATCTGTGTGAATTTGTGCCACGCTATAGACTATGTATGGACAAAACCAGAAAGGTAAGGTCCCAAAATGTTAGAAAATTGGATTTAGAAGATAGCAAGAATGTTGGAAAGATGCATAGTGAGAAGACCAAGGAAAAAAAATTGGTCTGTTGTTCCATAGAGGGGGAAATCTATTTAATTGTCACCTAGTGACTGGTGATGCTGAGACGCCAGTACACTTAATGCATTTTTTAACCTCAGTCTTCAATTTAAGAAGGCAGATGTGATTTCACTACTAGCACCACTGACAAAAGTGTAAGAGCTTATGTTAGAAAAATGAAGAAATAGGCTGCAAAATACTTAGATAAGTTAAAAATTTTTGGATAGACTGGACCTGATGAAACTCCCTTAGGGTTCAAGCCATGTTAGAGCTGCTACTGATTATCTCCAAGAATGAGTGCGGTTCCAGAAAGCTCGAAAAGGATTGCATGTCCCTCAAAGGGTGGAAGGAAAGAGTTTTACAAACCAGTTAGCTGAATTTCTACTCAGAAAAAAAATAAAATTCAAAATGTAATCCAACCATTTGCAAGAATCTAGAAAGTAAAAATATGAGAAGCAACAGCATGGGTTTGTCAGTAACAAATAATGCCAGATCAATCTAGTCTATTCCTATCAGACATAACAGGCTTCGTGGATAGAGTAGAAAGAGTGAGGATCACAGGGTCACATAGGGTAATGTGCTCTTAACCAAAAAGATACATGGTCTAGACAAGAATATAAAAAATCATTTGGAAATAATCAGTAGTCCCAAGCTGAAAGGATATATCGAGTGGGATTTCACTGAGACCTGCCTTGGATCCAGAACTATTCAGTACTTTCATCAACATCTTTGAGGACTGAACAAAGTACACTTATTCTCATTGGGAGACCTTATCTACAGGAAGAGCCTCCAACTATGCTGGAGCACAGCATTACGATTCAGAAAGATCTTGGCAGATCGGAGAAGCTGAAATGCCACCAAATAAGGAGAAACAGAAGGTTCTACACATACGAAGGAACAGACAACTGCACAAGTATGTACCAGGATAAAAAAGCAGTTCTTCAGAAAAGAGATTACGGCTCACGAGTAGTGCTGGGCTATCTTGCGTTATGCTGATGCTGGAATGCATAAATAGAAGTATCACAAATAAGGTAATGAAAAAATAATTTTAATCTATCCAGCCATTATTATTTAAACTGGAATAGTCTGCTCAGTTTTCAGGTCTACACTCCAGGATGGCTGAGAACCAACTCAAAAATATCAAGAGGAGAGAGACAAAAAGGGCACAGGATTTCGAAAACCTGAACTACAAGGGAAGGTAGAAGGGACAGGAGTTTTCTGGCCTGTAGAGAAGAGAGAGGGCAGGCAGAGGCGTTCACCTACATCAAGAGGAAAGGGAAAACCTGCTTTCCATGTGTAGCAGTTAGGTTAGGTATTAGGAAACTTCCTGCTTGCCAAACCAGTTAAGTAAGGACTGTATGCCACTCCAAGAGACCGTGAAATCTCTGTCACTGTAGGTCTCTAAACATCTTCCTGTAGCGCAGCAGGGACGGCTGATCTGAGGCTGAGATAAGAGGAGGACCTAGACAGCCTCTTAAAATCCCTTCCAGCACTATTTTCTTCCTCTGCTATGGTTGTAACTAAGGCAGGGATTATCCTTTGTTCCTTGTTTTCCAATTTTGCTCTAAATGCCACCTTAAGTGACTGGCCATGATGAGTAGTCTCAGGAGCAGCTGTAAATATGTGGCCCTTCCCTTCCCTTCGCACCCCTTCTGCAAGCAAACTGAAGGGCTTAGTGGCACAGTAACCTGGCAGTAGGCTTAAGGCACATTAGGTCCCATTTGCACAGCATTTTCCAGCTGAGCTCACTGTCTCAATACCAAATTTAATAATAATTTGATATTATGACAATCTGTAAACAGCCCTCAAAAAAGAAGGCGGCATATTTCAGGAGGGTAGAACATTCCAGAACAGTAAGCCAGTGGAATTAGTAGTTATTCTAGTTATATAGAGTTATAGCTCACAACACATTTTTGCACAGTAGTATTATTCATTCACAAATGGTGATAAAACAATTATATTTGATAATCATCAAGATTCCCACATCTCCCAGGGAAAAAAAAAATAAGACAATATAATCATCACAATTGTTCAAATTTCCCAAGTTGTGTTTGCTTTGTGCATGTCCTGCAGGTTTGATTTGTGTTCTCTTTGCTTTTGATTAAAGAAAAAGAAACTGGCATCCTGATTCTGCCCTCATTTAAATTTAAATAAAATCTGATATCCTCCACCAAAATTAAAGATATTACATACCAGTATAAAACAGATCTAAATGAGCAGAACGAGATACCTGATGTATTTATGCTTCAAGAAAATAACATAAATACCTCACAATATCAAACAAGCACTGCATACCCTTTTAATATTGTGATCATTTACAACAAAAGGAACATTTGAAAATGCAGGTATGCTGCTAACAACTGCGTGAATTATTTTGTAGAATGATAAAAGTTTATATGAGCAAGATAATTATTGCTGGGTGCATTCTGCTGTTCCATGTTTTCTGCCTTCTAAGGAAGGTTCAGCAACATACTGATCTTGGATATGGCTTATTCTTTTCTCTCAGCCCTCACCTTTGCAGCCTCCCTGTTCAAGGGTATTCAAGTAACACATATGTTTCTGAAATGGATATAAAAGAATCAGCCAAAAATTCCCAAGAAATTATCTTAGGGTACTGCAGTAAATATCAACTACTTAAAGAGATGTTACGTGGGGGATAGCATAAGTGATTTCATGTATCAGAAGGTTGCCTGTGTGATGATGTCAATGTTCATTACATTTCAAATCTGGTATAAATAACACAGAAAAAAAAGTCAAGGTAAATTACTTTTTTTTTAATAAGAGAAAATTACTACACTTAGATTTCATTTCTGCAAACATTTGTATGCAAATGCAGCCATCCTGTGATGTATCTAATAATTCCAAAGTCAGATAATTGTTTTAACTTCATATTAAAAATATGAAAATATAATATAAACATATCAAAATATTTGGCAACAAAGTTTGTGTAATACAAAGGATGCCTAAATACTGTGTTTTGGGATTATAGACTCACTTTAAGAATCTTGTATGTTCCTTTGCAATAGTTAATATTTTCTGAAGGGAAAATGGAATAAGAAACAGTATTTCAGAATGCACAGCAGGTTCTCTTCTTACTTTCATTTAGAGCCACAACATCTAAGTCATATAATACACAGGATTTCTGTAAAGCAAACAAAAGGAAACACTTAATTAAGATAACTAGAACACAACAGTCAGAAAGCTTGAATTTTCACATATTTTAATATGTAAAAGATTTGGTGGGGCCACTAGATATATTTTTCCCTTGAATATTTTATTAAAAGACTAGAATTTTCTAATAAATTAGACAGTGACTGATGCCCATGCAAGTCCCAGCTTGGTATATTTACATTCTTTAGCTGCCTCAAATATCTCTCTTAACTCTGAAGGTGACAGATGATAGAAAGTGTCTTTTGAGGAGACACTACAAACCATATGAACTGATTCTATAAATCTTTACTGACATGAATTGTTCTAGATGGACAGGTTCTTCTGTTGACTACACCAATTTTCACTAATTTGCAGTTAAGTACACTAATCTTTGAAGTACTGAGCATGGGGTGCAAAATTCGAGTTGAAAGGAATAGGGAAATATAGAACACCAGTACCCATTAAAAAAAAGCACAGGCGTTTATAAAGGACGTTAACTTGTTTTGTGAAATTCACTAAAATTCTCTATTTTCTTGCCTTTATTTAATAAGCAGGAATACCCCTAAATGGAAAGAACACAGGTTTTATCAAGATAAACTATCAAAACAGCACTCCACCCTTGTAAAACATTTATGTACTGATTGCAAAAGCAGATTAAAAAAAATAAAAATCAGCAAAACCAAGACTCTTCCTTTCAGCAATAAACTCTACTAGATAATTAGTGCTGACCAGAGAAACAATCAAACCCAGTTGTGCAACACAGTACGGGTACATGTTGCAATCTTGCACTCTAAAACTATGAACGCTGAACCCTGAACTCAGGCACAAAGACGTTGAGAATATTGTCACAAGCCTAGGGAAAAAAATGTCCTAACTTCTCTACTCGCCATTCTCCTGCCTGCTTCTTGGCAGGTTTACCAAGTATGTAATGCTACACAGAGAAGTAAGCGCAACCACTGGATTCACCACATTCCTCTCTCAACTCAACAGCCATAAACCACCATTTCTGACAATAAAGAGCAGCTTCCAGAGAGGACAGCTATCTAAGCTGGAATTCACAAAATTCAAAGCACAGGAAAAAAAAGGAAGAGGAGAAAAAAGGTATCATGTAGTACAATGCTAATCATGATTCAGAATAAAGAACTTGACACGTACAATGTCACAGGGTAGTTGAACATCAACTACATCCAGAAAGGTTCACCGAAAATTACTCACATGAATCAAAACAAGGGGAAAATAAAAGGTTCCCCCATGTTACAACAAGCCTTACGCCTCTTTGGCTGAGAATAGTTAACACTACCTAAAATTCTGGAAAAGACATATAGAATTGTTTCCTTTTTCCTTCTGTAGCCATAGTTTTAGTTCTTCCAGTGTGTTGGCTGCTCTGTGCCAGGTCCATCTCCACAAAGAGGGTGGCTGTGCCCGTTCCTCCCTGGGGCTGCAGGGACCCAGGGAGGCTTCCACAGTGCACACTGCTGGGGGAGAAGATGAAACACCTGGGAAGGGATCAGCAGTGATGGATAGAGGCAGGAGCAGAGGGCAGGAAAGGTATCGTAGTGTCTAAACCTCAGGATGGATGCCGAAGCTGTCATCAATAAAATTAACGCTTCTTGTTCTGACTCT
Organism: Himantopus leucocephalus; assembly: GCA_003993805.1. Taxonomy (NCBI): domain Eukaryota; kingdom Metazoa; phylum Chordata; class Aves; order Charadriiformes; family Recurvirostridae; genus Himantopus; species Himantopus leucocephalus. The sequence goes on along the minus strand of RSEF01000002.1, from coordinate 117,421,260 downwards.
AGGGTACTGGAAGACTGTGACTTACTGATTTGAGGAATTACTTGTCATTAGTCACATATAAATCATGTATGAAGAAATACAGCATGTGGACTTTTACTTGTTTTTTTGTTGGAGTGACAAGTACCAACAGACGTAACATTTTTATTACCCTTGAGAGTTCTCGCAAATTCCAACAGGCAGTTTCATAACTTCTGATTTGTTTTAATTTTTTACACAGTTGTGTAAGGTGCTTGAGTACAGGCATTAGCCATTATGATTTGTGCTAGGTGGAGACAGTATGTGATAGTCTTCAAGTGTAAACAGTAAATGTAAAGTATGAAGACCTTTTTAAAAGAGGGAGCAAAGCAGACTCAAAAGTACACAACTGTAACCTTGTCATCTCAAGGAACAAGACATCACTCTGGTTTATAGATAAGATTCGGGGGGGGGGAAGCTTTGGAAGATTATGGTACAATTGAAATTCACTCTATTGAGACCAAGAAATAACACTGCGCATTGACTATTGTGGACATAAACTAAGTAGGTTTTGTTTCACCCACCTCTGCTTTTTCTTCAGAAGAAAAATATTCAGTTTAAGTAGTAAAAGAGTTCTAGAAAAATCCCTGTTTGAACAATTTCAAAATTCAGGTTTCACTTCCTTAACTTTAGAGGAAACAGGTAATTTGAAAGTGTTTCAGGTTCTATCTAACTTCATGCTTTCAGTTAGAGGGGAGAAACTTGCATGTTCCTTAAACACTGAAGATGCTTATTTGCAAATAACTTACTATTTAATAGTACTTTCAGATGGCGAGTAAGCTGTTCATGTGTAAGTACATCAAGGATTGTTAGTACTAGAAGTGATTAAGAATGCTGAAACCTATTTGACAACGAAATGGTTCCTATAATCTGTAAAATCATTATCTGATAGTAGTTCATCAACAAATTAGCCAGGACAGAAAAACATGAACCACCCCTCCACAAATAAAGAAGAGGTAATAGTTTGCTTTAAAAGCCATTTAAAAGTTGAGGACTTTCAGAATCACTTCAGTTTGATAAGACTATTCCATACAGGATTTTCATCAAACAAGTAAGGGCCTGGAATTCATTTAAGCAAATGTGCTCTACACCCATTTAAAAAGTGCACATTCATAACCTGAAGAGATACAACAAGCCCTGCATAAAGTGCTAAGGCAACAATCAGGCAATCCCATGTAGTGCTCAACTTCAGCCGAGCCTTGGAAGAGGTGGGGCACCCTCCTCTCCTGAAATTACAGCAGGGAGGTATGCAAATCTCTCCCACCTGCGAGAACAAAGCAGGCAGCATTCCTTCTTCAGGCCTTCCTGAACACAAACACTTCCAGCTTGTATTTCAGCTCAGCCTGCTGGAACTGACTCCCTGACAAGCCAGCCAACAAAAAGCAGAAAACTGTGAAAAGGGGAGAAGAACCAAAATGGTACCACAAAGCTTGAGTTTCCACTTCAGCATCGTAGGCAAAGTGGGGTTTTGAAAATACCGCCACAGACATGGATGCCGCTCTACCCTGCAGTGATTTTAGTAAGACATTGAAACTTCCCGCTATCAAATACTAGTTTTTCCTGTTGAATAGCACAGCAGAAATGTCTCACCTAACAGGCAGGCATCTGTTCAAGCCAGTTTTAAGTTCCCTGCTGTCTCCCCTCCCGGCTGTCTGTCCTCCCCAGCTCTAAGCAGAGTTTGTATCACTGGCGTGCAATAGACACCTAACTTCTAGACACAGGAATTGTGATGAGATGGCTGAGACCCTAAATGGTTTTGGCTTGCCTTTTTTTTTTTTTTTTTTTTAAAAATCAGGGAAAGAAAGCTAAGCTGGAAATATCAAAAAGTAAGAGAAACTCTTTGAAGGCTTCTAGTGGAGTAAATTATAAATCTTCATTAAGATCAGCTGCCCATTCCTTGCTGAAAAACTGCTCACATTAGCAGTGCCATACCAAGTCGGATTCACCTATTCTAGCATCAGTTCCTGGTATTTTAATACTGTTTCAGTTATTCTGGAGATGGGGTTCACTATGGGTTTGGAAGAATGACAGGACTTTACTCTATCCGTTTCAATGTCCCCAGGCAAAGTCAGACCTGGAGTGCTTGCTAGAAAACTAACAGCTTTAGAGAAACAAGCAGAAGGGACTGTAACTGACATTACCATAATTTATAACTTCTTTAAATTCTGGGGATTTATATTCTCTCTAATGACAAAATGATCATACCTAATCACTGCAATCATTTTGTTCATATTGAACAGTGATAGTTGACAAAGACTGGCAAAGCATGGCAACTTCATGCAACCAAGTTCATGTTTCTGTGCCTGAACTGCCAGTGGAGAGAGCTCAGTTATTAAGATCAGTCCTGCCATTTTCTTGATATGTATTTTCCCTGTATTCTGTAATTCAAATTACTTGTTCAAAATGCAAGACAGTCCTCTCCCAACAGGAATGGGTGGGACAGGTCACAAGCCATATCAAGCAAGAGCTAGGGATATATTATCAGGGAAGGCGATCACGGGGAGGGGCAGTGAGAGGACCAGGAGAGGATCTGGGGTCAGGCACGGCAGGATCTAACTGCTGCAGAACACCTTCCTTGAGAAATGGGGATGAAGTCCTTGCTCCCAAAGCCTGCTATTCCACAATGCCTAAAACATCTAACCTGCTGGCAAAGTGTGGGTCTCTATCTCCCTCTTCTGTTAATACCACATAGACTATAACAAAGTTGTACTGCAATTAGTTATTTCAAAAACTTGAGAAGACAGCTGTGCTGTTACTCTAAGGTTCCTCAACCCTACAGATCGTCTAAGTAAGGATTAATACAGTTGCACCTCAAAAACCATACAGGCTGAGATTTGGAGTCCTCTGTAATCAACAGAGAAAGGCATCTCCGGAACACAATTTTATCCTAAAAAGTTGCATCTCTTTTCATTGACTAGAGATGACTCCAACCAAACCAGACCAGTCCTGTAGATTTTAGCTGGCTAAGGTTGCACACTAAGATGAATCTCATCCCGTATACTCAAACGTTATGATTAAGTTTTGATTTACATGTCCTAATTATATGCTACTGTTTCCTCAAGAATATCTGTCTCATTCATTATCCAGAACAGACTTCTTTTTTTTTTTTTTAATTAAACAAGATAGTGTAGTAAAATTATGCCCTACATTGCACCAGCACTGAGCTGGGACCATTTATCCTCTCTGTTTCAATCTCTGTACCTTGGTTCCCATGTGTGCAATGCTGAATATACTACCCAATGTTACTAAGAAGGTTATGAAGACAAAAATCTGAAATAGATCTAAAATACAGCATTACGAGCATTATGAAAAACCTCACAGATAAATTAATATTCTGTGGTCAGTACAAGATAAATAAAGGACAAATAAAGCCTGTGGCTCCATGCGTGATTGAGGATAATAAAGAAACAATGAATGCGCACTGCTGGAGACAGGGATCTTTTGGACAAACCAACAATTCCATGAACCTTGCCAATAATGCAATCTGATTTCCTATGGATTTGGGTCTTGCAGTGAATTAAACTGGACATTCGCAATGCAAGCTCCAGCTGGAGTGGCTGGTCAAAGCATTTTTCAGTCTCTCTGTGTAGTAATCTCTGTCTAATACTGTATGAACTAATGCTGGAGACTTTCCTTCTGCACAGTACTCTGCCTCTCCTCCACCCAGCACCTTATTTTCAATGAACTCCTTGGGAGCTTAATTATCTTTTAGTTTGACCTGTCAAATTTGTTTAAAATCAGCTAGCAAGTTCCAAAGGTACTTTAGGAGCCAAAGATTTGGACATACAGTGTAACCTCAAAAATCTTGTTGCCATAGGAGAGGAAGGCAAAGAAATCAAGGAAAGACAGAATTCATGCTTGCTACTTCTGAATGTTCATTTCAAATGACATCCAGCTGTTCAACATTAACCGTTACTCTCAACAGCACAGGGAAAGCTCTTAAACGGATTTTGACTATTCTCTGCTCAGTAGATACATGTTTATTTAACATTACATTAAAACAATCTTAGTAGTCACTCTTGGGAGGTAGATACAACATAAGTTTTGGTTAGTTTTATTGCAGTCTTCAGAAAAGGGAAAAAACTTTTCTTTTTTTCTTTTTGTTGAATAGAGTTTCCCGCATTCTGCTCCTGGTTTAGAAAAATACCAACCACCACGCCCACAAAGACAGAAATACAAAGGCTTGTAATATTTTTTTAAAAAGCTAGTTGAGAAAAGTACTGTTTGTCAGTCATGAAACCGAACACCACAAAAGTGCAAATACTAACTGTATTCTGGGTGGTATTTTTTTTTGGTTTTGGTTGTTTTTTGAGGACTGACTCACAAGTACAAATAGTTCACCAGCAACCAGAAGCATTGTTAAAGAACAGCTGCCATCTATTAATGAACAGGTTTAGGCATATCTGAGACTCATAAGAACTGTGAATAAATAAAATGCTGGTGTTATTTGTCAACATGTCTAAGCAAACCTGTGAAATAAGTTGTGTCATTAACATTCACTTCCACTGCAGCCTTTCGAATACAATCAAATCAGTTATTATTAACTGTGCGAAAATCGTGAGTTCTCAAAAATACAGGATGACTCCTTAGCTGTTACCAATCTAAGCCGTCAAATAAAATCTGATTGTTTTAATGAGACTACCCATATAAATTACAGCTGTAGGACTGAGACACAGCATAGAATGGCTGAGATGATAAATATCTGAAAGGTCAAGCAGCACTTTAGTTATCTGAATCGCTGTGATACAGCAGTCTTCTCTCTCCCTTAAGCCCACTACAAGTAAAACCACAAAAGAAGAGATAGGAAAATGCAGCACAAAATAATGACAATACAAACTTGCTCCTTTTTTTTTCTGACACATTTTAATGTGTTTTTCCCCCCCCCCAATCCTCCACTGAACCACAACTTGCTCTAAATTTCAAGAGAATCAAGAAGCTCATTACTTTTGTATGAGCTCTGTAACTCCAGACATTGATCCTCCCCATCTACAGGAGTGTTTTCTGTAGATTTAGAAAAGAAATGCCCATAGTAGATAGTGAACAAGAGTGTATATAAAAAATCCTAGATTTCCTCAGATTAATACTGTCTACTGCAATGCATCTGAAAACGGTCTACTGCCTGCTAGCGTGCCCTGCCTATCTATCTATCTTCTGAATGACCTCCACATATTTCCAAAATGCATGGCCATAACAGAATTTTCTAGGGAGTTCCTTAAGACAAGTTTCCTCTACAGGACTGGTAAAGCAATGGCATGCTTCCGCTGAAGCATCTCATCAGTGTGGCACAGGTGGTCCTATGGCAGAAGTACGCGAGGCCCTATATCCTGCTGCCTCAGACATAGATGTCTTGGGCCAAAACACTTGTACAAAGCTGCATCTCCTTTTTACCATCAGCAAGTACATATTTTACCACTACAGAATGGATGTATGACTGAAGTGATCTCAGACTGGCATCTATCATGTCATTTTTCACAGCTACTAGTCACACTTCCTACTGCATTTCCCTTCTCCAAAATTTCATCAGTTAGAGGGAGTTAAAATTACAGTACTACCTTCAGATTTCACAGCTTTGTAAACAAGCAAATTATTTTGTTGAACCTGAAAACCATGGTGAAACTGTATGGTAGATTTATTTTTTTTAACTATGAACTCTTTCTTATCAGGCCAGTGGCAAAACCACTTGGGCTAAAGGAGTGCTTGTTTAAATCAACAAATGTATTTCACTAAAAATGGCAAATTATACACCAAAGTAATGGCACGTGATGCCCCATGAGGGATTGCAAACATTTCTAGATAAGGTGAAATGTTATTACAGACAAACTTGACAAATTCTCATGGACATATTTTCCAAACGCACATACATGGATGCAGAGCGTACAACTGTGTTCTCAAGCAGTTCTAATTAAAGCCATGCAGTGGTATATAACATTTTCAACATGGTCTGAATTTGTTTGCATGTCCACACAGCAAAATCCATGAATTTTCATGAAGATAAGCAGGAATACCAAAGTTCCACTTAAAGTAAAATAACTGCAAGCAATCTTAAAGTGAGAAACACCCAAACATGACTTCTGCACACCGCAGAGAATTATCTCAGATCTTACCCAAACGCACTGTGCAGAAATGCTCGCTTCACACATATTTGTCTTTGTAGCAGTTATGATCATAGCTATTGTTTTGTAGTTTTCATGCTTCATACTAACAAATATATTGTCTATTTACAGTAGCCAATGTCTTTTTCATTTACAAGAAAAGCAGTTATCTTCTTTGAGACTTTTTGCCAACTGTTCAAGGACCAGCCATTATCCTCCTGCTCTAAATTATATTTGACTGTTGAGTTGTTGAGCTTCCTTTTCACGCTAAAGGAATCAAAAGCTTTTTTTTTCTTTTTTTTTTCTCCCCCAAAATAACCAACTTGTGCTATTGTATGATACGACAGGACCTTGATTTAGAAGCAGTCCAAGCCTGAGCTATTATTCTGACCATCCCCTATGGCTATTTAATCAAAACACTGCAACTTGTGACTTTGTCAGTAATTTTGCTCATTTATCTTTATTATGACTTCAAGAGTATTCGGAATGGAAGGCTAGTTTTGTATAACTAATATTGGTGATGAATGGCAATGATAACACATTGCATGAAGAACATCCATTAATGTCTAAAATAATATTCTACTGTCTAAAAATAAATTGCAATGCAAAACATTTTCAGAGCTAATTAACAATAATTCAGTCCTACAAAAGTATTGCAGCTCTGAGGAGTAAGGACCTTTAAGCCAACACACTCTAGGTAGTTAGAGATGCTGATTCTGACAGCTACAATATTGATTCTACCACTAATTAACCCAAATCTTTAGGTCCTGATAACTTCAAAAGCACTAGCGTAAATCATCCAAATAAACAGCTGTGAACTTTGGATAAAACATTTGATTGCTGAACATAAAAAGTCCACTCATTCTGTCAGCATGCAGCATCTTCACAGTGTGCATATTCTGCAGAAAACTACAGGAAAACGAAATCTACCTGGCACAGAAGTGGAACTACTCTAGAGCAATTAACTTCTCCCTTGAAGAAAAGCATGGTAAGGAAAGCCACAAATGCAGTTTTCCTGAATTTTCACCCTCCCTCTGAACTGTACTTTACCTGCTCCCCTCTTGTGTTGTTCTCTTCTCCCACAATTCTTCTCCTCCACGTTCCTCCTCTGTATGTCTACAGCTACAGGATCCCGCTAAAACATTAACTCCGTAATGCAAAACCTAGGCTGTCCTTTGCTAAACCTCTGCTGTATTTACAACCTTGTTTACCCAGGCTGTCAAGAAAAATCTCCCATTTTCTCTCTACTCAGAAAGGAGCCTACCTTCTCCAGTATTTCCTTAGTCAAGATTGAGAATGCATCCTCAATGTTCACGTTATCTTTAGCACTGGTTTCAAAAAAGGGTATTCCATGTTCCCAAGCAAGCTGAAAAACAAATGTAGGCAATGGAATGAACAGTCTTTAGGAAAAAAAACACTTCCTAATACTAATAGCAAGAGATATGGAGGTGTTCTGACAGCTTCTAACATGCTATATAAACACTGATTAAGTAAATGTCAGCTGAGTACTCTATATTCATCCTCAGTTTTTAATTTCAGGTAACCCTTAAAACATTCTTCTTAAATTTTTACATTTTCAAAACAGCTTTTTTAACCTATCTTTACCTGTAAATAAGAAGAATAAACTCTAGTGGGTCTGTTCTCAATGTTTTGATTTATTTGGAAAATGAACTGTCTCCTAGGCAATTATTTAGAGAAAACTAATGGAGTGCCTCAGAAAAGTATAGATTAAAATGTGACAAAAACTCTAGAAAAAGGCGTGATGAGATATAAAAAGAGATGCTCCTTTTTACCAGAGAGAGAGAAGCACAGAGATAACAGGCAAGCAAAGAACAGGTATGTATGCGAAAATGTATTATGGTAATAGGAGAAGAGAGAAAATACTTAGAAGAAAAGGGCAGCATAGACTTTACATTGATTGATTTTCTTGAATTTACTCATGTTCTCTCATTTCCAGTGTATTTCCCTTACTTTGAGATATGTTGGCATAGGGAAAAAAAAAACCAACAAAATCCATAGCTTTTTAAGGTCCTAAACTTTTTCTAATTTATACAGTTAAATACATGGAGAAAAAGAACGTTGCATCGTTGTCTTCCAAGGGAGGGGGCCAAGGTGGGAATAATATCTGTCAGAAAAACATAGTGGCAGAGTCTATTTATTCCCTTTGCAATCAATCCCTTCTCAGTACACATCTGGAGAAGATGATCCCAGGCAAAGAAAATACCCTACTGCTTATAACATATAGAAAATCCTATAATTACTGACCACTTAATGATTTATTTGGAAGGCTCTCCATTAGGATACAAAGTTTAATGTTGGAAGTTACGTTTGCCTTCAATGAGCTCTAGAAGTAACAAATCAATGCTTTACAAAAATTCCAAAATCAGGCATGACAGTACAAGAATTCGACTTCAAAGTTTTAGTCAAAACATAATCGAGATTATATTAATATAATTATAAAATAGAGATTATAATAAAGATAGAAAAAAAGTAAGCAAAATGGTTTCTTTTCCAAAATGCTATCAGAAAATGTAACTTTGAAAATAAACATGAGATCTGGACTGTTTCTTAAGACAGACTGCTTCACAAGGGATTCTAAAACTCCAGCTGACTGCTATGAACTGTTTTCGGTATGGCAGCAACTTGTTACAGAAAGTTAAGACCATTTGACTATTTGCAAGTGTCAATGCAAAGCAATGACGCATAATGGTTCATAAAGAAAAATACAGGCAATAAAAAATGCTGGGCTAATGAAGTGGAGAAGACTGGTTTGCAGCTTATAAAGTACACAGAATCTACTATTAAATATTCCTTTTTTCTTTCTTGTGTCATGTAACAGATTCCTAGAGGCTACCTATGTACAAACTCTGATGAACACAAACCATTTTAATCATGGAATCACAGAAATAATTTTGAAATATAACCATGCTTGAAATGGAACTACTGCCCGTATGATGCGGGGTCAGCCATGGCTTTGCCTACCTGAGTCTTGAAATCCACCAACGATGGAGATTCTATGACCTTTATGGGACCTTTCTCCATCACCCTTTCTAGTGCAATTAGTTCTCCTTATCTCCAACCTGAACCTCCCAAGCCAGGACTTGTGTCTGCTGCCCCTTGCCTTACTGTCTGCCTCTACTGAGAAGAGCCTATTTCTGTCATTCCTCTAACAACACTTCAATTGCTGTAGACCAGTAACTGCTCCTTAGGCTCCTCTTTACCCAGCTCCCTCAGTTCTCCTCATGGATTACTGGTACTAGACCCCAGTCATTTTTGTAGCTGTCTGCTGGATCCTCTGCAGTTTCTCAACATCCTTCTTGAAATGGGGAAGCCAAAGCTGGACACAATATTCCATGGGACTTTGCCAGCACTAAGTAAGGGGGGGTAATATTATCCCCAGATCTACCATCCATTATCCTTCTAACGTTGCCCAGCATGCTTTTAAGCAATGAGAGAACACTGTTGACTTATATTCAAGCTGGTGTTCATTGTAACTCACCGGTCCTTTGCAGCAGGGCAGTGACTCATGCCTGACATTATTTCACCCCAGGCGTAAATCTTCGCATTTCTTAATGAATTTCATGATGTTTCTGTTGCGTAACCTCTCAAGTTTATCAAGGTCCCACAGAACAGGTGTTCTCCCATTTGGTGTGCCAGTCACATCCCTTAAGCTCATGTTACACGCAAATCTCCTTGTGTCATCAGCCAGATCACTGGTGAAGATGTTAAACAATGTGAGCCCCACTACACAACCCTGATGTAGTCTGCTTATTACAAGCTACCAATCAGACACACAGCCTTCGATCGCTACCCTTTGCCTCTGGTCATCCAGCCAATTTTCAGTCCACTTGTCCAGCCCACATTTCCGAGATTCCAAGTGAGGATGCCATGGAAGAGGGTGACAAAAGCCTTACTAAATTCAAGATATGTCACAACCACTGCTATTCTCTTGTCCACATAGCAATTTTCTGGCATCATAGAAGGCAACCAGGGTGGTGAAGCACAATTTGCCCCTTGTCAACTATTCCAGATTATCATTGTGTCCTTTATGTCCTTGGAAAAGGATTTGATGACAACTTGCTCCATGATCCTTCCACTGACTGAAGCAAAGCTGACGGACTACAGTTTCCTGAATCCTCCTCCTTGCCTTTTTTAATGATAGGTGTCATACTGGCCTCTTTCTAGTCAAGAGGGATCTCTCCCAACCACCATGATTTTTCAGAGTTGACTGACAGTGGCCCCAATCACATTGACCAGCTCTTTCAGCACAACTGGGTGAAATTCGTCATGGCTATGGATGCATCTAACTTTCCTAAGCAGCTTCTAAGCAAATGCTTTCGCAGTGCCGGCTGACCTGTGCCTTCCCAAACCATGCCAGCACGCACAGAGGTCTGGGAGCAAGCTCCATCTGTGAAGACCAACGCAAAAGAAAAATAAAATAAAATTTTAAAACCTTGAGTACTTCAGCCTTCTCCATATCACGTTACTACATTGCCTACTACACCTATTACTGCACCCCCATTTCCTCTGTATGTGCACAATATTGGTCAAAGAAGATTCATATATGTATTATTCCAATTCACCTTGCATACTAGTAAGTGTTGTGGCAAGCAAGTACTCTAAAAATGTAGCTAGACAGAAAAAAACCCCAACAGTCCAGTGTTAAAGCAGCTGAAAGTGTGAACGCAGCTTTGGCTACTCCCTCTTATAAAGAAACTGGAAAGGCACATTCAAAGAATTACTTTTTTTTGCTTCTGGGAGCATCTTGAATAGATCCATAAATAAAATACCTAAATACATTTACAAACCTATGCTACTGGGAAATGTTATTTTTGATTATCCTTGAGAATAGTTTGGAGATCTTGAGTAAAATAAGCTCATATCTTACTTACAATAACAAAATAAGTAATGCCAATATCTCTTCCAACATGAAATATAATTCCAATTGTTCATTTCTTTTAACTCAAAAAATAGTATTTCCTAGAAAAGTGCTGCTCTGATTTCTTAGTGTTAAATCTCAGAGATATGTCTGAAATATACCTAGAACTGTGCAGATTTTTATTTCATTTGCATTGTACCTGTAAAATCAGCTTTGAAGTCAGGAACATGAAGACGGCAAAAGCAAAAAAAAGGAAGACTTTTTTACTTGGCTCTTTCTGTTAAAAAGGCTTGATAGGAGAAAACCAGCCACACTCTACCAAGTCATATAACCTTCAGCACTTTTATTTATTTTTCAGAGAAAAAGATAATGTTATTGGAGTGGGGCAGGGTGGTGGGGGAAGGAGAAGAATGGAGGAGCCCAAGAAAGTTGAGTTCAAGCTTTTCTCAAACTGAATAAAAAGCTATTAACGCAAGAAAATAGTTCGTAGTGTTAAAATTAAATATATCAATCTCTGAATGATCAAAATTATATAATTAAAAAAAACAAAAAAAATTTCTCAGCATTAAATCAGTCCATAAAGTGGCATATGATGGCCACTCAGTTATGCCAGACTCTTAACAGAAATGCCACCACACATGGTAAGATTCCCAGGGAATCTAGGGGTCTTCTCTGCAAGACTCTGAACAGAACTACACTTACAGCTCATACTCACAGGGTAGTATGAAATATGTAAGTATGAATTATTATGTGGCAGAGATAGTATCAAACTATTTTCCCCTCAATAAGGGGATTTTTTTCTTTGGAGTGAGAGGACAATATTAGCTCTCTCTGTGCTAATGGAACCTTTCTCCAGCTGGCGCAATCACATTCTTTAGTGTTTGAAAATCACATTAAAAGAAGAACTAGTATAACTGAAGAGTTGCCTGGCCTCAAAACACGGGAGGAATCTGGAAAGCAGACTCATTGGTGAGGAGGTAATGATTTGTTTCTGAAAAAAATACTACATTAAGAGAAATTTTGATTGCATGGTTAAGTACACTGAAGTCAGAAAATGTCACGGTTAACACCATATGCAAAACCCTACTACTGCCCTCTTGTGCACATGCATCCAGTGACTCTCAAGATTTCTAATAGTGCATTGAGTGAGAGTATACATGTATTTTTCAGCAGCCTTATTCCTTGTACACAGATATAGTCATTAAAAAGTGTCTTCCATACGAACAATGAACTTTCAAAAGTTTCTATTTGTAATGCTGTTGAAAAGGTGATGCTACTTTTTAAAGTTCCTAAACTGGGATTATATAATTGGCAAGAAATAATCAGTGTTCTTTTCTTCAAACACAAGACATCCTGCCTGACTCACCATGCCTGAAAGCATAATAGAAAGGCTCATTCCAAGTTCCAGCCAACACATGCATACAGTTTGCAGTTGCAAAATTTACTGGTATATAGGACAAGCTCTCCTGCAACATTTAAGTCATTATCACAATTTCTTCTGCCATAGCATGGCTCCTGGATTTCCTCATTGGTTCTCAGTGAAAGTAATTTGCCATCGCCTTTAAAACAGCACTCCCCACTTAACACCAGTTCTTCCCCTCCACGTGGTCAGTAGGTATAAACTATCCTGTAATCTCAGCTGTACAACACATACACAGTTAGATCTAGAGGAGCTGGATGTTCCCTAAATCTATCTGTCCAGTGTTATTTAGGGCTATTCACAGACAATGCAGATCACTGTGCACAGGTTGCCAGAACAGTTCTTCATAGTCAGGTTGTAGGAAAAAAAACATTGCCGGGTGGTACCAGAAAAATCGTGCATTATATTTTAATATTCCACATTACAACAGTACTCTGAAAATGCAGAGTCTAAAATATTTTTAGTTTTAATTCAAAAGATAACATTTCTATTGTAACCCCTAGAACTTTTAAAGTACAGGAGTTTAGGAGTTACTTAATGTACTTATGCTCATATGTTAAAAAAACGCCAACACCCCAGAACTCCACAACTGTTCTTCTGGAGGAATTCCTAATAGAGTTTTTGGACTTCAGGAGCTTTTTATAATTTTCAGTGTAACAGCTCACAGTCACATACCAAGATACTCAAGAGAACCCAAAGAAAGTACCAATGATACCTTTTCTCCTCTCTGTTTTGGAACTACACGTTCTGACTCCTTATCACACTTGTTGCCCAGCAGTATTATGTCCACTTCATCACCTGCTTTCTAAAAGAGAACCAGCATTAGTAAGTATCAAGTAAGAAAAAAAGCAAACAACAAAAGCCCTTCACCTTCAGCTCACACTAACCTTCAACGCTTTATTTCTCTGAAAATAAAGGCTAAATCCTGTCCTGACCTTTTCGCATGTGGAAATGTTTTCCATCAGTTACTGGGATGTGGAGGGAAACAGCAAGATTGCAAAGAGCAGAAAAAAGCCACGTACAAGTGCAGGGCATAATTACCAACCCCTTTCATAAGTTATAAAGTATATGATGAATGGGCACCATCTTCTGATGAATGCTCCATCTTGAGGCTTTAAAGCGACTCGAAATGCCCTGAATTCACAGACACTGCCCTCCCTAAAGTAATGGGTTCATGGATTAGCATATGAGTCAGGTCTACATCCAGAACTCACAAGTCAAAAGGAAGGAATTTGCTGCACCTGAAAGAGCACCTCTCTGCTTCACTTTTGCACACAGACAGTAAAATTACATTCAAAGTGTTCAAACTCAACATAAAAGTTTGATTATTCCAAGATGCTCAGAAGAAGGCAATAGATTTTTAATGAAGTAAAACTTAAAAACCTCGTTGATTTCAAAAGGAAGAAAAATCTATTTTTTTGACCTTGTCTCCATCCTTCGTTCCACTAATCCAGTTACATACATGATGACTGTGAAATGCACTGGGTGCTTTATATTAGTGTTATTTTAAGATAAGCCATTGTAACTACACATGACTGGAATAATGACAAGGAAAGGGAACAGTTCTGCAACAGCATGTGGAATTTGAAAACCGACATTTGTTGTGAAAATCTTAATATTTAAAAACAGTTTTGGTGCTTAAATAGAGGAAGCTAAGGGCCTCAGTCTAGAGACAATTAAAGCTAAGACAATTAAGTCTAGGGCAATTAAAGCAATGTGCACTCGCAGCCCAGAAAGCCAACCGCATCCTGGGCTGTATCAAAAGCAGCGTGGCCAGCAGGTCGAGGGATGTGATTCTGCCTCTCTACTCCACTCTCGTGAGACCCCACCTGGAGTGTTGTGTCCAGCTCTGGATGAGGTAGATTTAGATTAGATATTAGGATGAAATTATTTACTCTGAGGGTGGTGAGGCAGTGTTGCCCATAGAAGTTGTGGATGCCCCATCCCTGGAAGCGTTCAAGGCCAGGCTGGATGGGGCTTTGAGCAACTTAAGTCTAGTGGGAGGTGTCCCTGGCCATGGCAGGGGGGGTTGGACCTAGATGGTCCCTTCGAACTCTAAGCACTCTGTGATATTTCATTTTTTTAAATCCACTCTCATTTTTGAGTCAGCTAATCTCATTTCATACCCACAGGTGATGTTCAAGATAAGGTACAATTAAAATGAAGTAAGCTCAACAGAAGCGTACAAAGTACAGGCCTAAAATAATGAATCAATCTACCCTGGATTAACAGACCAAAATGTTGGCTGTTTCAGAATGCATTGGAGCTTTACTCATTAAGGTCAATGGCTCACCTACACAAAATCACATAAATCAGACCCTAAAATAGGGTAAACAGACAATTTAATCTCATCACATAATCAACTTTTTTATTTTGAAGACCACCATATGTAGAGGAAGGTTTTATGAGTTTGATTCTGATTATTATCCCCTTTTAGTATTTCAGGTGGGCAGTGATGATGTGGGAAGAAGGAGCCCAAAATCAATTAAAAGAGATTTTAAAGCCTTNACAAATTTAAAGGAGGTTAGAGGTACCAGGCATTTCAGTAAGTATTTATCAGTATTACCAATCACTAAGTATTTATTTCAGCAAGTAACTATTATTTCTACATCAATATAATGTAATAATGTAATTTCACTTGGACTGGATCCTCCACCAAAGCACTAAAAATATACCTTTTTTAAAGATGTTATCTTGCAGTTTCTTGCTTTTAGAAAACTAAATTACACCAAAATTACATCCATTTTAAATTCTGAAAACTGATTATGTAGACGAAGTCTTAAAAAACGAAGTCAATATGACTAGGCAGAAGTTTGACCATGTGCTCAGTTGGCGTAAAAACTGCAGAGGTACACTGATTTGAATTGGCCAAAAATATGGCTCTTCAGTGCTTCCAAAAGCTCACTGTGTATTTTCATCTGCTTATTTATAGCTCAGGAATAAGCTTTACAAATGCAAAATCTATAGCTAAAAAGAGGATGGTTATTTTACAGTTGTTAAGATGCTATTATGCAAGTCAGCACTGACTAAGCTAATAGAGTCAGGAAACATTTTTCCCATGTCATGGAAAAATACTATTAAAATTTCATCAATTTCATCAGGGCAAAAAGAAAATTTGTTTGAGAAGTAAAAAAAGAAGTGCTTTGCTTTGGTACCTCAAAAATACATCCAGATTTTTGGTTCACTCTTTTCAGTTTTTCTTCTGGTTTTAACATTTCAAAGTTCACATTTTACTGAAACGCAAAATAAAAATAATCTGAACTTGGAGAAAACCTAGCCTATTTTTTTTAAACATCAAAAAAGGAAATATCAGCACTATAGTTCTCAAAAAATTGGAGCTGAGAGATGTATTGAGACTGACCAAGTTTTTGAAGCATTTGGCAGAGCTTAGAGTCATCAGGTTTTGGCAAAAGGATTTTTCCCTGCTGGATTCCCCAGCAGCTGGATCTGGCAGTGGCGGGAGGCAGGCTGCTGTGACCAGTGGCCACAGGAGGGAGCAAGTGCCAGTGTCAAAAGCAGCGGTGCCACGGATTGGACTAGAAACACTGGACTCTCGCACCATAGTACCATGGTGTGCTCCAGCAGCCTGCTCTGATAGGCACCATCTACCCATGCCCTTCACTAATTACCGTATTGCTCAACTTCCACCCAGCCTGTACACCCAACCAGGTAAATACACAACTCACTGCTTGACTATAAATAAAAATCAAAAATGCAAAAGGGAGAATATCTCTCTCATCCATTTTGTATGTAATTTGTTTGGGGTTTTTTTTTCAAATGTTAGGTCTTTTTTTTCTGCAGTTCTGGCTTTGCAGGGAAACTGTTTCACCAAAGTGCTGTGAATTCATGTGAGTATCAAAAGTAGCACAGACACCTTTATTGAAAGAGAACTATGTCACATTTGTACTTACAGGTTATTGGAAGACACTATCCCTTCACTTTTTAAATAGTGAGCACAGACCCTACCGTGAACGGCTGGCCTCAACCTCCCCTGCAGCAAACTGATCATGATTACCAGCTCATCCAGACTCCTTGTTGTATAAAGCGATCTGCTCAGTGATAGATCTTACAGAATCACCACCGTGTCCCTCCACCACATTTCCAGGGCGTAGCTGTGCAGGGCCACACGATTTTGATACTCATTGATTACAGTTTGAAAAGGGTATAGAAGTTTGTTTGTAGGTCCAAACAGTGAAACTGAGAACCCAAACCTGATAAATACACTATGGTAATACTTAATTAGTTTGTATTTGAGGAAGAAAGGTAGCATTAATATAACTTTTCAGATCTGAAGAGGATACACGTGGTCATACAGAAAGATGAAGGCAGAGCTGGGGAAGGCCACAAAGCTGGGAAGTTTCTTCTTCCTACTCACTAGACAATGACACTAGAAACTTACCCTTTGTATTAATGAAGAGTAATTTGCTAGGAATACATTGTCCTCACAGTCTCTTTGACAGCATCACATGGGCAGTGTTCACATTATGATTCCCATACATGTCTCTTTCCATATATTTTTCTAAGTGCCACCTTATGACCTCAGTTACAATTGCCTAGTTTCCAGGACTTCAGGAAATAAACAAATGACAGAATTTGTTAGACACAACTAGATACCAATTTATCCTGAAACCAATCTGCAATTAGAGATAAACCAATTTAGTAAAGGGACAAGAACAAGAATTTTCAGTTCTAATCAGAGCCATAACAACAAACCCGTCTATGAACTGGAACACTTTGATCCTTTTGACATCAAGTTTTTCCATCTGAGGAAGAAAAACTCAGAAGAGTTTGAAGTCAAAATAATTAACATTTGTGAAGCAGTTTGCTGTGCTGCTTTTAAAGTATGATGCAGAAACACTGAAAGACAGTCCAGTATCCCAACTCTCACATGCATCAAATGAACAGAACCAGAAAAGGGCAGCATGCAAAAATGGCAGTAACCCAACCCATTCATACATTTCATATCCTGGTTGAGGGGTCACTTCTTCAGGTAGTAATAATAGAAAGCTAGTGTATTCCAAGAACACTAAATTACGTCACCAAGACTTGCTACTGCATGAGAAAAGGAATTTATCTTCCCCATGCAGAAAATTCTGTGCTAGCAGAGAATTTCCAGTATGGAGATAATTGTTAGGAACCAGTAATGCCACTTTCATGGCCATACCAGGAGACTAGCACAATGAAAACCAGTCCAATGTATTTAAAAGAAAACTAGGATCTACCATCTATGTCAAAAGTTTCTGGAGACCCAGATGCGATCTGTGAATCATGGAGTGATTTAGGTTGGCAAGACTTCTGGAAGTCACCTGGTCTAACCCCTTGCTTGAAGACAGGCCAACTTCAAAGTCAGGTCAGGTTGCTCAATCACAGAACGGCAGGGGTGGAAGGGACCTTTGGACATCATGTAGTCCAACCCCCCTGCCGAAGCAGCTTCACCTAGAACAGGTTGCACAGGAACGCATCCAGGTGGGTTTTGAATATCTAAAGAGAAGGAGACTCCACAACCTCTCCGGGTACCCTGTTCCAGTGCTCTGCCACCCTCAAAGGAAAGAATTTTTTCCTCATGTTGAGATGGAAATTCCTGTGTTCCAGTTTATGCCTGTTGCCCCTTGTCCTGTCACTGGGCACCACTAAAAAGAGTCTGGCTGCATCTTCTTGACACCCACTCTTCAGATATTTGTAAGCATTGATGAGATCCCCTCTCAGCCTTCTCTTCTCCAGGCTAAACCAGACCGTGGTCTTTCAACCTTTCCTCGTAATAGAGGTGCTCCATTCCCTTGATCTCTTTGTAGCCCTCCACTGGGCTCTCTCTTGAACTGAGGAGCCCAGAACTGGACACCATACTCCAAATGTGGCCTCACCAGGGCAGAGTAGTGGGGAAAGGATGACCTCTCTCGACCTGCTGGCCACATTCTTTTTAATGCACCCCAGGATACCATTGGCCCTCTTGGCCACAAGGGCACATTGCTGGATCAAGGCCCTGTTGAATCGAGTTTTAAGTATCTCCATATCCTCTCTGGGCACCTGTTTGAGCATTTGACCACTCTACTGTGAGGACCTTTTTGCCAATATGTTAGTTGGAATCTCGTTCAAAACATCCTGGAAAAAAATGTTTTCTGCAAACAGATTTGGTACACAGTTACTCGTATTTAATTTTTAAAGGACAAACAGAATCAGCCTTTCAGAACAGCTGCATACAATGGCTAAACACCATGTCAGCAGACAAGAGGAACACCTTAATATATTGGATGTGACCCACAATCCTACAAATAAAGAATGGTTTCAGGTTCTCAAGTAATTTTCCTGCAATTATCATGCTCCTAATGAGTGCATTACAAATCCAATATACCTGTATTGGATTTGCCAATAACGTCCCAAGATATTAATCTGTGAGTACATTTTTCCAGCAAGCTTTTTTAAGTACAGTCATGTTACTTACTCTCCTCTAGTTCTGAATACAAATTTTACAACAAGACAGATATGGCAGCATATTTGTGTCTTGAACTTCCTTAAACAATAATTCATTTTTAATAGGAAAGTTGCTGTATTCCACACTTAAAATAATTGAAATACAATGAGGACATTACTGGTAATCTGATTGTAATAGCACTGACTGGCCAGTTTTTATAGAATCAATGGAGTTTTTAGGAATGCTAGATTGCTTAGATTGTTATTTTCAACTCTTGTAAAAATGGCTTAGCACACAAGAGATTTTTAAAAAACTTTCTGTTTAAAATCTCTACGTACAAAGAATTAAAAAAGAGAGTGTAATATAATAAGTGAATTGTCTCAAAAATCCTGTTTGGTTCAGGTGCAAGCTTTACATTACCTACCAGTCTGGTGTTTAATGAAACACATATCTGTTTCCCTTTTTAAATTTTATTTAATTTTTCTACGCTTGCATGTTTTAAAGGGTGCTGTAGTAACAGTCACTTTGATACTGGGCATTTGTGGGGAGTTAGATACTGGTTTGCATTCACAGGCCAAAGCAAATGCAGGGAATGTCACCAACCTCCAGTAAGTAATTAATTTTCATGAAATGCCCTGTGTTTTAACAGTTATTGCTTAAAAACACTTCTTTTGCAATGAATGGCCCCATATATTTTCACCGAGACACATCAGAAATTGATATCCCACTAGGATGGAATTAAATCCTTTATTATTATCTAGCTCTATTACAACACTCACTAATTGCTAATTTTGAGATTGGTACAATCAGTCATGCAATTTCCATTCCCAGAAATTGTTTTAAATTGTGTATTTTTCCATTTGTTAAATTTTAAGCTAACAAAGTACCTTCAGGGGTTAAGATTAAACAATCTTAATACTAATAGCTTGAATTTAAGTGTCACAAACAGAAAGCAGGTTTATGCAGGTGTGATTTCCTGATTGATTTAAGCAGATCTAAGCCTGCATGGTGGCTACAAGTGCCATCCTTCCCTCCACCCTAGCGATACGGTCCTGATACTTTCTTTGCGTTTATGGTTGTGAATTGTAGCCCACTGAATCAACGATCCTGTCGATCTAATTAAAGATGACAGGACAAAATGACCCCTTTGGAGGCAGCAGGTTTTTTACAAATAAATTTATCCACACAGATATATAAATATATGCATATAGCGAGAGATATATATAAAAATGGATATATGGATAATTTATATTTTCAGCTTCAGATAACAGTAAACCCACTGTCATACTGTGTGTTGGGTTAAATCTTAGCTAATCATGAAACTGTACAACCAGTGACATATCTAGCTGTGACTTTTGTTGGTTTACCTAACAGGCGAAGGGCACACGCTTTTCTTAATGAAGTAATAAAACACGTGTTAGTTTGAAGTGTGTGCAGACAAGCCAGTAAGAATATTGTATCATCAATTCTCCTTTGTAACACATTACTGAAGTTAGGCTCTGTTGCCACTAAGATTTTTAAGATGGCTCCAAGATCAAGGATAACGACATACTAGGTCACCATAGTAAGGTTCTTAATACAGAGGTAATGTAAATGCAATGTTTTACCAAGAGTATAAGATATCCTATGTATGTATTATTGGCTATATGACCATGTGTAGTTCATTAATTCATCTGTATACTGAAGCTGTGAAGACGGAAAAGGATGTGTTTGATGGTTTTATTTCAAGCCCGTTTTCCCAAGATGAACTGTCCCATCCATCATGTCATACTCCTACCAAATCACAGAGTATTACAAAAACCGCCTGAATGTTTACTTGATTTTAATCAACAAAGAGCATTAGCTTGCTTGGATTCTTACACAAGCATACTAACTTATACAAGCGTTCTAACTACAAACTTACATGCTTAGGGCAATCTCATTGCTCTCCACAGCTTCCTGAGGAAGGGAAGTGGAGAAGGAGGTGCTGATCTCTTCTCCCTGGTATCCAGTGATAGGACACATCGTAATGGTTCAAAGCTGCATCAGTGGAGGTTTAGACTGGACATTAGGAAGCATTTCTTGGTCAAGAACTGGAACAGGCTTCCTAGAGAGGTGGTCCATGCCCAAAGCCTGTCAGTATTGAAGAGGCATTTGGATAATGCCCTTAATAACATGGTTTAACTTTTGGTTAGCCATGAAGGGGTCAGGCAGCTGGACTAGATGATTGCTGTAGGTCCCTTCCCCAGTATTCTAAAACTGGCCTGCCTCTGCCTGACAGAGAATACATCAAGAGAGACCTAGCAATAAAGACTCAGGGTACAGGGTTACAGGCAGCTGAATGACCTGATGTCTAAGGGCTTGCCCACTCCTCCCTAGTTCCTGCCCCACACTGTTCCCACACTTTCTTCTCCTGGTCCTCTTCCTCCTACCTGTTTACCTTGCACTAACTCCAGTAACTGTCAAACCTTTTTATGAACCTCTTAAACTCCCTGATGGAGCAGAAAACCATCCAACTGCTTTTGCTGTGCTAGTTTTCTACCACATTAGTGAAAGTGAACCTCAGAGGGCTCTGACAAGCTCCAGAAGCAGCACAGTGGGAGCCAACATTCAGTAGCGGGGAGGGAGGTGGGAACACACTCCCTGTCTGGCAGCCATGTGCTGTTGAATCACTTCCTAGGTCATATGAAAGCACATGTTTCCGGCTGCAGTACCACAAGCAGCTGAGCTAACCAAACAGCTCACTGCCACGAAAAAGGGATTCTCCTTTTCCTCCCCCGGTTCCTCCCTCTTGAAACCATCCTCTCAAAGGGAATATCCAGCAAGGACAAAGAGGATCTTTGATTTGATTCGTTTCTTTTGATTCTTGGGATGAGGTAACTACCCGAAAGCAATGAAATTAGGAAAGCGAAATCACTGGCTGTGATATGGAATTTTGACAAGGAAACCAATTAAAATCCTGGCATGAGCTCATGGAGATTGGCTTGTGTGTAGCCACACCAGTGAGTAAAGCACCATAACTCAGCATGCACAAAACCCGATTGGAAGCTATGTTTTAAAAGTACTTCAGAAAACAATGCTGCATCACCATGGGCTTGTCCTGGATAATCTACACTGTATTCCAGTTTCAGATAACAGTAATCTTACTACCATACTGTGTGCTGAGTTAAATGTAAAAAATTCTGGTTAGAAACATACAGCTCAAGGAATAAGAATAAATACCATGCAGTCATTTAAAACATTAACTGCAGTAACTCATTAAGAGATCAACCACTGTTAGATATATTTACCTCATGTATGTCTTTCATCCAGCTTGTTATACTTTGAAAACTGTCCAGATTTGTGATGTCATATACAAGAACAAAGCCTTGTGCGCCACGAAAATAGCTAGTGCTAAGTGTATGGAATCGTTCCTGGCCAGCAGTATCCCTGAAAGAAATTGTAAGAAATCACACACAAACAAAAAACCCATGAACAAACTGCAGAACCCCCAAGAAAAATTACTTTATTTTAAGGAGTATTGTCCAAATTTTGAATTGTGTACCTTAACATGAAAGGAACAAGAAAAGATAAGGATGAGAGGAAATCTGGGTGCCAAACACAGCAGTGAAAGAAATACACTGGATATTTACTCTGAATAATACAGCCCTACTAGGGAAGCTAAACCAGTGGTTGAAGTATAACTTCAAGCCCATCACTGCTTCTTTATATACATTTATATCATTAAGATCAGTACAACTCGGGTGATAAAAAAAATCCGGAGTACAAGCACTGAAGGAGTCAGATGACATCCCATATTGTGACAAGCCCTTTGTAAACTGTGACACAGACAGTAAGCTGGTTTAGATGGAAAGTAGGTTTGGGGGAAAAGCCATAAAACACAGGGATGCAGAGATTCCTACACATAACTATGCCTTAAGAAAGCTGTAAACAAGCCTCCAAGACTTTGGTATTAAACCCTGAGATGGAGTGACTGCTGATCTAATGCTGGTCAGATAATTCATGTACAGAGTACTCCTTGAGAAGTTAAATACTGGTAAATATAGATAACCTTCAGTATTGGATGCCTGGAGAGATGGCTGGCAGCAGTCCTATACAGCCTTTAGAAAAACTTCAAAAACAAAACGTAGAGCGCAGTCCTGAGTAATGTGCTCTAGGCAATCCTGCTTTGGCAGGGGAGTTGGACTAGATGATCTCTAG
Organism: Himantopus leucocephalus; assembly: GCA_003993805.1. Classification (NCBI taxonomy): domain Eukaryota; kingdom Metazoa; phylum Chordata; class Aves; order Charadriiformes; family Recurvirostridae; genus Himantopus; species Himantopus leucocephalus. The sequence continues at coordinate 117,398,266 of RSEF01000002.1, read as the reverse complement.
AGGTCCCTTCCAACTCTGAAAATTCCGTGATTCCGTGATTCCGTTCCCAAAGATCCATCTTACTAGGTTTCTCTCGGTGACCCTTTTGAACATGCATTTGATGGGTAATGAAAGGTAAAATTTTCTTGCTTTGTCACTCCCCTCAATGTTCCTATACAATTAAATATACTTAATATGGATCATAGATCTGCATTGTTTGTATGCTGCAAGTTTCATTGTTAAAGCAACCTAGCGGCAACGCTCTTTTTAGTTGCTGCAAAATATATGCTCCCCTAGGCCAAATTCAAATTTTAACATGACCTAGTAGGAACAATTGCACTTGAGGAAGACACACAATTAAAAGCAGATGAGATTTTTTCATGCTGTAATGTAATTTAGTTGGCTCTCATTTGTGATATAAATTAAAACTTACCATATTTGAAGTTTCACTCTCGTATCATTAAATGTTACTGGCTTTACTTTAAAATCAATGCCTAGAAAAAAGAAGAAAATCTGTAACATTTCTGATAATAACATGGATTCCCTTTGAAGATTGTTTCTTAGCTTTAGTTATCATGCAAGTTTGAACAGAAAGTGAAAAGGAACTATATCAAACAAAGAATAACTAGCCAACCATATACATTCAAAATGGACGTTGTAAAAGGAAATTATTCAATGGTGAAAACAACTATATGCCAATACATTACACAAATACAATACAAAGCAATGCCAATACAAAGCAATGGAAGTGCAGGTCAAAGCAAAGGTGCAGATACTCTGAAACTACATGTAGGTATTTCCATGAATAAGCAAGTGACATGACAGCAGTTTCATGACCTCTGCACAATAATACTTGGCAAATACACTGATGATTTCAGTTGTTTCTAGTTTCATCACAACAGCGTGGCAGCTATGAACGGGGAGGTAGAAATGCTTACAAAGCTGTTACACGTGCAACACCATTTTTCTGTCCTTACTTCCAAATCCCTAAAAAAAAAAAAAGTATCTAGGGTTACATGAACAGGAATCAGATGCACTAGTTAAATGCAAGGATAATCATAGACTGGATTTCATTCAAAATGAAGAGGATTGTTTCTACAGCCTTAATCACTGTGTATCCTAGATCCAGAGTGCTAATGCTAAAATCAAGCATTAGCACTTGAAACCAGTGCAGAATATTGTCTCTACAAACCCTACAGACCTTTCCTCAAAGATACTTTCCTTATAATTTATAGTGCTGCTATCAGCAGTATATCAGCTTCTATCTTAGAGTGATACATTTCATCACAGTTAACTTTTTTTTTTCCAATTACTTTATTGCTGAAATTTGAAATACCATTTGATAATTTCTCTGCTCATTTTTTTTTTTCCACTGAAAACCAGTAAGGCTATTTTTATCAATTATGTGAAGTGAAGTTAAGGTGACATTGCGATAGCTGGCCATACTGCATGGTCAAAATCCCATAAGGTCAAACCATGGCTACTTAACATGACTTCAGACTGGCTTTTCACCAGTAGTAATGTCATTTGAAAGAACTAAACAGACTGCAAAAGCACAAAATTTTTACCATTGCGCTGATTTCTGTAAGAACCTGTCTGCCAAATTAATTTATCAAAGGAAAGCATCCATGGCAGTAAACCAAAAATGCAGTAGAGGAAATGCTCCCTTTTTTACTGATGGATGTATTGTGCACAAAACTTTGACAAGTACACTCTCACATGCATGATTCCAATGCTATTAACATTTTTGTGTGTATGTGGTAAAAGAGTTTCGGTGGATTTTTAAAATTCTTATGATAATCATGTCCTTCACTTGATGAATTTTTATTGAAGCTCCAATGGAAAGGAAAGATGAAATAATATAATTGGTATCTGTAATTAATATTACACAAAGCTTCCTTGATGGAATTAATAATGTCAGATGGAAATGTAATTTAAGTCAAATTTGCTCATGTAAGGTGAAATTCCAATGTGATGGAAAACATTTGCTCCTGAAATTCACACGGTTCTGTTTAATTATCTGTATCACTTTCTGCAACTGATGTTAGAGCAGTTGAGAGGGACAGAGTACACACTGGGAGGCTGGAATGTCACTTTCATATGGTGCATTGGGAATGCAGCAAAAAATTATAATCCATCCAGGGATTCCCAGACCTATAGGCAACAGCTCTTAGTTGACATACATTTTAATAATAAATTGCCATAAGCTCTTTTTTATTTATAAAAAGGGAAGCAGAGTGCTGAATCAGACTAAAACTTAATCTAAATTAAAATAAGGCTTATTGACTTCTTAAGTCAACTTCAAAATTTATTGACCTAAAAGGTCAATGAATGTTAGTGAAAAACAGAAGTCAATATGTTCTGCATGCATGAATTGTTCATGTCTTTATATGAAATTTCCAGCAAACTTAGCAAATTGGAAAGACAGAAAAGAAAAATGAGAAATACAATGCCAAAGACAGCTCACGGATTTCAGATGCTTTTAGGCCCATGTATTATACAACATGATCAACATAACAAAGCGAGCATTGATTACCACTCTTGAGATAAATGTTATGTGAATGCAACAGCTTGTACTTGCTTCTTTTAAGCTGTCAAATAAAACCAAGAAGGGGTATGCTGGGTACAAGTTCGAATTCTAGTTGTTATTTCCAAGTTTTATAGCCATGAGATTAATTTCTTTTCTTTATATTCCAAATAATAAGTATG
>RSEF01000002.1:117301010-117395478 GCA_003993805.1 Himantopus leucocephalus | reverse complement strand
TTTTTTTCAGACATATTTAAAAAAAAATTAGGAGGCATTAAAAAGCAAAAGTTTCCTTTTGAGGAAAATGTCAAAATAAAATTACATCTTTTTTGTTTTTTAATTCTATAGTGGGAGTTGCACCACTTTCAACTATGACAGATTTGGGAGGACTCACACCTCTACAGAAATGTTTCTCACAGAAAACATGTGCTGTAGGACCACAGCCACCGTAATACAGCAAAATAACAACCTCACAGCCTGTGAGATCACAATCCTGTTCACTTGTATACACGGGGTTTTTTTGTTCATAAACTTTCTCTATGCCTTTATAGGCAATACCATTGTTTAAACAAAAACATTCATTCTTTGTAGTCTATTCATAACACAATGCATCTGCCTTATGATGCGTATAAGTTTAATTAGAAAACTATAACTGCTTATCATTTACTCAACCTGCATAATTGAAGAGGAGGAAGGGCACCCAGCCTTGAGTGTTTTAAGTGCTGCATAAAAAGCTTTCAATGAAAATTTACCGTGGATGCATTTTTTTTTCTTTCATAAAATATATAATTTCAGAAAAGTTTACAACTACTGGAGTCTGTTACAAAACGTCTGGGGTTTTTTCCCCCCCTGCAGTAACACAAAGATTTTTCCTAGTAACACAAACCTGTGATTCATGATGACACAGAAATGAGACTTTCAACAATCTTAACTTCTGTGCCTACGACCCTTTGCCACTAAGGAAGGTGGTGGCACAAGACTGTCAGGGAACTGGGATGGCTGAGAGACTGCACAGCCTGGATAATGTTCCCTCTACTCCAATCACCGTTCCAGCTGGACAGGTAGGGTGAAAAATCAATTAACATCAGATGAGCATTCAACAAGCTGCATGACAGATAGGGATCATTTGACTGAGCTTGTATGAAACAGGCATCCGCATGAAAAGTTACTTGTTTTGATGGTGTCAACAAAGAGGGAGAAGACATCATGAACAGAGAAACCATTGCACTGTCTTCTTCCTTCACACCATTAGAGGCCACAACCTATAGGCCATGCTCTCGGTTGTAGCTGTCTTCAGGAAAAAGAAGATTCCACTTCCAACATTACACTTTTGGAACCCACCACTCACAATCCCACTTGTTTTAAAAGTCTAAGCTCTAATACACCTGCTAAAACGGAATTAAATGGAAGATGGTATTTCAGAAATAACTTTAAAATCACATTCAGGTAACAAATACCACATTTGGATGATTCATTTATATTTCAGATAAATATTTATTTAAAAAGTTTTTACATCTCTCAAGAATAGGTTTCAGGAACAGTAATAAAACTAATAAGGTTAATCTCAGTCCACTGTCACAAAACTTATCTTAACTATTCCTTAAACTATTTCAGCCCACAACTTGGAAAATATATTCTTAATATCATCACTACACAAGAGTTTTTGACTCCTCAGTGGACTGAATTAAGAGTAAAAGAAATCATGTCTCAAAATAATAACCTCATGGTCAGGAATCTATGTTTCAATATGAAACACATCAACAACACTGATGTTTATTTTCATGGCCATTCTTTGGGACTTCTTGCTAAGCCTGGTAACAAGTTCCCTGTTATAAGGATCAATTTCACAACTTTACTGCTAGTTACATTCTTCCCTTTTTGTTCGTGTTGGTTTCAGAAGCTACTTTACAAGAATGGGCAAGAAAATAAAAAGTGGTTTAAGCTCAGCTTTTCCCATGTGAGCAGGTCAACTCATGTACATTAAGTATTCCCTGGACCACAGTTACCACCTGTTATTTGTTCAATTAAGCCAACTCCTCCCACACTGAAAAATGTATAAAACAGCCATACATATTCCAAATGCAGGAACACACAATTTCTTGTGCATACTTTAACTTTCTCTTCAAGAGCACAGAAAATGAAAAAAAAAAATCTTACACACACACACAAACTTTTAAAAATGAAAGCTCCCCAATTAGACATTGGGAAAACCTCCACAGCAAATCAAGCCACCCTACCCACGTTACACGTTTTCATGCTGATGACCCGTTTTTCAGCACGTGGACAGTCAACGTGGGTTTCCCCGCGGCGCTGGCGTACCAGGGCAGTGGGGAGTTCCCCATCACCCCCCGCCATCTGCAGCGGTGCCGGGGAAGGCAGCGTGGTGGTGCAGCCCAAAACCGCCTTGGTGTGGCAGGGCTAATTGCTTCCAATCACAGTAATGGCTCTGCTTTAATAATCACGCACGAGGCTACCTACAATAGAAGATATCTTGATTTTATACCGTTAAAATTATTTGCACAAAGTTAAATACTTTTCTAGCATGAAAGACGGAGGAACTGGGTGTTTTACTGGTATCTGACAACTCTTTGAGGTAGTGGGTTCTCTGCACCCACACCGCTGTACAGCAACAGGGCCTCCGTATGGAGTCGCGGGCACTAAGAAACGAGTTGTCTTCCTAAATTTAAAACCAGAGCAGGTTCCGAATGCCCCACACAAACAGCAAGGACTCTGCAACAGCCGGCACAAAGAGCTTCTGGAGGCAGGGTGCCATGTTTCCCGACACCCTGGCAAACCTCTGCAAAGGTTTAAGTCGCCAGACGTGGCTGGACACACGCAACAGTTTAACAGAGGGACATCTGGCATCTCCAAGCCGGGCTGTGCCGAGCCGCCAGTGCCTCCGGGAGGGCTCTGTCCTGGAAAGGGCACCGGCGGCCCGCATCTGAGGCGCACCCGGGGCGGGAAGGATGAGGCGAGGGAGCCCGGGCGCCCGCCGGCCCGCGGGGACACACGCCAGTCCCTCGGGGCGTGCGGGCACTGCCCACACAGCCACCCGCCACCGGCCGGCCGGGACCCCGCTTGGCGGAGGGGCGGCTGAAGCACCGGGGCTGAGGTGGGGACGGGGACGGGCGACGAGGGGCGGCAGGTGCGCCCGGGGGGCCGCCCCCGACCCGCGGTCACTCACCGATGGTGGCCAGGTAGGAGGAGGTGGGAGCCCCGGCGGGCGGCGAGCCGGGCTCCGTGTACCTCCGCACGATGGAGGTCTTCCCCACGCAGGTCTCCCCGGCCATCACGATTTTCACCAGCAGCGGCGGTTTCCCCGCACCGCCCTGACCCTGCCCTGCCATGGCGGGCGCCCAGTGCCGGCCGGGCCGGGCCGGGCCAGGCCAGGCCGGGGTGGGGCGGGCCGGGGCGGGCCGGGGCCGCCCCGCTGCGAGGGAGCGGGCGCCGCCCCCGGTGTGTGTGGTGTTGGGGGCCAGGCGGCGGGGCCGGGGCCGGGCGCCATCTCCGCCGGCGCCTGCAGGGACGCCGCCCGCTGCCCCCAGCCCCGCACCGGTGGGGCGGACCGCGGGGAGCCCCGGATGGTGCCCGGGAGTGCTGGGGAGCGGGGTGAGGCGGGGCGCCGCGCCGGGAGTCGGGTCTTTTAAAGCGGTTTTGAAGAATAAACCAAATATATTGCCTCTTTTCTTTTTTTTTTTTCAGTCGTTGCGCCAGCCAACAGCCTGCCTACGTAATATAGAAAATGCGAAACCGGTCAAGCCCTAAATTATTTAATTCCTACAATTGCTAAAAAGGTAAAAAACGGAGACCGAAAACGGCTGCGTGAGGTGGTGCTGTGCTGCGGCCCGCGCCAGCCCCAGAGCTGCCGCCCCGGCCGGGTCTGCCGCGCCGGACTGTGCCGCCACCCGCTCCGGGCGTCGCCTTCCCTCCCTCTCCCTTAGGTGCCACCGGCTGCCTTCAGGTGACGGACAGCCACTTCAGGCGACAGCCACATCAGGCGACAGCCGCTTGCGCGCTGCAGCCGTCGCCGCCCTGAACTGTGCAGCGGGGCCGTGGTAGACTTCCTGCGGCCTTCCACAGGCTGCGCTTCAGCCGCCGCCCTGAAGTTGGGTTATGAAATTATGTAAAGATAACGCATTTTTTCTTCATGAAGTTTCGTCAGCGAGGAGGAAAGAGGGAACTTTCACAACACACACACACCCCCCCCCATAACGCTTCCCCTCCCCCGTGAAGTACAGAAATAAACAGTCTGGTTTCTTGTTACTTCCTAGCGTTAAAGACAGAGACAGACGAAATTGGTTTTAAGAATTTCCTCTTTTTCACTTTTGATTTGCTGTCATCCCATGGTCAGAGAGACCTGTAGTGTAAAAAAAAAAAATATGTTGTATCTACAATGTAGACTTGCTGCGTGTATGTCTGGATGTTTTTACCAGAATCCCACATTGTCCGAGTTACAAGGCTGTTGGCCATTTGCCAATGTGCACACTGAACTTGTCTGGTGTCAGAGATTTGGGAATGGGATACACTTTGAATTAAAAGTGCTAGTAGACATTTAGAAGTGTTTGTGTCTGTCTAGGTCTGTTGTGACTCCCCACAGGTTTTGACATTTTCATCTTCAGCCCTTCAAGCAACTCCTCGATTGGTTCGTGAATCACAGAGCAGTAGATGTACAAAACTCACTTTTTATGGAGGACAATTTATGACTCAGTGAGTTCCACCTAGCACAATTCAGGATGTCCTCTTACCAAAGGCCAGGTATTATTTCAGGCTTATTTCCCCATCTTCCCACTCTGAACCACTCACTAACCTACAGCTCAGCTTCCCAGTATTGAACTGGTTAGCCACAAACCTTTAGGGCTTTGTGGTAGGAGATCTTCGAAGGGCGGCAACAGCTTGTTACTGAATCAGTGCAGTTTTCTTCATTGCTGGAAGAACAAGAATTTCTGCTACAAGTGGGGAAATAACCACTAGGAAATGACTGATAAAATCAACTACTGAGTGATCTGTGGTGTGTGACTGTAAAAAAGTAAATACTACCAAAGAAGGTATCAGTCAAAGTGTTTCCATTAGGGACACAGAAAGGCTGTGTATTGATGAGACTGAATGCATTCTTGAACAACGGTTGGTGGAAAAAGTTGACCCTACAGGACACTTCCAGCTGACACAATCATATTATGAGAGCATTTGCGGAGCCCTTCCTGTACAATAAAGCTGCAAGCCTGTGGATTGCTTAGTTTGACAAAGGCTAGGAGGCAATATGATTATCAGGGATTAACAATCAGGAGATGAAAAAAGCTGCTTAAAGAAAAGGATAATAGAGTGAGTAGATATACACTTACCATGAATATGGCTGAGCTAAAAATTGTGAGATTTCTAATAATATTTCAGAAAATTCTTGCAATTGAGGTAATTTGGAGAAAAATCTTAATAAAGGCAGAGCAAGATGAATTTTTTAGGGAGGCTGTAACCGCCTGCAATAGGGAAGGACTGGACTTCATAAACCCGAACACTTCCTATGAGAAACATCCCCTGCTATCTCAGCAGCCCTGTGAAGTTCTGCTTCCTCATGCAGAAATTTGCAGCTACTGTTGATTATCACAGATCTGAGTGATGGTGGGGTGCTAGCACCTTCTGGTAGTTCTCATGGATCAGAGGTGACGATGTGCATGGGGAATCTGTAACACTTATGGATAATCTAACATCTGCAGCCACGGACGGGTGTCTCCAGCCAGCTGTGAATCAATCCTGCTCTGGTCCCTCCGTCAGCATGGCTGCGGGAGCGAGGACAAGGCTGGTGCTCCACTCTGTAGATGGATGCTTTAGCATGGGTTTGGCAGACGCACGCATGTGGGCAGCACGTTGGTTTATAGATATACCATGACTTTGTCTTTATTGTGGAGCCTTCTCCCATTCTCTGCTCTGTAGCTGTTCTTTACAAAATAGTTTTCTTCAAATGAGGGCAACATTGCAGCTGCCTTACAGCAGTTAAATTTAGATGATAGCCTGGACTGATGGTGTTAGCAATGATGCTACATTAGCTCAGTCTTTACCCTCAGTTGTCTGTCAGGCCAACCAATTTAAATTAAAAGGCTCTCCATAGTATTTTGTACATTCAAGTGTTGATTTATGAACAATGTGCAAGGCAGGATGCTAGCTAATTTCTTAACGAAAGTCCAAATGCCCAGGGCTACCGCTGCTATCAGTGAGTTACAGTATCACTTTCCTCATATTCCTATCCACAAGGGGACAGTCTTTCCATCTTTTACCACTGACTAAAACCATTTAAAAGTTAGCTGCTTGAAAAGGTACAATTCAATGAATGAAATTTAATTTTTCTTTAAAACATGTTTCATGCTTTATAAAAAAGTTCCGGATCTTTGTAAACTATATGATGTTACTATATTTATAGAGCTAATCATAAGTAAAGTTAGTTTAATGAAGCTAATGACTTGACAATAATGACTGTGTGGTTACAAGACAATCAGTGCAAAGCACAAAACAAAGTTGCAATGATGTTCCTTGAGATATCCTTGGAAAAGGATGTCTTTGCCTCTCATTCAGCTTTTTTGATTGCTCACTTCCATTACTTCAGCTCTATCTTTCCAGTAACATGATAAATAGTAATAATAATAACAACATAATTTTTAATAGTATTTTAGTGGAAGACCTTTTCATTTTCACACAGAAGAATTACTAGAATTATTAGAATTTAATGAATACTTGTAAATGATTAGTGTTACTTTTATAGATATGATACATTTTTGCTTCTTTTCCAAAAAGTTCATTTTAGGAATAACTGCTCAGTTTACTCTCAGAGCACGGGAGGACTTTGGGCAAAGAAGATAATGCCATATTTTTTAGTTCTCAAAATGCTCACACAAGTTTGGGGATTTGCCTCCTAGATTGCTTTAGTGTGGCATATTACCCCAGTCTCTCCTGGTGAGTCAATGCAGTTTTACAGCATCTGATTTTTCATATAGCCAAACCCCAGCAAAAGGTGGGCTAACTCTTCACTGCAGTTACAGCAAATACTGTAAATTACTCTGAATGCAGGAAGGAACCACAGAGATTCTGCAGCAGTGTAATTTCATGCAAAACATCCAGCATAATCTTGTCACTAAGCCTGCTTTGGACATACTTGCAAGCAACCATTATAACAAAAAACAGTTAAGGAGACAAACGTAACTGTAAACCAAGGATGAAGAAACAGCAGCTGTTCAAATACAGCCCTGTTTCTGAAACACAGTGGTACTGTTACAGCTGCCACAGCCTCCTTAATGAAATAAAGCTTACAAAATATTGCAAAGAGGTTCAATGTATTTCCATTTGAAATTATTTTGATGGAATACTAGAATACTAATGTAATTACAAATATTAGCAGCAAATTCATGCAAGTTTTCCTGAGCTGAAGCTATAAGCTAAAAATGGTAATGAGAAGAAAGAGCAAGGTTTAATTTGGATTTAAAATCCTCAATACTAAATCACTGCTCGTGTCAAGATTATTCACTGAATAGATTCTGTTAAGTGACCGAAGTGAAACACTTTGCTTTCATTAGTGTTAAGATAAAACCACTTCTGAGTAGACAAAAGTGAGGTAAATTACTCATGATAGGCTAAACAGGGTTCACTAATCCTTAAATGAAATTTCTGGGCCAACTGTAAAATATTTTAGTTATTTAAGAGACAGGATTCACTATTAAACTGGAATATAATTTTTAAGATTTCATCAGAGAACAGGTCACCTCTCCAAGTCAGAATGACTCAAATGTGGGGTTACTGATAAAAACTCTGTTGAAAAGTGATTGTGAAGAGGTACACATTGCTTACAGCTGCTCATGACCTCGTTCAGAGTTGTAGGGGCTTTTAATTTTATTTTCCATAATGATAGAACTCATCATTGTTTACTGCGTTAGCTTATTATCTTCAGTTAGAGTATCCCTTGATACCTCCAAATTCAAAGTCACATTTCTGACCTGCTGATAAGGAAGACCAATATTAGCAGAACAAACTGAAGTAATCCAAGCCTTACATCAAGGGTCCTAACCTCTTCAAAAACTTAGAATTAAGACCAATGAGGAGACCAAGCAAGTCTTGCCCCCAGCCCTGTCTCAATAGCGTCGCTGTCGGACCCACAAAAGTTGTTAGCTGTGAATATTTAGTAGTAAAATTTGCTAGTAAAGTTGTCACTCAGCAACTTTAAGGATACTTTTTTAAAAAGGAAAATATCAGAGTTCCCATATCAGTAAAGGTAGTCTTTCTTCTGCAGTTCTTTTTGCAAAGTATGATTTTTTTCTGAATCTGGAGCAGCAGAAGGAATAGCTGTTTTAAAAGACCATACTGACTGCCATCTGTATAGTTAATAAAATCCTGATTATACCTGAAGTTCGCTCAGAAAAATTCACAACATTTATGGCAGAGTCACAAATGCTGTTTTTTCCCTTAGCTTGAGCCTGCCTCATCTCTATTACTGAAATACCAGTAATCTGTAAATGAAAACTGAAATTTCTGGAAAACCAAACTTTTGACCAGTACTAGTATCTGAGTCATCTACTGCTGTCACTCACTCACTGTCAGCCTTGCTCGCTGAACGACCTAAGAAGTACGAGCTTTAAATACATACACTCCTCCCAGAGTCACTTTGACTTCCCCGTTACTCAAAACCGTGCTTTCTTTGGGTAGCTGCTTAATTATCTGATCAAGATTTTCAAAATCGTTATTCAGTGTTACATTTCTAAATTAATATACAGGAACTAAAAAAGTTATCTAGCTGCACAAATGCTAAATGGAAACTGCTGGACCCTCAGAAATTTAGTAATTAATTTTGTTGCCTACATATAGCTTTAGAAAATAAGATATTAGAAGCTAATTCTTTAAAAGATATTTCATAAAGATTACTCTAATGTGTTTTAATCAGACAGAAATGTTTGAAATATTGTATGTGCTAGGTTGCCAATAGTTATCTGTGTGGAACGGAGCAATGAGATGACGTCTTCGGGCAGGCAGTTGCTGACCATGGAGGGTGAACTTCTGCAGCAGAGGCAGCGCAGCCCAGGTGGACACCTCCAGCTGCATGCTTGGGAGTTTCTGCACTGCTCAGAAGTGTTTCAGGTGTCTCTAGCAGTACGTGTTCCTCTTATTTATATTATATTTGCATTTTTTGCCTTTCAAAAGGCATCAGAATGCACGTAAAACCAAAAAATTATGAGCGTGTAAGGTGCCTCCCGTCTAAGCGAACAGTTACCCTGGGAGAAAAGAAAATTATGTTTGATATGACTCATCAAGACTAGGTTTTCACCTCTGTGTATATACTACAAAAATATTTATCCCAGTCTTTTTGGACATTGACATGGGGCCACTTGTCTATAATTTCGCAATTTCACTCTTAGCCTTTTTTTAGCTATATGCTTTGCCCATCTGCAGGATGCAAGTTAGCAGCTTCTGTTTTATCTAGATTTCCAGGAAGTTTGTCAGGTTGTCCTTCCTATGGCCTGCAGTGTCTTCTCCAAATTTAATAGAAATTGTTTTGTTATGAAATACCGCGTAAGCATTTTGTGACTCTGCAACAAAACTTGAAATATTTTGTAATAAGAGTAGGATTCATTTGGAATAACCAGACTTTAAAAATTACATGGGTGTTCATTTGGTGGGAGAAAACACCTTTTCAAGGGAAAATGCTAAAATGATTTTTTTTGATGCAGGTTTTTTTTTTGTGTATTTCCAGGATTATATTAATCTTGAAAATTATTATTCAAATAAGGAAACTAGTATAAGAAAACTGAAAGACAGTTATTTAACTAATATTGATAAAACCGTGTTACCATGATAAATTGGTAAAAAAGGGATTAAGGTTTTAACAGAACATGTATGGGAGTATCGTAGTCCTGATGCTCTACTCTGTTATATTGATTTTATTAGACGGTTAAATAAATTATATTGGCTTAAAACTAGGGAAAGGTCGGGCACTATCTTCCTAGCAGAAGCACTGCTGCAAAACTTTACAGAACAGAATTTATTTCGAAGGCAAATGTATCTGAGTAGATAAAACAGTTCAATGCAGGGAATTCAGTCTGGCTCTGCAGAAGGCGTGCAGTGCACATTGATATTATTTCCTTCGTTTTGAGAATATGCTCAGCTCGACAAGAAAAAATAAATAAACACTTCTCGTGATTTAGATACTTGGTGGGCTGAGAGCCAGAGACATGTGGCCATGGTATACAGGAGACACAACCCCGCTGTGTGTACGCGCACTGCATGTGTGGAAGAGCGGTGCAGGTCAGCGCCAAGAGAAGCACAGCATCCGCATCCAGGCACGCAGCAGCGGGAGGGATGCTGGGGAGAGGAGAGCGCAGGGGAACAGGAGGCAGTAAGGGCTGTTTGCCCTGGGTTAGTTCAGAGGGACTGGTGAGCATTATTAAAAAATCCATGTGCTATTAGGGCGTCTCTTTGGCCATAGTGAAAGCAGTGATTATTTTAGGAGATAGTTGGTAGTTCAGTGGTTTAAATAACTGGAGAAGGGAGAATATTTTATGCAGAAAGTGCTGCTAGCGGTGGAGTGGGAAAGGTTACGAGAATGGGGCAGGTGAGAAATGCCAACCGGTTCTGCCGCAGCAAAGTCAAGAACTCGAGGCTGATAAACTAGGGGAAAAAAGTTCTCAGTTATGTTCAAAAGAGGCAGCATGATGGTCACAGTAACCAGAAACACAATTTCAGCTGAGAAGCAAGATGAATAAATTAAAGATAGGAAGGTTTCTGTAACCAGACTGAGAGATGATTGAGGCAGAGAGAAATATTTTAGTTGCAGAGACAACTAGGAAGAATTGATTCTGATACTTTACAGAGAAAGAAAGAGCATTTGCTTATTTCTCGGGTATACGGATAGTATGAGAAGGCTGATCCTGGTAAACAGCATCCCTGCATATTTTCCAGTCTGCTCCCCATTTTCTTAGCCAAATGTCATGTGTCTGACTTCCAGGGATCACCATCCATGGGAAGCAAAGTCTGAAAGTGCCCTTACTTATGAACCTGGAAACAGCAGCGATCTAATCACCTACCCTGTTCTTTTCTTGTGGAAAACAGGTCTGCAGGGGACTTTGCCACAGGAATCTATATTATTTGTCAAAAAAGAAAAATAAAAAAAGAATTGTGAAACAGAACCCTGGAGTAGAAAGAGAAGGTGGAAAGATATGTTATCATCAAGATATAAGGACTAGGAGGGGGATGGTAAGTACATGTGCTTATTCTGATTTTTCTTAGCACCTGTAGCGTCAGGAACTGAGGGGGCTGATTGATCTCCAAATCAGGGGGATGGGGAGTAGAAAATTAGAGCAGATGTAGAGGTGAAGGACTGAATTAATCCTCGCAGAGGCCTGTAGGCACATTTTATAGGAATGATTTCCTACAGCACTTTTAGATCAAAATAGAATATGTGGCATAGAGAGGTCACATAACAAGGGCCAAGTGGCCATGACAGACAGCTTTGATAAGAAGCTTTTACATGCTGTTCACACTCCTTTTTTATCTAGTAATGGAAACAAAAAGGAAACCACACAAGCAGTCTGCTTATAGATGAGCCTGAGAACACACAGACTACATCTGTATCACCTTTAGTAGAAATGCCTGTGTTTCAGTTCAAGTTCACCAAGCAAAGCTGTTGGAGGAGTAAACCAGCAAAGGTACTCCATCTACCCTGTAGGTGCTAGCTCACCTCTGCTAGCTTGGATTTTGGCAGGAGTGAAATCAAACTCCCCGGCTTGCTCCTGTCTCCCATGTGTCCTGCCGTGGCTGGTCCCACTAGCTCCCATGCTGGATGCTTTTCTTCCTCAGCTGGACTTGCCACTCCAGCCCCAAGGTGGCTGTCAGCCCATCACAGGCACAGTCGATACCACAGCTCTGCTGCCTGTGGTGGAGCATCATTTTTGGAGGAGAGACACTGGTATCTGCTGGTGATGGCATTTAATCCTCTGAGCCTTGAGTAGCGAACTGTACGGCAGCTGTCAGCTCCCCAGAAAGATCAGCTTTCCAGGGCAGGACTCTTCTTCCAAGCTCAAGAGCACCCCCAAACCCTACCCAAAGGGCTACATGAGCACCCAGCATCTTGTTTTTCATCAGGAACAAGCAATGCTGGCAGGGAGCTCCCAGTGAGGAGCCCTCACATTTGGACTGTACCACTCCACTGTGAAATCACCTGGTTCTTCTGATGTTCATATCTGCTGGACCCATCTCCAGTCGCCGTCAGTCGTGGGGCACAAAGCGGGATCAGGGCTCAGTGCACTCAGAGCTGGGAGCTTGGTGGGCTCTTAGGATTTGAAGTCACCTCTCAAATTGCCCTTGTGGCCTTGGTTAGTGCCGGTTATCTGAATGACTGTCCAGAGAAGGGAATAGGTTTTCTTTCAGTGACTGTTTCCTGATTTAATGGAGGTTGCTGGTTTTATACTTGTTTTCACCAGTCTGACTGTATTTTCCTATATATCAAAAACATGGAGCATTGTGGTTAGACCATTTTTATGTATCATATAAATCTATTTAAGTGAATAAATAAATAAACGGTGCCACAATGGAGTGAGAGTGAAAGATTGCATTGATGCTATTAGGAATAGAAATATTTTCGAAGTGCCACTATCAAATCATCTGTGAAAATGCCATATAGGCACATGCACACACATAACCCACAGAAATATTTTTTTCCTTCAGATAAATGTCAAAAATGCAGACGTCCGTTTTCATTTAAGTACCTGACATATTCTTCAAATCCACAGTGCGCTTAGCAGATACCAGAGCATCTTCTATTAATCCTTAAAAGATTTAAATAGTATTTTATTTATATTTAGTATTCTGAAAGCACAAAAGAGAATAATAAGAGTATTCGATGCCTAGATCTTACAGGCTTCTTCCCAGAAAAGATTGCTACAAGAATAAGGCTAAATCAGTAGTCGCTTAATCTGTGGTAGATAATATAATTTATGTTGCTATGTATCATGTTAACGACTCTAAAACAATGTACGCATTATATTTTTTTTCATTTGCAATTTGGGATTCTCAGAATAAGAGATGAAGAGACAAGGATAACCCATGTTTTCCATGAGAGATTCATGGAAACTGAAAAATAAGGTCTTTTAATAGTTCATGATAACTGTTTTTCTTGGCTTAAGTGTAGGTTTTAAAAAATGGTGCTCATTGTTTTGCTTGTAGTTCTTTCATGCATGGACAATCATGCTGATGATGCATTTACTTCAAGTGAATTTTCCAATTGAAAAAGTGCTCTTGAGTAGTTTAAGTACTATGAATCACCAAAAACTCATCAAAGTCCCATAAAAGCACTGGCTGCAGAAAAGAGCCCTGGAAAGAAGACATATTGGGATTGTACTACATGATTCAGCGAGACGGAAATATATTTGTCAACGCAGAAGAAGTTAAAGAACCTGACAGTTCTATAAAAATGAAATTATAATCTGCTAGAAACACAGAAATTAACTCTTTTGGAAACCCTCCTGTTATATCCCTTAGTTCTTCCTCACTGTTCTGAAGCGGAGATTCTAGACGTGAGAACTTCAGCCCTTGAAACACAGGATTTTTACAGGTTATATTTCATTCCTCATCTCTTTCTCTATTTTTTATTTCGCTATTGTCTCCCTTCCTTCCTAGTTTCCCTTGGCTTAGTCTGACTGTTGGAAGTTATCTTTTTCCTGTTATCACTGCCTGCGCCATTTGGACAACTAGTGTTTCTGACACAATATCTTGTTAGTATGAGCAAATGCAATCTATTTATTTCTTATATAATAATATTTCCACTGAAACAACTTCGAGTCATAAGTATTTGTCAGGGAGACATCAGTGATTTTTAAGTTATTATTCAGTTCTTACGTAGTTTTTATTTAAGGCTACCTTTCAAAGCAGATAAAACTATTCACTAAGTTACAGTATTCAGGCTTTTCAAAATTGTATAATGTTTAATAACAATTTCAAAATGTCAAGCTATTGCTTTAGAATTTTTTTTTTTATTTATGATATAAGGTAAGGTTACAAGTTTTTAAAAGTAATTTAAATACGCTGAGAGTTTAAAAAAATTTAAGGTAGCTTTCTGCATCTTAGATAGCGATGTACTGCCTCAAGTGAGCAATGCAAGCGTAGGAGGTTTCCTTGTGTTTGGAATTTCTGTTAGGATCAAAGGGCTTGGGGCCCGGATCCGGCCACAGACTGCTGAGCCCAAATGGTGCACCTGTAAGGGCTGAGAGGGTCGCTGTGGTCACAGCGTCTTAGGCAGCTGTAGGTTAACTGGTGCTGGAGCCTGGGACAGTAGATGGCTTCCATCTTGCCCTGGTGAAAGAAAATATTTTTGCCCTCATGCATACACAGGAAATGTTTTCATTTTAGTTGGTTTTCCAAGATAATTTGGATACAGGTTAAGATGTTTAAAATGAGCTGGGGGAGTTCGCACGAGTGGTCTGGACGCTGGAGGGGGGGAGCACAGCCAAGCCCTGGCTGTCAGCGCTAGCAGGCTGCCCGTTGATGCGAAGCATCTTATACCCGCCATCAGTGTGGTTACGGCTCCGTGGGAATCTGGAGCAAGAGTGCATGAAATGGGCCTTTAGGGTAGAAGATACATGAGAAAATTTGATGGTTTATCCCATGTTTTATTTTTTGGTGACATCATTGATTCACAGGCTGGTTAGGCTTACGTTGGGGATTAGTATTCTCATGCTGTTCTTTGAAATGAAACACTTTGTGAAGGTGAAATGTAATTAAGTAGCTCACACTCTCTGATGAGCTATTAGAACAGTAAGTGTAGAACAAGCAGGAATAAATAAGTAAATAGTCTTTTGGCCTCTACAGCTTCCTAAGCAACATGGATGATACCTTCCGCTCTAAAAAAAAAGTAAAAAAATCTTGGGGGAGTTGTGGAATAGAGGGAAGCTATATGAACATGTATGTTTAGTACCCATTGAGGAGAGATGTAACAGAGGATGCCACAAAGGTATGAAGTGATCAATGCTCAGTTCTAACTCAGCCTAATCCTCTTGAAGACATGACTCCCTTAAGTATAAGCTCTGTTTTAAATCAAGAACATTTTCTTTAATTTACAGTTAAAACAAATCAAACTTGCATCCAGGTCCACACACACACACACACAAAGGTGAAAGAGCAATTGGGCACATCATTTGAAATATTGATCAAGCAACTGAATGTTATTTGGAGAGATGGTAAAAGTATGTTGAGAAAGGCCCACGTGCCTTATTTAGCGAAACAGACTTCTGCAGCGGGACACACAGGTTGTACACCTGCATGAAAAACTCGCTTCTCTTCCAACAGAAACAAATAATTAATTTTGCATTTCTAAAATATGTCCATTCACGATTTGCCTGGAAACTTTTAATATTGCCACAGAACAGTCCAACAGTATGAAATTGGCACTTTCTCAGGGAACACCATTCTGCTCAATATCATTCTTATTAACTTTCTCTGGTTATTTGTACACCAGAAATTTTGTACTCACTGCTAGGACTTTTTAAAGGAGTATGGCCGAGGGAGCTGATGTTGTGCTTCCCGGTCACACACAGAGCTCCCATTTTCCCCATATGGTACTCCATACAACTCTGCTTACCCTGTTCTCACAGCTGCCTCATCCGTCACCTCCCACACCCTTCCTGGGGTTTCCACCTTGCTTATCTCTCCAACATTGTGCTTCACGGGGCGTAGGTAGGACCTGGTGTAACGGGAGGACCAAAGACGTGAGAGAAGCCAGGATGGGGGACACAGGGGCTGGTGTGTTGTTAGAGAGAAAATTGAAGCGGACTGTGAAACTTGACTCTTCTGTCCTTTACGATTATTTGTGCTATGCTGGGGGCATGGCTTTTCTTAAATTAAATCAAAATCCAAGAAGTGACCTGCCTCAAAGATGACTTTGAAATTTGGAGTTTGCGGTTGTTCAGGTTGAAGAATAAAATTACCTTTGACTGCTGCAGGCTGTGGCTAACCAAAGCAGAGCTGACAAGTCGACGGCGGTGCTGTGGTTGTGGACACTGAGGCAACTGTGGCTGTAGTTTATCCACAAGTTTGAGCATCAATATTTTCTCTGAAATAAGGATAGTTAGCTCTGACGGAGTGCTCCAAAGCTCTTCTGGAGACATTGATCACGGACATTACAAAGCGCATAGGAGTGTGTCAGCTTAAAAGAGTGCTGCTTGATGACCGGTGAAGTTGACCAAATCTCACCTTCAGAAGAAGCTGGAGATGAAAACAAGTAATGAAATGTGTGGCAGATAAGTTACATGGGATAAGCCTGGAAAATGATAAACCTAATGCTTATCTTTAGAAAGCAGGGAAAGGAAGAGCCAGAGCCTCATGGAACAAAAAATCAAACTAGCTGCAAGGACAAATTGGATTTGTCAAGTACAAATTGTATTAAACCAGCCTAATATCCTTCTATGACAGGATAACAGGCCTTGTGGTTTAGGGAAGAAGGAATAAGAGTCTGTAAATCGTGACTTTGGGGAGACTTTTGTCACGGTTATATGTGGAATCCCCATGAGCAAGTAAGGGAAATACAGTCTCGATACGTCAGTCCAAAACCACTTCAAAAACTAAAGGGAATAATTAGTAGATAGCTGTCACACTGGAGCATGTTTCGAGGGAGAATGTCCCGGAGGTCTGCCATGGACCTGGTAATACTGAGTTTTGAATATTCATCCAGAGTAAATTTCAGTAACAACATTGCTGATGAAATAAAGAGCATATTTGTTAAATTTGCAGAAGACACCAAGCTGAGAGAGCTGCAAACACTTTAAAAGGCAAAATTAGGATCCAGACTGTACCCGGTACCTTAGAGAAGGCGATGAGAACAAAATACTGTGTGAGTCCATAAGGAAGAACCCTACACTCAGCAAGGAAAATCTGCACTCCCAAACCCACAAAACTGGAAACAGCTGAAACAGCATAAAAATCATGGAGAAGATCTGGAAGTTATAGTGAATATGAGTTAAAGATAGGCAAGAAGGTAAACATTGCACTGGGCTGTATAAAAAAAAAGGCCCCTTGTCTGCTATGTACATGAAGTTTTCTTTCTCTGCTCAGTGCAGGTGTGGTGTTCAGCTGAAGAACGGTGTCCAGTTTTGAACACTTTGAGCACTTAAAGAAAGGTGCAGGTGAAGTAAGGTGGATCCGGCCATTTTCTTTATTCTCCTCTAAACTCTTTGGCAAGATTAAAGGAACCAGGCTTGTTTGATCTAAGGAAGAGAGAAATCAAAGCAGACACATTAACCATCTCCAAAAATATAAATCACAAAGAGGGCAGGAGTAACCTCAAAGAGGGCAACAATAACCTGTCAACAAGCAGTAAGGAGTCTATCTTTCATCGGGAGAGATTTAGTTTAGATATTAGGAAATATCTGAGAGCAACAACAAGAAGGCACTATTACAGGTTATCTAGGCAGATGCTGGCATCTGCATTGTTAGGGTTAGGATCTGGTTAGCAAACATTTCTCAGGTATAGCTGATGAGTGGATAGATGGTCTTTCCAAGTCCCTTCCTGTTTATGACGTCTCCCTGTATGTGTTGGATTAAATATCCGCATAATAAAAGAAACTCGAAACAGTCTTCAGCCACTGGATGTGATAATAGGATTTCAGTATCAGAACATCAGTATTGTAATTTCCTGTCCTTGGCAAAGTGGACCAGGAACTGAGCCTTTGCACAGGCAGTGTAGGCATCTGGCTAAACCATGGGATCACTGAGCCCAGCACAACAGCACGGTCCTGCTCTTTGTGCTGCTTACTCCAGAGCCAGGCTGGGGAGGGCAAGGTAGATAGACTGAGCTCGCGCTGGGGTGAAGGACCCTTCCCAGGAGCATCATTTCTATCCTCTGTGTATCAACACCTTGGCTCCAATCCAGCACTGTCCTCTTCCCGAGGCAGGAGTAGAAATATGCTTGTATGTTGCTCACCCTGATGAGAAGCCTGTGCCAGCTTTGCAGAAGGTAAAGATACCATTCCCAATAAACTTCCACTCTGTGACTTTCTCAACAGCCAAAATTTTAGCAATTCTTTCGCTAAAGTCACCTTTGTCTGGGGAATAGACATCTCAGAAGAGAATTTGAGGATTTATGAAGTCCTTTCCTGTGATCATGTGTTATAAGCCAAGTGGATTTTGAATTGAAGATAATTGGATGCACTGAGATAATGAGCTAAAGACCCATGTGACAATTAATAATTCTATCTAAATAAAGTTCTAATTCAATATTTTTGTAATGTAACACTAAATGTAATAGAAGAGAAGAATGTCTTCTTTCTCAGCTTTTCACAGATGAGTTAGACTAACCCTGCAAATTCCTGCCTGCATGCTTAGCCCGACTTCAGCGGGGCTGTTGGCACGTATGTGAATTTAAGCAGATGGGCAGGCATGGATTTACAAGAGGCACTAACTGGTATCAGTACAGTAAACCCAACACATTCTCGTGCCATGTGACGTGCCAACAGTCACATAACCCTACAGTCTCTTCGCATTTCCTCATTTTGACCAGAGTTGTGGATACGCAGAGATGCAAGTCTTCGCNATTTTGACCTGAGTTGTGGATACGCAGAGATGCAAGTCTTCGCAAGTACAGTAAACTTCTTTCTTGAAGTTTAGGGTCACTGAGCACTGAGCACCTCTTGTCATTAAAAGTGGAGGCTTTTCGACAGAGTTCCCTCCTGTCTTCTGGAGCCAGAAATGTGGCACATTTAATGCAACAACATGGGGCTTCTTGGGACAGAAGTATCACAGCAAGGGATAAAAAAGCAAATGAACCTTCGTGGTTCCACTTGGCCCTGGTGGAATCACAAGACAAAAAGTTCAAAGCCCAATTGATTTCAGGTTTTTGAAGGACATATTTGGTGATTAAAGATTCCAGGTCTTCACTATAGCTTTCGATAATATTTCTAACATCAAAACCCTCAGAAAGATGGATGTATAATGGATCAATAAGAGGAATGATTTTTGCATTGCCAACCTGTTCTTTGCAGTCAGATGTTAAAGATGAAGTGGGGATATTTTCTGTCAATCCATAGCTTTTGAGAAATTACTGAGCCTCCACTAAGTCACTTATCTTTGCTGCTATACTATCATTAGTAATTATATATAAATAATATAGATGCTTCTCTCATGCAAAAAAGGAACCCCAATAGCATGTTAAGGCTCTCCAGGGTTCAGTTCCAATCTTCTATCACTTTCTGTGCTGTGCAAATAAATTCTTCTTCCTGTAAAGGCAAGGTTGAACACATACAGATCGCAATTCAAAAATGGTCTGAGGTGCACGCTTCTGGCTCTTGGACAGCATTTCAGCAGGCACAGATCTGCAGCCCACACTGAACGGCATGTGCTAAATTCCTAATCGTGTTGTAGCTGTGATGGTCTACAGATATGACAGAGACAGACCACAGGAAGAAATGATACCCTTTTTTTCTTCTTGGAGCAACTGATATAGCTGGAAAAATAGCCAAGTTTTCAGGCACAAACTTCTCTGCAGATAGAAAAAGCTAGAAAGCTTGTCTGTGTTTTTACAGCCAAATGAGCAGGACTAACCAAAGATATTATCTCTCCTGAGAGTTTTGCCCCACGGCAGCCTGGACAGCAGGACTCTTCAGTGCTTGTGGCTGGTGTGTGCCGGGGCTGCGCCAGCGCCTGCTGTGGGAGACCTCATGGGGTCTGTGGTCCCCCTGGACACAGCAGAAGCAGGACAAAGCAGAGATGTGGCAGCAGGAGGTGAGTACCATTTGCCCCCACAAAGCCCACCTCTACCCTGCAACCCCCATCGTGCTTTAATTTCCCCTCAGCCCTCAGGCACCCCGGCTCTGCCCCTAGTTTGGACAATGTCCCAGCTATCTCTCTATCTGACCAGCCTTCAGCCCTGTTGCTTTTTTTCCATCTTTCCAGCAAGCCCACTCACCACCCCAGCAGCAGCGGTCACCCAGCAGCCGCCTGCTCCGTGGGTACCCATTAAGAGCCATCGCTTGCCACAGATGCCCAAGATGAAAAAGGATAAACAGCACAGCTCTTCACTGAGCACAAGTTCAAAGCTCTTCTTCCCAGGAAAACACTTAATGAATCAAAAGTCTCAAACAGGAGAGAGAAATTATAGCAGAATAAGTCATATCACTGCAAGGCTGGTTCGAAAGTGCTAAAAGAGGCAACACAAAATATCAACATTCCTTCTTAATGTTAAAATAAGGGATTAAACATTATGAAAGGGGTCTAAAGAACTATTTTAAAAAAGGGAAAAGGTTTTAAGTCACCTGCTATTTTTGCAGGCTTGGTGACTTCACCTTCTGAACAGTTTGCTCAAGTCCAGAAGTACTTTGGTTCCTGCATTAACTAGACTGTATTTCCACAACATACAGACTAAGTACCCCTTTTTTGACCTTTATATATTTACTTAGACTTGAACTTGTGCTAAATGCAGAACTGGGAAATTTTTAGATGCTGAGTCAAGCTCATAATGAGGAAAATACCCAAAGTCGTGAGGACTGGCACATACAGAGAAACTGTTTCACCCTGGAGCTGCTTCCACCTCTGTCTTTCCCTGTGCACTGGTCATGGTGTCTGTACAAAAGCACTGATTTCTACAGCAAGCTGGTGTTTGGGGGGCGAGACATTTCACAGGGCGGTGCTGGTGCTCCAGTGGCCATACGCCCTGGGGACTGTTTTTTGTGGAGCAAAAAGAGTCACCCTGTGCCCAGAGTAAAGGCTTTGCCTTGCACACACCAGCTCAGTGCCCTAGCTGGTGCCTCGGTCCTTTTATTTGAGGAAGCCAAAGTAATATTGCCCTCCACTGGTCCTGAAACTAGTTAGGCTGCTAATGTGAGTTGGACAAAATCGTTGTCTGTACCATCAGGGGCACTTTGAAACCAAGACGCGGATTCCTGAGACATGTTGGTGTTGTTCCATCTGCGCTAGGAGCTCTCGCTTTTCAGCCTCAGCTGTAGCGGTGACAGTCATTACCCGTGGCAGTGGCGTGACTGCGCCACAGGAGGGGTGTAGGAGCAGCCTCACCTCCTGTGGGGACCAGCGCTCTGCGAGGGATTTTCGGCCAGGGGATCTGTTGCTCAGCTTTCACCCAAAGCAGATGGAAACTTCACTCAGCGTGAACTCTGGTGTTGTCCAACATCAGCCTCCCCAGTGAATGGATTTGCTGTCATCAAACAGTGACATTCCCGCCAGGTAAAACCTGCAGGTCCGCTAAACATTTCAGATTTCTAAAGCTTGTGATATTATGTTGAAAACCCATGTTTTCAACTATTATGTCTGCTGATTCTCACCACTGGCTGAGGAGGAGGTGAGGAGCCCTACCTATAAAACCTCTGGGGACACCCTGCAGGTGCTGGCGCTGGCTCCGAGGCACCCACCAAAGCCAGCATCGCTTGAATAACCCAGCAGAACACCAGTGCCCAACAGCTCCATGCTAACAGCAAGGGAGATGAAATACTTCCCGTCACACTTTGAGGACCATCCGAGGGCTGTGCAGGCAGCGCTGGCCTCCGCAGGTGCAGCTTTATTTCTCAGGAGTGTGGAGTGAAGGCGTGTGGCACCGGTGGGCTTCACCTGCGTGCTGGTGACACAGAGGAAGCCTGTTAGATGATAGGTATTTCTGGTACGGTGAGCAGCAGTGAAAAGATTAACTGTCCCGGCATTTAAGTGACCATAATTAGGCTTCCCGTGAACAGCCCTTTGAGATAAATAATAGAAATTCACACCTATCTGGGTCCTACAGCTTTTCAGCCTATTTGGGCCAGGCTGAAATTAGGTGTGTAAATCTCCTTGAGCACCTTGGGCACTCTGCAGTTGTCTTAAGGAGCTCTGGCAGTCGTTGGCTTGGCCTCCCTAGTTCAGTGTTTTAACCTGCTGTTCCCAGCGTCACCTCCATGAATAAAAATGTTCCTGGTTAGCAAGGCATGCTTCCCGGAAAATTACTCTTCTAAGGACCCACAAATCTTGCTTCTGTCTGAGCATGGCTTGATACACCTAGAATAGCAGTGGGAAATAAGTCCAAGACCGCCGTGGCTTGTTGAAGTATGAAAGATTTTAATATCGATACACTTATTGTGACTTACCATATTTAAGAAAAACTTCTTTAAGTTCCACCATCAGTTTCTTTCATTCAAGTTGGAAGAGGTGCACGGGAGCAGCTCAGATGCCAGAGAGGTTTCTTGCAGAGTTAAGGACTTAATTTTAGAATAATTTCCAATAAGTCGCCAGGAAAGATTATGGGCTGAGGGTTTTTGCAGGATATTAAGAATTATATCGCCCCTTCCAGAGCTATCTGCAAATCCTGTGCTGGTGCGATAAATAACCCCACGGCTACCAACAGACGGGGGGCAACCAATGTCCTTGCAAACTAGAAAAGGTCTGTTTTGCAGACAGCGAGGTAGTGAGAGCTACAGTTGTTGTTCTAATGCTGTTAATGGGCGACAGTATGCTAATTAGTCAGATTAACTAAGCGGGTGAGTCATGCACTAACCCTTCTTGAAAGAAAGTGCCCATTTTGAGATGCTAAATGAGAACATAAATGCAATCAGGCATAGAATTCTTGAAAGATAAGACGAGAGCAGACCTGCTTGTTAATGGAGCCAGTGAAATTAATTCTACTTTGGAAAGGGGTGCACTTTTTCATATTCAGGGTTCGTTTTAATGGGGAAGGGTTCAAAACCTTCAGATCTATACAATGCATTTCACTCAGGTCTAAGTAGTTTTAATGACCTAACATAACAAAGATATTTCTGATATTCTCTGCTAGGTTTGCACCTTCAGAAAGACTTTTTTTTTTAATTAGAGGCATTCAGATGTTTCAAATGAAGACAAAACTATAATATTCTGAAAAAACACAGAGCCCTCTCATCTATAATTGATGGGAAAGTATTAAAAATGTTTATTGTGAATGCTCAAGCTCTTATACTGGAAAACTACAGTCTTCTCACATTTGAGAAGTCAGCATCGATGCTCACAGGGACCACAGATGGGGTCCTGCTGTGGTGCTGGGAGTCACCGCCAAGGGTAAGGAACGGAGGGCCAGGAGCCCTTCTGTGGAGAAGATCTGCGCCAGTTTTTGGTGTGTGCGATCGCTTCCTTTCTTGGTGACCACCCACTACGTGTGTGTTAGCCTATCTTAACCTTTGTCTCTTCATCACACATAACAGTGTAGACATCAAGGAAAGGCAGAAGTGGTGCTAGCAGCCACCACGTACTGTCTGGGATGCTTTGGGTCCTGAGCTAAACATGGCTGAGACAGCCAGGCGGACCCAGTCTCCAGTCTGAAATCT
The DNA here is from genome assembly GCA_003993805.1 of Himantopus leucocephalus. Classification (NCBI taxonomy): domain Eukaryota; kingdom Metazoa; phylum Chordata; class Aves; order Charadriiformes; family Recurvirostridae; genus Himantopus; species Himantopus leucocephalus. Next base: position 117,372,433 of record RSEF01000002.1, on the reverse strand, counting down.
CTGTCACCTTTCCAAGTGCCTGACGTGGTGAGAGGAGGAAGCACCAGGCCTGGCTCCTCATAGCTGTTCAACGATCATGCCTGTCCATGGTGTTTGTGTCAGCACCTCCAGCTGACCTATGGCCACCGTGGGGCTCTCAGATGCACACTGTGGGGGACGAAGGCCATAGACATAGACATAGACATGTGTGCGTGTGAGCCCGTAGCGGGGACAGGCAGTGCTGCGAGGAGGGCTAACGCTGGGCAGAAGCTCTGAGGAAACAATGCTTGGGGGGGTTCTGTGGTCATCCAAGACCTCGTGAAAAAATACAGGCCCTACCACAGCGAATTCACCATGAAAATATTCTGCCTCGTGCTTTTTTTTGAACATGCTCTCTCAACTCATCATTTGCCAGAACTAGTCTTTTTTCTTAAAGACTGCCGACCCTTCCAGTCTGATTTCAAGGCAGCTGCTTGACAGTAGGGCTGCTAGAAGTGCTGGCTCCCCAGTCTGCCTTCCTTTCTAACCCAAAGTCTTCCCAGTGCCACTGCAATGGCCACCGGTTTCCACCCCAAAGGTGGCTGCACTCAGATGATTGGTGAAGTGATCCCTTATATTTGCAATTCTCTGAAGCGCCTTGAGGCTTGCAAAAGGCACTATATAAATCAATTAATAACAATATCAGAGGTCAGTCAGCCAATAAGAATACAATTTAGTTTAATGAGAGATAAATAAGACAGACAGAGTGAGAGGGGAAGGGAGCTACAAGGCTCCCTACTCGGTGCCAGGCTCTAAATACGCCAGCTCCTGGCTTTATCGCCGTGATCATCAGAAACACGGAAGATAATTGTGTCATTGCCATTTCTTAGTCCAGTGTAATATCTATTACTGGTTTTGATGTCTTACTCAGCTCTGTACCAGTATGATTTTAGGAAGAGTGTACATTATTTTCATGAAAACAAATATGAGCATGAGGAAGCATTTTTCCCTTGCGTGCAATTCCTACTAAAGAATTTACATTCTTCTAATTTACTGGTTTACTGCACCACTTAGTGCACTCCTGAGATGTGCAGAATGTCCTCGCAGTTAAGAATGTGCAGATGAAATTTACCCTTTTTGCACTGAATCACTCACTCTTCCCTTGGAAGTCACCATGCTCTTTCCTCCCTCTAAATCTCCTTTAACCGCTCTAATAAAAGAATAGATTATTCTGCCTAGTTACAAAATGGATCCCAAACAGATGGTTGGCAGTTTATTTGGATTTCAGGCTACTTAGATATTTTTGTGACCAGTCTGGTACTAAACAGGTGAATGGAAAGACATTGTTTTACATTTGATTCTTCCTATTGTATGGGACTGTGGATGTAGGAATGAGAATTCTCCATTGTAGCCCCAGATTAAAAGCTGGGCTACATCACCCTCATCAAAGCAGTATTTGACAAGTTGTCAGAAGACTCAGAGGACATGGGGAGATAACCCCGAGTGGGGTAGGACAGGGGACAGGGGAGGCCTGCGTGGCAAAACGAGGAGGTGTCTTGCGTTTGTGCCACACAAGCTGCACAGCCTGTCGCTGTGTCTTTGTTCACACGAACCTGTTGGGATGCACTGGGTGGTGCCTCAGGCCGCGCTGCTCCAGTCGAGCAGCCTGAAGAGCTCTTAGGGAGGGCAGCAGCTCCTGTCCAGCCCCTGCAACGTGTCCTTTCTGGGGGTCCAGAGGGAGCTTGCGCATTGGTACGGGTGCTGAGAGATGTTCCAAGGCTCAGTATTATAGAAACAGCCATTAGCAGCAGAGCATGAAACGTGTATCTCAAGCAGAATAAAGCAGTATGAAGCACTCTCGGTGAGCAAGCCCATAGCTGTAGGGCAAGGCTGACTTGGGCTAAAATTTGACACAGTTTAGTGTAGCATCATTACATGCAGAATCGGCTCACCTGGTTATTCCTAGAAACTTCTTTTTTTTTAGCTGTGTCTGCACGCACTGCATGTCTCCCTGTCTGGCAGTCGCCTACATCATGCTCTAACGGGGTACTTGTTCAGACCTCAAGCCCTGTGGCCACGGCCAAAGGAGGCAAAGGAGGCAGAACAGACCTTCCTAAAGCTCTTTGACAAAAGCCAAGGCCAAACGGAGCTGACTTCATGCACATCAGCACTTCCGAGACTGCATCCCCCCAAAATTCCACTTAGATTTTTGAGTCCTTTCACGTGCCTCAAAAGAGCAGCCTGTGCAAATCTGGGGCTGTCTGCTTCACACTTAGGTAATCCACTCGCAGCAGCTCAGATCTGGACATGAAAACATTGCTTCTGCAGGGGAGGGCTGCTCTTTGTTCTCTCTCCCCCGTGCCAAAAAAAAAAGCCAGCCCTGAACACCGTGACGAAGGATTAGCTGAAGCTGAGGCCAGGCTGCAATGTAAATAGCCAGACAGAGAACAGAATGGCTTCTTTTATCAAACTTAACATCCCAAAGCTCTACTGATTTCATTGTCATTATGGTGGTGATTAATTTGACCTAGAGTACTGCCACCCACTGTTAAAGCTTTCGCTGCATCCCTGTTGATAGCTCTCATGACAGAGATTACAGTCTGCCACTGCCTTGTCCATAATTAGTACTTGTCAAAATGAGATTCGCCTATGGTAGCCCACCGTCCATGAGAAACCCATTCAAAATTAAACACGCTTTGGAAAAGAGAGGGCAGTTCATCCTCTAACTGGAACCAATGAGTACAGAATGAAGACTCTTTTTCTCATCTCTTAAGTGTTGTTCCAGGTCTGAAAAATGATTTTGTGAGTCCTCTCCATAGCTATCAATAAGTGTCCTCTGGTGAAGTACGAGGGTGCTGATTCCGTTCTGCAGCTGGGTCCTAAAATATTTGTGTGGTTAATTCCCTAAAACTGTGTAGTTTAATCGCTTCATATGAAACAGTGCCGGGATCAGGGCACGGTGACAGTCCCTGCCACATGGCCGATGCCAGCGCTGGGCCCTGGGGAAGGCAAGGGCTGGGCACAGCCCGGGGAACACCTTGTGCCGAGGGGGGGCACCCGGGGGGGCGTTCGGATGAGTCGTCACGCATTTCCAGGGAATGGAGGAGAGAGGAGGGAGCGAAGCCACACAGTCCGTGGCCTGCAAGATGGGCTAGCACAGAAACACGAGGCTTATAGCGACCGGGGTGTAGGCTAGTCTGAGGCTTCACTCACCGACATTTTGGGCTGGACTAGACATGGAGTCTAATATACAATTCACTGTGCAGGCCAAGGCTACAACCCTTTCTACCCACCCCTCCCACCACCACCCCCCCCCACTGTAAAAGGAATGGCCAATGTTATGGCAACCCAGCATGCAAAGACTCGGAAAACACATCCAGTATCGCTACGGATTGCAACAAAAGGTTTTGTGATTAAACTCTGAACTACAGGGCAGGGATGGGCACAGAGATGGTAAACGCACTCGGAATAAGTAACTGCGCTGGAATCAACCGAAGTCGGTGCCCAATGACATTTTTCACAGGGCAAACAGGAGAGCTGGTGTTTTTGTGATCAGAAGCATGAATACATATAGCTATGAAAATTGTTCTCACTTCAGCCACCGTCTAAAAACAAGCAGAGGGAATCCAGAGCGTGACACCCTTGTGCTAGTCAAAATAGACCACTGTTGGAGAAATGTTGTATCTTTTCATTTCAGGTACTGGCAGTGCTCAGTAGCACTTGAAACCAGTGGAATATATCACGGCAAAAGTGAATGCTTGGAGAATAATTCACAAGAGGTGGTGGTGTGCCAGACATAATTCTTCACAAATGTCTTTCATTTTATTCCACTAAAAGAAGCAAAAGAGCTTCAAACACAACAGTATTTTTTTCTGAGTGCCCAGCCACTGACAAAAGTGCCACACTTTCCTAGAGCAGGTTAATTAATCTTTATGCAGTCCTGTACGTAAACTCCATTCACTGAAGCTTATTGGATTGGACTCTCAACCTGAATCTTGCACAGCCAGATTATGGCTTTCATCCTCGTTTTCAGTGGAAACGCTGTTAAAAAGAGGATGTTTCATCTTGAATAGTGCCAAAATATCCGTCCGATCAGCTCTGACCTGGGCAAGTTACAGGGAGGCTTACTAATGAAGGAAAGACCTCCTTGCAAAGCTTCAGTCCATTGCAATCCCGGACTGCATTACTGCAAGTTGCACATAAATCTTCTGGGCTTCTCTGCACTGCGCAGCTGAAGACGTGGGCCAGCTGGAGATCAGCTAAAAAGGGAGAAATCAGGCTGCTGGTAGATGTAAAATCCATAGTCAGGGAGGAGGGACTGAGTCACGGGCCTAGAGAGAAGTGAAGACTGGTAGTCTTTGGGTTTGCAAAAAGAGCTGCTGCAAAAAGAGTGGGAATAAACAGTTCTCCTTATCCACTGAGAGCCAGAGAAGGAAAAGCAGCTTTGGAGGTTCTGTCCCTTGTGAAGGTTTTAGATGATTTAATTATGGACTTAAATTTTTTGAAAATATTTGTTTTCCTTTTTAGGTTCTTCCTGGAATCATCTCTTTAAACTAATGAGACATTTAAGCTAGACATTAGGAAGCGTTTTCTAATGATGACGGTGACTACATCCCATCGCACATCGCTACAAAGGTTAGGCGAGTCAGCAAACGTCTGCTGGGAGTGCACCGGGCATCGCCGACCCCGTCGTGGCATGGGGGAGGCAGGGGATAACCTCGGCAAGCCCCAGTCAGTCCTGCTTCCTATCATTCCGGCAAGTCTGAAGATTTACTTTCACCCTGAAGGTAATCAGTCAGTCGTGATTTTGACCTACAGTTTAATGTGCTCTCTCGCTATAGTTACAGACATCCTCCTTCTGGTTATGTTCCCTGCTGTGACTAATGGCATCTTTGCAGTTAAAGAGGTGGTTTTTAAAGAAAAACATCCAAGTTTCAGTGCTGTTACTGAGTTTACAGTTTTAGCAAAAACAGCGGCACGGCAGTCCTTGCTATGGCCTATGAACTTGGCATTTTTTGGGTGCAAATGTGTACGTGTATATTTATACACCTTTCTCAAAACCCCTAAATACACAGGAAGCAACAATTTTTTCTGTTACTGTTTATGCAATGGCTCGTCGGTCTCGGTATTCACTATTCACAGTGAAGTATGTTTAAAGTTCACTTCCTCCATTCATACAAAATATTCTTGATCAGCCAAAGTTTTTTGAAAACTGAATTGTTTTGCACAAATGCAAACAAAAATGGAAACGAGTTTGTAAAGAATCAGGAACTGAATACCACACGAGATACCGAGATACTAAGCAAGCTTTGACATGATTCTTCCAGTGTGGTTTTCTGGGAGATGTTTAAGGGTGACATGAGGAACCATTTCTTAAAGGTAAAACCACAAGGATTTTAAAGGTATTTTGCAAAATACCTCAACCATTAATGAATGTTCCTTTTGAAAACACTGCAGTGATTGAAGGTAGTTCTCCAAACTGAAGAAGGCGTTTTTAGATTAAGTGATAAGACCACTTTAAATAAATTCAATTGATTTTTTTGTGTGTGTGGATGCTGAAGAAAAGTTAGGGAAAACGCTACATTTGTTTAAATCTCCTTCCCTTGTCTTCACTTTCTAAATAGGTTCCCTGTATCTGTTCACCTCTAAGCCCAATTAAATTCAAGGGCAGCAGATCACAAAAGCTAATGCTACTTTCTACTCTGTGTGGCAAGAAAATCAGCAGAAAGTAGCTCAAGTTTTGCTTTTCTTTGCTAGATAAGACTACAGATGTCATCTGGATGCTAATTGGAGTCATTGTACAATCATGTTAGATGCCCTGTTCTCATTCAATATTGTGGCAGGTAACAGAGTACCTGTGTTCTTCCAGAAAGGATCAATGACACAAAGGTAGTTTTCTGCTGAACGGAGAAAACAGACAATTAGAAAATCACTATTTGTATTCAATTTCTGTTTACACTGGTTGACCACATCTCTTGCAAGCCCGCATTTCTCTCTAGCTTCAGAAATACACAAATATATCAGCACCAGAAGTCTCCTCTCGTTTTACTTTGCAATTCAGGAATGCTTTATTAATCAACACAAGATGCATTCATTGAACTGGATTAATCCTGCATAAGTAATTTTGAAATTTCCTGCTGAAGTTATTTTTCATTTCTGGGAACAAATCATTTATTTGGATTTTCATATATCAGGATCACAGAGATTTGCCACAGTCAGATTTTAATTTTAGTTACATCTGAGCTGGCTTATATATTAGGGCACATAGTTTTGCATGAGAGCATCTTCTAAAATCTGTAATTGGTGTGGAACACTGACATGCACAGAATACATCTGACAAGGTCCAGAGAGTTAGGTTCAGTTTCGCTGATCAACATCTATGCTGCAGATTAACTGAATCTTTTATGGCATTACAAGCCCTCCAGAATTCATTAGTGTACTTTCCCTTCCCGCTAACCACTCTGACCTCCAGCGCTGCCGTCGCTGCTTCCTTGGGCTGGACCTGAGAGGCTGAAACACTGACTCTCTTCTGCTGCTGCACTAACAACAGAAATGGGAACGTGGATCTTTTAAACTGCTCAGGAGTGTGTATGTTGGCAATTACCGTCTTGGCCTCTTTAGCACCGTTTGGGATTTCCGTCTCCTTTGTCTGCACCCAGAAAGCTCCATTTAAATTGAAACATGGTCTGTCCCTTAAAATCAAGAGAGCTAGAGCACTATATTGACGAGTGATTATAATACAATACAAACCGGTGTATACATAATGAGGTTTGGCATGGATTTTTCTCAGAAACTGGCTCACAGATGCAGCTAGCACAGTAAATCACTGGATTAAAAGCAGGGAGGGGGACAAAAACGTGAAGGGAAGCAATGCCAGCTTTTGGGGCGTGGGTGCACAGTACCTTTGAAGATAATGCTAAAATCAATGAAAAGTGTATTTCTGAAATGCCATCTTTGCTCTCCTTAAGGGCACCCGTATGAGTTGCAAGTCTGCAGCAAGCCAGCCTTCTCATGCTTCTTGGGCAGTGGATGGGACCACAGCTCAGCACCAGGGAAATAGCTCCATTCACTGGTCTGTTGTTTTCCATGCCCAGCTCCACAAAAGTACCTAGGCAAGTTTGTCATGCTGAGGACAAAGAGGAGAAGATTAATGTTTAGCAGGAAGGACAGCAGAGAAGAACAGAGAAACAATCCAGCTGTCCAGCTTCCAAAGACGACTCTCATCTGTGAATCAGAAATGGAGAAGATGCATCCCTCCAGCCCAGTGGGGACTGGGACTTGTGACCCATCTGCTCTTCTTCTGCTTCTCACCACTGGCTGTGGTTGGGTGCTTGCCACAGCGCAGACAGGGCAGAGAGGTTGCTGCTGGGGCATCTCTCATGATTTCTGTTGTGCTGAAGTCCGTGCATTGAAAGCTTGAACATTGTAACACCTAAGCACTCTGCTGATTTGATCCTTCTGCTTGACAGCTAGACCACTGGAAATGATGAAGAAAACAGAAGTGATACCATCACCAAGCGCTGATTTAGTTTCACATTTATTTCATGTCCTCTTTTACTCCATTTTCTCATGTTTCTCTTCTGCTCTTTCCATCGCCTCTCCTGCCATTTCTTTCCAGGCTTGGTCTGATGTGCGCTCCTCAGAAACTATCTTTGCCTCCCTCGTTACTCCAGCCCTTACTTTCCCTGTGCCCTTGATCCACAAGAACTTCTCACTTTCTCCTCTTGCACACTCTCATTTTCGTTTTTTTCCTTTCATTCTTACCTCTTCCTTCTCGCTTCATTCCCTTCCTTTCTAAATCATCTCTCTGCTCACTGCTTCCAGCTTCTCCTCTTCCTTCTTCTCCTGCCTTACTTTAAAAAAATATGCATACATCTCCCTTCCTTCCTTTCTCGTCTGAAATAAATGTATTAATGAAACAGTCCTATTCATTGTGCTATTTTACTGTAGTTGCTGCTGGATCGCCTTTTCCTTCCTCATAAAAGATCTGAACAGGACTGATCGCCTCTCGTTAGACCAGGCTCTTTCATGGCGCCCTCAGCCACCCCTCAGCACAGCTCACACTGTATAAGCATGGGGGTCAGGGACCGCCTTTTTGTTTGCTCAGCGCACCCGCTTGGTTTGCATAGGAAGGGTCTGGTCCCTGACAAAGGTTGGTAGGCAGGAATAAGTAATACATGTAGTACAGTCACTGGTACTGACAATGATTCTGCTTCCTGGTAGAACCCCTGCCTTTCCCTTGTCCTCTCAGCCTGGCAATACCTCTTGTTCCCACTCCTGCGCAGCCCCGGCAGCACTTCCACTCCAAGAACGGAAACACCCATAGTTAGAAGGGTCAATCACCACAGGAGGAACATTTTGAAGAGGGAAGAAACTGCCACAACTAGCTTTAAATTCCCCAAAGCAAGACTGCATGTAACCGGGCAGTGTCCTTTTCACTTCTCTTACCATGGGATGGAGGAACGGGCTGAGCAGCGCAAGCCAGAAGCATGTCACAGGCACATGATCGCATTGGTAGGCTTCCGAGATCCAACCCTGCCCTGCCTGTAGGCATGCAGGGGGGGACTTTCGCTGCTGGAAGCACAGGCCAGGCACGTGCGCTCAAGGGAAGACTCTGACTCGCAACATTTTACTGCGTCGCTGCATTCACAAGCACTGAGTAATGACACTTGGAGAACAATAAGGCTGTTATGTACGGCCACAAAATAAAAGAAGTTTACGCATCTACATGATAAAAAAAGTTCCAAAGAATTTAATGTAGATATTATTTATACATACATTTTATAAGTAGGAATATGGCAGACAGTTGAATTAGTACATAAAGTTTTATTTAAAGTTTCCCCCCTACAAGCAAGCTTCATTTACACAGTCTAGTACTGTACAAAATTTACATCCTTTGTGTGTCTTATTCAGTTAGCACTTTCCTTGGTCATGCCTTCCTGAAAGATAGAAAGATTTACATACAGTCCTCATAAATCTTTAAATTATCTTGGTAAAAAAAAAGAACCACTTAAAAGGACAACAAATATCCTTTAGAAATGGTACATTTTAGTAGAGATAGGTGACAGTCAGTGTTTAATGGCAGACCTTATTCTGATCTTAAATGTCATTCACGGCTTCCTCATTTAGTATCCTAACAGTTTCCTTTCTATATATATTTATATTTATATACTTTCAACAGGAAAGGAAAAAAAAAAGTAATGATTGCACCAAGTATATTTTACAAGGGATCCCTTGGATCTGAACAATATAAATAAATACAAAACCAACTAAGATTGCACTATATAGTAGAAATGGATTGAGATTTCAGGATATACACTCCACCTTTATGAGTTCCTTAGTGATGCTCACTGGAAAACTCCCCAACGGCACATTCAAATATTAGCATCTTCAGGTAATTATTTTGTTTAAACAATTTTTTTCCGGGCGTGCAGCTACCTCATCAATTGGGTTATTGCATTTGTATGGTATCAGTCTTTACTGCATTACTCCCGATTTTACAACTGTGTAATTCTGCTGCAAGCAAGGGAGTTGCACTGCAATAAAACTGGACTGATGCCAGAGAGAAACAGTCCCATGGTATTTGCTCTCCATTATTTATATTGCTCTCAAGCTTCAATATATAGTGTAATTTCTGTGTACATTCGCCCTCTTTCTATTTTGCAAAGCAAATAATGAATTCTTCCTCCCATCTATTGCCTCTGCAGCAGAAACCAACCTCCAGTAGTTGCCTGCTCCTTGGTTAATGCACTAGCATTAAGTCCTATCATGAAAGATAGGTGCAGGCTTGAAATGAAAGATCTGAGTCTCCTTTGCCTTTTATCTGATGCAGCCAGTTACAACTAGGCAAATTATAAGGGCAGATTCTTAGCTGACATAAAGCAAATACATCCACTGGCTTCAATGCAGCGACGTCAGTTTATACCAGCGAAGAGGACAGCCCTGAGGGTAATGGATGCAGCACCAGTAAACCACAATGGAAGAGTTACGCACATGCTCTTCTGAGTTGCAGACAATTGTGTTAACTGCAAGATGGTGAAGAATCAGGCTTAGATTTTGTCACTGCTTTTGCAAAGCCAGGACAGAAAGACATAAGGTGAAAATATGGACAGCCTGATTTGTGCAAGCAACTATGAGTTCATGAAGCAAGTACTAAATGCTACTGGTCCCACGTGGTAACATTCTGAACTCGCTTTGCAATGTGTAAATAATTATGCAGGCTATAAGGCAGTGGAAAGTCTAGCCTCATATTACTTCGGATCAATAGTAGAAGTCTTTCAGAGAACGTTTTAAGATCAACCACGCAGGAGTATTTTAACCACTTACCAGTGTCTTTCCAAAATTGCGTATAATCATTTAAGAGTCCAAAGTAATACATTTATAGTTAAATGCAGTCGTCTTGTCTTTGGAAGCAACTAGCATGGATGCTCCTATCTAACACGTTAGTGAAAAGTAAGTACGGGTTCTGGTGCTTCGTTAAGTGGCCATAGAAATAACTTACTTTACGAACCCAGAATTTCAGGTGTAGGACCAAATTGCTGTTATACTAATGTAAAAACAGTCATTCCATGTGATTTCAGTGGAATGACTCCGACTTTACACAGGCGTGATTAGAAGAATTTGATCCTAATCCCTAAGCTGCTATTGCAAGAAGTGCTCTGTAAAGCATGGCTTTCATTGTAGTCTGCTTTCCGCTGCACTTACACGTGGGGACTTTGAAGGCAGAGCATATTAGATGCCAAGCTGTGCAAAAACTGAATGATATTTCTTTACCTTTTATAATCTTCTGATGCTGTGTTGCTTGCAGAGCATGTGAAGTAGCTGTAGGTTAGGATTACAGAGGAGGAGACAATTCTGCAATGCAGTGTGAGCTTTTCACTATCTGAATTCTGAAGCATTCATGAAAACAACATCCTCATGACTTCAACACAGATCACATGCAGGTAGATACAATGCACAATACTGATCTTGTCTCTTCAGGCTGTATTTGAACATTTAGCCTTCATTTTTTTTAAAGTTAAATTTGACGTGAGGAATATCTCTGCAGCAGGAAAAAGTTAAAATCAGTCTGAAATGGCAGTCTGTCAGCATGTCACGTTCGGTGTGTTTTAGCTGCTTGCTTCGTAAGACACCGGCATCTATCTGAGATGGGACAACACTTGGTTTTTGTTTTCTTTTAGTTTGCTCCTAAAGCATAAATATGGACTAAGGGGTCAATTATGGTGGCTTTGTTTTAACAGGAATCCTGTTCTAATAAAATATTTACGTCACCCGTCATCATTTTCCCAAATGCAATCAGTGTTCATGTCAGTGCTCCTTGACTATCATTTGTTGTATGGTACACAGGCTGGCAATATGACAGTTGAACAAGCAGGTCCTGCAAGTGGCTCAGCAACATCTCCTTCTAGTTCTGTCCAAGTGCCTTTCTCAGGACTATAGCAAATAGTAGAAGATTTGTAAGCTCCCTGTGATAAAACAAAAAGTTGTATTAAATGTGGCCTGAGTTAAATCCAAGTCACACATCAGCTTTAAAGACCAAAAGCCACTTCTTTTCCAAAGTGACTCATGGTTTTGGACCCTAACTTAGGAGCCCTTCAAGAAGTTTCATTTTCATATGGGCTGAGCACCCAGCCTCTGCAAATCACGCTTCTTTACAAGCACCCTATAAGCAGAGCTATAGGCATGCAATCCTGTCAATCACTTTTGCCAAATTACATCTGATTTTTATATTACTCCATATCAATGAATACAATCTGATAATAACTCATCTAAATAGAAAAGCACAAAGGTGAAAAAATAATCCATGTTCTCCTCAAGTCGAAAGCCAAACCAAAAGCAGTCCCTGCAGCTACTTCATCCCTCGTCTCCTCTCAATCCCATTTGAGCAATATACAGATTGGCCGCAAGAGCTCAGAAGGAATGGAAGGGTCACTGTAGAAAGCAGATACACACCATACTCCAGCTGTAGCCTCCTACAAGGTAAATACTGTCATCAAGGACTGCGCAGCCAGGGCCACTGCGACCCTCCAGAATAGGAGTCTGGAGGATATTCCACTGGTCGCCTTTTGGATCATAGCATTCCACAAGCATTACGTCGAGATGGGAGAAACCTGGATAAGGGCATTGAGAAAGGAGAATGTGCGTTATGACATACTGTTTATTATTTGTTTTACTGTTAAATTTATTAAAGTTCTAATTATATTATTACAATTATAACATCACTGTTAAACTTTCTTCTATAAAATATTGCCATATACACTTAAGCCATCTTCTGGAACATTAATGTCCCGTTATTTCAGTTCAAATAAATCTGCTGAAAGCTTTTACCATTAGTTCTACAGTCTTCTACAAGTCAGAAATACATATAAAACCTGAACAGATCAGAAAGTAACAGTAATAACCTATCAATGATGAAAGCAGATTCAAGCAATATTGCTCCTCATCTATCAGTGCTAACGCAAGTTTGAACGTGTACAAAATGACTGTCCTGGCAGTCTTTCGCAATGGTCAGCAGATCTAACCTATTCAAAAGCCAACAGATTAAACCTCGCTCAGAAATCAATGCCTAACAAGTCAAGGTAGACCTTCAACAACTGATGCCACTTGGTTCCAGAGGGACAAGGTGCTTAGCATGACGGACACGATGTTCAGGACCGGCTTCAATTTTCATGACAATTTAAGATGTACTCTAAGCAAGAAGCTGTGGTGGGACAAATTCTTAAAGGCGACAGAAAATGTAGCCAAGAAAAACGGTGGTCCCATCCCTTCCTGACAGACCAAAAAAGGCTCCATGCGACTACTACTTTGTAATCACCAAAGGGCAGATGGGTCTCAGCTCAAGACTCACAAGTTGTATCAATTAAGTGAGGTTAACACAGACACAGAACCCAGGAGTCCTGGTTCTTGCTCCAACATTTAGACATTTCCCTATCTCAAACTACCTTCTTTTTATCAGACCATCACAGTAAAATTATGGCCTTCTTAATATGCTGGGATGCCTTACTTGAAACTACTGTCTCCTCCATCAAGGTACGACAGAAAAGAGAAGTTAGATTTTCTGGAAAAGGGCATTTGGTGCTATTGGTACTTCACAATGATGCTGCTTGTAAGAGTACTATTTATCTAAGGAATGAAGAGCTATGATGAAATAATTTTTCATTGCTGTAAAGTTTTCAAGGGGCCATAGAAAGGCCACTGCAGTGTGCCCAGAATCTGTCAAAAGCTCCGTAATAAACTGCAATATGCACACGGCTAGCTGTGATACGGTAAATGCAGTGCTGACGCTAGCATACACATCCAGCTTCACAAAGGAGGGCTTTGCCGTGGAGCCCTGCTATTCCCACCCAGTTGGAGAATTTGTAGCATTTCATCCACATTTCAGTCCCTTCCCTCCTCCCTTCTTGCAGTTCCTCCTTTTGTTTCATTGTACAGAAGAAACCAGTTTTCCAAAAAACACTGCTACCAGACAGCTGGCGGCTCTCCAGATGCCTGGATGTTAAACACCTCTCACAACAGCAAGCAATTCATACATAACAAAGGCACCTAGGGCAACAGTTGTAGAGGCAAAAATGCGATGTTTATTAGAGGTTCTTTCTTTCCCAGAGGATGGTAGGTGAAATTAGATTAAAAAAAAGAAAAGGAGAAGGCAGGATGGAAGCAATTCAAGCCTACGCAAACCAAAGCACGTGCTTTAGCTATAGGAGAGGTGTGACAGGTTGACTTCTACTTTAGAAGGAGAAAAAGTCAACACTGTGGAGCTCTGCAAGCTCTACAACAAGTGCAGTCCAGGAACACCCATCATAACTGGGGCTGGGGAGCGGAGGCGCAGCAGCCCTGCACCTGGCTGCAGGGGTTTATGCACCAGTACCATTTACCAGCAAAAATTCACATCTGAGACTTTGTCCCCTACATGCTCCATGGGCATCCAGATCTTCAAAAGCAGCATGTGGCTTCAGAGTCTCACAGGGACTTGGGTGTTGGAGTCATCCAGGCACATGGCCCGGTGTTACTGGCAGTTAACATCACTTTTTCATTTGCATTACCATTTTCTCTTTTGTTGTTGTGAGGCTTTTTATTTTTTTTTAAGCAAGAAAGAAGAAAGAAAAAAAAAAGGGAATACAAACTGTCAAATATTGTCAGGGGACAAAGGAGCAGGAGCTGTGCTTTTTGTCTAAGTGGCTGGATTAAGCAGAATCTCTTTAGCGGTAATAACAACCGCATGTAGGTATTAAGACAAAAATACCAGGTGCCTAAGCAGTAGTTATTTTAGTATGAGACCTTTTCAAAAGATGAAAACAAGAGACCTCTAAAAAGAATTATAATTAACAAGCTACATTTGATACTAAAAAGGGGTCTAAAGAGCCTAGTCCTAATATTTAATGGCTGGAGTTTGTTTTTTTTTTTTTCTCTCTTCATTAAATCAGGAGCTTGTTTTTGTGTGCTGCTCTGAATAAAGCTCTCTCTAACTGCACATTTTGGAAAATGATTTACAGAGGAAAATATTGCTGGTACTTTCGGGTCAAAGAATAATCTGTTTGTTTCATTGAATTCTTGGTAATGACAAATTGTCCATGCCTTTGAGTAATGGAAGCTCCCATTTTTATTATCTAAAGCATTCATTACTCATATATTTAATGTACTGTTATAATTTTAAAATAATTTGCATAAAATGTTTTTAAAATTGCTGGCTCAAGTGTCCTGTTAAATTGTGTTGCCTGGTTTTTAATGTATTTAACAATGACTGTCTAACAAAAATATTCTTTATCAGGAGACAGGGGACACTGAAATGCTTTTTCGCTATTAAAAATGTGACCTTTCAAATGGTTTCCTCCAATTGCATACAGTCGATCATTCATTACAGCCAAAGTGTGGATTGCTCGCTTTGTGTTCATGTCCTGTTTTCGGGCCCAGACGTCCATCACAGGGTCATAGCAGTACAGCCAGGGGACATATTCTCCATTGTGAACACCTCCTGCAAAGTAAATACACCTCTGTTAATTAACGTCGATAAAGACATTGTGCTGCAGCAGGAATTTATCTCTATGATTTTGGGTTCTGGGGTTTTTCTTGTTGTTGTTTTGGGGTTGGGTTTTTTTTTTGTTATATATAGCAGGAATTATAAAAGACACTGGCCTGAAATATATATCTTGCCATTGTGAACAGCTCCTGCATGGGCTGCCAAAGGTTGTGGTAACGAAGACACGTAACGCCACTCGTTTGTCTCCAGATTGTAGCACTCCACACTGGACAAGTAGCCAGTTTCATTTCTTCCCCCGATTACATACAAGTTCTTGTCAAGGCGACAGGCGTAGAAACTGGCTCTCCTGGAGGACAGGGCAGAACAAAACAAAAGAAGCCAACAACAAACCAATTAGCCACGTCAACCATGTTTTTTTCCTCTCCAGTTGACTCCCTGAACTAAGATAGCTGCTCCTTCAAATGCTACTTCAGAGAGAAGTATCCAGGAGCTTCGCATGCTTATAGCTATCCTAGAGACTGTGGCTGCTTTGCTAATCAAATACGTGCTCCACATCAAATAAATACTTCATTTTTGGTGTCAAAACAATTAAGCACACATAAACCTGGCAGAAAATACCCCTTTTCAAAGCTGTTTGTTGCTTCTTCACACCCGTGAAAGATAAAAAGGTGCTCATTAATGTTTGGGGCATTACCTTGTACGGGATATAACAACTCAGTAAGACAAAGTGAAAAATGAGGTAGATAATGTAACAATAATAAATTATCTTGACATTCACTTTCTTTATGGTCCTTCAAGGGTCATTGTTCCCAATTTACTAAGAGAACCACATCATCAAAATTTTTCTTCAATTATCATTTTTTTCTTCTTTCTGCAGTACTGCAAATAGAACAACTTTCCCTACGCTAGGCACAATATCACATTTCCACCCTTTAACTCAAAAGAGGTCTGTCTCCATCCAACTAACTCTGAGAAAAGTTTGAGCCACCTGTCCGCTTTCACATGCAACTCAGGTATGCAGGAAAATAATTACTTTTTCTGGTCAGGACTGCTTGGCATATACTAGTTCGTCTTCCGTGTGCCTCCAAAATTAATGGTGAGTGTCTGCTGCCGAAGTAAAAATAGACCAGTAGACAATTTTGGGACACCCTGTTTGCTGTAACCCATTTTCAGGGAGAGCTCCCTGCATTATTCAGCAGCAGGAAGGTTTACTAGAGTAGAGGCTTCTAATTTTAAGCTGCAATGATATGAGAAAGAAAACTGCAAAAGAGCACAGCGAGGCTAGGATGAAGACCTGTACAAAATGTTGAACAGTAAGAACTGTCAGTCCCAAACCTCAAATTTTCTCCTGGGTGAAACCGGACTGGCGTGTGCCCAGAGACAGGCAGGCAGGTCAAGCACGGCAAGGTCCAGCTCTGACAGCTCCTGCAAAGCAGGCACGCTGGAGTGTTGCTGCAGCTTGCCAAACCTCGCTCTGTGGCTGACACAATGTATTCCGGTTCCTGCCTGGGCACCCGAATTTGAATCCAGGAGCGGCTGCATATTGCACTCCTGAAGCTCATGGTAAATCTTGGGGGCTTGACGGTCACTTGAGAGCATCAAGGGCTTGATCCTGCAGACCAGTGCAAGGCATTCAGGATGAGCGGTGGTCCACGTACAGAGCACAACACCCTGCAATTTAGATCTCTGCTATATCCCAACTCCTCCGCAGGCTTCCCTATAGTCATCACGACCAGGTGAGCTAGCAAAGCCTGGTGCGCTGTGTCTCTAACCTGCCACCTAGCAAGACATGCTTTCAGGAGCATTTCCTTCAGTGAAGGCACAAATAAGGTCTCTCTCCTTTACCCAGCTGCCTATTTTCACAAAATCTGTAATATGCTTTAACATTTTGGAAACATCTCCCTCTTTGTCAAATGTGGCTGAGACTGGCTGGTGGTTTGCAAGTTGGAGGAGAGGTCAGGCAGACACGGAGATACAGCCATGGAAACAGCAGGGCTCGCTGGGCATTCAGGGAGAGACCTGATGCAACACTGCCCATTTCTGGCCTTACTTTTTGGATTTGGTGCCAGCTGAGAAGGCTCCTCACCCGCCAGCACCTCCTATGTCTTTGCTTTCACCTTGCCTGCACATGGGCAACTTGGATGGTGCGAGACAGCACCCCTTATTGAGTGGGAGTGGGAACACCACCACAGGGATAAGGCTACTGAAAAAAAAAGATGCAAATAGGAGGACAGGAATACTGCTAAGTGCCTCCAGCTCAACTGACGGATTAAATAAGACCATTTAATTTATCTGTCAATGGGCAGATAGAAGCTGATGGCATATATTGCTCTGCATGGTCGGGCAGCAAATTGTGCATCTATGTTTTTAGCCTGATTTTCTATGGAAACAAAGCTTATTTGATTACACTGTACGTGTATCCATGTCTGCCTGAGCGTTGTCTCCTCAACAAAAACCTGCTGGCTGACTTCATTCTGATTTGACAGAGGGTATAGGTGTTAGAGGCAATCAAGTGCCTACATGCTTCTTGCGAGTATGTGACAAGCCAGAGGCAAGACAGCCTGTAGTGGCCCCAAAAGTAGAAAAAGCTGCAGAGGTCACATCCTATTAGACATCAGAGAGCTTGCACAGACGGGCACACGTTCTTCGAACCTCCTGTGTCCGGCAGCTGCAAGGCAAAGACCCACAGGGTGCCCGTCATCAATGCTTGGGGTGCATGAGCATCCGCTCGTCTGTCCTCGTGCACCTCCTCTGACAAACCCATTAACGAACTGCCCTCACTGGGGTTTTCTTAGGTTAGGTTTAATAAACACAGGTAGGTATAACTTGCAGGCATTACTGTTTTAACTGGGATTTCATTGACACTGTTCTGTACGTGTACTCCTGGTTTCATCCACACAGTGTCACTATAAGGAGCAAAAATGAAAGCATCAGCATGCTTCACTCTTCTGCTTGGATCTGAATATTCACTCAGTGGCTCCTGCCACAAATATTTTAAGCTTCTTGGTTTTTTACTTTTCAGTGATACAGTGTGTAAGGGGCATGCTGTTAAGTGATGACTTTTTAAACTGCTGTAAAATATGATTCAGATTAAAATGTAATACAGCAATCTTTGCACAACAACTTTCCCCACAAAACTGGGAAGACACTATCCATTCTAATCAGATAACTGGAATGCACCTCAGGATCTGAATACGGACGATAAGCCAATTATTTTGAGGTTTTCTTCAGGACTTGCAAGTACTCGGCATTCCCTGGTCTCCGAAATGCTTTTCCTTCACATCCCTTCACTCAACAATCAACCCAACTAATTTATTCTCCTAAGTACACACACATAAAAGGGAAGAATTTCTCTCCGATTTCCACAGATGATGAGTTTATGCCCTGAAACAAGAAATACAACCACCAGTCTGAGTTTTAAAACCACCAATGCTATTACTGATCATCGCAATATCCGTACCTGATTTCAGAGTCACTTTTAGAGCGCATGCTTTGCTTTTTAAAAACTAAAGTCATCTTAATAAGGGTTAACATTACTATTATTGAAGTCAAAGACTAAAATGAAACATGAAATTGTTATGTCTGTTTTTCTGTGGCTTCTTTTCTCAGTTCACTCAGCCTCAGTGAGGATGCTGACCTGCTTGCTTCCACTTGTGCTTCTTCAGGCCCTGCTACAATGCTGTGTTTTCTGCTGGTCCTTAAACAAAAACTTTTAACTTGGATTGTAAGAAAAACAAAGATGTTTTAAATGTTACTATGTTCCACACACCTTGCCCAGCTCTGGGCTGAGCTGGCATGATGCAACAGTACTGACTGAGGTGTCCAGCTGAGGTTCATGCCACAAGTTCAGATACGTCTACTACAAAGACCATTCCTTCAGTAAGCACGTTAGTCTAACTGAACTGTTCTCCAAAAGGCATCCCATTGTTATTGCCTCATCAGGCAGACGTCTATTTCAAAAGCTGATGAGTCATTTGCTGATTCTCTAAACAACACACGCCTGAAAATAGTACATACTTTTCAAAAGCGTGTATCTTTGAGATGTTCTTCAAATGAAAAGAAACCAAACTTGGCTTTAAAGAAAATACAGATGGCTCTGAATCTGGAACAGGATTAGACTTTTCTTTGTAGCTCATACAGTAAAATCAATCAGATATGGATTTTAGCATATGAGATAGAAGTTTACTCATCAAATATTTCATCCAGATTTTCAACTTGAGAATATACTGCCTGTGAATGAGACCCACATTTACCTGGCAGTCATTTCAAAGGAGCTATTATAGTCTATCCAGCCAATTATTCTCAGACTAAAATTCCTAAGTAGGTTTTGACTTGATGGACCATAATGACTCAGAAAAACCCATTAAACAGTCTGTCTTGTCAATGGTGCCTGCATTATGCCAGCAGAGACAGGGCGTGACCCTGCACTCCTAGGGGGGAAAAATAGCCTGTTGACTTTAATGGGAACTTTATCTGGCTAAAGGAGCTGGGAAAGGAGACTGCGTAACAGCTCTCTCTTGTTTGTATGATCTTCTAAAAACTGGGACAGAGCCTACTTTTAAAGGCTGCAACAACTCTGAGGAAGTCATTAGGAATGAGCAAATAAACCACTGAAAACATTTTAGATAGTCATTTGAAAATCCCTGTTTTCCAACTACAGCCCCAATGCTTAGGAGCCTTTATAGACAAATAATGGGCAAGCTTATGAGTTATGTATCCTGAACAAAAGAGGTGACAATTAACATCGTCGTACTACAGCCCCTTGCAGAAGGAACTATGTATGAGTGGACCATTACATTTAAATAACACTGTAAAGCGCTGAGATGCTTATGCATTACAGTTTATTACTGGGGAGCTGCTAAGCCATCACAATGTGCCGCAGAGTTTCTAACTCTTGGTTGAAGGCGGCAGCTTCCACCAGATCACAAGGCAAGTCATATTCAGCACCTGCGATTATAAACTGATCTTCTGGTGAAACACAACTGGCCACTGTAGAGGTGGAAATACTCCTACTGTCTGCTTTCTCCAACCCTCAACTACCTACTTCTGCTTTCTGAGGTTTGTCAGACAAACAAATTAAACCGTTCAGCCAGCCGCACATGCCCCTCAAGAGTTCTGCTGGCAGATACACAGAGGGCCTAACGAGGACACAGATTAGGCTCCACAGAAGAGCTTCAGGCTCCCTACAAACACTAGTCAGCCTCCCGGTTCACTGAGGATGACTGGCATGGCGATGTGCAATCTCACGCACACCTCCTGTCTTGCCCAGACCAACACCTGAGCTGGTGGTGACTCAGTCTGGGGAGCGGAACCAGAGGGGAAGGCGTCCCTCTACTTTAAGGCAAATAACCCAGTTGAGGGGTTGCCCCACAGTGCTGGAGGGAGGGAGAAGCCAGAGACTATGATGAATTGTGGTCTCTTCTTATCTCTTTATATGGCTAATTTTATCAGTTCACTCAGCTCCAACAATGAATCTCCTCAGATCTGTTCCGCTTGTGCTTTTTCATGCAGTGGTACAAGGCAGTATTTTCTGGTGACGAGCATCGCACGTGGGCCTGCATATGGACTTAGGCCAATCACACTGAATCCTGTTAAGAAACTCTACAGACTGACATTTTACCTCTGAAAATTTGAAAGGACAGCCATATTTCCATGCATCTCATAATACACACCTTGAATCACAAGGTTGCACCGAGTTCAATATATTTATGACTGCCAGACACCTGAACACTGGGGGCAGCCAACAAAAAAATAACTATAATACTGACAGGACATGGAATAAGGAGACGTGTCTGAGGAAGGTGGTGTGAGATCTCTTGTACATCAGATCTATGAGAAGATGAGTGTTGAACTGAAGGATGGACATTGAATGCTCTTTCATAAAACAACATTATAACATTGGATCTTCTGCCTTTTGAGATTCTTCCTAGGAAACACGCATCATTCAGTTCAGGTTTGGGGGACTTTTTACCTGCGAAGGTAGGATTTGGGATCCAGAGTTAAGTTTACGCCATCTTTACCAGTCATTGTTCAAGTCTACATGCACCTTTGCTCTTCAGTACACAGTTAAGACTAAAATGTATGCTACTCTAATATGCATTAGCTGACACCAACTTCACTCAAAGACCACCTAGGATTAAGAGTCCTCTGACAAGGTGAGTCATGTTGAGGAGAGGTCTTTATGGCTGCCGTGGTTAAACAGGATAGGGTGAACACGTGAAGGTTTCAGTTCCCTATAAGATATCTGCCTAGACTGCTATTTACTGGAAACTCATCATGACGCTTCAGTCAGGGAACACGACAGGACACTATGAAGACTTCAGAAAAATCCTTCAGACTGTACTCAGGTAACCAGTAATTGCACCAAGTCCATGGTTATTTTGCATGAGTTAGCACTCCAGGATTTGGCATCTGGAGTTGTGAAATTGGAAAGTTTAAAAAAATTAGGAGACAAATGGGACGCAACTGCATGCTGCAGTTTTATCTCAGTATTTTCAATGCTTCTGTAGGCCTCCTTACTCCCAGAACCAAGACAAACTCCAGCTGCTCCTAGGATGATAAAACATATATTGAACAACATGTAGTAGCAGGTTTTTACCTCTCTTGCATGGGTGGAAGTTGTATCCAGCTGTTAAACCTGGGATCGTATCGGCTAACAAAGTTTGTACTGTGTTTCCCTGTAAAGATAGATTATTTTGACACTCAGCTGTTTGTTTCATGTATTTAACATCATGATTGTAATATATATTACATATACTTCACAAGTTGACAGCTTTTATGAAGGGTTCCCCCTTTTACAACAATGTATGATTACACTATGTGTACAGTAATAATTCAACAAATGGGGCACTACAAGGTTTGAATTAGCAACTGTTAGCAGTAAAAGCAGATAAGAGATTATTCTTGCTTTCTGTAATAAGATCTTGAAAACGTGTATTTAAATTTACTTATAGATGCTGTGGTACTTTCATAGCCACAATAAATCATAGCACTAAACAAAATTACTGCCCAAAAGAGGGCATCCCCACGGTATTTTTATGACTAGAGTATTCTGTGTCAGGTAAAAAAATCAAAGGGAGAACATATGCTTTTCTTTCTCCTCACATCATCTCTGTGTGGAACATGGTAAAAAAATCTTGTGCAAATAACCAGGAGCTGCATAAGCCATCAGCATGGGGTATGCAGTGTTTGCACTAGATGGTTTATTCTACCATGTACTTTCAGTGTTAAGTTAGAAGGAATTACACATGTGCATCGAAGGGGGAATACACTCTTTGAGTTTTATTCCAAGTGTGTTAGCTAAAATATGAAACATGAGCAACATACACCAGCTAACTAGCTTATCCCTGCTGTCAAGCCCAAGAACTGTATTCATGTCTTCACGATATTAAGATTTCACCTTATTTTACATGCAGATTGACATCAAAGCAAGAAAACTGAAGCAAGAGCGTGTATGGCAATTTCCTGTAACACCTGAGACTTCAACAGATGAGGATCTCAGAAACAGAAACCTTTGTTTACGTATGTGTGACTAAAAAATTGAATTAGAGGCTTCACAGGCCAGCAGAATAACCCAACTGCATAGGTCACAGTTCTATAAATGGTCACTGGGTATTCTACAAGGTGAATATTTTTGCATCGAAAAGCCTCTGTAGGATTGGCTCGCTTTGCTTGTTTCATTCCACACTTACTTCAGCATGTGTAAATAGACCATCAAGATTGTGGAGAATAACAATGACACAGCTAGAATTTATATTCCTAATAATTTAAGATCATGTTCTACAAGGAAACAGAGAAAGAAACCATGGTGACCACTTCGTCTGGAAGCAAACTCATTCCCTCGCTATATATAAGCCTGTTCTATATGAGAAGGGTAAAGCAGAAGACTGATGAATAATGCAGCATTTCCCTTCAAATCCAGTGTGGTGCCTAATGAGGACCAAAGCCCTTTATGCTGAGCACCACTCAAACGCATCCCAAGACATAGGGTGAGATCCCCATACACTAAGGGCAGCTGGTCATTTTGCCACTGGGTTTAGTGAAGCGAGGCTTTGTTCTTGGTCCCTCTCCAAATTCCTTTGGTCTATACAGACAATTTAGAAAAAGAGGCATTGAGAGCTACAGATTCAATAGACAGTAAAACAGCAACAGCAGGCATCTGACTGGCTCTAGGTCTCACTACTTAGGACATTTATTAATCTATTTCTATTTCAAAAAGCAGGATTTCAAAACAATGTAAATATTGATCATAAGTTTGGACTTCTAGTAGCAGTTTTTAATTCTGCTGTGTTCACTACACCTTTCAGAGTTACTGGGGACTTCAGTGGTCACTGGTTATATAGCAGCTTTTTAATTGTTGTCGTACAAACCTGTGATTTGGGGACCTTGGCCACCTAACATAACATGTCATATACATATTCACTACAAATACCACGTATGTAGAAGATTGTATAGCGCAGGGTAGAAAGAGAAGGGTTTAGTGAGACTAGAGAGGGAATACAGGATACAAAACTGGTCCCTTCACAGGAAGGGAGATGAAATCAAACTAGAACAGGCACAAATAAGAGCTACTAGAGTGACAGGAGGAACAGAAAGTTTACCTTACGGCAGGAGACAAAGAACTTGGCCTGCTGCACCTAGGAAAACAAAAGCTGAAAAGGAACAGGAGCGCTGTCTCTAATACATCAGAGGAACAAATCTCCAGGAGGGGAAAAACTATTAAGCTAAAGGCCAACTTTGGCATGAGAACAAGGTGATTTAGACAGTCGAAGAATACATTTTACTGGAAATTAGAATAAGGCTCCTAGTCATTTAGAGCAATTGGATTCTGTAACAGCTCTCCAACAGGAATAGTGGGGGCTAAAAATCCAACTGCTTTTTGAATGGAGGTTAGAAAATTTACAAAATGTGATGCCTGTGATGGCAGAAAAAGGACTTGATGACCCCACTTATGGGGCCTGGTGTAACTGGTTTGGCTCCAGTTTAAATTTGGACTTCAGTCTGAAGGAGAACTGTATCTATTAATTTGCCTGGCTTGTCAGTCAGGAGCCTGTCAGAACATAGAAAATGTGACAAGTGATCAGAAATCAGGATTAGAAATCAGGACAATGGGACAAAAGGAGGCACATGCTGCTCTCTGCTCTCTACAGGAAGGTCTTTGCAGCCATGCCAAAAGGTGAAGGGCTCTGAAGTTTACGAAGGTTGGTCTTAAATCCATGCCTGTGTTCTGCAATCTGCTCTCATCAAGAGTTTACTCAAGCGGGGATCCCTTGTGACTGGAAAGACATAGCCATAGGAGGATGTAAAAAAGTGAGAAAAAATGTCTCCTGTGCTCCCTAGGTTATCAGAAAGTCAAGAAGCAGCACGGAGGGGGCATGGGCACTCCTCAGGGTCCACCCAGCTTCTCAAGAATCTGCCGGTCTGATGTATGGTGCTCCTTCCATCGCCCCCATCTCAAGGATAATTCTGTCCACTGGAAAAACACCTGGCACATTCTCATTCAAATCAGAAGCCTTGTAATGCTCTGGCAAGACCATTCCAGCTAGGTCCCTCTGAAGCCCCTTCTGTGCTACGATGATAGCAGACAAAGGCCTTTACATAAATTCAGGTGGGTATATGCAAGCGGTTCCCGTGTAGCTGCACATTTAGACCAAATCAGTTCCAAGAAAGAACTAGCCCAGCAACAGCACAGGATGTAACTTATGATTTCAGGTTGACTTTTTGTGACAAGTAAGGTCCATTTCTCTCGGGATAAATTCATAAAGAGATCAGTATCAGCAAAGCTTTTATTCCTATCTTCTCTACAGAAAAATCACAGCACTGGTATTCCCAGAACAAGGAAGCTGTTAGACATCTTCAGCAACATCTTCAGCTCAGGAGCTGAACTAGGTGGCCTTAGACCTAAGGTACCATCCATGTCACGAACAGCTGTGCTCAACTCCTACCTACGATGCAGACTATGTACCCCTTCTAACAACTCTCCATCATGTTGCAACTCAGCTTCCACATCTTTAAATTGCAGGTAATTATACTTTTCTTTTATTCTTCATGTGACATGGCCATTTAATTATAAACTGCCTGGAACAAGGTCTGCCTCTTATTATCCATATGCCTACCACCAAGCACAACAGGGGCCCTCAGTTGTTGGATGTGGCTGATGCTCCTAATAATAATTGTCATTAATGATACCACGCTATCTCCTGGTTAATATAAAGGAGATTCAACAATAGAACTGAAGGGCTCTTCTCCTAAGGCATTTAGTGATATTTTTAAGTACACCGGAAATATGCTTATAGGGTGGACTGGATTGTTTGTCTCAAGTTTTAGGAAGTGAACAGATGTAACAATTTTCTATAATTTGGTTTAGTACAGATGCTGAAATGGGGCATTCACAATAAAATATATGCAGTATATGTAATTTCAGCTGGATCCTCTGGTGTTTTAAAGTAAAAATGTGTACCTGCAAGCTGTTTTATGGTTTCTCAGTCATAATTATCTCTGTTACACAGACTGCTACAACTACAACCCTTTCTTCGTGTGCAAGCTTTTTAACAATGTCTTGACAATTTTGTGAATTTTGCAAGGCATGGTATTCTCCTTTTGCTTTGCTCAGAAGCCTGTTAAATTGTTTAATTTCTCTTTGCGGTAAATTTATGAAGTAATCAAATCAAAGAAGGTAGCAGCAGATAATCTATATGAGAAGCTCTTGCACAAGACTGAAAAAAGGACCAGTTTAAGAATCTCAGAGTCTAGATAATTAACACATTAACAACTTTAGCTGCGAGTATCTGGTTTGACAATAGAAAAGAAGCATTCATCTACTGCAATTGCATTATTATATTATGACTGGAAGGAGACTGGAAATGAAGGTTAAAATTCTTAACAGCTGCTGCCTGGTGCATGCACTTGAAAGAGTCTGTTCTGCTGCCTGTGGCGTTTCTCAAGGGATGTGGGAGCTGATGAATGACGGAGATGCTAATGCTAAAGTACCAGATATTTATTACATCAATATTTAAAAGTAGCCTTTGCTAGGTTCAACAATTAGGCTGAGGGTCCTCGAAATCCCTTGCTACTGACTGCATTAGCTGACCTGACAGACAGACAGACACAGGAAGGCAATTGCTGCCTGTGCCTTTTAATATTCTATACATACCATTAGGGTTCCACTGGTCTTCTCCTCCCAGCACAAACAAGAAGTTTTCCACTTCCACGACACAGTGATGGGCGCTGTTATATGGCATAACTGGAAGTAAAGCAAGAATTCTTCGTCAGCTCAGGGCACTGATTCCATCAAGTATTTTCAAAGGTACAAAATACAACACTGGGATTAAATCTGTAGGAAATAATAGGGGAATGCATCACCCCAAGCATGTGAGTCCACTGAATTAGCAGCAAAGCCACTTTTTAGTAATCTTATGTTATTCAATCTTGCAAATAATTGAAGAAAAAAGCTGTAATTCTGGTCCCTCGGTGCTCCCATCCCCCCCACCAACTGCTGTATATGCCACTCTAAAAAAAACTTGTAAAAAGGGGTGAAATTGCCTGATATTTCCCTGAAAATAAGCAGATGCTAGGAATCCTAGTATGCTAGGAAACATTAAAAGAACCTCAGCCCAGCTTTGTTCTGCTGGCAATGTTTCCACAAGAAGAGTCAGTGTGTTCAGTAGCTCTCTATTACACAGCAATGAACAAGCTGCATTTCCATACAGTTTTAAGTTTTTAAATTAAGGTCCTGCTGATTTAATGCCTTTTCCAAATGTATACGCTTAATTTCCTGTACAATGTCATTAGCAGCACAACCACACATTTTCTATTCATCTAATCAGGAAGCCCTTTGTTAACAAAGATCAAAACTATGGCATTAGGTTTGCAATATCCCTTTTCTTTGGAGGTGTTGGGATTACTGTGGATCAACTACAGTCGCAATAATACATTTTTTTAAATTTACATTTTCCACTGCAAGTAATAAGACACGGAAATAAGGGCTTATACATACATAATATGTACATATTATTGTGGTGTGCCATACAGCACTACTGTGGTATTATATGGTAAATGTAAACTTACACAGCATTAGTTATCATACCACATAGAGTAGTTTTGGCCCAGTGACACCAGTAGGAAAAATGATGTCCTTGTTCAGCTCATCATATGGGCACCTTAAATCTAGGTGAGGACAAATGGGGAGGTGATGTGCATGTACAGGCAGGGAACTTATTGCTTGACACGGATCAACAGAGCACTTAGGAAACCAGTGCAGTGGGAAATCAATATGACTCAGGGCCAGCTCTTACTTTGTGCTCTTTTGCCAATGCCAAAAAAAAAAAAAAAAAGAGGCAGCCTATCTCACACTTGGATTATTTTGGGTGATATATCTCTCATTTCATTTGTTTTATTATCTTTTATTTTTCTCAGAATGCAGTTGTGCAGTATAGCATATGCAAATAATAATAATAAGAAATACGCACAGCTTTGTTATTTAGGACACATTTTCTTAAAGATCAAGTGGGCTCATTTAAGCTTCTTACTCAAGTTTTTGCCAAGGCAATGATGAATAAGTAAGGTACGTTTTTAGTTTCTAGTAAAGGTCGAATATCATTTTCATAGTCTGTGCTCTTACAAGTCATGTAAGTGAAGCAATTCTTAAATTGGGCAGCCAGGTACAGTTAAAGTTCATTAATTAAGGTTATCTGTTACTAGTATACTTTACGTAACTGGGATGTAATCCTATACTAGGCAACACATGAGATTTTATACTACCTATAGATTCCTACAGTGGGATGAAAAATGAAAAAGATTTTTGCTATCTTTTTAGCCCCCATGTCGTATTTATCTCATTCTATAATCTCAGACATTTTTCCATTTTAAAATCTTCTCTCTCAAAAACCCAGTACTTCCCTTGATTTTGTGGAAGCTTCTACTACAGAAGGAATCTGGGTCTCCCATGGGACATTTGCTGTCTTCCTTAGAGGCTTTTTGGGACCCCTTCTCTCAGAAGAGACTCCCCGGGATCAGCCTGCAGCGGCTTCAATTGTTACCTAATCCAATGCTCTGTT
Organism: Himantopus leucocephalus; assembly: GCA_003993805.1. Taxonomy (NCBI): domain Eukaryota; kingdom Metazoa; phylum Chordata; class Aves; order Charadriiformes; family Recurvirostridae; genus Himantopus; species Himantopus leucocephalus. The sequence continues at coordinate 117,344,443 of RSEF01000002.1, read as the reverse complement.
ATGGTTTCCAATAAGGTCCAAGCCAGTGGTTGTACCCTCAACCAGGCTCTTCTGTTGGTCAATCTGGAGAGATCTAGCATTTATCAAAAGAACTGTCTGGAGGCAGCACACATGCCTATTTTTCACATGCTGTGTTTTCATTTTTGCAAACACTTTTATTTATCCTCCATGTTGACACAAACAGGGCCAGTAGAGGAAAAAATTATATTTTAAGCTTTTCTGCTGTTCCCATGCATATAAACTACTCAGTAAGACTCCCACACTTATGATGATAATTAAACCTTGAAAACTAAGGGCTTAATCCTGGCTCCTACTTAACTTGATGGCAACATTCCCACTGATAGAGGATTGGGCCCAAATGACCCAAACTACCATCTGTAATTCATGGGAAAGCTAAAGGGGAACTTTTCTTAGAAAGGAGGGTAGTATTTGGGCCTCAGAAGCAAAGGTGACCGCAATAAAACACTGCAAACCTTTAGTATGACCTTTGTTTCTCACAGAGCTTTGGGGAAAACTCTGCTGTTGGTCTCATGAATCTACCCACGGAGCTGGAGGGAGCTGGAAAAAACAGGGACCGATACTGTGGACATCTAAGAGGGAGGGAGTTTTGGCACTGAAATTGTGGAATCAGCAGCACTGCAGTCTTTCTCCCCGACCATTTTCAGGGTCCCTCAGAATCACGAGTTATACACAGAAATCAAAACTATGGAAAGGAATATTTTTTTTTACCGCTATAAAACACCCCTTGAAAGCACCACAAAACTTGTGCTGTAAACCATAATTCCCTGTGAACACACATCCATATAGGACCTAACTTTTCACAGATACAGTCAAAATTACAAGCCAATGAGCATGCTAAACTCAGCTTCTTGTAGGAACAACCTTCTCAAACTCAGTGGGCTTGCCAGGGTGTAACGGGAAGGATTTGGCCCATCACAGAGTCTGGCCAGGCTGCTGCTTTCATTAATTTTATACAAGCCTTTGCCTGCTGTTTTGCTTTAATAATGTGAAAATCCTATCTTCCCGTTTTTCGATTTCAACTCAGTGGAACACCTGCCTGCCCCGCAAAAAGGGTATTTGAAGAGAAGTTTGTACGCCACGCTCAAACACAGCCCGGTGTGAGTTTTTAGCGTGTCAGTCAGTGAGTTAGAGGGAAAGGGTAAGGAGAAGCTAATCAGGATGAAATGAGATTAAAGGCTGTCTAATTTTACAGCAACTGTGATCCATCAGCCACTGTGAAAGTGACAGTGGAAATGAATGATGGAGACAGACAGGTGGGGCTGTACATTTCACTGATTTATCCTCAAATGCACTGGGCCTTATTTTATTGAGTGAACATGACCGCATTTATCATGACTGTCATCTAAACCCACTTCCCTCCATTTAAAAAGGTCACTTTACTAGGAGGGAGTAGGATAGAGGCACTTTCAAAACAGATTTAAAATTTAATAACACATGTTTATAAAACCCTGTGCAAGAATTCTCAACTTTATTAAAGGCCGATTTAAAAGGAAGGAGAAAAGACTATTAAAAAGAGGAGAAGATGAAAAAAAGCCATGGTCATCCGAGAAACATGCTTAACTACCAAGGCCATAGGTGCCAGAGAATTACATGAGATGGACAGATACAAACAGATCAGTTGGAGTGGGCAGAAACCACCTCTTCTAAGCCCCTACCACTCACACACACTTCCCAAAGCTTGGGAGGCCCATGGTTAACAAACTTGTGCTTTCCTGGACCAAGAGCACAAACCAGTCCAAGCAGGCCTACAGAAGACAACACCCCCACCAACCCTCTCCCCATGCAATTTATGTATGATCAGTAGCAGACCCTCAGTAAGGTGGGAAGCAATTGCTCAGGTACAGACACGTAACACGCAGAGCTTTCAAGGTCAAAACCAAATGGGTGATTTATACTCAAGAATGATCTGGAAGGCAGCAGAGTCCAAGGCTGCTGTGGCGTTTACTAAGAAATACTTCACTACACAAACATCAGGGATATTGTGCAGGAGGCACTCATGGACGTTCTTCAGACACAGACGCAGGTGGAAAAGACACAGCAGCACTCTGCACATCAGGATAGCTGTCCCCAGCAAAAACTCTTCACATACGCCAAACCTGAGTTAATGAAAGGCACCAGATAATGTTCTGGGACCTACTTTCAAAAACAAGAGTAAAAAACAGTCAAATTCAAGCAAAACCAGCTTATAGCGAAATGATGATAAAACCAAACGCTCTCAACCATAATGCCTTTGAGGTGAGCCAGATGCAATGATGCTCCAAAGGCACCTCCAACTTTTGTTCGGAGGTGACAGTGACACACCTCACTCACCTAACAAACAATAATGTGTTCTCTTCGTCTTACCCAGTTTTGCTTAGTTTCTGCCAACAACTGCACATTTAGGAAACAGCATCTGGTTGTTCTCCATACATTAATCAAGGGGTCATCAGTTCCTCCTTCTCCTTACACCTTCCCCTGTCTATCATCACTTCAACACGAACTCGCAGGGAAGAAGGGGGAACAGGAATGGCATTTCTCAAGACAGGAGGAGGGATGAGCTCTGGTCCCAGGAGATCTGAAAGCTGTGATACAGCCCATAGACATTCGCCTGCTCTGCTAAAAACTCCTTTCGGAAACTGCACTTGATTCTTCTACTCAAAGTTAAAAAAAAAAAAAATCCATAGATTTTTTCACTGCCCTGAACTGTTCAGCTGCTTGGGATACAGCAGGTACCGTGAATAAAGCCAACAAATCTCTTCCTCAGCTACTGCACAGCTTGAGTATAGCCCCTTCAAGACTCAGTACACACCAAGAAGTCACGCTTATCATCTCTAATGACCTGTGCAGATGACGCAAGAGAAGAGTGTGTTTCCAGAACCAGGATGTCATTATCAGAGGACATATGGAGTCAATAATGACCTTCCACAATATTAACAGCCTAACCTGTTGGCTACATAATATTAAACTACTGCTACTTGAAAACTGGTTATTTCCATGTCTCTCTTTAGAAGACTGTGATTTGCTCATGGCAGAGATGCAATATTCATTTCATTCCCAACCCTCTCCAAAAATGTTGGCCAGACCACAGCTGGTCCAATTATTTCTTGGGAACAGAGTATCAGATACTTTTCACTTTTCTTTGGTTCATACATCATTTGCAGGAAGACCGTGTATTTATTACTGAATGTTACTTGTTATTTCTCACCAAGGAGGTTATATAAATAAATGCTAGGATTCCTCTGTGAATTGTTCACTTCAATCTTTTGTTATTTAATAACTGTGGGGAAAGGCTGACCACAATAAGTATGAAATTCTAGCCCTGCTGAACATGGTGGGAGTTTTGCCATTGACTTTAAAGGCAGTGGGTTTTCACCCACCGGTATTTTCTACTCAAAAGATAATGAAACGAAGTTAAAAGAGGAGAATAATCAACAGTAGATGGCAAATATCTCTGTTAACATTCCTATGGCCAAACTACACCCTGTCACCTCAAATTCAAGCAAATACGTGGGAAGTATTTTTTCTAGCAACACACCAGTGCCAATTTTGTGTGTGAGCTCAGCTCGGTGGGGGAAGCCTGGGACAATCCAACAGCAGTCACCATAAGCAGAAAATCCTAAAATGATCAAGGCGAAGCACTGTGCCTCAAATTCACCTCTGAGAATAAATAATTAGTATAGCTCTGGTCCAGCTGCACCATAGAGAACTCCATCAGCTCAGCTAGAAACTTCACAATCTCTTCATCCCCGTGCCAGTTTTGCTGCAACTCCATTCAAGCCATCACAGGTAAGACAGACACAGGCCAGCAGAGTTCTTCCAGGACACAGCCCCTACTTACCTGAGGCTGCAAGTAAGCAAAGAAAAAATGCCACCCCAAACCTACCCTCAATTCAAGACAACATCAGCACTAAGAAAAAGTTATCTGAGCAGATGAAAGTCCTTGGAATCATTCACAACATAGAGACTGGTATTTCGTATTAATTAAGGTATTTCACATTATGAAGATATTTCTTATTAATGAAAATATCACATTTTTCATTCAAATGTCAGGAGTTACTATCTTGATACATCTTCTGGAGTAACACCAGCCAGGCCTGTTCAGCGGGGTTCTCAGTTTAATTGTTTTAATGGGCTAAATTTTTCATTGGTGAGCATCTAAAATAAGACACTTAAATTCATGCTGAAGCATCAGATCAGGCAAACATAACATCAGGAATAGCTGGCATGATCAGCTTCCCCCTGAAATAAATTGTTTTCAAGTCACTTGGATGCAAGTTCTGAGTACAGACCTGTCTACTTCCGTGGGTGAAACTTACCCCATGGCAGAAAGTTTTACTGGGTTTTCAGCAACACATATATTGGCTGTTTGCAAGAACAAATTTTACCCATATATTTTCAAAGCTGCAAGCATGCATTTGGATTTCATCTGAGTAATAAAATAAAGCTGCCTCCTCGGATCAACAGTGTCTGGATAAAGTAGGAAAATACTGCATTTCCACCTTAAAAACTGATGTTCCTGTACCAAAATCCTGACGCGATCCTCCCCCTGCAGTGTACAGCAAACCTATGCACACTCTGCTGCACCCCCCCTTACACCTTCCCCATGGAAATGACTCCGTGCAGCCAAACTGCTGATAACGGCATCTGAGAAGCACATGTAAGCGAATACACCAAACTCCTTGGCATGACGTGGAGCAGGGGGATGTAATGTACGGCCCTGTGGGAAGGTTCAAAGCAATAATTCCCCTTCTTTTGTTATCCCTTACTTACCCGCCAACCCACTGAAGGCTGTGCCCGACCACCCAGATGCCCCACCGATTCCCACAGACCATTTATCAGGAGACACTTGCTGTCCACCACCATGAGTTATGCAATGTTACCTCAGTGATGGTTGCCCCCCAGCAGGATATGCTGTGCACCTACTCAGGCCTGGATTTATGGTCTCTAAAGTAGAGCCAAATATTACTGGGGAATGACATCTTGTCACATTGTAACAGTCTCATGCTGAAACATTCATGTGTGACATTTTGCACAACAAAACCTCCTCATGGAGGAAATGATGAATAGTCCCTGATGGGAGAAAACCAAGGCAGAGCTGCCAGAAAGCTGCAGAAAGAAATACCATTTTGTCCCACTGGAGGCTTTCAGATCCTCCAAGACGTTAGCTCAAGAACATGCATTCCCTTTTCCAACAGTGCCACAGGATGGAAGACCCCAACCAGGAGTGGTGTGTTAACGCCCAACTGCTTGTGACCAGTTACATCCGTTCATGGCTCTATTTCTACCTGACCTTGAGATGCATGCGTTCTCCTGGTCTCCTCTGAAGGTAACCTTCCAAGCTCAGGACAACCGCAACCACTCCTTGCATTTTCCTGGCTAGATCCTGTCGGTGCTGCTCAGGGACCCATGCCTTTAAAAGAATTCATCACATGCAGCAAGATCTTACTTGGCCCCCACTGCCCCAAAAGTTCAATCTTTCACTATTTTCTCTCTTGGTCTCAGTACTTCCTAAGGTCCTCTCCACTCTTGACTAACCTATTATTTTAGAGCAATCAAAAGGTTTTTTCTTCCCACTAAGTCTTGAAATCATTCCAGAAGAAGAAGAAAAATGTGATCTTCCATTCGGAAAACTCTACATGGAGGAGGGATGTGCCCATATTTCACCATATTAAAACAGTGGTTTCGATACACTTAAGTTCACTCATAATAGATAAATTAAAACCTTCAGAATTGCACTGCTATGGATTTTTAGACTTTTCCTTTTAAATACAAACAAAAGATTTTGTTTACAAGAGAGTCCACAACATACCTAAAGCACCAGACATAAAGCAGAGGAAGGTGGAAGGATCTGTCCAATGCTTACCACCAGGAAAAGAAGCTTAAAAAATCCTTTCTTTCCCAGAAGACATCTGGGTATCTGAAGAGAAGTTTGAAACTCCAACAGCCTAATTTCCAGCATGCCCACGCACAGCATGCAGAAGTAGAAATGTCCATGTAGGGTTATGTTAACATACTTAGGCTGCCTAGAGAAAGCTCAGGAGTCCCTGTTAGGGACCGCAAGAAGGCTGAGTTCATCTTTAATGGACAGGCCACTCAAACAACGTACTCTCAGGGTGCTGAGGGCACCAACAGGACTCAATGGACCTGACCAGCCTGGGGTCTCCCCCAACACCACTTGCCCATGGGCGCAGGAGCCCCATTTCAGCTCAGGCCTGTGCACCCAGACCTGGCCTGGATGGACCCACATAGGTATGCTGTAGCACATGTCCAGACGTGTCTTTGGCCTTGTCTCCTGGGTGGACTTTGAATCCATGTTGAGGCCTGTCCTCATGGAGCTACCAGCCCCACCATGCCCTGACACATACACGTAGGCGGGAACGTTGCTGTCTGAGCAAGGACCGCAGCCCAGACTTTACCCCAATTCTTCATGTCCCTACCGGTACCCTGAGAAAAAAGGCACTTGGAGATGCCCTGCCAAAACTTAACGTTCTCATCACCATCAAAACAGTTGTTCAAATACCAGGAAACAAGTATCTTACTGTTGACACTTTTTTCATGATGGTCAGAATTAAAGATAATTAATAATATTCTTTTTGCTCAGGATGGACAATAAGAGCTCACTCCAAAATGCACTAACCACTGGGCAAACAAATATAGGAGGAAACACAATGATCAATCCACATAAATTAGGTAACACCAAAGACTGGTTTCTCCAATAGAAACTAGTCAGAAATGTTGCTCTCCTAGACCTTTCCCCACAGATGGGCGCTCAAGAAAGGGAAATGGAAGACCCACAGACAATTTTCAAATTCAGGGAAGGAAATTTGACCCAGGCAGTAAAACCGCATACTTATGTAAAATTGGCACAGATCACTTACTTGATAAATCTGCACACAGAAGATGAAATTGGAATGTATATCTGAAAAAAAATCCATTAATTGATTTGGACTACATTTACGTTAATTTTATTTTGCTTTCTATAATAACAGTCCTGTTGCATATTTTCAGAAAAACTGCTATGAAAAGCGTGTCGTGATGCCTAATCATAATGATCATAAAAATTCAGTCCATTTGAGCACTCATACCAGAAATTTTGTTCTGTGTCCTCAAGAACTTTCTGGGGATTTAGAAAGCATCCAGTCAGGCAACAGAAGCAAAAACATGTTTCTTAAAACTGAATACCAAGCTGAGTATCATAGCATAGCTATATAGTAGCTGCTATTTAAATCAAGCAGTGTCAAAATTCATGGGCTGAACCATGTTCACACAGAATCACAAATAATCCACAAATCACACACTAGTGCATGGTCATGGACTGCTGACAAACAGGATGAAAGGTCAGGTTAATTTAAATCACTGGCCATTCCGGGACTGCAGGATTCAACACGTACAGTAGAGTAAATTAAAGTTCTTCTGATCAATTCTAAATACTTAAAATATTCATAACTAAGTATCCTCAACTGGCTTGCATTTTTGGTTGAAGAAGTTAACTTTGCAAACAGTATTGTTCATGAAAGTATCATTTTCATCTAGGTGAAGGGAAGCGAGGACTGAGACACAGAGTCTGCATGACCGAAACTGGGACTCGCTGTGCTAGTAACCGTGGCTTGGACCAGGTTCTGGTGGAGATGGGAACTAAACTGAAATGAACAGACAGGGATGGGTCAGGTCAGGTCAGAGGGGACGTGGCAGAAGGGACACCGACTGGAGGAAAAGATGGCAAAATCTGCAAATACAGCAGCACATACTGATCCAGAGCCCCAAGTCCTGCACACTCCTCCACTGTCAGCACATCTGGGTGGGAACTTGGGCTGTTTGCACCTCCTGGTTCCCAGGATGCACAGCCTCCGCTGTCACCAGCAACTGCTTGAATTCAAAAGGCAGAGATGTGTACAGCAGACCTACAAAGCCAGCCTACATGACACACTTTCTCAGCATACCTTGAAAAGGCAGTTTCACCTCCAAGTCCATGTAAATAGAAGTTACGGATTGCCATTATGAGAGGCTGCAGTGCACATCTCCTGCAGCACCTCTCTTTATTTATGTTGGCATGGTCCTTCAACAGCTAACCGTGGTACTTCCCAACTGCCCATCTTGCTGAAGGTTCAGTCCCACCAACACCAGAGATCTGCAGAAACAGCCCCTGCGAGAAACATTTCTGCCCTTTCTTGTCCCAGGTCCCGTCACTCCTTGCGATGGCTGATGCGTGCAAGCAGCCAAGCAATAAACAAGCAAGAAACCACACTATTTTTTCAAGGTGCATTGAATTTAACCCACATCTGTTCCCCACTAAGCTTCCTTGCCTGTCCTCACAAACTGGAGTTCGCAAGAGCGTGAGGCCATGAGAAGGGAAGGACTGATGTACCAGCAGCAGCACCAGCTTGCATCATCTTATTGTGGTTGTAAAACTACAACCTCAGCACACAATACCAGACCACTGAAATGGGTCTAACGCAGCGTTGCTGTGGTCCTGTCCCTCCCGCAGTCCAGGCAATCCAGGCCCTTCTTCATGCCAGCACTGTCTCTCCTTGGCACCCCTAAGTGAACCCTTTCAAAGCAATAATCTGGTGGGAAAATAACCCAGAAAACAAGAGAGTATATTTTCATTTTGGTTTATTGCCCTGAGCAGGCTCACCCAGGAGTCAAATGAGTTCCAGCGCTGACATGAAGAAGGAGACAGGACCACGGGACGGGATTTGCATGGAAAGGAACTTGAAACAACAGCGACAGCTTCACCTACCATGTGGCCACAGCCCCTGTGCAGGGGACGAAGGCTCCCTACGAATGAAGCAAGCAACAGTAGACAAGACCTCTGACTGCAAGAGGTTGCTTCACTTCTAGAAGGTGTGTAGGGAGAGGCTGGGGGCTGCAGGAGCAAACGAGATTTCTCACAGTTAAGACAACTGTGCCCTGAGCTGGAAGATGGGATCCTGTCCCTGCCTTTGCCACATGATTTTACTGTGGTGCTAGTCAAGTCCCTTAAGCTTCTTATTTTCCACAGCTACCTATTTCCCCTGTTCTGAGAACGCTAATTACATGTGCTTCATTTTTGGAGAGCCTGCTCTGATCCCCACATCTGATACGCAGGAGCACTCTGTGCTCACTGCTGTAACTACTTCAGTTACAGGTGGGAGAGGGAGTCTGGAAAGCAAGGTCTGAGGGGTCTTGAAACGGACACCCCAAAATGAAGGATACCTTTGACTTTAACCTCTTTGCACCTCTGCTCCTCATCTGCAAAATGGGAATGATAGACTATGCTCCTCACAAAGAGGATGGTGCAAAAATACCATAACATGCCAATGAAGCAGTCGGATCCTGTTCTTGTGAACGCTGTAAAGGAAACCTTATGGGGAAAAAAAAATAATCTGTCTTCCTAAGATTTTAGTAGCGTGTGACAGACAGGATCTACTTGCTGAACAACAGAGAAAACAAAATACTGTGAGGGGGAATTCAGCACAGTCCCTCCTGTGCACTGACATGTGACAAAGAGTAGTATGTGATATCATTAGAGATCGTATCTTAATGCCTATGCAAACAGAGGCCAAATTAAGGTTGCAGAAGCAGCTCAGTTCTCACATTCCCTAACTCCGGAGGGCTTGGTATCACCGTCTGTCTAGCGCTCTTCTCAAGCGTGGCACAAGTCCCTCGTGCGTGATCCACCCTAGGTCTGACGGGCAGCTAACGCCTGCCTTACCCTGCAGCTGCTTCAGCATCTCCGGATCACCCAGTGTTCCAAGTCTACCTAGCCCATGGCTGGAGGTGCAGGAGCCTTCCTCCTCCTCCTCCTCCTCCTCCTCCTGCTGCCGCATTCCCTTCCCGCTGGCAGTCTGAGGCTAAGCCACTAGATGGGGTGCGGTGTGCTCGGCTCCCCCCTCCCCCGGGAGAGGCATTTCAATCATCTTTTGGCTTCAGGTTTTGCAGCCAACCAAAAAAACAAAGAGGTGAAACGCAGCACAAAAAAAGACATAGCCAGCTTCCTCCCAGGCAGTTAACTTCTGCTTGTTCCTCGTGTTCGGTGTGAAAGGGAAGAAATCAAACGGAGTACACGAACCCCGGCGAACGCCCGGAGCATCGATCCTGGTGGATGCTGAGCCCCCGTCGGCTCCCACTGCCTGCAACGGGCACGGCGGGTGCTCAGGCTCTGGCACAGTTATCAGTCATACCTGCTTTGCCTCGTCTTGTCTCAGCTCCCCGAACCCAGACTGCGCGAGGATCAGTCAGCGATTTCTCTGGCAGTCCACACACATCTGCTTTTCTACTCCACGCGCCAGTCCCAGTGAAATATAGCAGGCACAGTTCCCTTCCCCACCAATACGCCGCCAAATCTCTCTCCCTCTCTCTCTTAATAATGATCTGGAAGCTGGGTAAAACAACATGCTTGCTTTTGACAAAGAGCGTGCTTCCTCATTATAGGGGTAAGGAAGGGGAAAGAGGACGTGAGGAAAATGCGATACAAAAAAAAAACCCTACAGAATTACGGGGGGGGGGGGGGGGGGGGGAGAATCCTTTCTAAAATAGTCACTCCTTTCCAATGGAAAGACAGTGCTTTACTCAAGGTTAATCCCAAAACGGACTGCATCAAGGTAGCCATATTACAACTCTTTTCTTGTCTCCCTAAAGAAGGATTATTTTGGAAAGGCACGCAGAAGCTGAAGTGTGTCTATTCCATCAGGAATGTGTGAAGGGACTGGTATTTACCTGCGTACGCACCGCTGCCAAATTACACCTTCTCTCACTCTTTCTCAACTCCTTACAAGAAGAACTGTCCCTCTCAAGGCATCATCTATCCCAGTAACACTACTGTATTAAACCTGTATATGTAAAATACAACCAAGCACTCCTTCTCAACATCCAGCCTCTTTCAGCCTTCCACAAAAATACAGATATCCTAGATCCCCTATACAGCACCTTCCCATGACCTTTGTTTTTTTGGTTGCCTTGCAAGCTCCTGCAGACTCCTCTTCTTCTCCATGGCCAAGAGAAGGAGAGCAAAAAGCCAGGATCATTTTGAAGTCAGTCTTCTCTTTTGCTTCTCTGGCATGGGTAGAGAAAGTCCTTCTCCCACTCAGCAGAGAAAGACTACCTGAAGGCAGCTGCTGGGGATGCTCCTAACACAGGACACCATTACTGTCTGGGGTAAGCACACCCTTATCAGTTCTCTTTACCCCAGGAATGGGATAAATTTCACTTTGCAGCCTGTCACAGCTGGCCCCGCACAGGCCTTTATCCCTGCTAGGGTCTCAAAAGCCATTTTGAGAGAGCCACACACAGGCATACACCCAAATGGCAATGCAGCACTTGATGAGGCAGGATTACACCTTAGCTGTGACCTGGGAGACGAGCGTGGGCAGACACGTAAGTGCTGCCCAACAGTATGTCCTGTCACATATCCTGCAGGTGAATACTCAGCTCAACCTTCATTCCTGATGAATTCGGATTTTCACAAAGAGAAACAGATGAAAAACACGTGGCAGAAAAAGAAACATAAAGGAAATAAAACCAAAAAGTGCACTTGATGAGTTCTTTTTTTAATTCATTGCAAAAACACTGCCAAAAGCGCAGTGCATCATTAGTGGACATTAATACAGACCGATCCTGTCTAAGTTTGCAGTCTTCCTGTAAATTAATACAGACAGAATATAATCCCAAATGCAGTGCATTTGCTCATATATATTCATATGGATGCTGCTCATCCACATTTGGCTAAAATAAATGTGTTTTTACACAAATTAGGTTACCACTGATACAAAGAGTTTGATTCATACTCCAGAGCATGAACAGATGATCAACGCAATTGCTTTGGTTTAGCACTGTGCTTGTGAAAGTCACCACTTATCAGCTGGGCTGCAGTAATTGCTTCTAGTCTCTTACAATTAGAAAAAGCCACTAGCTTAAACTACCTTAAAGCACTGATTAGGTTGTTTAAAAGAGCACATTTTACCTTACATTTGTAACCACCGAGGAACATGAGCACTGGCAGGCATTGTGGCTCACCTAGTGGGTGTTACCTTGGAGAACAGCAGATGAGCTGGACCTCTTGCAATCCTTTCACCATAACAAAATTGCAAAATATTTAGATCCAAAAAAATTCCACAGATGACAAACAAACAATAATAGCAACTACCTGCAAAATGACCTGGTGAAATCAGCCTACTCCTTATGGCAGAGTACCTTATTTACACAGTACAAAACCACTGAAATTTTGCACTGACTATACATATCCCAAGAAGCAGTGTGGCATTTTTATTAGCGAAACACCTTTGTTAAGGACTGTAGAGTCCTTAAAGCCGAGCTCTAGACACTGAGTCTGCAAAGACAGCTCCATATAATCAGCTATATGTAGATTTTCAAATGGCAAGTCCTTGGATTTATTTTGTTTTCTGACATAATGAAGCACTTTTTGGCATTCTGCCTTACATAGAACCTCTAAGTGACTACAAAAACCTGCTTGGGACACTTTCTGAGATCAAAGTCACTGGAGGTTCACAAATATGTTCATTGCTATTGCAGTACTAGGGTAGATAAACATAGTTTTGATAACCATGAATACTAAGCAATTTTGCAAAAATCTTGTCTTCAAATCATATTACAAATCTTGTGGGCTTCGTTATTTGCTCCCTACTCTACAGTACAAGTGCTGATAACCCAAAACATTTTCAAAAATTACAATCTAGACCACTAAATCCAAGACACTACATATGCTTGATGTCCCTTCAATTTACATTCTTCAATTTACTTTCAATTTACTTTTAATTTTCAACCATAAGATCAAAACCTCCCATTTAAAAAATAATCAGTTGAATCACAAAACTTTGTCTTAATATACTAAATGTGCAAGATCAGAGATAAAATTATTGGCAACGCTGCTAATGCAACTCTGCAGTAACTTCCCTGAAATAATCGGAATTAGGTACTCAGGCTTTAATTAGACACATGACAAAGGGCAGTATTATTGTTGCGCTCTGAGGGGACAGTCCCAGGGTAGAACTGTGAGTACCGAAATTGTTACAGCATGGTATAGCAATACCTGAACTAACTTCATGCTACTGACTTAGCCCCAGCTGGTGTACTCTCACGTTCTCTTTTGTTTTAAAGGTCCCAGTTGATCTGGGGCCCGAGTTCAGCAGGTACTGTATCCACTGGTGGCAGGAAACAACACGTTACAAAGGCATATAAAAACAATCAACAAATGGGTAAAGCAAATTCTTCTTTCCAAATTTTTAGTATCTGTGGGTTGCTCCAGTGGACAACCACAAATCATTTTAAAGTAGAACAGACATTAAATTCATAATAGGTTTCATCCATAGATTGCATGGAGTGGTATGAATTTGGCCCACACGGTTCACTGTTCTTACCTCTAGTAGCCCAGACTCTCCTTTGCTTGTGTTTTTTTCCTGTGACACTTACATGACATTTTTGCACCAGCCTGCGGAGCCCACCCAGGACAAATTCCAGCTGCAGACCCAGCGGGCAGCTCTGGTGTCTGCCCTCCCTATCCAACTACGCAACCCCCAATGAAACCAGCCAAAACCAAAACCAGCCACTCCGTCAGCCTGCCTGCTCCCTCCCTGGGGTTCCTTACACCCAGAATTGGTGCACAATCATTAGTCTTCCAGTACTTTTGCTTCTGCAAGGCAGAGGAGCCTTTCCATCCCCGGCCATGCACCCGTGGGCAGCTCCAGCACCCTGCTGCTACATAACCCCCGCAGCACCCCGCAAAGCCTCACAGTGTCAGGGGAAACGCGGAGCTCTCAGGAATGCATTTTGCATACGGCAAAAAGGTAATTAACAACTTCAGAATCAGAGGCACATAACTGTGGTATTGTATGGTTAAATGGCCAACCCTGGAAGCACTTTTTTTTTTTTGTGAATATCAATAGAAGGTGATAGATCCATAGAATTTTTTTCTATAAAAGCATCTTCTCCTGAAACAGTGAGTTTAGCATTAGTAAAATAAATTCTTCTATTATTTAAAGATGTATCTTCATTCCTATTGAACACTACTGTTTCATGCCACATAAACCCAGAGGACTTTTCTCCAAGGGATCAGTTATTTTCTCTGAGGACAATGAAATTATTTCCCAATATTGAAAGCTTCAAATGAAAGCCCTCAAGTGACTGCAGCTGCTTCAGGCGGCCGCCAGCGCTGTCTTACCTGGAGGGAAACCCCTTCCCAGGGCATCCCTGCCTCTCTAAGAGGAGGCGAGGCCCTTCAAATCAAGCAGCTGAGGTAAAGCCAAATCATGGCTTTAGCAAGAGGGACGCTATGTCACGGCTTTATTGCTGTTGTAAATCTTTGCAGTTAAGAAAAATCAAACTTCTGAACGCTCAAATGATCATTTCTTGGAGCTGCGTTGGAGAAAGCCCAAGAGCTGACAGGAGAACAGTGGCTCCAACCTTGCTGGGTGAAATGTGCCCCAGTGCAGAAAGCCCCTGCAACACCCTGCACGTTAACAAGACTTAAGTTGGAGGCTTGAGCACTGTATAAACCCTTACATGGGGCACCTCTGCCCTGAACGTATCTTTCTTTCCGGGGGCTGAAGTTAATGGGAGCCAGTAAATGCCCAGATGATTCCAGCCGTTGTGATTCTGCTGAATAAAACAAAGTTTAAACGAGCTTGTGCAGACATTAGTGGTAATGCAGCTGGGAGACAAGGACTGCACAGGGACTAGCCAGAAGGCTGGGATTTGGACACCACAGATCATCCAGCTCTGTGCTACTGGCTGCCACAGTGCTTAAAATAATTGCAGTTCTCTGGAGAGAGTATATTGATAAACTCTGTCCTATGTTAATGCACCGTCATATAGAGTTGTTTACAGGCAGTACTTAGTAAAGTACTTAAGCATGTATTTAAACACACTGCTGAACATCAGTGTGATTAATACTTTGCTGAATTAGAGATATGATACGAATACATTTTTCTGCTGTTGTAATTTTTCATTATATTCACTTATAAGCTGGTCAGAGGGATTTTCCTTCAGTTTTGCATCCAGCAAATGAGTTAATTTGGGAGTCAAATTCTGCCTTAGTTATGCCTGCACAATGCCTTTCACATGCATGAGGGCAGAAGACTGCTGCATGACCTTTAATTGGACTTCTTTTTTGTTAGTCTTTAATGATTCATCTAGGAAAAAAAAATCTGGTTCGTTCTTTCTCATCTGGCAGCTCTTTGACATTCCTTTCATGTCATTTAAATCAGAAAAGTATCTTTTACATATGGTATATATGTTTGCTAAGGCCATGCACATACAGCAGCTGTAATTCTTGACCAGTAAGCAAGCAGCTGCTGGTGAGTACAGATCAGAGTCATACACTCTGTTCTTCTGCATGTAAAAGTGTGGGGGGGAGGGACGGGAAAAGAAGAAACGTGGCTTTTACATCACTTATCATGGTAATTCTATTTAAATCTATTTTAATGATTTCCAATAACATAATTTGCCAAGCCTCCCCACCTGAAAGTGATGCAAGTGCATCTCTCACTTTTTCCTTTCCTGCTTAACCCAGGGAGGAGCGTTTACCATCTCCTAGTATCAAGTTTTGGCATCAACCCTTTCTTTTTTTCCTCTTTTTTTTTTTTTTTTTAAATAATCAGAACTCAAAGCATTGGCCTACGTGTATACATTAGTGTGCTGGTTATTGTCATCACTGCAAAACAGTCATTCCACTCACATCTATTTAGCTTTTACTCAGAAGGAAACAAGCATGATTTAATAGTTTTACCTGTAGCCACCTCAGAGTTGAAGACTTTTTTCCCTCCTAAATTAAAGCTAAATCGTGTGCATTAAACACATTGTGTACTTGCAACAAAATGGGAAATTTAAAAAGTCACAGATAATTTTTTACCGAAAACAACAGGCTTGTGTTAGCCACTGGAAGCTCTGGGTGTTTGCTGAGCTCAGTAAGCACCCGGGTAGGCTTACCCAGGTTCACAGAAAACAGACGTTCACACAGTGGAAAAGATCTCGATTCCCTTCTGCAGTGCCATGCACCAGCTCCCAGGGATCCTGAGTGGTGGTCTCTCATGCCAAATGGCTGGGGTGCTGTGACAGCACCTCCCACCCCTTCATGCACATTAACTGAAGGTATCTCAGAAGAGCAGAAGGAGTCTTAGGGCAGCACTGGAGGAGACCCAGGCGGAGGACCAGAGGCATCCCACACCCCGTGCAGAGGGTGGGCAGGAGCCCCCCGGCAGCAGAGCTGCAGGCTGAGCAGGGAGCCACGGCTCCCAAGCCGCCGCCCCCAGGAAGCCAGCACAGTGGTTCTCCAAGGCAGCTCTCGGGGGGCTCAAAGTCACCCCTTTTCTTTTTTTTTTTTTTTACCCCTGGGGGTGATCTATTCACAAGCAGATGAGGCACGGTCCTGGGGCAAGGTAGGGTAGGTCATACTACAGCTGCCTTTGTTGCTCCTGCCTTGGAAATACTAGAGGGCGTCACCTGTCTAGATTGATGGGAAGGCATATGTTAAAGCAATTAATTCATTTGCCCTAAAAGACTGAGGCCAGGCAAGGATTTGTACCTTTCTGAGTGCTCAGTCTGATCTTAAGCAATGGGATTTCCACCATTTCCCATGGGAGATTATTCCACAACCTAATAGATCTCAATGTCAGGAAGTTTTTTCCTGATATTCAGCCATAATTCATATCCATGAATTATGAGCTACTGTCGACATCACACCCATTGAGGCATTCCTAGAGCCTGCTTCATTTAAAATTATATGCTCTAGTTATGCAGGGTTTCTGTGTACTAGGGCAAAATGCTTTTTCTGCAGGTTAATTCATTACTATTCAATTTGTTAACACTTTTTTCCTCGGTGTGAACAATCATTCTGCAGTTGCATACCCTATAGTAGCACAATCCCCATTTGGGAGTAGAATCACAATATATAAATATGACAAAACAACATACCAAAACCCATCCCTGTAAAGACGTATTAGTCTGTTCCTGCAGATACTTACTCCAGCATTCAGTTAAATGAAAGCAGTAGCTCATACAACACCTGGTATGAGACAGAAAGCTTAGAAAAAAGCCCTCTCAAGTCTGTAATAAATTTTATTTCTGTCTTAAACAGAGGGAAGGTACAGGAGTAGGGGGGCAAGTAGAGAAGGGGGAAGGGATGGGGAAGGAAAGGGAGAAAGGAACTTAATCAAGCTGTGAGAAAATAGAGGAAAACTGAAAAGAGAACAACTTCCTACAAACAATGAGCCACCGCAACACAATAAGGACATAAAAGAGCAAACAAAGTTGAGGGTGCAAAATGTGCACCTCTTGCCATTAATAGCACTTTCAAAACTGAGAAAGCTAAGGCAGGCTTCTGAAATCTGTATTACAAATAATTGTGTACAAAATATTACTTGGAAGAAAACTGCCTTTTGTTTTATGAACATTTGAGAGGAGAATATCTATAAACCACATATCAATTTCTCACAAAAATCAGGATTTCTATAAGATTTTTTTATGATTACATTTTGCCCAGCTAGCGGTGCTTTGCCATACTGTTTGCAACCCATTTGTACATAAATAATATATCACATTAGATACTGAAAAAAGGGAATACTATCTAAAGTAAGCAACCGGAAACACACCATAGTTCATTTTCATCCCCATACATGCCCAGCTCCCATTAATGCTACATAAATCCCAGAGCAACTAGATAAGAATAAACACATAAATTTTACCTGAAATCATCTAAGAAACAGAAAGCCATGTTTGCAGTGAGCACTAAATTCACACAATGCCACATAATTTTGCGTGGAAGTTATTCCAGATGGCTGATTTTTTAGAGAGAGTGGCCAAATAGTATTAAGGGACCTACACAAACACATCTGGTGAGAACGGTTTTGAGAACACTTCCTTTCACTAGAAATTATGTGACTTTACTGAAATCTCTACCTAACCAGGTGGGACACTTGCTTTGCACAGAAGACAGGACAACACAGCTCCCAGCTCCTACTGGACCAGGATATATGTGTTCGTATCAGACACATGATGCCCATACACTGAGATGACTCAAAATGTTGCAGATCCTTTAGGACTGCGTTAAGCCCAAGTACCTATGCTCTGCTGCTCACCTGGGTTTAGCGGTGAAGTCATGGCAACTCGTTATTTGTAGCTATGCAGTTTCTGGTTTGCAGTTAGCCTTGCAAAGCTGGACAAAACTTTCTTTGGTGGGGCTGTGAAATATCCAATGGGACACGAGGGATTCCTAAGTTAAAAAAGTGCACTCTGACTTAAGCAAAGCAAGGACTCAAACCTCAACTGCCTGCCTCTTCCCCAACCCACCAGAGATGTTGAGATGAGAAAGGACATTCTGATACAACTCTGGTTTTGCAAAACCATTTGAAGGAATTTGTTTTCATTTTGCCTCGGAACAAAGCTGTAGAAGTTGCTGCAAAATGGAACTGTCGCCCTCAAGCCATCTGTAAAGATGCGTAACTCAAATTGAAAGATGAGGTAGGAAAAGGTAAGTTCTGTGATCCAGGAGGAAGGTTTTGAGTCAAAGGTTCTGATGTACTTGCAAGGATATAGCAGGGAGCGGCATTTCCAGGAACCAGCAGCTTTTTCCTAAGATGTCTCCACAGAAGCCTGACATCAGCATCTGCTGTGGAAATGGCACAGGTCATCTGATAACTCACCTGTCTTACACCTGCTGCCCTCTTCCTTGGGGCCACCCATGGCCCAGCTCTGCACTGTCTTGGTCCCTTGCCTAAGGATGTCTCACAATGGGGCTGTGACTTGTTCTCTCGTCCCACTCAGGTTTTCAACCACAAACAGTCCTGGCTGAGCAGAGGCAGGGACCAGGACATTCAGGTAACATTTCTGGACTCTACCTGAAAGTAACTGTTTGCCAGTGGAGTTTCTCAGGATGAAGGTGAGTAGATTCAGGCATCTTTGTATATGCGGAAGAAAATGAACAACCTGGTTTCCAGAGAGGTGGGCATTCACAAGTCCGTAACAAAGGGCAGAAAGTAGTCAAGAGAAGCTGAAAGACTATTGAGGGCTTTAGCACAAACAGACTGAACGCAGTGATAAGACTGGCCGTTTCAAAGACACAGCATAGCGAGATATATAGGGACTGCAAATACAGAAGAGAAAGCTATCCAAAATCTACAATACATCACACTTACACATAAGAGGGGAATATGCAGGACAATCTGCTTTATAAATAAGCAGAAATTCTCAACTGAAATGATAAAAAGAAAAAAAAAGCGAATAATTTACTTACACTAGCCCTTCATTCCCTGAGGTGAAGTGAACAGGTTGCTTGGTCAAGCCAGGCACAGAGGTTATCACAAAAGATACACAGAGCCAAATAACACCTGTGTAGAAGCAGAAGCTAACAACATTGTAATCATAAAGAAAAATGCACAGAAAGAGAGATGACATTTCTTGAAAGTTATCTCAAGTGGTAGTGCAGAATAAAACAATATTTAAGGCACAAATACAGCATTCATTGGGAGAACATGCCACATTTTCACTCATTCTTAAGAGTTCTGCCTTGCTTTTAGATACACAGGCATGCACCATTAATGGCACTTGCATGGTTGAATTCCCATGCATCATCCTCAGAATGGGAGTTGTGGCTAACCTCTAGTATGTCACATGTAAAAAAATACTCTTCACTGTATTTCTGTTTCTCACTTCTATACTCTCACTTCCCTGTACGTGTAAAGCATGTGGCTTATTGGCAATGCGTCTGACCACACTGAATAAATCTCCTAAATCCAGACTTGAAGTTGGGTAGTTGTACTCATCGGTCAACTTCTCCGTGTATGAATCTCTCTTCTTTTGTGACTGTATTTTCTCGGCTTTGAATCTTTTAAAACAGGCTAAATATAAGAATGGAAGATATAGATGGAATTTATGTTTAAAATTAGCTTTTAATGTAAACAGTGTGTTTATTTAAGGAGGATACATATAAGCATGTGCATACATGTACATGTACTTGTACAACTTCTACATACATCTACCACATTTATTAAATCTGTCTAGTGGATAATATCAAGACTTCTGCCTTAGCAATACGCTAATGCTTGCTCAAGCTTTTCAGTGCAGTGCTGAAACCATCCTCGACACAGCACTGAAGCAGTAGCTGCAGCATCCCCGACTACTGGATAAATGGAGTAAGAGACATGAAATTTATCAGGTCTGCTAAGAAGTGTTCATCAAGACACATTTTGGATTAACATAAGTGTGCGCTATTCTCACAAGTGACAAAAAAGAGGGATGAAAACTGGCATATGTCAAGAGATTTAACCTGTCCACCTGACCCGACTCACTTTTTGCAAACACCACTTCTTTTATTCAGTTACCAATTGATTTGGGTTAAATTGAAGGAGGAAACCTTTGCTTCTAACACACTATCATTTTTCTAAAAAGTAAAAGCTCTACAGTGGATGAATTTATTTACTTAAAAGATGTAACACTTCCAAAGGCACAATATGTGCTAGGCATCTAGTGGTACTTCAAATGATACTTATGCCTTTGAAAATTTCTCCCAAGAACCTCTGATGTGAGCATATAATTCATACTGCTTATCTTGTAAGTAACCAAAAAGAGAACTGGATAAAGCACTCCAACACATGAAGGACCGAGACACTCTTAGTGACTCCAAAGCCATTTCAGAAAAACAGAGGAACAGGATTTTTGTTATTAATTTGCCCAGGAAGGACAAAGTATCATTCTGTACAGAACAGCTGATACAACTGAGCACTGCAGAGCTGCCAAGGAAAACAGAAAAGAAAGAAATACAACCTATTCCAGCAGAAATTATGTAGGCTGGGGAGTGGAGTGACCCAGGTTCTCTGATGCCGACTATAACATGAAGCAAACCATTCTACCTTCCTTTTACTTTACTTCCCTGTGGAAAAATTACGTAAATAACAATGCTGAAAGGGTTTCTAGAACTACCAGTATGCCTAAGCGCTGGCTGACATTGAAAATGTTGTTACTGAAGATGGAGGACTGCTGTACAGGAGGCTGTACTGTCACAGAACATATTCAAGGGAAATTCAAAAAGTCAAAATGATAGAAATCAAAAAAGATGTTGTATGCAGACCAGACTACCTGCAGTGGAGATTGCCTCTCATGAAAAAGAAAGCACAGCCAACCTGGGGAAGGAAGGAGAAGGCAGACCACCTTTATCAGAGCACTGAGGATGAAAAGGTTATCGGCTGCTTGTTACGATCAGCGAGTCAGGGGAAGACAAATAAATGACAACTCCTTGATATTGTGTGATTGCTGCTGGCATGAAGGAGAGAGATGGAGAAGGAAATCGAAGTGCCTGATTCATTGTTTGTCCTTATACATGGACCAAACACAGCAGACGCAAATATACCTAGCAAAGTGCAGGAAGGTCAAAACAAACACAATAAGACTAAGGGATAACTAGGAAAAGAAGCAACCAGAAATGGGGCACTGGTCACCCTGACTAAACTCTCCAGTCTTGCGACCTTCTGGACGTTTCCCTGTCTTTCCTATCCAAATATATCTCCTGTGTTACACTTTTCGTTGGATAATGACATTGGCTTTTACATTGGATTAAAATCCAAACCTAGTGCAATACCTAAGCATAAATACGTTATTGCCCATACATGTATTTGCCACTATTTTGATGCTCATTGAATCCTCTCCACGGTTTACGCAGACGATGTGGTTAGCTAGAGAGGTTAAGGAATGTTACAATTAGCATCTTACTGAAAAACAAAGTACTGATATGAAAGAAAGACCTGCTGCAGCTGCAGCTTCACATGGATGGAACATGCCATGTAAGAGTTCAGTAACTTTTCCAATATTTTACCCTTTTGTGCTTTAGAGAAAAAGGAATTTTGCATTGAAAGGAGGATTCACTGTATACCTAGAAATCTGTAAGACACAATTTCTCTCCTACTCACCGCTTCTAATCAGACAGATGGATACATTGCTATGGAAAAAATACCAGAAAAAATAAAACTAAAACAATGACTGCATCATTTTTATTTATTTCTTGCATTCTCTGTTCACGTAGCAAGAAATTTAATTCCAGTTGGATCAGTCTCCTGTGATATTTTTTTCTTTCATTTAATATATTTTTTAAATGCTTAGAGGCATTATGACAGAAAAGCATGTATTTTTTGCCCTGGTTTATACCCATCATCCTTAACATTACAACAAGACAAAAGCATTAAAGTAAAATTAATCATGTCAAAAGATTTTAGCAAAAAACAAGGGAGACCATGCATAAAGCATCGCTTTGTCTAGTGTGAAGTCACGCTCTGATTAAAAACATATAATGAAAGTGAAAGTAATACATCATTGCCTTAGCAGTAGGGTTTTTGGGAGAGCTATGCAATTCTGAACACAAAAAATCTTTATAGGCTCTGGATTTTAAAACTTGCAATTATTATAGAATAACTCTAACAAACAAAACATTGTTTCATGTCCTTAAAGTTTAATTGATCTTAAATGTTGCAGTTAAAACAAACAACCGAAGGAGTTCTAGGATTGAACAAGGACTCCTGGCAGGACTGTAGCTGGTAATTAAAACCGAAGCAGCAGTGGCTGGTTCTGAGCAGTGAGGCATGAGGTGGTGACACAGAGACCCCCTCCCCACTGCCCCACATCCAGTAAGTAGTTATGAGCACTGCGAAGTATCACAAAATAACAAAACCCCATTAATAGAGCAGAACTTTTGCTGTTACTAAGGGCTGTCAAACACCCATCAACCATTCAGTTTGTGTCACTGGCAGTGGTAGCCTGTTGCTGCTATGTGACACAGGTAGCACCCAGTTAAAAAATGAACTGGTGTTGGTGCACGTGCAAGAAAGCCTGAAAAGAAATCACGCAGTGAGGATCTGCTCACTGCACTTTGCCATACAGTCTGTAAAAGCCCCTACTTTGCTTAGGCACGACTGGGCAATGAGAAACGTTCCAAATTATATAGCAACATGCACATTATGAATCTCAGATTAGGATTATGCCCACATCAAGTAAAATTAGGTGGCAGAAAATGTTTGTAAAATGCCACTTACTTTCCCTGGTTTTTTCCTTATTCTGTCTCTATTCTTTGTTACCAACATAGAAAAAATAATTCTCTGAGAAATACCAGACAGGAAAAATACACAGTAATACTAGACTGTGAAAAATCTACCGATCCCTTGAGCCATAGCATTCTTGCCTATAGATGATGACATTAAAAAATTGGAAATGGGTGCATGCTTCCCCTCCTCTTCTGGATCTATGAACAAGGCAAGTTGTTTTCCTGATACCTTTAGAATTACTCCCATTAGTACTGATGCATTTGGTGCTTTGGGTAGCCAGGCAGAGAGAGGTGGGCAGTATCCCCTGCCAATAGATCTAGTGTTGTCGCAGGAACAACATGAGATTGCTACTCTGCTGAGCTGTCATACTCGATAGCTTGTGCTGTTCCACTTGCAACTGTCTTCATAGCTCCAACTGCAGAGCCACAGCTTACATGGAGTCAGTAGTTTCTGATGGCTGATCTTCCCCTGTTCCTTACGCATCCCACAAGGCAGGACACAGAGCCCTAAGCAACTGAGTGGTTGCAACAGCCAGTCTCCACATGGGGAAGGAAAAAGGCAGCAGGCAAGCAGTTTCCCCTCAAATGGGTTTGCTGGCCCTGCTGAGTAACTTCTGGGGCTCCTCTCAGTGGAGGGTGACAAGAGGAGATTTGGTCTCCTCTCATCCATCTCCTCCTCTATGGCCCTGACACTGCACCCAGGGCTAAGTGTTCACAAGCTTCTTTCCCACCTTCCCTCCTCCCAAGTGGCACTGGCACAGAGAGTAGAAAATGAGTAATGTAGATAGGTTTGGAGGAGGGAAAGGGGAATTTCTGTGCACACTTACATTGCATCAGTAAAGCCTCTAAGTGCAAAACCTGGCTTTTTGTTGGTGCGTGGGGGAGTCTACTGGAGGGCAGAAGGTGAAAGAAAAGACTTTGTAAATGTCTGGTAGTACAGGAGGAAACCAAATACACCTAAGACGATAATAAGATAGAACACCCTGAAACGCCAGACTACAAGGACTGAGACTCCCCCCATCACAGAACCTCATGAGCAGGACATGGCTTTTACTCTGTCCCCGTTCACGAGGGAGCAAACTCCTCATTTGCACTAATGAGCTGAGGGTGAACTGCAACCTCAGGACTGACAACACTGTCTAAACAAGTGAAAAAGAAACAGAAAAAATATATTCCTCCTTCGCCACTGATTGTACATCTCTGATAAGAATAAACAGACCAGTTATTTTCCAAAACTCTGAGAGAGCTGAAACAGTAAAGGAAGGTAATAAATGTACTTTTTCCTAAACTGCAAAAAGTACATGAAAAATAAAGATAGAACGATGTCCTTAAATTCCCCCACACTGTAAGTATCATAGTATGTTGATACAACACCATGACTGCACTGAACTATCACCACGTTATAATGGGATTAGTTTGTGGTCTTCCCTAAAACTGCTCAGTCACACTCCTATGCTGTCGAGTCCTTCAATGTTTTGTGGAAAGGACAGGACAAAAGTTCTACTCCAACTTGTCTTCACTTCCCATCCTCTCTTATATTAAGCTAGAAAATAAAGCAGGGGATACTTGAAATTCTTATTTAAACTTTTTTAAAAAAAATAATTATTGCGACTATTTGGTGAATAGTAATAATATTTTCTAAGAAATCATGCTTGTTAACATTTAGTCTTTTTCAGTGTGAAAAGACATCCTTGAACAGTAGTCCAGGCCAAGAGGGTATCCTTTTCTAGCAGTTTTTATAAGAACAGGATTACTCATGTCACGAGATGGCTGTGACAGTCACTGTCTCAGACAACAATGAGACAGATTCTAGGACCTTCAGGACTTCCAGTGCTGAGCACCAAGTGCCTGAACGTGAGGTAGCTAGGACTGTAATAGATGAATTATCATTTAATCACAGCACAGAAGGTTACATGCATTAACCAGAATGGAAAGAGAATTTTTGTTTACTATTTGTTACTATTTGTTAGCGGTAACACAGAAAAGACTACATTCTTTTGATAAAATTGCATTAAATTATTCAGAAACACCTCTCAACACCATCATAGATGCTGGTGTTATTTCAAATACTAGCAATGGGTTTTTAACCAGAGCGTTTAGGTATGAAGGGTCCAGTTTCCCACAGTCTTGGAGACAGCACCACAATGTAAGTAATGAAGAACTGAATAAATTCCATTCTTACAAAATCTTACGCATCTACAGATAGGTGAGACTGGGAATAAAGTTTGTTACTTTAATTCAGTGGAGAGTTCAGATCTTGAAGAGATCCGTTTCTCCTGCCTATCCTGGTGAGACACTGGATTAGACACAACAAATTCAAAAAACCTGAACACTTTTGCCTTATGTAGTATCATTGATTTTTCACTGACTTACCATCTTCAGAATTTTCTTAGAAGTAGCGTACAGAGGTGAGTATCATATCTCATTATTCTCAAAAATGTGAAGTATAGTATGTACCCTAGTACAGATGCTGTAGACTTTTCTAATGTACAGTTCGTATGACCTTTTGTAATTTGCCATTTGTACACAATACCCTCAACTATTAGTCCAGGGCATCTATACCTAGGCAGTCTTTATGTTGCAGCACTTTGAGGAAGGCTCCTGAATTTTCCATGGGAGAAAGCAATTTGCAAAGGCATAATTTCAAGTCCTGCATCACAGCAGTCTTTTGAATTCTTTTTCAGCCTAACCTGCGCATATAGTATTAATGTGGATGTATCCCATTAAAGGGTTTTGGATAAGGGATGGAGAATAGAATTCTGTGAACGGTATTTTACTGTGGGAAGAAAAGCAGGTCTATTAGAAAATCCAGGTTTTACCAGTTGTCCAGTTTTAGAAGTATGGCTTTGATTTATGGATCAAAATTGCTCATTTATTATTTTATCTATAGTGCTTTGGGCAATTTTGACAGTTAAAATTTAGTTTTATTGACCAATGCAGCCAGTTTAGCCACAAGGGGACTAATGCACACACAGCCTGCTGCACTCAAGAAGCTATGATTTGATTCCATGACCAAGTCAGACTGGGAATCGCAACCAACATAACAATAAGTTCCAAATCTCGATGCTCGAGGCAAAATACTTACTCTAAAACACAATCAACCTTTAAAAGAAGGTGGGAAAGAATTTTGTGATAGGAGCCTCCGTGCACTGTTTATTGTAGCTGATATATTCCACCAATGCTTCTGTCAGCAATGGACGCAGAGCAGTACAGCGGAAACATTTCTTTAATGATTGTGGACAACAGATAAAGCTGGAAGAAGGAAATGAAAATGCAAAAGAGAATCAAAGGTGTGCTCTAGTACTACAGCCTACCAGGGATCTGAGTCTGAGAAAACTGTCTCGAACATTGCCTTTTTTTTCCTAGACCACGTTTTATTCATATGTACATAAATATGCATGTATTCATGTCGCAGTATGAAAGACTTACAAGTTTACTTAAAAAACTTACTGGAATGATTTTAAGCCAATGTTAATTTAGGCCTATCCTATTATAAAATTAGCATCTTCTGCAATCTCAATTTATTGCTCCATTGTGAAGCCCCTTGTGATACATAAACAAATCTCTGAAGAGAAACAAATCAATAAAGTGTCTAATTTGATTAACCATGTTTTTAAATTCATCAAGACAACTGTACAAAAATAAACCACTTACTTGTCAGTATTTTCCACGTCTTCTTTTCATCATCATAATACTGAACCAAATTGCTGGGTAGCCGGTCAGGTCCGGGAGGCAATCCTCCAACCAGTAACAGCATTTTCTTATTGGAACGAATTCTTCACCCAAAACAAGAGGAAAGATGAACAACCACATTACTGAGGAGTATTTTTAGTGGCAACAAAATCATAACCATCAAAAGAATGTTCACTGCTTGCAGTTTTCTATTTCATTTTTTGTGTTTCTTTCCCCAATCATGTCTCAACAATTTTTTGAACCAAGCAGAAAAATGATCAGAAAAGCTGCATATCTCTCTACTCATGGAATAATAAGCTTCCTTTATGCAATTTGTTAGAGGTTCATTCTAGAACGACCTTTTTCTTATATTATCCCTTTAAATCATCACTCTTTACAGCTGAATACACATGAAATGCTCTGGAGTTGTACTAAGGTTAAGCATTAAAGTTGCATGTCAAAAATCGTATTAGTCAAAATCATTATTATAAGCCATTCTACACTCAAAGAACCTTGAAAAAATTAAGGTTATGCAGAGAGTTTGTGAGCCAACTCTTTAATCACACACTGAACTTCAGATATATAGTTTAGTACAATTAGCAGCACCGGGCTAATGGTTATGGGTTAAATGCTACTTACAAGCACTTTTGTTTGTTTAATTTAGTCCAGACTCTTGCTTTCACTCTCCCCCCCGGCTCCCCCCCTTCTCTTCGCTCTCCCCCTGTGCACCACTGGCTATAGCAACACCAATTGGTAAAAATGAGACTGTGATGTTGTTGTGAGCCTCCCCAGAGTGGAGCCCTGCCAATGCTTGCCACTGATCCAGCGGCATGAACCTGCTCAACTGTGCAAAGTCACTCTAATTCCCTCCCTCTGTTTTTCTACCTTCTCCCCCAGGGGGCAACCACTGAAAGGAGTGACTACCCACCCATCAAGAGCTGGCAATTCGCTGCTATTAACCGTGACCGTGATTCCCAATCTGCCTGGCAGTTCTTAAGAACAGGACTGCAATGTCTCATATGCAGTAAAAGCAGTTATCTGCACCCTGGCCTCCAACGCTCCACCTGATGAACGTACAATTTCTTTGCAACATTAAGGGATTTAGCACAATTGTAAGTGAAAAGGGGAGGGGAGGCCCAGACCCCCAGATGAGCCCTGATGCTTTAATAGTCACTTCGCATATAATTGAACTTTCATCAGTTATACTAAGCTTGGGTGTGATAATGCTGAAATAAAGGTCTGTGCTCAAAATGTTCCCGTGAAGTAGGAAGGTGACATAACCTGGAAAAAATGCATTGATACAAACGAATGTGCAAGGGGACCACGCATTTGATGGAAAGCACCCTTGCCAAACACCAACATTTTTCCAAGCATGACAACATCGCTGTAGCAATCCATGTGTCAGTCTGCAGCAGATACTCCTGGCCAAGAAAGGTACAGAATGCCACGAACCAAAGCTCACCACACCACAGAGCTGCACACGGTGGGGGTCAAACCACCACCCAGGAGCTCCAATCTCAGCAGCGCACTCCGTCAGTGGGTGCTTTACCAGCGAGGCACACCGGTGGCTTAGCTCCAACTACTACCTAGAATGAGTGTTGGGGACCCACCAATTTACATTTGCATCAAGACTGCACCTTCTCCTGAGAAGACTGGGCAAGATGAACTAGGTTGTGCTGTAAACATGCACTACCCAAATGGAACCTCCTTCAGGAAGGGAGAACGCAGCTGAACGCTCGATCCACACGATGCTTAGGAATAAAATCTTTCAAATGGCTATCCAAAAGACAACTACAGGCTGCAGATGCATCTGTCACAAGGATGGCCAGGGAATTACCTGGCAGATGGCCTTGTTTGTTTTTAAATGGATTTAGGGCTCAGGGAAGGTCCTGAATTGACAGCAGAGGAAACGAAACCCTCACTGCAGGGGCAGGAGCTACGCTATGGAGGCAGTGACACTCTCCCACGCTGTCATATCCCCCTGCTTCACTCCTGACTTGGGGGGAGCCCCTGTGGTCCTTCAGTCTTTCTGACAAGCCTGCCTTTGACCTCTGCACTGAACCTGCTACATACTGCCAAATGATGACTGTTACCTGCCCACCAGACTGCATCTCTGTAGGGTATCAGGAACCATCTCATGATCGCTGTCGGCACCAACTCCACTCAGTGAGACCAAACTCTGGGGAAAGCTTTCCTAAGCATTGCCAGCGTCTTGAAATGTTCAATCTCCCCAGTAAAGTTTTTAATGAGAGAACATTTGATAAAAACTATGCAACACAGGAGTATGATAAACTATTTTTGGTATGAATTAGGGATGACTGCACACGTAACAAGTGGCAGAGCAAACCAGAGCCATAAGTCAGTTATGCATGGCCATCCCTAACGATAGAGAATAAATAGTTTATTCCAACCCTCTTGTGTTGTATGTTATATCACAATCAACTCCCTGTGTATTGTAAAATTCCAAATGCCCTTGCAAGGTTTACTTGATAAAGGAGTTTATTTTGATTTTCATCTTTCATCTGTAAAACTCCCTTCTAACTCCAAAGCACTGTGAAAAACCAATGAATGGCCAAGGCTCGATAGTTAAGGTGAAGAATGAAATGTCAGATGTAACTCTGAGTTTCCAGACTTTGGCAGCTGCAACTATCCTTAACATTACTTTTTCAGCTAAACAATCTGAGAAGCTACTGTTTCTTGTGATGGAGCAGCACTGCTATATGGGAATGTTTAAAATATATTTAGTATTTTCACACGTTTAAAATGGGAATTAGCATGAACAGAAGCCTTTAATAAAGTTGAATAAGAACTTAGTAGCCAGCACAGTCTCTACCAAAAGCACAGGGAACTCTCACATGGAAAGAGATGTGTTCTTTTACTCAAAAGTATCTAATCCATCTATATTGAGAGTTCTTCTAGTGAACCAAGTAAAGATAATACAGTTACTGAACATATGCATGTTTTAAACTGATGTGTTTTCTTGCAGCCAATTCTGCTTTTTAAGTTTTGGTGTCAATTGCTACATTTTAGGTTTTGAAAAAAAATTTTCTTTATTACATTATATTTGTGTTTCATATTGCACTGAGCAGTACTATTAAAATCTTAAAATACATTCTGAAATATGAAAGACATGGAAATGATCACTGCTTATATGCAGAAGACTTTTCCAAATATTAATAAAAATGCAATTCAGTGAAACACTACAATGAAGGTAGAATTTAAAAATATGTGTAATAACTTAGCGAGATCAAGTTTCTCTTTTTCTTGCATTATTACATGTTTGCTATTTGGATAACTCAAGATTACCATGTGAAATACACTCATTTCCTTATTTCACAGTGTAATATACTATTCAGTTACACACTATGCTTCACAGTGTCCCTAGCACGGCTATTATGATCACCTTGTGTTCAATTAACAGTAGTGGGTCCTGGTCAGGGAAGGCTAAGATAATGTTCACTGTGACCAGGCAGGCTGATGTCATGACAAAAAGCTGAGATAAACCTATGCATATCTTATCCTGGAAGCATTTCTTACACCTATATTCAAAAACTCTAGTTCTCATTGATGAACAGTGTTGTTATTCTGCACACACTTTGCAGTTTCTGTTCTGCAAAGATTTTAAAACACTTAATTCACCTTAATTAAGATCCTGGGTACCCCATGTGGTGTGAAATTTATTTTGTCTACTTACAAGACTGGAAATCAAAGTATATTTTAAAGTCAACATTTTCAAACTTGTATTGTTTCCTTCAGGCACACCAACCTAGGAATTTCAGAACTCATATAAGTGGCTTCGTTCTCAGAGATGCTGAATACCCATCAACATGACTAAATCCTACTCACTTCAAAGGTAGCAGCAGATGTGCATCAGCTCTAAAACTCAGGTCACTAGTCCATGGTCTAAACTAACCATGAACACAGAGGGCAAAATGCTGAGCCCAAGAGAGTTTATCAACTCACAAGGAATCGGTAGAGAAGACAGTAACTGACCTCAATATTCCTGACAGCCACTCCCACCCAAAGCTCTTTTGCAAAGTTGATAACCTGATGTTAATGGAAATGCATGAATAGGAAACACTCTTCTTGTACATTGTTTTCCTTTATTAGCATACCCATCAATCTTGCACTGATGGGTTTTCCTTATCTGGGCAGTCAGCAGAAGTTCATTCTACCAAGGCTGGCAAGAAAACAAGCCCCACCAACAACAGGTTTGCTTCAGTCTCTTCCAGTTTTTAAACAATGTAATAAGGCTCCCCTCTCTGCATTAGCCAATGCAAAGAAATGGAAAGAATACAATGATGAAGTGGCAATCCTGTGGTTCTTAATGCATTTGGTGTAGTGTTACACATCATCAGGAAAACTGCATCTTAGACATACAGGTGATCATGGTAATCAATGGGAAAGAAAAACACTATGCAACTATACTTTCCTCTTAACTCGGGGCTATAATAAAACCAAAAACCTTAATCATTAATTCTCTTTTAATGTATCTCTTTTAATATCACCATGGCTTTGAGCATGGAGCAAGCCAGGTGGCTCTTCAGACCAGGGACCTGACACACATGGGATGCCTCGCTCCTGCTTGAGCGCTGACCTTAAACGCAGCAGAGCCAAATCAAACTTCACATATTTGCTCACTGAATGGAGGGGCAAACAAAAACAGCCAGAAGACCAGCCCAGATCCAGCAAGAGCAGGTGAATGGGTGATGAATTTTACTTACATCCACAAATCCCATTACATCAAAGGATCTGAGAAACTGGAGGCCGATACATAGTGATACCGTCAAAACAAGAAGTAACAAGAATCTCAGAAAAAGGGGCTGTATTAACCTGCAGCAGAAACAAAACACTGCAGTGAGGTTTAGATACCAACCTCAAGGTAATGGACAGAGAGATTAATACACTGTCCCAATCAGCATTTCAGTTGAGACCTTTTGTTTGTTAACACTAAAGACCTAATTTAATCTTCAGAAACCAGGACGGTCCTTAGCAAGCTTTTTCTTCTAAAAAAGCATCCAAAGGAGTGTTGTGTCCAACAAAAATGTAATGTAGAATCCAGTTGTGGTCTGCAAATCTGAACTGATGCTGCAGGCATCCATTTGCCCGTGACTGAAGAAACTGTTTTGCCATCACAGAACGTGTGATGCGACCTTTGGCAACTACCTTCCCCGCTCCTGGATAGGCATTTCAGTGCAACAAAAGTGTCATATGAAAACTGCTTATTTCAATGGATTTTGGCTTCCGCAGTTGACTGCAAAGATAGCCATGATTAGCAACACGTTTAACACAGAAAATATCATTATGCAGGAGTTTAACTATGAACTTGATGAAAGCCATAAGATACAATGTAAAATTTATTTTGGACAGAGAAGTTTTCTGAGTCTGTGTTATCACATAAAATGAATTAATGAACATTGCAGTCTGTAGGTAAATAAGCATCCACAATCTCTTCCTAACCCTACAGCACTGCCAGGGGAAGGACCTGAGCTCTCACAGCCGCTAGACCAAGTCCTGCAGATCCAGACTTCTACTGGAACTCTGACCCACCAGGAATCTCCTTCTCCTTATGGGCAAAGTAGAGACCTAAAATAATACCTTGATTTTGTCAAAACCTAAAGCATGCTGAGGATTATGTAGGTCACTTGCAAGTTACAACCAAGAAATGATTTAGTTCTTAGGTTCAAAATATGTTCAAAAATATGCTGAACGTATGAATATTGCTTTATGAATGGATTTTTCTGACTCTTCTAAGGCACGCCTATTGCCCAAGGCACACCTGAAAGAATGTGGAAAAAAGCCTTCCATTAATACTGTACCTGAAAACCAGTCTTATCATTCACTTTGGTGCCATGAAGATTCTGGTATTCTTCTTTTCATTCTCAATGTGGGCATGCTTAGAAGAGGGCTTCAAGTACAAGTATTCATTGCAGCAGAGCTCACCGTAATGCTCACTGAAGAGGTTCAGTGATGCCCAGGAGACATTTACTCTCCTGCTCATTTAATACATGTTGCTGACCACTGACAGACTGAAGTTTAAGAACATAAATACTAAGTTGAGAATGATTTACTGCAGGCATTGATTGTTATTTTTGTCTTCTGAATCTAGTCAGAAGTTTATCTTTGTCCAATGCATTATTTTTATTTTTTTTAAAGGCACAGAAAAAAAGGAGAGACCCTGTTTTCCTCCAACAACAATCTTTTCTTTTTGTCTCTATCCAAAAAGCAAAAGTCTAAGGATAAGTGAACCTTTTCCCTGACAGGCCACGCTTAACTGTTGCAAAGTTATTGGACAAGTTAGTTTCCTTTATATGCTTTTATTTCTAGAGTTGCCAAGTAATTTTCCATTCCCTGTATTAAAATAACTTATAATGTGTTTGGAGCTCTGAATTTTCTTTATGAATCCAATTCCATTGCTGTTACTAATTTAGAATGTTCTCTAAATAAATCTTGAAGAGTTAGGGTATTTTTCTAGCTACAGGATTTTTACAGTGAATGTCCCTTCCTTTTGGGATAAGATCCCCTGAACTAAGACAGCTGAGGGGTGGACAACTATCCTGCAAGAGCGGCATCTACCATCAGCGTACCTTTGGGAGGAACACACAGGAACATCCTTCCCATCTTTTCTCTCCCTGTATTACCAGCTTATTCTT
Organism: Himantopus leucocephalus; assembly: GCA_003993805.1. Taxonomy (NCBI): domain Eukaryota; kingdom Metazoa; phylum Chordata; class Aves; order Charadriiformes; family Recurvirostridae; genus Himantopus; species Himantopus leucocephalus. The sequence goes on along the minus strand of RSEF01000002.1, from coordinate 117,311,104 downwards.
CATGTTAACAGAAGACTGGTACAGTTCCCCAGAAAGACGCTCAGTAGCTTTCCTATATGGACTCCTGCCAAGGTTGCTGTATCCATACACAGCACCGTTGCTCCTTATACCTTGAGACAGGCTTTAATAAATGCGTTGCCTATGCGAGATCTCTCCTGTCTCTCCTAGGGAGATCACAACCAGTACTTCTATAGTGACAATACCTACACAAATAGATCATTTGAATACAGGTCTTCAAATCCACTGAGATCTGAATGCTAAAGACATCTTTACTAGCCATACAGTGAATATCTGACGCATTGTAAGGGATTTGAATCAAAGGCATTTTACTACCAAAGTTTGTATTGGTAAATGAGTCACAAAACCTCCCATGTCATGAATCTTATCAGCAAAACTATGCAAACAACTGATTTTTCCATATTGTTGGCAGTTCTGAAAAATCTCAAAGAAATTCCCTTGATCCTGAATACCTTTATGAATAAAACTGAATAAAATGCCAAAGCTAGATGCTTTTGCAATTTGCTTTCCCTTTCCCCACTTCCTCCTTTTTTTTTTGGTTTTAGACAGAGGTGGTAGAATGGAAATGTTTATAGAATGTTTCAGGGTGGTCAAATCCTCATTTTTCCCCTAGGAAATTTCAGGCAGCTCTTCTTTTTGACTTTCAGACTGTGAAAAGTCAGAAAGTTCCTTTTTTTGTTTGATTCTGTATCAGATGTCCATGACAAGAAGAGGTCTCTGCATCAGAGGCTGTGTTCTCCCCAGCTAAGACTCCTTTTTCTTAGGAAGCCGAGGAGAATAAATACAATTTACTGCTGCCTCACCCAAGCTATGACTGGTTACCATTTTTTTTTTCTGAAAGGAGGCGGCAGTCAGGGAAGACAGGAAGAACCAACTGTGGCACCAACCTCTATTTACTTCCAGCTCCAGTGCAAACCGTCTGTTTCCATTGAACTTGGCAGCTGATAATATTTGCTCAAACTTTATTGTCTGCTTTCCAAGAATACAGCAAGAAGTGTTGACTACTAAGTACTAGGCATGACAGTCTTTAAAGAAAATTTCAGGAAGGCAGCAAATATGAAAAATGATGCCAGGAAGTATCTACTAATGGATTTCAACCTCCCATATTCTTTAATTTCTTCAGGTGGACCTTTGGCAAACCTGTAATACTGGTTACCATGATCTGTTTAAACAAAACCAACAACAGAGAGACGTTTACAGAGTGGTGGGTCCAGCTCAAAACTTTCATTCAGGATTCCTATTAACTTCCATGCTCAATCTTTTTTGGCCACGCTTTGCAAAGCATAATAACAAACTGCTAGTTACAAAACTGGTCTGATTTTTGAAACACAGTTGTTTGAAAAGAAAAAACGGTGTTTTTACAGATAATGAGGATTTTTTCCGTAACATGAGTTTAACAGAACCTAAGCTTTTTTCCCGGCAAATCATTTTCTGTTGATTTTGCATCCCGGGTTTGCTCTCCTCACTCCCCTTGCCCCCAAGGCTCACCGTACTTTCTCTTTGAGTATAAATACAAACAATTACACCATCGCAGCTCTGTTCCATTTACTGCTCAGCAGTTACAGACTCAGAACCTCCATATTCTTCTGCTATAGGAAAAAACTATACTAACCCCAGGCCACAATTTGCCTTCAAAGACCCTCTCCTCTATCTCTTCTCTCCACTTGAAGGGCACGCACATCAGGCAAAGAGTGAACAGAAAAGCCTCAGATAGAACATGTACGCAAACAGGTGTGTGTGATGCTCACCATGATCCTACAGTACTCCATTTGTAAAAGGTACATCCTAACTGTAAATCATTCCAGGAGCATGTTGTTTCACAGGGAACTTTCTTACCTAAGAGGCTCTGCACAACCTGTGACTCACGCTCTCCCTGACAGGACAGTCCTGGACCGTGTTGCCAAAGCATGGGCAAGAACAGCACAGGACCTCATGGGAGACAGCTCCACTCTTTTAGGTACTTGTAGGATTTGTAAATGAGCTACACAGACTGTTGCAGGTGGTGGAAAGGGGCACCTTTGCTTAAGTACAGCATTTGAGGAGGAAGTTCCTATTTTCCCAGGCACTTTGCCCTCAGTCTTAGTGGCTTAGTAAGATTACTTTTTCTAAATTAACTTCATTTTCCCTCTGCAACAAGGCGGCTTGAGATTCAGTGAAAGACTTCCCCTCTCGGAAAAAGAGTTTAGAGATGCAGATACATCTCTGTGTGTCTATGAATGCAGCAGGGGAGAAAGGGTGCAAACAGCAACCCCACTGGCAGCCTGTGCGCCAGCACCAAGTGTACCAGGTTTTACATCTTTCATCACTTTGCCTTCAGTATTCTGCCAGGTTAATTTTAATAAATGCAGCCTGTGCCTGCATTCCCAACCCTTCTACAAGAAGCAAAAGCAGGCAGCACTGCTGCAGGAGTTGGAGGAGAAGGACCAGCTTAGCTGACTGCAGGAGCCACACAGAGGGAGGAAGCTACTTCAAGTGCTACAAAGGGCAGGGTGAAGGAAAGCCGAGGAGCACCACAGCCCAACCCGCTGCAGCAGCCTCTGGAGATCCAAGCTGAGAGGTCTGAAGCAGTCAGCATCAGTATGGGTGAGGTAGGGAGCCTGGTAGAAGGGGCACTGAGGGGCCAGGGGCCATGGTAGCAGAGAATCAAGAGAAGGAGCAGGCAGAGGTAAAGCTCAGGTAGGACAGATCTCGGGAAAAGCCCTATCTGGCAGAGTGGCCTGGGAGCAAGGAGAAGCCCATGAGGCAGACTGTAAGAGAAAATAAGTAGTCTGAACATTTAAAAGGCTTTGAAGGAGGGGATTTTGATGTTCTGGAGAAAATGAGGGCAAGGAGGTAGGGAAGGAGCTGGAGGTATTGGGACGACATGTCACCTAAGGACATAAATCAGGAGAGGCTGGCAGTTCACAAAGGAGACTACCCCAACTAGTACCCCTGACCAGGACACCGGCTGGCAGGGGCAGGGGAGTATCTGCACATGACACCTGGCACCCCGTCTCCATCTACAGCTGTTGGAAAGACAGTTGCCCATTAAGACCGACCATTAAATACTCTTTATAAATTACATTTCTCTAAACAAGTACTATAACTGGGCCAAGAAACTGGCTAGCACCAACAGGTCTCAAGGATTTTACCAGCCAGGACATACATGTCTTTAAGTAGTCTCCAAAGGACTCTCCTGACCCACACCAGTCCTTTTAGGACAATGGTGCTGCCTCTGACAGTAACCTGAGCTCCACGCCTGCCTTCCCTCTTGGATACTCGACATCTCTCCACTTACACTTCAGCACTAGCCTGTCTCCAAAGGCAAATGAATGCACGTAAGGCAAGTAAGGCAAGTAGGTGAGACTAACTAGGATTAAACTGAGTATAGGTCTGTGGTTCACTTCCCCGCAGCCGCTAATGTGTCAGTCTCCCTTCTGCAGCTCAGCTGAGAGAGCCCTGGCACAGGTACAATTTCCTGATATTAGTTCAGGCACGTAAGACCTGATCCAAAGCCCACTAAAATAAACCGGAGCCTCACGTCCACTTCATCCACACCGTAATGCAAACGTTAATAATTCACATACATTTTAAGGTATGTTTTTTATCCTGACGTTAATTTGGGGTCTGAAATATTTCTCACTTGCAATTAACCATGAGTACGAATGTTAGTTAAAAATCCAAATATCGGTGTCAGGATCACAAAGGGGAGGCAGGTGGCTGTTACTAGAACGCACAACAGGGTTATTTCAGTGAAAAAAGCAAATTTTTTTTACAACCACCAAACGTGCCCTACTGAGATCCTACAAAAATCTTAGCAGAAAGAGGTCAAATTGAACTACAGTCTGTGAGATTCGTAGGCAAATAGTGTATTCAAGAAGGAAATTATTTAATTGCCAAGGGATGTAACCAGTTTCTTCAAATTTTTAATCTCCTCCGTAGACAGTAAAACGGACTGGGTATATACATCTTCCACATAAATGCTACCGTCTCACATTGTTCATCACTTTACATTTTCCTTCTTCAACAACAGTTACCACCTTCCTACGCAGTGAAAACTGGCCTTATCATCTTCATCACCTGTCACTGTTTAATTGCTGTGACTTTCACTAATACTACCTAACAACAAACAGTCTGAATGACACCCTCTCCCTGCTGAAATTAAAGAAAAATAAAAACCTCTACAATTAGTTTCAGCAGCACCAGAATTTGCACTTCTCATCTCCCCAAGGTCTAGCAGTCCAGGGAACAAAAGTACAGAAAAACAGCTGGGTCTGTATGTGCTGGGACTTCACTGAACCCAGAAAACAGCACGGTCAGGCTTAGCCTTCTTATCCCTTTGTCTTTTTATTTCCCTCCTTCCTCTTTTACTCTTTAATTCTGTATTTCCTGCATACGACTTTTCCCATCTGAGGTCACTTGGTTGATCCCTCTCCAGTTTTCCTCCCCCATATCTAAAATAGCTTTTCCAGAAATTGAAATACTTGGCTCTTATTGACAACAGATGCTGTTTCTACCAAGAATTAGGGTTTTTTTCCCTTTTGTTTCATTCCCTCTCTTCTTTTTATCTGCCAGGGTCTTTTTTGTTTTGCTTGTCTCCTTTCCTGCCTGGTATCCTATTCTTTCACTTTTCTCCCTTCAAAACTGTTCTTCTCTCCCCTTTCCCCTCATTTGTACCTCCTTGCTTCCACTACTTACATCCTGTTTCTCCCCTGGGGGAATCTCAATCCCTTTCTTTTTCTGCCTTTTCCCCTCTCTCCCAGCTTTACTTTCCTCACTCCCCTCTGCCTTCAGGTACCTGATGCAGCTGTACAGAAATCTAACTGCTGCTCTGCCTGTAAATCCTGGAAGGAGCTGACCAGCCCGCACGCCCATTGATGTCGAGAGGAGCTGCACGTGTCCTGCGGCCGCCAAACAACTCCCAGGCTGTAAGGGGCTGCCTCTTCCCACCCAGCCTATCTTCTCATGTCTGTCTGGAACGGAAGTCATTGCAAATAGTTACAGGCGAGCGAAACCATAAATCGTGGCAATGTCTATAAAAAGGCAACGATGTTTAGGTAAAACATTTAATAATAAGCCCTGTAATTTAAATATTTTTTTCTGTAATGCTCCATTCTCTGTCTACAGCTACATTGTGCATTAGCACAAGCAAAATTAAAGTTAAAAGCTAGGTGTTTCATAGCAATGATGTGTTTTTAACCATTTTCATTGTTGCAAGTAAACATGGAAGCAATAATAATTCTAACTAGCTCACTCATCTTTAAAAGTGAAATTCTTTCCAGCAACACGGTAATGCTCTAACCCAGAACTTTTTAAAAATTGAAAACACATTCCGTGTATTATATAAAATATATTATATTACACAATAAAGCACAGAGACATTTTAATCAACTCAATACTCTAGTGAAGTCCCGAGAGTCAAATAAATAACAGGAAGATGAACATTCCTCTATCTAAATGCATTCTCTTCCCAGAACTACAGAGAACATGACACAGCACAGGTTACCTGTGTCTCTCAGGGACAGACAAACGCCATTTAAGCCTAACGTTCAGGGTCACCATAAGGGCCCAATACACTCCACGCTGAAATCAACTGGGATTTTTCCTACTGATGTCAAAACTGACTGTGGCTCAAGAGCCTTTAATAGTGCATTGTGTGCTGAGGCCCTACTGTAGGTGTGGATCACAGGGGCCAGAAAGCTCCGGCATTAACCTGGAAAAGGGAAATCAAAGTCAACAGAATTACTAACTTTGCTTAGAGTTGAGCACCTGATTAAACTCCAGATCAGAGCCAAAACACTCACACCCCATGGCAAAGTCCTAAGCCTCAGAGTGCACGGCAAGGTTCACAAGGCAGGAACATCATTCCTCAACTTTTCAAATGATGATCATTTAGTTGCCATACTTTGAAAAATAATTTTACAAAAATGCATGAGAGTGTTCAAGTGTTACCTTCCCTCAGGAAATTTCATGGAAACAAAAAAAATTTGCAGGTAAACAGCATTTTTCACTGCGGGACAAAAGACAACCCAGGTATCTAGGAGCCCCAGCATCACTTGCGATGCAGGATCTGCATCTGTAGCACAAACTTTATAAATAACTCTGCTCATAGTGCGCAGACTGGTTCTTATGATCCAAAATCGCTTTCCTCCAGCCCTGACAACAGCAAAAACTTGTGTTTGTCAGGAAAATGACCAAATGTGATTTACCACATGAAGAACAAGCTTAAAGAAATAACTAGTGCTATTTTTAGAGTTACACTTCAGAGGAGAATCACCGAATTTTGAGTTTCTTATTACACTCATTTTCTTTAAGAAATGTAAGTAGCCCCATTTCCAAACTACTCCAAAGTGGCATTGCATGTATGGATAGGTACGTACCTATGTTTACACACCCTTTTTTAAGTAGCATGTTACAAAAAAAAAAAAAAATGTTCTTTTTAAAAATGCAGAAAAGTTATCGGCAAGTTCTAATTCTGAGTGTGATTCTCCTGATTTCTTCAACAGGCAGTAAGCAGGCGTCTATGGCACCGTGCTGCTTTTATTTCTCACCAACCCATACTGTACTGTGCAGTATATATTACACTGCACAAGAGGAACAGTTGCTTTCTTTCTAAACACATGTGAATCTTTTGTGAATGGCTGCCGTGGTTTGGTCCTCAAACCAGGACAATGACCCTTCATTAAACTTTAAATTCCAAGTTACCAAGGTCACCATTGCTCACAGAAAAGGTAATCAAAGCTTTAAAGTCCTTTTCTGTGTAATAATTTTTATCTATTTGCACATGTACTTCACTGTTAGTTACTTTTAAGATTTCCTTCTGCAAATTAGTAACTTAAGGAACTCTTTGCAGATTTTCTTCCTTAAAAAAATATTATGGAATGAATGTTAACCTGTTAAAATTTCAACTTTAGAGAAACTATGAGTAACAAGAAGGACAAATCTGGAACTCTCTACAGTTTTAGGTATGTTTCGTTTCTTCGTTCATGTTTAAGATGGCATTTGTACAGTTAAGCAGCCTGATGAAATCTTAAAGTGATTAAGATCCAAAGATGAGCTTTCGTGACCTTTATGAATTCCCAGGAATGTTATCCAAGACCAAAACTGAAAATATACCAATTGCATTCTGAATCACAGAGCATTTCAACATCTCCAACATTTTAACGTTTTGAGTAAGTACTGATGCCTGCTTATAAATAAGAGAAACCTAAATGGTTTTGCTCCGATTTCACTGCCACCAAAGAACTCAATCAAGAGAAGCTAGTTACGATGCTGTCATTGAACACACGTTAAAGTTCAGAAGGTCACGGTATGTTTTCACCCATTACGGTTAAGGGTCTCTGAAATACCACTGTCTGCACAGCCGTGCAGATCTATTACAAATAAAAGACGTGGTATTTGTGGCATTTGGAGTCCCCCATAAGTCATTAAGTAAGCGCAACTTAGAATCTAATATAGGTCTACTTAAAGTGCGATCCTTTTGTGTACGCTCCCGCTTACAGGGAAAGCCAGCTCCCAGCACCTGGGGTATCAGATTCTTGCAGCATCCATGACACTTGTAAGCATTCAGTGGTCAGAACACCACTACATATCCTTCAAATGACATGGACCAGTGAAGCTGGAAGGTATCTTCACTGAACCAAGCCGGCTGGTATCTCAGCAATCCACCAGGACACAAGCCCCGGCATGCCCCCGGCGGCGTGCAGAATCTCGGCTGAGAAGGAGGTGGTGGGTTTTGCATTTTTGAAAGTCAACAGTTTTGAATATTGACATGCAAAGGGTACAGGCCAGCTACAACAGCGGCGCCTCAAAAATACTTTACACTGCAAAATGCTGGTATTCGTGTTTTACTGTAGGATTGTGGAGTGAGAATCGGTTAGACAGCAAGGTGATAAGCACGACAAAACACTAACAGGGTGAGCTAGCCAGAGATAATAAAAGAAGGCACAGCATTTCCAAAGTTAAATCATCAGGGTACCCATTACATGAAGATATAAAGAATCCTCTGCATTAATGCTAACAGAGCGTATTATCTAAAATATTTAATAATGTACTAGTTTTTCGTGCTGCTGTTAAGTCATTAATAATATCCACCTATTAGTTAAAAAGCTGAATAATACAAAGTGTGCTTTGATTTCTGCGCTACCGTGCCACTGTACTTGGAAGATGGTATTATCTTTCCATTTTTGAATGAAATGAAGTATAAACATATTTTAAAAGGAGAAAAATACATATCCCCCTTCTTTTCGGGTATATTTACTGCTCATTAAACTACACACTGTGCTTTCAGTTCCTAACACCAACCTCATATTGTCAATCTTTGACATCATGATTCATTACCTTATTAAACGAAAATAACTGACATGTCACAGACGTAAGGATTATGAAGTCACAAGTTTCCTTCCACACACAATACGGACACCACCCGAACACCAGCAACACCAGGGTGTGCACCAATAATGCCGTTATTCATGAAAACAATTAATTAGATTTAGGACTTGGACATCACAGCTTTAAAACGCCCCCAAGACGCAACTCCTTGTTACGAAGTAACGGAGGGGGGGATAAAATAAATAAATATAGCTTGTAATAAATTACAACAGGTTCCCCAGGCGCGGGCTACCCCACGTTCACTCGCTAGCCACACGGACCAGCCACCAGGGCTGAGGGAGCGGCCACCGCCGCCAGGCCGGGGCAGCCCCGGCACCCGCGGCCGCTCGCCCCGCCGGCCGCCTCCGGCGCGGCCTCCCGCCCTCGGACGCGGCCTCCGCCCCCGCCCCCGGCCGCAGCCGCCCCCGCCGGGCCGAGGGGAGGGGACGAAAAGTTTGGCGGTGCTGGGGGCGGGCAGTTCGGCCCCGCCGCCGCCCTTCAGCCCCCGCCGCGGGCGGGAACCAGCCGCCCGGCCCGGCCCGGCCGGGCCGCCGCCGCCTCCTGCCCCGCCGGAGGGCGCCCGGCCCGGCCCCCGCCGGGTCCCTGCCCGCCGCCGCCTCGGCCCCGCGCCCTGCGGGGATTCCCCGTTCCCCCCAACCTCCCGCGGCCAGGAGCCGTCTGTGAGGGAAGGGCCCCTCCTCCCCGCCGCCCCCCTCACCTGCTGGCCAGGCTCTGCCGGCAGTGCTGCCTGAAGGGCATCAGGTGGTAGTTCATGGCGTCCAGCAGCAGCTTCTGGCAGACGGGGTCGGTGCGCATGAAATCCACCGACTGGACCCGCTCCACCAGCTCCGGCGCCGGGATGAGGGCGAAGCGGAGGCGCTTCATGAGGTCCGGGGCGTACTGCATGCGGGTCTCCCGGTCGTGCTCCAGCCAGAGCACGGACATCTGGAAGAGCGCCAGCTCCGACTCGACGGGGGGGGGCAGCGAGTCGAGCAGGGCGCGCATCTCCTCGAAGTTGAGCAGCAGCACGTCCTCCACCAGGTACTTGTTGGCCAGCTTCTTGGTCTCCTCCAGGCCGTGCAGGGCGGCGATCTTGCACACCTGCTTGTAGTTCTGCACCGAGATCTGGTCGTTGAGGAACTGCACGCACAGCTTGGTGACCTGCGGGATGTGCAGGATCTTGCTGACCGACAGCACCTCCTCCACCGTGTCCAGCGAGAGGGTCACGTTGGCCGTGTACAGGTACTCCAGCACCAGCCGCAGCCCGATGGACGAGCAGCCCTGCAGCACCAGGTTGTTGATGGCCCGCGGGCTGGCCAGCAGCTTGTCCTCCGGCGAGGAGGACGGGGTGCCGGGCTCCTCCTGCGGCTGCGGCGGCGGCGGCTCCTTCGGCGGACCCCCCAGCCCGTCCTGGGCGCCGGGCCCCAGCCCCAGGGCGTGGGGGTGCCCGCCGCTGCCGCCGCCGCTGGAGAAGAGGGATCGGAAGTACTGGGAGCAGGAGGCCAGCACGGCCTTGTGGCAGTGGAACTGCTGGCCCTGGGCCGTCAGGGTCACGTCGCAGAAGAGCTGCTTCCTCCACAGCAGGTTGAGGCCGTGCAGCAGGTTGTCGCTGTGGCTGGGGTCGAAGGTGGAGGTCCTGTCCCCGGATCTGGACATGGCGAGCGGCCTCCGACACACCTGCCTTTTAAACCCTCCTCCAACCTGGGCAGAGGGGTGGGGAGGAGAGC
>RSEF01000002.1:117234839-117300637 GCA_003993805.1 Himantopus leucocephalus | reverse complement strand
CCCCCCCCCCCCGCACACACTTCCAGCACACACACCCGCACACACGGACACCCCTTTCCTCTCCCCCGACAACAAACAAATCAGGAGACACAAGAAAATGCACAGAGACGGTTAGACACAAGGCCAGAAACTTACCTGCTCCACAACCAGCTGCCAAAGTAAAGGTTCACTTAAGCTCCCCCCCAAAAAAATCAATTGTCCTTCCTTTTTAAAGGTTTGCTCGCTCCTTCCAAAAAAAAAAAAAAAAAGAGGGAGAGAAAAGAAAGAAAAAAAAAAACCACCTTCTGGTTCCCAACTCGGAGCAGTCACTCTTTACAATTTATTTTGTCGTACATCATTTGATCACCATGAATTAGCAACAGCAAGAAAATGTACGAGAGAGAGAGAAGGAGAGAGAGAGAAAGAGAGAGAGAGAGAGAGCGCAGAGCTTTCTGCAAGAGAAGAAGAAGAAAAAATGTACGTGTGACAAATTATGCTACCAAGAAACAACACATCATTATCCTTGGGCCTGGGGCTCAGTGAGTCGTAACGAGAGTAATAGGAAATCCACGGTTGGGGAGAGAAACGGTCGTGCATGGCCAGTGGAGAGAGACCATACAGGGGGATGGATGCTGGAGAGACTCGCAAAATTATGGCTCAAGGCTATTGTAAAAATTGTCGAGCGTAAATGACTGCGATTTCAAACATCTTTGGAAGAAAGAAGGGGAAAAAGCGAGCCCCCCCCCCTCCTCTCTGCCTCCCTCCCTCTCGCTCTCCCTCTCTCTTCTCTCTCTCTATAAAGAACCGTCAAGTTTTAGTGCGCATTGCTAATTAGTCAATTTCTCTCTGCCTTCACAGGCTGGCGACTTTGCTGCTGAGCTGAAACTGCTAATTTCTGTGACCAGCTTTTTTCTTAGCTGTGATCTGGATGAATGAGTAGCTGTCTCACAGAGATGACAAAAATAAACTCTAATCCCCCCAAAAATTTCCACTACATCTTTCTCATGCATAGATTTATGATCTTCAAGCGCCCTGTGCAATATGCAAACTTTTTATGTGCAAGTGTGTGTGTGTGTGTTGCTGGGGGGGGGGGTAAATCTGTTGTATTCAGGTTGCACGGTATTTGTTTTGTGCCTCTGCTCTCCCCCCGCACCCTGGATGTGATGGAAATAGTATCTGATTTCAGTACCCGATATCTTGTCCCCCAACCCCCTGTCCCCCTTGTATTTATATTATTGCTTTGACAGGATACATCCTCCTTCCTTGCAAGTATGATGAGGCTGGAGGGGTGGAGGGGAGAGAAAAAAAGTGAGGCTACTAAATGGTGTTAGTGGTAAAACGTTCCCTTTACATTTGTTCCCCTGCACTGTTCAAGATTTATGATCTTGTTTGAAGGCATATTTTCTCTATCGTTTTGTCTGGTTAGACAACCGTCTCTGAACTTCACTGTCAGCTCTTCAACAGATAAGGGTTCAGAAGTCACTTTTTTTTTTTTTTTTTTTGTATTCAAAGATTAGCATATTGTCAGATTTGTCTTTCGGTTTCGAGACTTTGCAATGCAGAAGCCTGAATCAAATGGCAGGAAAGCAGCTGCTATTTCACAAATGTAACCTTTCAACTTTCTGCCAGAGCTGATACCCTAGAAACATGCACAGCACAGCCCATGGGTTGGGGCTTTGTTTTGGTTTTTCCTCCTTTATAGTTGTAAGAAGCAGAGGATATTCTCATTGTAGGCATTTTGGGCTTTTTCTTTCCACCAAGGGGCATTTTAGTAGAGGACATGTTCTCCACACTTTATCTCATGATATATTGCACCCTCACATTTATAGCTCCGTTCTTCTGTTGTCAAACCTCCAATTGTCAAAAAAAAAAAAAGGAAAAGAAAAAAAAGGTGGAATGTATGCCCTTGAATGAAATGCACATGAAAGGAAACTGGAGCGAGCACTTACAGAAAGTTTTACCTGGTGTGAAGGCCATGACCCCCATCCCCTTTCCCAGGTAATACTCAGGCTCCTGTTAATTAAAATACACACCAGGAGTGCGACTTTGAATGCCAGGTCTCATGGTCTTTCTCTTTGACTTGGCCAAGGATGCCAATGCATTTACAGCGCTGGAGTCAAATTGCTCAGGAATGCAAAGGACTGGAACTGAAAGGCATCAAGGCAGTTTTTGCTTTTATTTATTTTCTGGTGACCTTAGAAAAGAAATTCTGCCATACCTTTCTGTGTTTCCTCACCAGATAGCTCCCTTCCTCCTCCCTTGGACGTCAATTATTTCTGCAAGAAATTTCCAAGAGAGATGAGGCAGCTGCTGTTTTAGGGCATGGTATTCTTCCCAAAAGAATGACACCATCATATGCTGCTTATAAAACAGTTTTCGTTGTTTTGCTCCTGTTGTGCCTCCCCTTCCTCTCAGCTGTACCCTGTTGGCCACCCAGATTTTGACTCTGTTCAGGTGAAGAGAAACATGAGTTACAAGATGTCTCCACTTCGATAGTAGCTGGTGTCTTCAGTGATGCGAGTTGTCTCCCAATTGTAGTAGATGAGAAGAACAATTTTTGTATCGTGTTTGTGCTGCTGAACTTTACTGCTGTAATGGCTGTAAATAATCCCCACGGGGTTTTGTATCAGTTTTCACTGAATGATGTGTCACATACTCTTATACCATTGTAAGCTGCCAAAATATGTCTGTGCCAATGTGTGGCAAGTTTCTGGGGCTAGCATACTGGTATGTTCTGCTCATTAGTGAAAGGACCTGCTTAATTTTTATTTAACTTTGCTCCACTAACTCAAGTTAAAATAAAGTTCAGTCTTATTGTGGTCACTTATGAATTACATTGGATAAATATTTCCAAAAGTCCTGGGTACAGTATTTTCTAAATGGGCTTGAGCACTTTTGAAGGGAGACTTCAAAATTTTACACGTTACAGCTACAAAATTAAAGTTCTTCTCTTATAGGCAGCATCTGTCAGCAGAAAATACCATGTTTTCTTTCTTCTGCGATTACTCCCTGACCTGCACTGTCTAAAATTACACTTTTTTTTTTTTCTGTGGAGCAAAATTAGCTGTGCTTGCCACTTGGTTTAAGCAGGGACTTCATGTCTCTAGCTTATAAGCCTAAGACCATCACAGACTTCAGGGAAACCACTGGGAGTGAAGAGCATCTCTCCTGAGGCACTGAACACATACTAACTCCCGAGCCTTCCCTATCGTAGCTATAGGGCTCTACCCCTAAGCAGGATTTCCAAAGAACAGCGGGCAATGCCCCATGCTTTCATCTCTTCAAAGCCAGATGTTAGTAGATGTTGTGCTTTTACTTGTCTTCCCTTAGCTCATCTCTTTCCTTCCATGCAGACAACTCAACTTACCAAAGCTTCATTGCAGAGGATTGTGGTAGGGAGGTCAATACTGCAAAAGGAACCGAATCACATCTTGTAATTAAAGGAAGAGGTCCTCATGCAGAGGGGGCCTTCATCAAGGAATTATAAGGCATTGTCGTTAAAATCCCAGGGAACAAACTCAGTAAATAAGCAAGGTAAATGTTTTTCACTAAAGAGTAATNAGGGAACAAACTCAGTAAGTAAGCAAGGTAAATGTTTTTCACTAAGAGTAACTGTATAAAAAAGAGAAAATTCGAACCCCTTTATTATCTGTGCTTGTAATATGAAACATATCTCTACACAACTGATGTCTTGTGGGGGATTTCTTGCAGATTTTGTTGTTGCAATATACACTGGTGCAGCTCAGAAATCAAGTTACTTGCCCGGTATCTTAATTATTAAGAACAAAAATAAGTGTCAGTTCTGAACGCCTGCCCCTTTGTCAGGTGCTGTCAAAAACAGAGCTTCAGCTGGCTCCCCTGTTTGGGACACTGAAATTGCCATTGTGCATGTCGTCTGGCCTGCTGAACTCTCTCACCAGTCTGCATTTCTGCCACTGTTGCATTTCAAATGGTAGAACAGATGTGGAGGTGTGTGGATGGGATCTCTCGCCACAGGAAAAGAAAGTTCTTTGGGGGCCTTGCAGAGAGGTGAAGACTACAGGTAAGCTGGATCGATTTTTTTGGGGGCAACACGCCGTACTAGTTGGTTGGACAGATCAGAGCACATAGGTGCCTTTTGTAGTACAAGTACTATACAAATAGATGAGCAACAGCAGTATTGGCTGTTACCAATAGCATTGCTACTCATGCCGAACGTTGTTGTATAATCGACCCTAAAATTTCTGATGTGGAAGTTTGTAAGCTCACACTTCTGAAGGGAGACCTGGTATCGCAACCGCACTGTTCCTGGAGTACAGATGAACTACTCACTTCATCCTAGGAAGGAGCAGGGCAGGAGTGGAAGATTTTGGGAGGTTGCAGTGGTGGCTGTTAAAATCAGGGCCCGTGAGTCTGGCCCACCACTGGCACACAGTGATTGTACCTACACTGGCTTGCACACTTTGGGGTTAGGGCCTGGGAACCATCCAAAGCTCACACGTACCTTTTTGTTCCCTGAGGACGCTCTTCCCCTGGAAACAGAGGAGATGTGAGGCATTGCAAGGAGCTGGGAGGGAGAGATATCGGAAATCAAAAGTTATCTTGGGTCTAATAATATAGATGTAACAACCTTGACCCAGGTGCATCCCTTAATATCTCTGTGCTTCAGTTAACAAATGCTAAAAAGGGTTTTCATTAGTGCAGTCCAAGGCTCTCCCAGCTTGTGGTCCATCGGCCCTGCTGAGCACATCTGCCCAGCTCCACCCCCAGCTGGGTATTTTTGAATGTTTACTATTACGCTTGCTATGCCAGTGGCTGCCACAACCATGTGGCTCTAGAGACTGGCACAACTGGCCCCAGAGGTGTCGCAGGCATCCTGAACGCCTGTGTTGTGTCCTGGTTAATCCATGCTTGCCTAGTGCTTTGAGATTCCTCTAGGAATACTGATTGGTTTTATTTATACACACAGACATATCGTGAAGTATTGTTTCTATTCCTGAATGTACACAGAACACAAATTTTTCTGTAACAAAGAGTCATAATACCATTAAGTGTTCAGACTTTTGCCCTGCTTACCCAAAGCTCTGGTGGGGATGGGCTGCTAAACAGGACCCTAAATGAGTGATCCTAAGAGCACCGAAAGACAAACTGTTCTTCCTCCTCTCACAATCCCCAAAAAGGCAATAGGGTAAATTACACGAAAGAATAAAAGAGTCAATCAGTGCAATGCTGTGTAATCAAGATGATATGAATAAAGTTTGTAGAAAACCAGTAGCTTCTGAAAAATCAAAATATAAGGTAGTGCCTCTGAAAGAGTTATTAAAATAACTTTGGGGGGGCAGAACTCAGAACTGTTAAAAGAAGCAGCTAAGCTTGGGGAAATTGCAATCTAAAAGCAAGGTGGATTAAGCAAATCCTTCTGTACAGAACCATGCTACAACTAGGAACCCTCTAACCATCACTCGGAAAAGCTTACGCTCTGGGACTCGATTTTCAGGCACATAATACGAGCTTTAGTGATTGTGTCTGCACTGTACTCCCAATTAAGGGATACTCTCTTTTGCTTAAGTCCATTTCTGTTCAGGAAAGCATTTAAGCATTTCTTAAAGCATATTCTTAAGTGCTCTCTTCAAAGGGAATTCTTTCCTGACGTGGGACGTGTCTGCATTCGCCATTCAGTTTGGCTGAATTTTCCCAGCCTGGTGCACACAGGACTCATTACAAAACTAGGAGGAGGATACATTAGTGGCAAGTGACACCACGATTGCTCTAAAGTCATGGTCAAGCTTTGTAAGGAGCCGTCCCCAGGTGGGAGAGCGCTCCATCCCTGTTGCTTGGTTTTCTGAGGCAGCATTTTGGGACACACAGGGGAAAGGGCAAGCTTCAGAGCAACAGGAACTAGCTGGATTGCAGTGACTAGATTTACAGTACATTTTTGTACTGAAGTAATACATAATCCATAGGTTTAACATGGTTCTCACAAGCCCCAAGGGAGCACTAACAGTTTTTAAGGGAGAGAAGAGTTGCGAAAAATTTTTTAATTCCCTTTCAAGCAAAGTCTGCTGACAAAGAGTTTTGTTCTCCATCACATCTAAGTGCTCTGGGGACAGAAATCTTTCCCATACTGCTCCATTTCAATTGCCCCAAGATTGTCTCCTCCCTTTAGATGTAGCAGAGAGGACTCATTGGATGTTGACTCCCTTGTGAGGAAATAATGCTTTGAAATAAAATGTGGTGTTAACTTTGACTAGCAAGATACTTATTCATTAACATAATTTTGGGGTGTCCTGGTTTGAAACCACTTCATGGGGGCATAAGTTAAACGTAAGTATAAAAAAGCAAAGGAAACGCGAGTTAAAGTTTACGGTCTCCCCTTGCTTTGCTCTATCTTTCTAAGATAACACAGAGCACCTTCTGACCTGGCTGCTTAAATAGTAGTGCTGTGTTTAAATAGTACAGTCTTGTTCTTCTGCAGAGGAGAAGAAGGTGATCTCCCTACAGAGATCATGTATCATCGCTTTCCCAGTAACCAGACCTATTCACCATTGTGAAATAGTCAATGTGCTGCTTCTCCCCCATGTTCCAAACTGTATTTTTAAAGTCAGAGCCTGCTAACTCAATTTAGCTAGTTTGCTGAGAGAAAAAACAAAACAAAACAAAACAAAAAACGTGGAAACAGGACTTCATGAGATTAAAACCAGGTAATCTTTAACTATGTAGCCAGTGAAGGTCAAGTATTATTCCCCTAACTGGTGTTGACTCTCACTAGTTTGTGAGGGTGATTTTGGTGAACCCCAGTAATGACACCAACTTAACCCAACTGGCCACCCAGGTAAACAAGGACGTCTGTCTTGTTCCACTCGGTCCAACTGCAAAATAGCAACCTGATGTTGGTGTAGCATTGTCACAATACACTTTTTCATCAGGGAGGATATACCTTTGGTTGCAGATACTCTGAATGGGGCGAAAACGAGAACAGGAAAAGAATCCCTTTCCTTTGCTGAAGTGGACAGTTACTTGCAAAGTGGACTTTGCAAAGTGGACAGCTGGGTCCAGCTTCCTGCTTCGAATCTGGCCCAGGCAGTAGAAACCACAACGAAGTCGTCACTGAATGGCTGGCAAGGCCCTCTGTGTCACCAGCCAGCTGTTTCAGGCCAGTATCTAGTTCACACAATACAAACGTCCTTGTATTTGGCTCTGAGTGACATTGCCTTGGAATACGAGCCGATCATCTGTGGTCTGCTTCGGCATGAAGGATATGCCAACCGTTCACAGCTGGAAATTGTTCCCCCTTCACCTTTTCCAACATTTCCGTGGTGCCAAACAGGGAATGTGAGGAAATCGATAGTAGCTCTACTTCTGTTTTACCAGAGAATTAAGAGGAGGCTTCAGTCTTCCCTGTTATCAACAAACTCACTCATGAGCTGTATATGGGAGACAAAAATCAGGTATGAGGGTAGATATCATTAATTCTAAAAAATGGAGATGAAATGGAATAAAGTGATACTTGATGTTGGAGCCCAGTCACCAGAACTTCATCTCTTTTATTTTTTTCTTTTGGCTCAAGTTACTGGTGTGATTTTCAGGTACCTATTGCTCACGAGATAACATCTTCCTGTCGGCCCAATGCCTCATACTCATTTACACCAAGGTATAAATAAACATCCCAAATGTCCTAGGGCTGAGAAATGGCACTGGAGAAAAATGAGAAAGATTTCCATTTTAACTTCATTCGAGTACAGCTCATCAGCAGACAAAGGTTCATTGCTGATGTAAAGGGACAGTCCTGGTGGACCCAGTGCTCGCTCACACAAGCTATGAATCTGGCCAGTAGTCTTTTACCGATGATAAAACAGGGAGACAGGCAAAATGAAGAACATCCCTCTGCTGAGAAATTTCATTTTTTAAAATTAGACATATTTTAGTTACAAAAGACTGCAGAAGTGTTCAAAATAATAAAACTTTAGGATTTCTGTGCTCCTTATCTCAAGAATAGCCGCAATGATTTAAAACAAATATGATTAAAAGGAAATTTATATATTGCACCTTGACTTTGGTTTCAGACCTGAATGGATTTTAACTGCCAAGCGACAAGCCCTTTAAAATGGGATTAACAATGGAAATTCTGGCTTTTTTAAGCTACCATGGTGCTATTATAACATCCAGGCTTCTTCACAGCCCTTGGTCCACCGTCAAGAACTCCCAGTGACAGACACCAGGAGTAAAGCTCGGGCAGTGACCCGAGTTATTTTGGAAGTTACACCTCAACGTATAAGATTTCATGCAGTAGCTCTGATGACAAAAAACGAATTTACCACATGGAATCTCGCAACATATTGTGCGGTAACTCAGAAAATAACTTGGGTTTCCATTGCACATATATATATACTACGCATTAACAGCATTTATAGACACTGATCTATTAAGTCATTTTCCTACACTACCTTCAGACCTTTTGTATGAAGCAGAAAAACCATCATTAAAGCTATGGTTTGCCAGACAATTACTTTGTCAAATCTCAAGAAATTGCATAATAAATTGTATACATGCATCAAACATGAACAGCAGAGGGGTATAACAAGCTGTGTATTTCCAGTCCACTTGTTCTTTCATCTAAACAGTAGCTTTTGTTTTGAAGAGTAATCCTATATTCTTTCCAAGGCATAAAATGTGCATATACATTTATCTATCAAACTAAGTAGAAATAATTGAAACACTTAATATGCACAGTAATAAAGAAACGCACGAACAACTTCATTATTAATGTCTATTGATTATTTATGTTTTCAAATAGGCAAATGTAGCTACTAATATTTTATCATGTTAGTCTATATGTGCATTTTGGCTTTACCTGTTTATTGGCAAATTTACTATCCACATTATGGGTGTTTTTATTGCTGTACACTCATTTGCTATGCGCATAACTGAGGTCAGTTTACGAACTGACTAGTGTTTACTCAATTTGATTACTATGTAACATTGCTGAGACTATTCCCCCCTTGGAAAATTAACTGTACAAGGAAGCCCAGTAAATCTTTACTTAAAAATTCCAAACTTTAGATTGATTTCAGCAGTGGGTCTGTATTGATCTAAAAAGCTTTGCGTTCCTAACTAAAAACTAATCTTTATTTCACCCTTTAGTGACTGCAGCCATAAATATGTTCACTCGTACTGGAGTTTAGTGGATTAATGGTTATTGGAGATTGTGGCTTCCAACTGAGGTTGGTAAACCTTAACCTTTGGAGGACAACATGAAGGCATTTACCCCTTGTCATCTGTAATAGCTGGGTCCCTTTCTGACAGTTACCCGAGTGTTAAAGAGGAGGCAGAGCAGGGGATAGGAAATAAAGTACCAGCGGCTCACTTTAGCTATTAATCACTTATTAGACTGACTCCTGTATCTGGATCTGACTCTTTTTCTGATGCAAAGGCATTAAAATGAAACAATTTGTTTCGTTTGGGATACTAGAACTCTCAAATTAGTTATGCCTCAAAATTAAGAGATTAAGAGTATTGTGTTTGCTGTTCTCTTATTTCACCGTGTTTGTGGGAGATGCTTTTTGTGACTCAGGACAGATCTTTCTCACTGTCTCTGACAGAGGATTTTTGAAGGCAGCTGGCAGGAAACATTACCTTACATTCCACTGCAATGACTTATTAGTTATTACCCAAAACATAATTATACCAATTGTTATAAAAGCCGTAATTGCATTAATGTCTTAAAGTAGGGTTTATTCCAGAATGTCATGTTCTGAAATAGATGTCAATTAGCACTTAAGTTATGAACAAGCCATCCCTACAAAACTTTAATTCACTCAAGTCAGCTTAAGTTACTCAAGAAAGTAATGTGAGGGTAGAAATTATTCCCACATGTAAGGACTGAAAGATCTGCCCTAACTTTTCATTAAAGAGAATAATGATTATTGAGAACATAAAAAAATTATTTCATTAGCAATACAGAGAAGGTTTCACTGGAACACGAAATATACAAAACGGTAGATGTCAAGTGATTATATTAACAGACACAATTCAATATCCATTGTTCCAGAAAATATACTGAGCTTAAAGGAGAGATTTCTTCTGCAAGAAATATTGACTCGAGCCTGCCTAAATTCAAGGGAGAGATTTATTTTTCATAAGCAGGTACCATCTTGTGACAGTCACTTCTGTAATTATTCCCCTTTGAGAGCATAAGGGATACTCATGTCAAAAAGGGTAGCGGCACAGGGCACCTGGTTTTCAGAAACTGATCTTATTTTAAAACCTTTCTTTCTATTTCTAATAATTCTTCTATTTTTGCAAATCAAATTCCTAGGAAGGGAGATTGCTTTTGTAATAACATAGAGTCGCAGTCGCTGGCAGCTGTTGCAAATGATTCTAGGCAATTTACGTCCCTCGAGACATTTCCCCAACATCAAGGTAATCAGGGCCAGTGGGATATAATCTGGGAACAATTCTAACAACAGGTTTCCCATCCTGGACCAAAAAACACAGTCCCAGGGGACATGCAGATCGCTCGCTGTGCCTTGACATTCACTCCTAACACTTAGCTGCAAATTTTGCATCTGTTTTGTTTATTAAACTAAGAGCATTGATTCAAACATTTAAACAAAGGTAACGAGACTGTAGGAATACTGAACATCTGCTAGGCAGAGCGTTGCCCTTATTTTGCCATCTCATTTGTCTTACCTTTTCCTTGTTCCTTCAGTTCTCTCTGACTCATCTCCCAGTTTCAGACTGTGATAGATTTCACCCAAAAACGTCAGAAAGCACGGAAGTGCACGGGTGGGACCCCACTGTTTGCTGTCCTTATTGAAGATGGAAACAGGATTTGTGGGGGTCTTCTACAAGCTTTGGCTAACAGCAACAACCGTTGGGGCTTTGTAAGGATAATCTCAGTTTTGATAATAAAGCATCATCTTTCTTAAATATATTGGTTTCTAGAAATCTTTGGTGATCTGGGCTGAAGTTTGTTTCCCCTTAGTTGGCAAGAAAAGCCTTAAAAATGTGACCTAAGTGGAGAGTGGAAAGAATAGAGACTACTTCTGCCACAGGAGGCTGAGGGGACAAAAAATCTGCCTTTATCTCCCTGCCAAGTGTACATGCAGAATACACACAAAATGGTGGCAGTTAAGAGTATCCTAAAAACATAAGCTCATTAACAGTCCCTAAAAACTTTGTGCCATATAGAGTCACAGTAATTGCAGATATCTTCCGATTGCACTTGGGGTGGAACCAGGAAGGAAAAATTCCATCTCATGGCCAATGCTAAGGCTGATCTCTCTAGTTTACATTTAAAGCCCTGTCTGAATGCACATGTATTTGATGCAGCATAGACAGCAACAGCAAGAAGAATGAAACTGGACTTTTTGGCCCAGCACGAAGCAAGAAAAGCACGTACTGCCATGCACAAAGCAGAAGAGCTATTGCCTCTCCCTTCAGCACCAGCTGTATAGGTCTTTCTGGTGTTTGGGAGATACCTTCATCTGTCCACATGGGACTGTCAACCTGAGGAACGGAAGGAAAAATGAGTATCCCTCTGACTACCTCTTCTTGTGGCAGGGCAGACCCAGCGGTTGCCTGAGCCACCACTGTAGGGCTGTGGTGGCAAGAGAGCACCAAGCTCATTTCTACTGAATCGGCTTTGCAGAACGGTTGCTGGGCAAGGAGACCGGCTCTAAATGCTACTGGGTTATTGGGATGAGCGAGTGTGGTGGATCAGTGGGATAATGGCTCAAAACAGGGGAAATGAGATTATGGAGCTGATGCTTTCTGGCTGGGAAAGGAGTATGTGGAGTTGACATGGTTTTTTTGTGAGGAGGACATGCCCACAGAATATCACAGGCATCACCGAGTGAGGGGGGAAACATTTGTGGGAACCTTTGTTAAACCTGTGGGAGCTCATCACTCACAGTCACCTAGATGAGATCAACGTAGGGCCACCTAGAGTAAGACTGCTGCTCTCCTCAGAGAATGCCAAGCTGCTTAGAATGTTATAGGAAAAATACAAAAAAATTAAAAATGACCACATCATTTCACACAGCAGTAAATATGTCATAAGGATTTTTTATCACATGGACTTGATGCACGTTGGGCAGTAAGAAAATAGATTTGATCAACAGGGATAGCTGCTCTACAGCTAATATGATCTACTGAGTCACAAATCCTCTTTTTCATAATGCTTAAATACGGATTTACATGATGGACCATAACAACTCCAAATGCACCATTTATGTTTATCATGTAAATAATGATGAGTTTTCAAATTAGAATGCAGATCAAAATAGCACGGTAGTTATTCAAATGGCTTCTTGGTTCAGAAACTCACTTTTGAATAGTTCAAAAGTATGAACTGTTCAGACTGTGAGGTACGTTACTGAGACCCAGGTCAGTAATGTGCGCATGAGAGTGGTCCTGCTGAACTCAATAGGTTTACTCAGCTGTATAAGGTTACTTATGGCTGTATGTACCTGCAGGAGAGTAAGTCAGTAAGGACGCTTTATTTTTTCTTGTTGACTTCCAAGGATTCTGTGAGCTGATCACTAAGATCCTATTAACACTCACTGTTTGCTGCTGGGGGAATAATTTCTGTGTCCAAAGCACGTGCAATGTGATCACTAGTTTGCTAGTTTTTCTACCCTTTTCTTCTTCCACAATGCAGTACTTTAAAAAAAGCAAGAAACCTTGCCAGGATCATGTTTAAGTGCGTGCACCTCCAGAAATGCCGTGCTACTCTCTTAGCTTGCCTTTGCATCCCTCAGCTGCATCCTAGCCCTCCAGCTTGTGTCTGTATGCACAAATGTGGGGATCTATGGGAGTCAGGACAGGTCCTGCATTTCACATTTAAATCTTTAATAGTTAAGCAATAAATTGTTCTCCAGATTGTCCAGTGTTGCTGGAAAACAGACACATTTTCACCTTTGATACTAGGATCTCAGCCAGGGGTGGCTTCTGTAGTTCTCCGAGGCTAAAAACCAGTCTTGTGCAAAAGGCCGGTACAAAGGTCTTACAAGTCAAGTTATTCAAGTCCTCCCTCAGCCCTGAAAATTAGTCCTGATTGCTGTAGTTTGCGGCTGACAACAGGCTTTGGGCTGCCTCTCAGTAGAAAGGTGAGGTCTAAAAATAACCAAGGCCCAAGTGTTCAGGGGATACTAGAAAGCCCAAAGGTTATTTGGCATTATCTTTTCCCGTTCTGTACCCATCTCCCCCTAAACAGACAGAGTCCATCCCCTTCTACTTCCTCTGAGTTAATTATAACTTGCATTGAGTAGTGTCATGGAGAGAGACATAAAAAGCAGCAACACTAATGGTACTCAAGGGGAATTTAGCAGCTCTACAGCAGAACAAAAATCTCCCAGCAAAGAGTTGTGGCAATAAATGAGCCAGTTTGATACCAGTCAAAGTCCACATGCAGATAGATTTATTTGCTCTATATTGGCCATGCTTTTCCAGCTTCATGAGATATGGATATTTCTGCAGGAAGGATTCCACGTTTAGATTGAGAGGTAGCATGTCCCTGTAACATAAAGCATTCACTGGCCACTGCACTCGTACAGGGACACGGGAGTTCAAATGAGCTTCTGCAAATCCCCAAGAGGGGAAGAAAAAAACGACAGGGACTTGGGCACTACTTGAAAAGAAATATTTGGATTTGCAGCAGAGTTGAGGGGGGATCGGAGCGGGGGTATCTCACTGTCTCTGTTTCTGTTTGAGACAAATCAGAGACAGCAAGGGGCAACCAGGGAATGAAAGGTGTGATGCGAGGGCTTCCCCAGCCTGGATGCTGCTCCTGAGCTGTGTTCATGGATCGTCTGGGATCACGGGCAGAGCGCAGCGTGCACATGATGCAGGGAACAATGCAAAACATGTCTGTGGTGCCAATATTTAGCAGCTTGCTTTTGCTTAATTTATTTATGCTGCTTTAGAAGTCAGGCAAATTTTCAAGGTCAGTAGTGCCTTACTCAAATCGGCAACTAGAGGGGACAATATGAAGCTACTTGCAGCTGGAATCCCAACCAGCCCATCTACTTCCTTCCTCTTGGTTACTACTGCTACCTGAAATTCAGCTGCAGTCCTTGCTTCCTTCTGCATCTCCCTCTCTGGCCACCTCTTTCTCTGTCCCTTCTCAGCTAGTGGTTACCAACCTTCTCCTAAATGGTCTGAGCATCCTTCTGCTCTTCTAGTAGATTCCACCTTGTAGGAGAAAAATGGACATTTTTCAGCAAGAGGCCCTACACAGTAGCAGAGCTATAGCAAGAACTCACTGGAGTCATTTAACTACATTTTACTTCAGAATTCTCCTTTGTGATGGCTAAAATCCTATTTGTAAAGTGCGCTGACCATGCTCCTTGGTAAAATGTGAGCACAATGAAGCCAGTGCTGTGGACACCATCCCAGTTCAGAATGTTTATCTTTGGGGTATCTGTTTCCTATGGGATATCTTCACATAGCGAAGGGCTTGTACTCATGCTATGAACCCATGCCCATAGCCTGGATCAGACACAACTGACAAAAGGAAAAAAAAATGGTATTCAATCTGCACTTCATAGTTGTCCCCTAACACCAAAACAGGCTTTAGTATTTAATTCTTCAAGGTTGGAGAAAGTAAGAAAGGTCTCTAAGGGTTAGAATCTGTAGCCTCCATTTGTTTTTCAGACTGCCTGTTTTTAAGACATACCACCTGTGTGGTGTAGTTGATAGGGGACCGTGCTCTGTCTAAAGAAGCTGTAAACCATTCCCTATAGCTAAAGCAAAGGCAGCAGAAAGCTTTGCAAGCCATGGATCTGTGGGGAGTCTGACTTCATTTGTATGTTTCCCTTCTTCTTTGCAAAAAGATAGAGATTTCCTCTTGGTACTTAAAGGGCCATTTCTACAGCAGTGAAGAGATCCAAATGGTTGCTCCAAGTTTTCCAGACACTCCATAGACTTTTCTCCAGATGAAAAAGATGAATTTATACAAGACAGTGCTGAAAACCCTGGTGGTAAGGAGAAAACACAGGGAGAAAAAATGTCCTAAATGTTTATTAAACACAGAAGTGCACAAAAATTTACCATGACTTCCCATCCCTGTCTTCAAGTCAAACTGTACTTGTTGACTACCACTTCATCTTCTTCAAAGGTTTATGGAAAATAAACAGACTTCCCGTGAAATTACATTGAACAAGCACCAGATAGAGAGCTCCCTTCCCCCATCACCTTTCTGCACCATTGCAAAGACTTACTTAATGATTTACATTGTTCAAAGAGTCACTCAAGCAGGCAAAGTGGAATTCCACCTGATCGGTAACATAGGGTACTTCCTATCGGAGCTGGCGTGCGAGCTGTTTGTCAGCTCTCCTAACACGTGAAGAGCTATATGGGAACTGCTGAGGTGGCTATAGATTTTAAGGGAAATAATCTGCTTTTTTTTTTGCAATGGCATGAAAAAAAAACACCATAGAGAATGTCATTAAGACAGGGGGCAAAGTGAACGTAAGCACACCAACACATTATCCAGCCTCAACGGCACATGGTACATTGTCTCCATTATCAGACAAAAAAACCTCACAAGAGACAGAGATCAAAGGGTTAGCTTTTCAGTGATCTTGTCATGCGGCTTCTTAAATGATAATGTAAAGGTTTTAAAAAACATTTACCGTAATTTCTGCTAAGTGTCACAGTCTAGTGAACCATTAAAAGTGAAGCAGCTCACTGAACCGCACGGAAGTGAACAGATGGAATTCCACCCTCCCTCTGCTCCAGAGCCTCCTCGAACAATGCAAAGTCTTCTTTCAAATCTCCTCCTCTGAGCTCATTACCCAGGGCAAATATGTGGCAGGTTCTACCATCACAAAGGCTGGGGCTCACTCTTCTCTGTGGCCGGGCTATGCGGTAGGATTTAAAAAAAATAAAATAAAAATTTACATTGGTTTCTACACTTATGCAATCCTTTCTTTGTTCCTCACTTTATATGGACGCTTAGAGAAAAGGAGGACACCCTGATTTGAGCTTCCCAGGGTTTTATGGATCACTGTCAGTCTTGTTTTCTCCAGACTTCACTTTAAAAAAAAAGTAGCCATTTTCTTTGGGAACAGTTGTTTGTGCCTCCATAGTTCTGAATTTTCTAGAGCACCATTGCTGCTGTTGCGCTTATTCCTGCTCCTCTAACATCCTCCTCTCCGCTCCCTTGCCTAGGCGACAAGTAATTCTGTACAGGTATGCATGATCTTGCACTCTCCCCACTAATTTTTTAGAGCGCTTTATGAGCTCATGGAAATTTGGATCATTATCACAGGGCTGAAGTTTCCACCGTGTTTTGTGGGTTTTGTGAGCACAGTGTGAACCATCTCCTCAGGCCAGCTTACAGTAGAGGCTAGCAGGGGTCCTGCAAGCTCCGGTGGGGCATGTGAATCAATGGTGTAGCAGCCGCCGGGAGAGAAGGCTGCGGGGGGAGACGGGGGATGCTCAGTGTTTGGTAGGTGCCACAGTATTTGAAGAGAAAGAATTCATGCAATAAACTCCAGTTCCACTCAGGGCCATCCTCTCCCTCCAAGGAGTCTCACTGATGGGTGAAGGGTGACAGGCAAAGGATTGATCTTGCTCAAATTTGGACACCTTTAACACCCCGGCCCAAAACTGCAAGGTCCCCATCTACAGTTTGGGTCACCTGGTAAGCTTAATTTGGTCTGAGTTCATTTCTGCAACATGTAACTGGACAAAATATACTGCTTTTCGTCTTTATTTTTGAAGACAAAATCACAATTTCTGCCAGTCTGTGCGTTAAGTGCCTGACTCCTCTCTGTTCTGTACCATGTTTATTTCCATGTAAAACTCTTTCAAATATAGTATTGTTCCTAATTCCCACTGAACAATGGCAATAAGGTCCAGAAACCGTCCACGATTCTCCTCAGACTGCTCTCACCTTTGGCCTTCCATCACGGAAACCTGGGAGCAGGGCTTACTGTGTGATTCAGCCTTCAAACCATGAAAACCAGGAACCATCTGTCTTCAGGAGTCATCCACACATGGTTTCAGCATTTTACAAGGAGGTTCACCCATGTGAAAGCCGCTGTTGCCCAAAGAGCCCTTTTTCTGTTATCAATGGTCTTGTGTTCTGAGGGTACCTGGTGAGAAAGGAGTAAAAATTTGTAGCTGAAGAAAAAAAAACACTTAAATTGGTCCTTTTCTAGATTCTGAGGCTGTTTGTGAATCATCGTTGCAGCACAGGAAAATTCACCACTTTGTCCTCATCTTAAGCACACTGGAAAATAAGAAGAGTTGTCTTGGAGCTTGAGTGTGAGACATGAGGCCTGCTTTGAAATCTGGGATATAAAAAGCACCTTGGCATCTTGAGCTCTCCACTTTGCAAGGTTGAACTGAAATAAATAATTCCATCCTTTCTGAATACTGGAGAAGGTTGGAATTCAACTTCACAGTGTGCATGGTTGGTGATGTTGGGCTGAGAAATAAAGGGCAGTGGGGAAGGAAGGAGGATGGCTCTGGCACCTCCTTCTCTGGGAGAAGCAGCAATCCCTGTCACGGGCTCCATACAGCAGCAGGAGACTCTGCCAGCTGAACAACACATCCCCACAGGGGCATGAAGTGCTGCTCAGCCAGGCATGGCCAGCCCCGTCCCTGCCTGGCCGGGCTCTCTGCTGACTGCAGCACGCTCTCACCAAGGACATCCTGTTTCTCCCCAGGAAGAGGCAAAGTACCTCCCTCAGCACATTCCCCTTCCCCACAGCTTCTTGTTTTCACAAGCTTCTGCCGTCTGTCCATCTCTCTGCTGAGACTCTTACTAGGCAATGTCTTTGGTTTCCTTCCCAGGCTAAGATTTAGCCGGGTGTCTCTGGCCCTTCCACCACTAGTTGAGCAGGAAGAAAAGTGTCCTTTCTGCTGTGACAAACCATGGCGTTCGGGAGAAGATACAGAGAGTTTGCTCAGAAATGGCAGCTGAAAACATAGGTAAACTGGGAAGGACTGAGTTAGCTTGCTGGGAGAAGTTGCTGCCCCCCTCAGGGGGGGGTCTGTGCAAGGCTGTTCTCTGAGAAATGAAATGCATGTGCTTGAATCACCTCTCTGATCATTTGACCATGCCCTTGGAGCAATTCGTATGGATCAAGATGTACTTCTTCCTCTTGAATCTTCCAGGTTGTCACGTCAAGTGAGAATAACCACCATGTTGCCTGGGTAGACTCTGCACCAACTCTTACGCAGCCACTTCTAAGTGGTCTTCAGCACCTCAAGAGTTGGATCAGACCTTCTGCACAGGAGTTGTTATCCTGGTTTCCAGCAGCCATCATCTTCCTTAAGGATGCACTCCCTGAATAGCCCTAACTTGCATCCTCACTCTGCCGCAGCCACAGGAACTGCGCTCTGAATGAAAGCCTGAGCACTGGTCCTTTTATTTGTGGAAATAGATACGAACGAGTGCTCCATGTTTCATTATCATCTTTCTTTTTTTTTCTTTCTTCTTCTTTTTTACCATTTACATTGCATGCATACACTTGAGCAACTTGGCTTCAGTCTTGATTGAAATATTTAATGGATATTATTCATTGTTGGTATTCTCTCAATGTTGTTCTCATTCATTTTAAAACTGCCAAACCTTCCCATTTTTCAAGGATGCCTGGCCTTTTAAATAAGGAAAGCATTTTGATACCTTTATTACATTTTTGAGGCCACATTAGCTTGTTTTTGCTATCATTTTGACTTTGTTTCTAATAAACTGAATAGAAATAGCAGTCTCTCCATTTCTTAAATACTGCATGCTTTTCCATTATTGTCCACAAACAGTTGATTCCAATCAACTTTCTTCAACTCATTCCATCCTCAGAATTATTGTACTTTTATAACCATTCACAAATATTTTCAGAAGTGTTTCCAATTTGACGATATTATAACCTAGCCCTAAGGGTTTATTATCTTCTATATTATTCATTTCACCTAGTTTCATTTCCTTGGACTAAGTCCAAAATAGCCCCTGGTCTTGTTGATTGCTCCTCAAACCGAAAAAACAGTTTGGTACCGCACTCAGAAACACGCATCCATCCTTAATGACTCCACTACTGCTATGCCCATCAATGTCAGTATAATTGAAATTCCACTATAGTCACTGCCTCTGCCTTTTTACAGCTAACCCCTTATCTATGTAAGCGTTTCCTGATCTGCTACTTTGTTTTAACCACTTCCCAGGTGCATGCCAGTTTTCTTCTTGGATTGTTTCATACCTTTAAGAGGTCCTTATTCATGCTTCACATTTGTCAGTTATTTGACAAGCTGAATGGAAAAGAAATAGCATTACAAGGAGCATGTTACCTATTTTTGGATTTCCCCTCAATGCAGGAGTAGGGCACGTCTTAGAGCATTTGCCAACTATGCCAAGAATGGTTACTCAGGTGCAAAAGAAAGTGGAGAAAGTAAACAGAGGGAAAACACTCCCCCTCCACATTTAAGTCATATATATTCTTTTCTACATGCAGTTTTCTTGGGAAATTCTGGCCGTAAAATAAAGCAGGACATTTAGGATGCTTCAAATAATACAACCCTCCTCCTGGTGAGCAAACCATGAGGGGGCTTCCTGACCCCAGCAATGTTGCAGTGCCAGCAGAGAGAAACTACTCTTCCGTTGCTTAGGCATACGCTCAGCCTTTGAGAGCCTAATTTGGCTTTTTATATAGGCAGATCTTCCTTAAACAGAATTTTGAGTTAGCAATGAGCCCTTTACACTGTAATTCTGGGGAAGGTAGAGCCTTTCCCCCCCATTTATTAAAAAAAGTAGGTTTTACTCTTACGTGGCATGCTGAGATCTTGGATTATTGAGATGGGTGGGCAGAATAGTTTACTTCCAAAACCGCATAAGCTCAATGATGGTATTGCTAAACTGTGTGAGATTTTAAAGGGTACCTGGTGCTGCTGAGACTCGCTGACATGAAACTTTCACAGGCCTGAGGTCTCCTGCGCATTGACCTTATCAGTGGGGGGACCTAGGGGGCTGACAGTTGCTTAAAAAAGCCAGGCATCACTGGTGAGGGTAAGTGTAAGATAAATACCAAATGAGGTTTAAGGGCTTGAGAAACCTCGCTGCGCGTTGCTGCCTGTGAGGAGAAACGCTCTGGTGTATCACTAAGATGCCCGGCTGATTGCCATCCTAACACATCCAGCCCACAGCCACGGGAAGAACGCATCCACTCTTCTGAATGGGGATCCTGCTTCCCTGCGGGGACAAGTCCGCTGAGCCCTTTGCTCAGTCCCTTCAAAATGGAGGTGGGCAGCAGCTCCCAGGGCCGAGCCGACACAGCTAACAGCGTTTCTTTTGTCTGGGCAGCCCTATGTACGCAGGGATGCTGCACCTGGCAGATGTTTCCAGTGAGCAGCTCACACCGGGGTGCTGCTTTCTCACTGTCTCAGCACCTCTGGAAGTTGTTTGTGAAAGGATTACAATGCCCGTTCATTTTTCATATGCCTGCCAGCTTAATATCGTACCTAACCTCTCATTTGGGCATCGCCCATTCTGCGGTGCATGTCTAGTGTTTATTTCAGTGTCTGTCAGAGACCCAGGGTTAAAACTATTGGAGGTCCAGATGACATCTGGCTTCTCAGCTCCTCCAGAATATTGGCTGCAGTGTTTATCAGTGCATTATTCATCAAAACTGATGATGCAAAGTACAACATGCTGTCTGCAGCTCAGCGTAAGAGTGGAAAGAAGTTGGCAGAAATGCCGAGTGTTCTGTGAGCAGCATGTAATCAATAGTCTGGGTGCTTGTTCACTTTATGTTGATGACTATTCCCTCTGGTACATCTTTGTATATTTTTGGGTTCTCTGTATTACCAGCTGTGCGATTTTTCTCTCTCTTTTCTTGATACCAGCCTTGATGGAACAGAAGGGGCAACCTTTTGTGCAGTAGGTGTCAAATCAAATAAACTATTTGCACAAAGCCTGGAAATGAGAATCAGAGAAAAAAGATTTAGTTGAGAATTTCCATGACAGCCTGATAGTTCTTCCTTTTTCCTTTATTTTTTTTTTTTTTTTTAAGGAAAAGAGGTGAAATGTAGTAGAGATAAAAACTGCTTTAACTGTCATTAAGATTTCAAACCGAATTCTGCTCTCCAGGTAAGGTACATCTAGCAAGACTCCAGAGATTTCAGTGAAGTTACTCCCACCTACACCAGTCTAACGGAGCAGAATGTGAATGCTTATCTTTAATGCAAGAACTTGCAAAACAATAATCAGATTCTCAGCTGGGGTAAGTTGGCAAGTTTCCATTAAAGTCAATGGACCTAGGCTGATTTACACCAGCTGACGATCTGCCCCGGTATCTGCCATACTACACACACACGCAAGTCGCTGTTTATTTCTTTTCAGTGTTAGACCTGCATGTGAATTTGATGGTACAACAACTGACGAACAGTGGTAGGTGAGTCCTACTGAAAAGGCACATTGCAGATAAGAACAGCATTATTTTTCTTACAGATCTTCCCTTAGCATGTGTGTATTGATCTGCAAAGTCTTACTATTCCTGTCCAATGCAAAAATTATAAAGAAGAATGGAACTAAAAAAGGCTGTTTCACTTGTGACCCAAAGAAAAATAGCAATCTTCAAAATTCTGAAATGGAGACTTAGCGCTAATTCTCCCAAGCAAAACGTAAGGGAAGCAAAGCAAAACAAATCTTGCCACCTCATTTAATGGCTCATCTTAGAAGGACTGTGTAATTTTTGTTTTCTAAAGGGGTTCACAAATGTGTTAGCCGGACCTGTGTGGATCCGTATGCAGCGTTGCAGAGGGGGGCAGCTGTTTGTCAGTTATCTGCCATTCTCCCAAAGCCACTGAAGGCCAAACTATGCATGGTATGGATATGACTACTGCTAGCTCTGAACAGTAGGTCAGTCCCAGAGTGCCATTTAGTCAATATGCTATATTTTTGATATTTGAACAACACCACAGATAAACAGTAAATGTTGGTATGGCTGTCTAGGTAAGAGGAGCTCAGATTAGAAATATGGGAATGTAAATCAACAGCTTATTTGCTCCTTCAACAGGAGCTTTCAAGACTGAGAAGCATGCTGTAGGGTGTCTAAGAAAAAAAATAAATTGGAGGGATGATGGGTTTCAGACTTGAGGATGTTTGCCTCGGCAGTGCTACTGGACTTGAAGCGACATTCATGAAGCTGTGTAGACTCAATAGGTACTGTCTACAGCTCTTCTGTCACAGGATGTGCTCTTCCTGCCTGAGAGAGAGAAGTGAAGTGATAATGTCAGTCCTATTGCCATAGCTAAGTAACCTTCCAAGGGTCACTAGAGTCACAAATACAGGCCTTAAGGGCTCACATGGAGATGTGAGGAATATCAGAGGGTCTGTCTTGTACCTACTCTGTTTTGGACACTTGGAGACATTTTTTCAGTCGCTGCAGAATCCCCAGTGATGGGACCAGAGAAAGTGATGGGATAAGAAACACTCCCCCACTGAGAAGGAAGGGAAGGAAAGAGATTTTGTACTTACATAGGTTCTGAGCATTAGGTCAAAAGACAAACTGTCCTTGAGGATGTGCAAGACTGAGGGAACATGGGTTATGCTGGAGTTGGTATCTCTGCCTTGGCTCTATTCCACACGCTTTCTGCAATATGTGGAGTATGTCCTGGAAGCATAATCTTTCCTAGAGGAGAGTTCTGATTAGCTCGTCAGACTGACCTGCTCATCTTATTTGTCTCAGTTCAGTAGGCATGCTGCTAAGCTCAGGCTTTTTGGATCTCTCTGAGTCATGGGGTGCTCTGGCACAGCAGATCTTCTAGGCTGGGAGTTAAAGAAGTGACAATGCTAGAGGCAAGTGATTTTCGAGAACCACAGACAAGAGGAGGAAATAAAGAGTGAAAGTGGGTCACTACTGCTATATACTGGTGCTCAGATTTGATTTTGATCACAGCCTGTCGCCAAATCGTGCCACATTTAGCCTTGTTCCTTGGGGAACTATGGTACCAGAAGATCTTGCTGTGAGCAAGAGGAAGGAAACAGTGTTATTGTGGTTACCCATAAAACATTCAGCAAGACAGAATTTTATTGCAGTGACTGTTTTGCCTGGATGCAGACTGCAAGATTTGGACTGGAACAGTAAAAGAATTTGCTTACAGTCGTGTAACAGGTCAGGAGTTGGGTCAGGACCAAGAACATGTGATGTGGCGAACCATCCTGTAATCATTAAGCCATTTGTCACCCCTTGCTCCTGTACTTTTCAGGCTTTCAAAGGCCGAGGACACCTTCAACAAAATCAGACAACAGAAAGCCCATCATGAACCTTGCAGTCTGTAACTAATGGTCTATGTTTGTAGAGTCCTGTGGCTGTCTCCTCTCCACAGTGTCTCTGCCCTTCAATGAACCCCTAGATCTGTGTGACGTGATACTCCTCTTCATACCTACTCCTCCTTCCAGGACACATACGTGGTGGAGATATTAAGAATAATGACTTCTGAAATATCCTCATTTGCCTCCCAGTCGGCAACAGAGTCATGCAGATATGCTTACATATTCAAAATACTTATTCCAAACAAAAATGAAAATTCCCAAACTGGGGTGCTTGTTGGGGTGTAGGGTTGGGTTCTTTCGTTTCTTACAGAAGAGAAATTTTTGAAGAGTTCTGGTTTGGCAAAGTGCTTTGCAGATGTTTTGACCAATAGAGTGAGGGAACATGGGGAAATGGGTAGCTTTGGGAGGCTGTGGATTCACACGTTCAGAAAATAAAGCAGGAAGGGTAGTGAATACCTCTGGGGCATATTTCATGGGAAGATGCCAAGTCGTGGAGGTAATATATTCCAGTGGAAACCTGCTCTGGCAAAGCGTTCTGGTCAGGTTCATTTCAATATAAATTCTTCCAGGGCTCTTGGGGGACACATAAGACTCCACCATTGCCGGCTGACTGGAACATCATACTGCAGTGTTAGCTTGACTGGACAGGCCCACCTGCCCAGAGTGGAGAGCCAAGATTCGTTTTCACCCCCTTTTTGTGTGTGGCTTGCATAGCTCACCAGGGCAACACCCTGCGCCTGGCATCGCTCTCCCATTCAGTGGGAGGCTGGAGCCTCCTCAGCATCACAGTGCACCAAGGATTCCCAAGTCATCTCCCATCCAAGTGTGGACTGGGCCCCCCTGCTTGACGGCTGAGCCTGGCTGGGTGGTAGAACAAATTGACGCCATGCTGCAGCCTGCACCATGGACCATTTGCACCTCCCAGCAGCTGCATCAGCCTTTCTGCCAGGATCAAGTGCCATTGCCTGCTTCAACTTTTGAAGGCTTATCTTTGCAAGAGTACAAGTAGACACTTAAATAACTGGAAACAGGCTCAGAAGGATGACTGAAACATTTATCTTCATACCCATGACATCCTGCCTAAACCTTTCTACTTCCCAAAAGGGTCTCTCTGCACCACATGCAAGAAAACATTTTCTCTACTTCACAGATTTCCAAATTTGTCAGGTTAGAAATATTGGGCTGGTGCTTTTTACGAGGGATAGGAGTACAGACTGTCTCACATACCTGCTCACACACATGCACACACATATGTGGGCACACAAATTCTCCAAGTCAATAATGTCTTGAATGACTAGTAGAGTCATAGCTGGTGTTTTCTGAGGATTAGTGAAAGGTAGTCAGAAAAAGGATATTCTTTTCCATACTCTTCTGGTTTCAAATGAAATCTGAGATAAGACTAGGGAAAAGAAAACGTTTAGCTTTCTGGGTCTCCTACTGTCAACTTCCATCTCAGATCCCCCACCTGAGCAAGCTTTTACTGTAGCACATCATTTAAGCAAAATCCCAGTGTCGGGATTTCCCAGTTTTCACTTGTTGTCACTTGCAGTCTGACTCCATTTTGTGCTGTACTCTATCTGCACCTGGTCACTGCCTCCTTATTCATTTCTGCCACTTGCTAGGAAGTGCTGCTCCACCAGACATCTGTGTTGTAGGTGAAGGACCTCTTCTCCTCCCACCTAACCTCCTCGCAAAGCTGACTGCCATGCAGTGGCTGAGAGGTGCACAGCGCCCTCTCTTTCCCATCACTTCTGAAGCTTTCCACCACACCTGGCCCAGGAGTGTCCACTGCGGCTTGTGGTCTGGACCAGGCTTTCTTCCCAGCATCCCAAGATGGGGACTCCAGCAGCTCCCTGCAGCTCTGCCAGCCACTCCCTGCCCTCCTAGCCTCCCCGTCATAAACCTGTCCATGCTGTCTTGGCTTTCCCGGTTGCGTTTCATGACACCTGGTCCACCTCCAGACTGAGAAGGTCTGAAGAAAAAGAGAAGTGAAAGGTCATTTGGTTCTTTTTACACTTCATGGTATATGACATCAAGTTTTGAGCTAAAGTTCAGAGCAGCCCCTGCACGGTATAATGCAATTGCCTTGCCACTAATAATAGTCACTAATCCAGCTCCAGGTGAGCTAAACATCAGTTTCCAAAGGTGTGTTTATCACATGTGCTCTAAAATGAAAATGTAGTTATTATTCTCACTAGACATAAACGCATCATTTTAAACGTTACCGTCATGAGACATTCGCTGGCCAAATACCCACAAGAATTTTAATTGTGAGAAAAAAGCTGGCAAAATTATTCATCAATATGGTTGTATCAACAACCTTGGGTCAAATCCCACAGTGCTATAGGTAAAGAGAATCCCATTAACTTCAAACTGGGAATGTGACTTAATGAATTGAACATATATGGAGCAAGGCCCTCAGAAATTGGCCCTTTGGATATACTTTGTCTAATTATTTTCTAATTATCTAAAAGATTATCTAATATAATCTTTTTTTTAAGCTTCTCATAAAACAATCAAAGTTCATTATGCTACTAATAGCATTAGTATGACTTACTATCAATAATAACATGTATTTTGGAGCCTAAAGTCAACTCATCTAGCTTGGTGATATATTAAAAAGACCCTTAGGGAAATGAGGTCATACATAGAATTTTGCTGCAGGACCAGATTTTTGAGGGAAGTTGTGATTTTGAGTGACTCGGGTTGGGAAAGTTCAAAGCACTATTCCATAAAAAAAAAAGGCCTGTTTAAGACACTAAATAATCTAATTACTACTTACTTCAGAAAATATGAGTTTTTTTCTCCTGAAGAGGGAGGACATAGGTTCCACACTTATCTTTTCAGGAACCTTGCCTACAATTAAATAATCTTATAAGAATATTTCTTATGTGGGAGTGAAATTGCATAAGAAAAATTCACTCAGCAAAACCAACCAAACAAACAAAACCCTAAAGCCGTTTGAAGGGCTTCTGCTTTCAGTGGCAGAGCCCTGGAATGAATCAGCATTGAAAAAGGAAGAAGCCTGAGCTTCTTTCCTTTTTTTTCCTTAGTAAACCAATCAGTTTGGATTATCCACTTTTTAAAAAAGCATCTGCACATCAATTACTCAAGCAGTTTAGAATGCCGTAATCTCATTTTGTGACCAGGATGTGAAATCCAAATGTCATCCAATTCTATCATTAAATGACATTACAGTGCCTTGTGCTAGATATTGTGCTATATCAAAAACTCCTCAGTTTTTTTGTTTGTTTGTTTTTAAACACAAAAATATGTAAAAGAAAACAGGTATAGAGATTTATTTTATAGATTCATCAGAGAGATAGGTGGGATTGGTTTTATCAGAGACTGGGGAAAGACAAAGGGATT
Organism: Himantopus leucocephalus; assembly: GCA_003993805.1. Lineage (NCBI taxonomy): Eukaryota > Metazoa > Chordata > Aves > Charadriiformes > Recurvirostridae > Himantopus > Himantopus leucocephalus. The sequence goes on along the minus strand of RSEF01000002.1, from coordinate 117,274,032 downwards.
TTTAATTCAGTTTGGAATATAAAGTCTGGGCAGTAAGTGTTGCAGGTGTAATATTTCACGTGCACATTTTTGACACGTGCACTCAGGTATTTTCACCTACAGACCTGTAGACACGGTTCTGTATGGGCAGAAATGGAGTCTGATAAAGGCACAGTGGAAAATTTATCCCTAAAATATTGATTACTTTCCTGGTTGTTAAATCATTATTAAAGCAGGTTGAAAACTCGTTTGCAGTCTCTTCTAATACTGCTAGTGTCACAAATGACATCACTTTTTAACAAGATGGATGTTTCCAATGCTGGGCTCAGAAATGCCAAGTGGAATTAGCAACTTTAAAAAAAATGCATTTCACTGTTTATTCATGGTGACAAGTGCTTCTTGCACTGTACTTTCATGCTGCTGGCCTCTGTAATGTGGCTGCAGTTTTCTTTTAACTCGCAAGCGCAGGGCAGCTCCAAGGAGGCAAGGCAGGAGAAAGCTTGGCAGGGCACAGCCTGGTGAAGCGCGCGGGGGGCTGAATTCCACCCTCCCCATGGCTCCAGTCCAGCGAGCCGCGTCCTTCTGAATGCTCCCTATGCTGTGGCCACCGGAATTACAATAAAAATATTTGCAAAGTATTCTTGAGTTGTCTGAAGAAAGGGACTTCATGCAGAGAAGACGTTGGGCAGAAACCTTAAAGCCTTTAAAATACATTAGTGTGGGGCAGATGCGCACATTCAGAAGCTTCTCTTCTGCTGTTAAGGAAGAAATGACAAATAGACACTAACTTTGCGTAGGAGGTGATTTGCTGTAATGGAATCAGATGGTCATATGTCCCTTCCAGACACTGGAATGAAGCGGTGAGCTGCTATTCCTCAGCTGTGGTATCCTGCCGCCCCAATTGCCACATTTCTGTCCTGGGCAAAGTTATTTATTTGGAAAATATTTTAGAATCTTTTAAAATCCTTTATCACTTTCTAAGGAACCAAAGTTGTCATCACAATGTCTGTTTCACCTTTAGCATTATTATTGTCTCTCATGACAAAAAATAAGTTGACCGTGACTCTAAAGAGGAGGATTCTCCTCTAATGCAGTGCCTGGCACTAGGCTCATTTTGCTCTCCCTGCTCCGTAGGTAACCAGAAGGAGGTGCAGGCAATAATTTGTTCTCTGGGTTGATGGGCTCAAGGGATATGTAATTCCAGTTGCTTGCCCTTGAGTAAAGAAATGGAGGGGGACACAGAGGGCCCTCTAAGGGACCAGTGAAAATAGAATACCACACATACATAACATACTGTTATTTGGTGTAAAGCACTATGACATTCTGAAGAATGTTGTGACATGTGAAATACAAAAGGATCCTCAAGGAATTATTCTGCATTCAGGAATTCTGTGATCCTTCGGTGCTACCTATTGAGCTGACTGTCCTTAGCCAGCACTGGCCTTAAAAATGCCTTCCAATGTACTTGCAGCAGGAAAAGTGTTTGTAGGACATGGCAACCAGCTGTTACAAACAGACATTTGTACCACAGCCTCCTGCACTGCCCCTGAAATGCACAAGATTTTATAGGCCTACCTTGAAGTGATGTTTTCTTTTTCATTTGACCCTTAGTGTTTACTGTCCTGAGAAGTAACTGCAGCTCTGTTTAGTGTTCTGTGGTTTATCTAAGGTCTTGGGCAAAGAATCATAGAAAAAATGAAATGAAAATATTAAGTAATATGAAAAAGAGCAGAAGCCAAATGAATACAAGCACGGTGCTTTTAAAAGGGACTTTTTCTCACAGCTGAGGACAAAGAGGTGAGAGACGATGCCTTGGAGCATGTATTGTTGCTCTTTATGTGTTGCAGTGGGAAATCAAATTTACAAGAACAGTAGGAAGGGTGGAAATGGTGAAACCCCAAGCAACATTAGTATATGCAGCTGAGCCACAGCACCCAAGAGACCAGAATCTGGGTCACAGCCTTGTCTTACCTTACAACATGATGAAATGGCCTCCGAGGAACACAACCAGTGACCAAAAAGCAAAGAGAAGAGGAGTTTCGATACCCAAAAGCATCAGGAACAGGACTGCAGTTTCTCTTTCTATAGAGGGCATTTGAAACCTAAAGCACAGACAAGTATGGTAAAGCATAAAGCTTCATACCTGATTCAAGACACCCCGAAAAAAACCAAAAAACAGTGAGAAAAAACAGCAACAGGAGGCCTGACAAAGAAAAAACGGGTGAGAAAAGCAGAATGAGTATTGGAAAAAGATATTTCCTGTATGGGGATGGAGGACAGGCACAGATAAGGGCAACCTGGTGCTTTTTGGGGTGTCTGGCATCAGGTATGAAGCTTTATGCCTTATCATACTTGTCTGTGTGTAAAAGGTAGCTGCATTTTGCCAAAGCATGAGCTGAGATGCAGAGGCCATATCTAGATTGCCTTTGATTGTTATGTTTAATTCAGCTTGCATTTCAGAATCAAGAGCCATAGGGCAGTTGTGTCCATACAGTGTTTAAGGACTGAGCTTACATGGGGAGTATAATACTACATAATTTTCAAAGCAGGTAAGTGTCTGCACCTACCTTAAACTTTCAGAGGAACTAGAATTGCTCAGCACATCTGGAAGAAGAAAAGTGTTGATGCTGTAATAAAGTCTCTGAAAGAGCCAGGATAATAGCTTTGACTAAGTAATTTTTTTTCTCGTTAACACTTTTCTCCCTTGCCAGTGCAGGGACACCGCAGCTTCCTGGGCACAGTTAGCACTCCTCTTTGCCCCAAACAAAGCCTATATGAAAGCAACAAAGCCTATGATCCTATATGTGTACTGCCACATAAGCTCAAAGCTGGCCTATTCCTACGGTTCAGCTTTACGGCTATTTTAGTTAGCAACAATAAAACATCAGGTTTGCACAAGGCTTTCTGCCTCCCAAAGTTTGCCTGTTTTGTGCAAGGCATCCTCTGCTCCTGTTATCTCCTGACCTCAGGGTGACACAGTTCACAAACTGCTCCTGCTGCAGTGCGGGAGAGAATCTGTGATTTTCCAGCACAGTTTCCAGCTGAAGCTATTGCCAGAGCTCCATCTCCATGTCCATGTCCAGCAAGAGATGCGAGACAACAGAGGAGTTTTTCATCAGCGTGCCTGGGCTGCTGCCATCTCCTTGTGCTTCCCCATTGTACAAACCCACGGGGTCCTTTCTCTGCCCTGCCCGGCCCATGTGGGGACCAGTTCCACTCTTTTACCCTCTCTGATGCTCCTAAAACCCACTTCTTTCCTCGTGGGTTTTCTGCTGTCACAGTTACAATGTTTCATCTGCATCACGACTCCACAAAACATTTTGCTTTTCCCATCTCCTGCCTCCCTCTTTACCTTAACCTCATGTAGGACACCATTATACCTGTCATCTGCTGCTTTCCCCCTGCAGAGACACCTTCAGCTGTCCTCACTTAGAGACCTCCACTGGCTCTCTCACAACAGGTTCTTCAGGTCCCATTTTCTCCTAGACCTTTTTGATGTTCTTCTTCCTGAGGGAAGTGTTGGTGCTTTTCTACCACTTGTGCATTCCTCCCATCTTGCCGCCCGCCAACTTGCTCAGCTCTGGCTACCTACTCCCTGCTCTTGCAGATCCTCTGCTTCTCTCATGGACTTTTTCAGTCATTGTAGTGATATAACACACACTGTAGACCTAATACTCAACAAAGTCAGGACCTTTAACAGAAGGATCCTGTCAGATTCTTTTCCCCTGCCTGCTCCTTGAGATGGGCTGTGTCTGCCTTTATGTCCCTAGACCACCATACATGCTGTTAATGTGCAGTTAGAGGGTTATGTGGCAAAACATATTTCAAGTTTCCCACTGAAATTTTGCCCAGCTTTGTCTCACACCTAAACTATCCTATGGAAGCTGAGAGATTTGGGCATCACATATGTAATGGCAAAGTTGGGCTTGGAAGATAGCTGTGATTTTGGTTCAAACGTCCATTGAGGAATTCTGGACAAATTGTGACATTGCCCTCACCAGGTGTGTCTGAAAAACTCTGCCCAGGACAACTCTCAAGCAAATCTTATCTTGTTCAGTTTGTCAAACAGTGTGGTCAGCTTCACAGGGTCTCTGCCCTCCAGGTTGGTGTTTTGCAATACTTCCACACCTGTTTCCTCCTTTTCCACCCACCTGATGCTCACAGAAGAACACAACAGCTCTGTTCTGTCCTGACAGCAGTGCTGGAAAGGGTTAATTTTGCACTGTCTGTGATAGGGAGACTTCTGTGTAAGCACTGCTGACATTTCATCACTGGGATTTGTCACAAGCCAAAATAAGATCATATTCACCAGTTTAAAGGCCCTGAAGAAGTGTCACTGGCATCTCTGTGCTTAGGGCTGCATTAGTTTCTCTGCTACAGATCTTGTTTTCACGGATTAAGAACATCCACAGAAAGTTCTGTATGAACAGCTGAAGCTATTGAATAACTGTGTTTTACAGGAAATGTGAGGACAGCCTAGAAAAATGCAAAACAACACATGAGAGAGGATAATAACAGTCAAAAAGAATACATTGATAAAGTGTTCTCCTAGGAAAGGAATGGTCTGCCTTGGGCTTAGATGGCAACTCAAAAGAACCTATTGCCAAAGACAGGGCGGGGCTTTTTAGTCCCGTATTCCCTTTTGCATCACTGCACCCAGACAGATTTAGGGTGGGGGTCGGAGGTGGGGTGAATAGGTGGATCAAATGAAATGCAGCTTTCTGTACCTGCAGGTTCTGTACCTGGATTTCCAAATGGAAATCTTGTCTGGAAGTGAAACAGCTCCAGGCTGTGTTATGACTCTCTGGACACTCTCTCTGACTTCTGCTGCACAACTAAAGAGAGATGAGGGCAACTGCACAGCAGCTTCTCTTATGAGCTGCTGGGGAGAGGGGCTATAAACTGAGGGCAAACCTTGCCCTAATAATTTTAATGGCTGGCATTTAAAGCACAATATAAATTTAAAGCAAACAATATGAGCTAAACCAATACAATATAATCTATGATTTGTAAGTGCTGTTGCTAGTTACTCTTTTTGTGCAACTACTGTAAAATGACAGCCAGCCCAGGCAAAGTTAATGCCAAAAGATGGGTTTGTGTTCTGAGCTCTGCTATGCCTGAGCTAATCTTCTGGGTAGGAAAAGCATAAATACTACAAGTATCCAAGAATAAGTAACGCTTGTAAGTTTTCGGCAAGGAGATAATGAGACAAGTTCACCAGTTGGCTCAGCCTTACTGATCCAGACACGGCGATGACTCCTGGCAGGCGCAAGGATGAGATATAGGCAGCAGGTCACAACTTTTAATCTAACGGATCAGAAAAAGGGGAAAAGTCTGGGTTTCGGGTTTCCAACCGTCTGTCCCAAAATAACATAGCCTGTCCCGAGCCACAGGGAGGACTGGGATCTCATTGTGAGTCCCCCCTCAGGCTGCCCCCTGCAGGTGGTGCCACTGGGGAAAAGGAGAAGTCATTCTGGGAAGTCATTAGGTCTTTCTTTTCTGCTGAGGAGCATTAGGACCACCACTTATCTTTGCTTTTGGGAACTAAACCTGAGGCCCGTAATCCTCACTAGGCAACAGTCACGGGCTGTGGTCATCTAAATAGGTGCCTATAAACTGCTAAAACAAAACGTTGAAGTCCATATTCTGCTTAAATTGTCCCAGGAGGGAGATACATCAGAATCTGACACTTTTGGTTCCAAGGAGAGTAATTTTGTCTTGGCACCCAAAGTGGAACCTTTAATCAGTCCTGCAAAGCCCTAAAACTGCAAGCCCTGCTCTACGACAAGGCTGGACCAGGCAGTCCCATGAACACATAGTTAGATGGAGGAGCTAATTGTGGGGCTAGGAAGCAGCAGCATATATAGGATGGCTGTTGGTGGAAGGGGCAAGATGGGGCCTCTGTCTTGCCAAGACACCACGCAAGTGAGACCCACCTGCTAGGGTGCACAGAGACATGCTGGCACCAGCCATGGAGGCGTGCACACCCACAGCAGTGGTGAGAGGGGTAGTTAAGCAGTTGCACACCTACCTCACTTCGATCTTGGCTATCTGCCATGAACCAGTGCTTCCCTGTCCTCCCAGCTTCGATGCACAGTAATTCCCTAGCCTGTAGGTCCTGGTGCAAATGTACCACCTACACACCATATGTAACCTCAGCACTAGAGGTGTGGCACACACCACTTTGCCAGGGAGGGAGCTCACCACCCTGGGAACCCAGCCAGGAGTGAGGCAGTGGGTAACACCATGCCCAGATGTCACACGTGCCTTGTGAAAGCAGCATAAAGTCCTCATACAGCTGCAGCATCTCACCTGCTTAGCAAGGAGGACCTTGCAGGAGAGGATGCTGTGGGAAGAACTAGGCCTAAGGAGGCCTGGGATGGGAAGTACAAGACGGGAGCTTGGAGAAGAACTGAGAGATTCTCAAAGAGCCAGTTCAGGGCTTGGGGTGTTGAAAGGCTGTGTCAGAAGACAGGAGAGAAGATAGAACCTTTCTTCTCTGGTCCGGGAGTTCAATCTTGGCCCATGGTGGCAGACACTAATTGCTATTTCTGCATGATGGGTGTTTGTAACACTGCTTGGTGGGCTCAGGCCAGCCCTGACGGCCAGAAATCTGCAGCGAGACAAAACTGTCATTAAAACCCCCAGAGGCTGGAGGAGTTCCTGCTAGGGTGTTGGGAGGACATGTGCCCTGGGGCCTGACAGCCCTCCGAGGTGGGTGTGAGAGACTTGCAGGGCTGTGCCGCGGCTCATGTCACATCTGTGGCAGGCAGAGGGGCATATCCTTGTTTAGAGTGGGGAAAGGTATTTGCACTACCATCAATTTGTTAAATTTCACCAGTACAACAAGCAGCCAGTGCCCCACTCTCTAGGAAGACACCCACATTTTAACAGCTACAAGGGTGCTTCTTTTTTGTGGATATCAATGGCACTCAGGCACACAGAGACTGAACACAGATATGGGATGGTGATGGTGTGACATGGGGAGGAAGGTGCTCTGCAGAAATTAAGTGCTTGTCTGACGTGGCTGCTGGGGCACATCTGCCTGGCAGATGAACGGGAAAACATGTCCCAGTCTTTAAGATAGCTGTACTTGGGAAGGTCAGGTAGGACAGCAGGAGGTGCCTGCTGTTTCGGGTCTCACCACCCTACTGCTGACAATATCATGGGTTAAAAAAAGTGTTCCTGGTCAGTCTTGTCATTTGGGTGGAAGGAATGCACGTTGGTTAATTTTTATTCTTGGTGTTTACTAGGACATAGTAACAAAGAGGACACAATAGGCTAGTGCAAGATGTTAGCCTTTAAATTCACATGGCTTTGTCCTTAAACAGTAAAGATTTTTTTTTATCACTACTGACACCTCAATATATAGCAAAGGACACCCTGAAATGGTCATTGCTATTTCAAATGAATAAGCGTCAGTACACCACATTGTCAAAAGGAATTATGCACAAAACCAGGGTGCTTGAAAGCCGAACTTCCCCACAGTTGTGGGATTTTATGCAGCTGAGAAACTGGTAGTGATAGGAAATAACTCCATGCGGTGTTTTACATGGGCATGTTTGAATTACACATACAACAGGAGCCTTCCATTGTTCACCTCGCTAGTGTGAGTATATAATTTTCCTGCTGTCTTTTTCCCCCTTTTGTTCTTTTCAGCTATTTTGTGATTAACACTGTCTGGGGAAGAATTTCAGTATTTTCTCTGGTTTAGCAGGATGTGAGTGAGGTGGTGCTGCTGCATGAATCTTTTAAAAGCAGCCTAAGAAATATTTAAGACCTTAGTCTAGGAGGAACAGCTCTCCCAGGCATAATTTTTGGTGCTGGTTGCAGCAGGGAGCGTATGCTGTGAGGAAAGTATTATTTTTCTAAATGGAAGGTGTCAGATGGTCACGCAATGTGACTGCATGTTCGAGATCACTGCCTCCCATCTGCAATTTGTGACGTGTGAAAGATTCTGCCCAAATGTGCTCACCAACTGGAAACCCTCGGCACTTTTTTTTTCTTATCAGGAGAGACCAAGATAACCAATGGTTTTACAGATCAGGGATCCTATCAAATTAATATCATTCTAGGATAAAATCTGCTTTAAATACAACCACTAAACTCCAGCAAAGTTAACTAGTACATACAAGTTCATTCAACTGATTAAAAATCCCTACTAGTAAAACAAGAAAATATACAGGGAATTTTTTCAAGAAAAGTATTCTGCTCCTATCTTTTAACCAAAGGCTTGGTATAAAACATGACAGTCTTTTCCAGCACTAATTAATGCCATCTAATTATAACACTTACTAGGCTTATGCCAGGCATTAATATACTGGGGATAGTTTCTCCTTGTCCAGCTTCCCGCTGGATCAAACAAGATGATTGCTTTTTGCATCTCTCTATTGGTTAAATGGATGCCACTGTGGCTGGGGCAGAGGCTTAGCAAAGATTATTTGCCTCCAAAAGACAATTTGCAGCCTACCAAGAGGGGAAGGTGGCAATGCCTCTCCTGTGCTCTCTCCGGCAAGGAAAGCACGTCCAAGGGAATATGAGCCGATGACTCAAACCCCAGCTGTGCAGATGGTGGGGGCAGGTGGCGGCTGCCCCTTGGACTGCAGGGTGCCTGTTGCAAGGTTCGGGGGCTGCATGGAGCAATGTAGCCAGGATAGCCTCTTGTCAAGTGTCCCGGTTCAGACAGGACAGAAGATGAGGCTGTGAGGCACTAGTCAGGCTACCCCAGCATCCCATCCAGCCACATCACCCTCAGCTTTGCCGGGGAGCACTGTACGGTAACAAACCTGTATGATCCTTACCTACCACAGGGCTACAGTGTAGCTCACCTAGTGCTTATAAATCCCAGAGTTCCCCAAACAGGAGTACTTGGTGAGTTCAGGGGATGCATATAAACCTCACCCAGCCACTGGAGCATCCTCCAGTGTTTTATAGTCTGAGCCAACAGCTACCAGAGGAGAACTCCTCTCCAGTGAGTTACTGTTTCTGATGATCAATAAGTTCATTGCATTTAATTTCCCTCCTTGGTTCAGCCAGGAAGTAATACAGCAGGTATCTCTGCCAAGTCTCCAAAAAAGAGCAGATGTGCTCATGACTCAGCACTGGGTGCCTGTCCAAGGAAGGGCTGCTGACCAAGGCTGTGTGATGAACAGTGCTGTTACAGATGTGGCTGCAGCCGTTTGCGGAGCTATCTGTAACCTAACAGTTGTACACACGGAGTAGAACAGGAGAAGGAGACAAGTTGATTAAAACCTTTCCAGGAAGATAGGAGCTTGCTCACATGTCAAGGACCTAGTCAAGGTTATTAGTAACAGTTATTGATACTAGGGTTAATTAAACTACAGGTACCTCTACAAACTACCCATTACCACACAGACAGACTTCAGGGACCTGTTCTTACAGAAAAGTCAGTGACAACAGTGCAAGTGAAAAGCATTTGAGTAACAGCCTTTCATCTGCTGACTGGCTGTAGTAAAGGTGGTGATAAAGCCTGGTCTGCAGTGCCTCTCTAGTGGGCCACCACACCAATCTGGGAAAGAGGGAAGATTTTGTCTCTTGTCTGAGATGTCTCCACTAGGAGAAACACCAAGTACTATCTACAGGTGCAGGTATCTTTATTCAAAGACTGGAGTGAAAGGCCTGCTGAGTCAGGGAGACCATCCTCGTGTGAAGCCATGTCAGACTATACTCACTGAGATCTACCCGGTCTTACTTGCCCCAGTTGAGCAGGAAGGCAAGGAACTTTCTTCAGTGGTTCAGAGCCACCTTCTTGTTGGTTAGAAACCCTCCTGACCAGCCTATACCCCTGTGTGCGGCTGCCTACACTGTCCTTTAGATTAAACAGCTCTTCTCCATCCCCGTGTTTATCTTTTTGCTTGCCTTGTGGATGCACACAACCAGAGGAAAAATATGTCTTAAGTGGCTTTGTTTTTTACACAAATTAATGCCTTCTGGTCTCCCATACAAAAGGATCTTCGTGCCCCTGACCAGCCTCCCACCCCTTCTCTGTACCCGCCCAGACCATGCTTCTGTTTTTTGGATCTAATCACATCACTATTTCAGATGATGCCTTTTCCTTGCACAGTGGTGTAAGTATTTCCCTATCTGTGCCACAGCTATCTGACCTGATACATTCCAGGTTGCACATCTTCAGCTCACTGTTTTTTCATAGTCGCCCTTTCATGTATGAGTACAGGTCCTTCTCTTCCCAAGTCTATCTAATCAATAAACTCCCAGTTTACTATAGAAGAAACAAACACTGTGACCCTGAAACTTTTCTAATCAAGAGAAGTGGAGAGCTTCCTACAGGCACTTCAAAATGAATATGAAATAGAGCCAGTTTTCTAAGGTATTCAGGCATGCGGGAAGATTAAAGCCTTACAGTATTTCTGTGCACACACTTCCTGCACTTAGCTTGAAGCCCGCCTCACCCAAGCTTGCTTCTTGCTGTCAGTCCACCAGAACCAGAGCCCTGGACAGTTTGCCATTAGGAGAACTTGCAGTACTACAGCTCCAAGAGGAGGTCTCTGCCACGCTCAGCTCTGAGTTAGCAAATCAATACCTTACCCAAAGACTTCCATCCATCATCTTTCTCTGCTCTTGCTCCATAGGAAGTGATGGCAGCTTTCTGACCATATTTATTCTTATTTTCCCCACAATTAATTTATCTTCCTACTCATCTCCCCACTGTAGCAGCCAGCTCACAGGTGGTGCTGGTGGTTTCTGTCTGGTAGCCACAGGGCTGCTGCGTCCCTCAGAGTTGCTGAGCAGGAGGCTTGCTGTAAATCACAAACATGCAGTTTTGTCAGCATTCGGTGGTAGGCAAGCCAAATGAAAACAGGAAAAATAGCCATAGTATTTCAGGGGCTAGATCCTGGTGAGACATTTTCCAACAAATAAAGACCACACTGTAGGATTCTTTTTTTNGATTTTTTTTTTTTTTTTTTTAATCTAAACGAAACAGCAGAAGTTTTAAAAGCCCTAATGAAAAACCCCAAGCAATAGCCCAATGCTAAGAGTCTGTCACCTACTCTACCCCAAAATGTGGTGAGCTGAACTGAGAAGTGACCAGAACATCCCCAAATGTTATGTGCGTGAGGCAGGAAGCTTGGTGGAGTCAGCTTTGAAGGAAGATTTTGTATTGTTCAGAGAGGCACCCAAGCATGGCGAGGCTGGAATTCCATCTGTTCAGCTCCGCTCAATGAACTGGGTCACTTTCAATGGTTCACTAAGTCCTGACTATCTAAAAAGTACAGTTATTATGCTTTTAAAATCTTGAGCTGCACAGCAAGATCACCTTACTGTTTTTTTTCTCTCTTGCCCTCTCTTAGCACCTCTAAAAGAGGGTTAAGTGTAGTACACAACCTAGAAGACAAGTCACGTGTCATATACAACATTTGGGTTTCTGGAAAAGAGATGTGGGCAAGTCTGCTCATTAATAAACACCCTTCTGTCAGGACAATCCTTGACAGGACTTTGTTTCCTGAAGAACTAATCTCTAATTTTGGGAAAAGCTGACCTTCCAAGACTGATCTTTGCTTATAGGTCCTCACGGAGGTCTCTCTGTACTCTGGAGACTGATCTCTGGCTGCAGGAAAAGACAGCAAGTAGTTGGACAGCCATTTTGCACAGTTGTTCCTGGATATTGTAAGAACAGCTACAGGAGCAGTGGAATGACATGGAAAGATAAAGTCTTCGGGGCCCAAAAAACCAGCTTGCTGAAGGGTGGGAAGAGGGATGAGGAAGCAGCACCGCACAGTTCCTGGATATTCAAGCTCTCATGGGAGGAATTTCAAAGCAACTAATCAGACCACCTCCGAGAACCAAGTCTTGTGTGCTGTGTCCAAGTTTGGCTCAGGAAAAGAGAAGGAAATATATCTACCTATGTCAAAATATGGATCTTCCTCCACGAACACTAGAGCTTGAGAAGGTGATCTCTACTCCAAAATACAGAATTCACTTCTCATTCCTATATTTATGTATACTTTATCCCTACATACATCATACTGGGGCAAATTTACATTAGTTTTTTTAACGCTATAACTTCTTTTTCCTCTGTAAAAGGAGGTTAGTAATATTTAGCTGCTTTCCAAAGGCTATTTATGTTGTTATAAAAAATAGAACATCACCAAATCCAAGGAAGTTAAAGAAAGAGCACAACTCACCAACGAAACTATATGGACCTCTAAACAGAATCAACTGAAATCAGCACTTTGGAATTTAATGTGAAGAACACATTATGGAGCCTGCAATTAAAGACTTTTTCCCCCTAGATGGTCACATAAATAAATGAACCATTCAAAGTGAATCAGTTCACTGAGGAGCAGGAAAGTGCATGGCATCAGCTTTCTTATCACCTCCTGACATGAGTACTGTAACTTCCACCCCCTGACCTCCTCCATGCCCAAATCCCTCCTCTCTAGTCCATTTGGGTCACTGACAGATAAGTACCCAGGATGAAACTCCTTGTGGAGATATTTAAGCTGCTAAGCACTAAATGCACCTATTGAGTCACTGCAGACGCTGTATATTTACACTTCTTTCTTCCCACTTGGCAGATGAAACAGGTTCAATTTTGGTGCAGAGCAGCAACACAAAATAATGGTACCTCCCACCCAGGCACGGACAGGTTGGTGGAGAAGATGAGGTCTCATGTGTTTGGCAGGAAGAGGAGGTCTGTCTGAAGTGAAGAGAGTCCTGGAGATGCAGCAGACAAATGGTGCAGTATGTTGATTTGGGTTTTTCTACATAGAAAAAAATAATCAGCCATTTTTATTGTGGAGGCAAAAAATCCAGACTGCAAACTATTTGAGTTCTAACAGGGCTTTTCTTTTTAGTAACAAAGAATCTTCAAAATATTTCAAGAGCAATAAAATATACATCAATGCCAGACTTTTTTTTTATAAATCAAAGTGATTGTAAGCATTATTTGCAGATTATCATGTGATCCTCTTACAAATCTTCACTTCCATTTTGTGACTGATTACATTCAGTTTTCCCTCTTACTTTACTGCAGACAATTCTTGAGTCTCTGACCCACATAACCAAGAAAATAAAAAGACAGAGAAGAGCTTTTCAGTTAATTCGCAGTATACCTCAAGAGCAAAACTTCGGACACATCCCACGAAGCGACCACTACATCTGTTTGTTCATTTTATTCTGTTTGCTTTCCTGTGTCTAGGCTGAACTTGTATCACTGCCCTACAATTTCATCCTTTTTCTTGACTCTCTACTTCTCCTGTGGTTGCTGGTGAGGAGATGAGCCCTGTGGTGCAGGATACCACATCAGCCCATCAACCTGCTGTTTTGTCTTTTATTTAACAACTGTAGTAAGGATGGAAGACTCAGATCTGGTTTGTGAGCAGGATGTCACAAATTTTGTTCTAATCTTTGTTCTAACCCAAGATCTGATGCCTTGCAGAGTAGCTTCTCCAATCTTTATTTAGGGATACTTACATTATTTCTCTAATTGAAGAGGTGTAGGTTCTTTCCCTCCTTTTCCTCATGCAGTCAACCTGGTCATTGTGGGAGGGCAACAGGATAAAAAGCTGCCTTGCCCCTTCTATCTGCTTAGCTGTGGGGATCATCCAAAATGCTGCGGCTCCCCAGCTGAACTCCAAGGTTCAGGTGATTAGAAACGCAGAAGAGGGAGAGATTTTCTTCAGAGCTGCACTAGGTAAGTTACACACATAACTTATCTCCAAGGTAATGGAAAGCAAAAAAAAAAATGTAATGGGTGGCAATAGGTCAGTTCCTGCAAGATGCTAAGTGTCATCAGCGCTCCTGACCCTCACAGCAGGTGACATTATACATTTTTCAGAAGGTCCCACTGGAGCTGCAGGAGCACGTCTCATAATCATACTTCTACAGCGGTCGTCCCTTCGGATGTCAGAGCCCTTACAGTATTATCTCTCCACACCCACTATTATTGCCATTTCTGCTTCACAGAAGCAGGTGCATTGAAGCGTGGGGGGGAAGGCAGCCACACTAGCAAAAACAGTCTCTAGTTTAGGCTCACGAGTAGGGATTGGAGGTGGAGTTCACGTGGCTGATGCTTGACTTCTACCTTGAGGACATGTAAGGTTAAGAGAGGAGGGCGTGGAGTCCAGCCCAAGAGTTTGTATTTCAGAGATCTTAATAAGTTACAGTGAGAATGGGACGTACAGTGCCTCCAACTGCAGATACCCTCATGCTGCTCAGATACCAGGGACCGAGGCACTCAGAGAGGGAGTCACCTTTGAAAATAACACTGTGTCATTTACCCTCACTTTAGCCAGATCCTGCATTGTCTTGCACTCGGCTATTACTTGTGTCTTTGCGCAATGAGACCACAGCAAGTGTTGGACAGTCACCCTGGTTTGGGAATGTCCTGAGTCTATAAGGAAAGCTATGTAGAAGACGTTTCTGTGAATCAATAGCAACAGAACCTGTGATTTTAAATCCAAATAGCTCTTTTATTTGAGCTAGTGGTTATTATGAAATAGAAAGAACTCCATGACTGGTATGTTAAGATTTTTTATTTCCAGGAAGAACCAGATGAGCAAAGGAAGAGAAAGAAAAGCACTCAAAGGAATACAAAGAAAAACAATCTGCATCAACTACACCAGTTCTTGCTTCTGAGTCATTGGCATCTCTAAAGGAAGTGATCTCAAATACTTATGATCAAAGATATAGCAGATAAGGAACAAGATGAAGTAACAATTGACAACTACTCTAGGCTACCAAATCACACAAAAGAAAAAAACGGCCAGTCCTTTAAACATCTTTCTATATATAAGATGTAGAGGGAAAAAAGCTGTATTAGAGGAACAGATTTCAATCTGATTGACATGTGCAGGAAGTATCAGGCTGGCAGAACTAAAATGTCCTTGGAATTTTTAAAAGCATGGATGACAACTTCATAACTTCCAAAAAAATGAAAAAAACATGCCAGTGGTATCCAACATGGTGAAAGTTGTACTGGAGCTCATCTAACAGAAGAAGAGAAATTTTTGCCTGAAATAAAATCTGACAACTGCTCAGGATTGTAAATTGGCTGTGTTTGTTATGTGAAAACAGAATACAGCCTGAACTCCCAATACATTTGTCTGGTGCTTTAGAAAAGGTGTATTTTACACAGCCTAAAATATCTGAGCCACGTAATTTAAGCAGAAAAATATGAATGATAGCTGTAAACTGTTTGAGAAATAGTTTCCTTACCAAATTCACAGAGGTCCAGAAGAAAGGCTGTATGAGTTAAGAAAGCATGGAAATATAAGCAGCTACAAATACCAGAACAAAAAGAAAAAGTTAAAAAAATGAGGTGCCAATAGCAATGAACATACATTAAAAGCACAGAAATACAAAAAACTGAGTAATAAAACTAGTGGACATGCAAACAGGAAATTTACAGGTAAAGGAATTTAAAGAAAAATAAAAGAATATTTTAGACTTAGAAGAATAAAAAGGGTCCAAACTGAAGGGTGTTTTTAAAGAATGAGATGGAAACATTAAAATAAACATTTATGATATAAAAGGGTAGAAGCGTTAAAGAAATCTCCCTCTCTTCATTTAGGGAAAAAAGTAGATCTATATTCATATGACATGAAACTGCTGCTGAACTATTTCCCAGTGTTCCCAACAGTATGTAAGGCTGATGGCAATACAAAACCAATGTGACACACGTTAAATGCATTAAAACTGGTTAAAAGATATGTCTGAAAATGTAATTATAAGCAACAATCACCACTGAGTGTGTTTGTTGCTAGCGGGGTTCTGCAGGGATTGGTTCTTGGCTGTATATCATTTAACATTATCAGTGACATGGAAGAAAACATAAAATCATTACGATAAAGTTTGCAGACGACGTGACATTTGGGGCCATGTTAAATAATGACCTGGAGAGAGCTCTGCTGCGGGAGGGTCTGATTGCTGGGACAATGGGCAAAACCAAAGAGTTTAATTTCAGTAAAGCTGTATGTGCAGCATCCGGGGGGAAAACACTTGAAAGAGAGGGGGAATCTTCATAACAGAGGCAGTGAAAAAGATGGGAATCACGATGACTGGTCAACTGGGCGTGAACTCCGATCTGGTCCTGCACCCGGTGTGGGCTCCGTGTGTATAAACAGGAGACTATAGAGTGACAGAGGGATTTGGTTATGTCAGCCATAATGCTGTCCATGTCATGTTTACGTGCCCACAACTCAGACAGGTTGATACTAAGCTGTAGGTGGAACATGGAAGAATGTCAAAGATAATTACATTAGAATTAAGTGAGAAAACAGGCCTTATTTAAAAAGGGCTTAAGGAGCTCAGTCTACTTATCTTGTCAGGATGGAGGACAAAGATGTTTCCGAATGATGGAAAATTGATGCTAGATGGGTCCTCAGACTTCTAGTCATAAATACAACAGCTGCTGGGGCCGAAGCTGGAACCTTAACATTTATAAAGCTAAACTGTGAATGAATGACTTTGCAGTAATGATCAATTTGGTCAGTCTGTCCCAAATAAAAAACATCTTTTTCTGTCTTCTTGACGTTGAGTGCTGTTGATTTTGCTGTTTAGAGTGATAGATTCATTGCAAAGCTAGGTTCAGAGCTAAAGGTAGAACATTCAGGAATTGAAGCTTTAACAAGTCCTACTAATAAGCCCATTATTTCCTTTTCCTAAGCAGGCTACTGTAGATCTTAGTCTGCCTGGGAGCTGGATAAAAACAGCCAGTTAATGTACTAAAGGTCAAAATTTCAGAAGTGCTCTACAAATGCATTACAACCAACTATTAATAATTCTCTCCTTTTTTTAAGGGGTCTGGTCATGTCCAAGGGAATGCCAGCTACATTTTTCTTAATGTATGAGCACAAGTTACACATAACAACCTAACAACACAATACTGCCTCTTTAATGCTAATCTATTCCTTGCAATCTACTAGATACATGTAGAATCATTGGTGTGTATCAAGAGAGCAAAATCAGATTCTGAAAATATCTGAAAGGATGCACTAGAGTGTACATAATAATGTATTTTAATCTGCCAGGCCTTAAAATTAATCATGAATTCCCACAGAGATTTTAATAATTTTGAGATGATGTTTTTTTTCATATAGTGATATTCTTGGACAGAGTTCTTGAAATGCTACATGGAAATGGGTGGGGGAGGGAAAAATGGGGGCCATTTTTCAATTACCAGGTTAGCTAAGATACAGATACAAGAGCTACTGTTTAATTGGTTGTTTTATTCTTTTTCTTCCACCTAATAGATAATCAGTAAGGTACCTCAAACACAAACTTTTATCACATCATAAAGTTGGCATACAGCATAAAGTTTATCTCTTTGGGCATATACTTAAGGGAACAATTCTCATCAGCAAATGCATGCACCAAAGGATTTGAAACTTCCTGGGGAAGTTTGAAGGCCCCAGTGTTTGAGCGATGAGGTTAACAGAGGCTCCACACTCTGGAGCTTTGCCTCAAGTTGTTATTAGGCACAGATCCTAAAATACACCTTTAGGATCTCGTCTTATGTTTTGTCCTAAACGTTTTTGTCTCTTCATGGAAGACAATGTCGTGGTTCCTCATGGCTTCCAGTCACCCAGGGCCATACTTTTGGTCCAAATACCTGCATTTCCTGCTATTAAATGTATTTTACCAGAGCCACTTTGCACGGTCGCAACAGAAACATTATAACTCCCCAAACCCAAGCGTTTTTATTTTTTGCTAAATGCTCTGTCTTTGACATGTGACCATGCATAAAGTATGGTAAACAGCATCGGTATTGCAGAAGGTCTATGATTTTCAGGGGCAAAACAAAGGTATTACTTCAAAACATACTATTGAATTCACCAAACCAAGGCATTTTTAATACATGTGGAATTAAACCAAGAGCTAAAAGGTTACTGTGCACCCCTGTTACTGTTCCTTGTGATATATTCATGTCATAAGGGACCAAGCACGATGAACAAAATACATTTAACTCCTTAAAAAAAAAGAACTTGTAATTTTTTTAATTAAAGAGTATTACTTATGTTCCACCATTCATATGAATTTTGCACAGCTGTTTGCACTAATATGCGTTAAAATGGGTAATTACCACAGCAATCATGGTATGATACAACACTCTTGCTCCATTTTAAATATATAGCGCTGCTTTTATCTCTCTCTTACCCACAGACACACCTGGTTTTGTGCTGTTTTGCTTGCTTATTTGTTCCTTCCTACTAGTTGGTGCCAACAAATACTTCAGACACCGAATATTTGACACATTTCTGGGTCTTGTGTTAACACCTTCTGGGCTATGTTTTTGTTTCCCTGTTTTAATGGTTAGGAGAAGCAAGAGCCAAATGGAATAGTGATGTTTATGATGAGAGGGGAGATGAAGGGGTCGAGGAAAGCTGGGAATAGCTGAAGTGTGTCTGACACAGCAGTTTCTCTTCTGTATCACTATTTTATTTTTATGAGGCTGCAGCAAATTGATAGCTTCTGATACCATAGTCAATAAAACGTTGTGTAAATTCCAGCGATGGGCTGGAAAAAGATTGAATTAAAAGGGAGGTATTGGGTCACATCCATATTTCAAGTCATTTCTGTGCTGTCTTATCCCAGTACCTGGGGGAAGCAGTTTCTTCACAACTAACCACCCAATTAGTACCTGCTGAGCACCCGATGCTTGATTTTCTTCTAACTGCCCCCCTCTTTCTATGCAAACCAATTTCCTAACAGTTTCCATTTCACTCTGTAACAGAACTTTTTTGTTTTTTCAGAAAGTTTGGACAAGTCACAAAAAGCTGCTTGAGAAAGAAAATTATTCTGAAACCTTTGCGATCCTGGAAAATGGGTTTTTTTGTAAACATGATGTGGCATTCTGTCTAGCCATAATTATTGCCACAGTTGTATTACTGCTTCTACCAGGAAGAAATTTTCTGTAGAATCACGGGATCATTCAGGTCAGAAGGGACATCAGCAGGTCTGTAGTCCAACCTTTTTCTCCAACCAGGCTCAGCCACGAGCTCAGATCAGGCGCTTGGGGATTTCTCAGGTCAGGTCTTGTAAAGCTCCAAGTGTGGACACTGCACAACATCCCTGGGCAGCCTGTGCCACTGGCTCACTGTGTTTGCAGGGAAATTTTTTACCTTATATCAGCGTCTCTTACTTTCTGCTTGTGCCTGTTGTCTCTCATTTTCTCACCATGCACCATTATAAAGGGACCAGCTCCATCTTCTTGACGACTTCCCCATAGGTACTGAAGGGCTGCAGTTAGCTGCCCCTGAAGCTGTCTCATCTCCAGGCTGAACAAGCCCTGGTCCCACAGCCTCTCCTCACATGGCAAGTGCTCCAGCCCCAACTACACTGGTGGCCTCTGCTAAACTTGCCCCAGTTTGATAATGTCTTTCCTGTACCGGAGGGCCCGGTATCAGGGAACAGGCAAGCATAGGGTGCATGTTTTCACCAGCATATGAAAAAGTTGACAAATTTCAAGGATGACAAGCACTTGTGTAGCACAGCGACCTGCCGCACAGCTGGGCAGCTGCTGTTTTACTGCTTTGGGCCAGGAGGGAGAAGAGCAGCAGTGCGCTATGATGCCATGATCACTTTTCCCTCACCTTGGCAGAGGTTTGCTGCTTCTCTACTCTACCCCATTACCAAGAGCTCTGGCCATCTTGCTCACAGATACCATTAGTTTCACTGATCTAAACCATCCATTGCCACTGTGCAGAGACCAAGGAGATCTCCATAGTACTACTTCAGCTGTGTCTGTACTGGTAATTAAATCAGAGCCAGGGTGTTGGCTCAAGCACTACTCACTCCTGTCCACACTGTTTCAATGCTCTCTGCCATGAGGGCAATGCCAGTGAGTGCTCTCCCAGGCAGTCCCCCAGCACAGCTGAAGGGGTGTCACGAGCCAGAGGCCATTCCTGCGTACAGCCATTCTGTCCTGGATGGACAAGAGAGCGGAGAGAGCCCAGGTGTGTGGATGCAATCTGTGCCATGTTATGTGGCTGTGAGACTGGAGAAAAGCCCATGGCCTGTTTTATTCAGAATACAGATTTTGCATTCGTCCTGAGTCCTAGCAGCCTTCTTCGTGTTGTCCCACACAAGCTTTCTTTGGCCTCTTACTGTCATAAACCAACCCTACCCCTTACGTGCATCAAGTTCAGCTGTAAAAAATGTGACCAGAGCAAATAATACAGAGTTGAGCTTCAGGTAAACAGGATAGCTATTACATGGCACTGTCTAACACTATGGGGCCATTCACCACCTCAAGCCTAATCTCTGCCGTCTCTAAGATCTCTACAGTCTCTAACAACCTCTAGTGAGAGGGCCACTCCCACCTGGTTACAGGAGATTTGGCAGAACAGGAAAGTTGCTAGAGCACAAAGACACTCTCCTGCATCCTCAGCTGGCCTGAGTGATGACATGATGAGCTGGCCGTGGGTGATGTAGGTTTTTTTCTCCAAATCATATAGAAATGAATACACCCAATNAAAAAAAAAAAAAAAACAAAAACACCCAAAAGCCCAACACCACATCTTCACCCTTGAGGATTGTACTGGAGAATTCCAGAGGTGACTTTTTCTGCCATCTACCTGGCCACACTGTAAACGTACTACCGCTGCCTGTCTTTTTGTACTTTTGTAAGAAAAAGAAGAAGATCAACAAAAATCTTAGAGAGACTGAGATGGGGCTCTGTGGACTGTCTCTGCATTTGGGTTTATCCAATTCTATACGATTTGGAGAAAAAAAAAATTGCATCCTTCAGCTGATTTATAAAAAGCCTTAATGTTCATAATTGCATTAATTTGGTAGACTACTAGAGTGAAATATATTTAGAACTTCCCCTGCAAGTGATGGTGCTCATAATACTAAAATACAGTTTACACTTCATAGAGCACCTTTTACAGAGAAGGACTCCAAAGCATTTATAAACACAAAGAAACAGAAACAAATAGGACTCTGCTTACCATTGAGCTGGGGGTAAGTATCCAGCAGTGCACAACAGAGGAGGACTTTCTGACAGAACATAAAGAAAAATTTTGCACCTACCAGAAACTGCAAGGGGAATTTAGCTAAGCAAAATGAAATTCCCTAACTCAGCATCTGGAAAGGACATCCTGCTTATGTACTTTTCCTCCTGGAAAAATGTCTAATTTCTGGCTCTTTACACTCAGCCTTTTAGACCATGCTGACTCACCATGAGCAGTGGAACTGGGAGAAGATAATATGGGTGAAACCAATGGGATTCAATAGAAATTACTCTGAATAACAGACGAGATTTACTAGAGAATTATTTAAATTCTAGAGAACTGAAAAGCTAACCTATTGAACCAAGCAGCATTTATATCGCATACTTCTTCTAGTATGACATAGGGTGATGTAAACGCCCTGTGGAAAGAGTCATGACTATGTCAGATTTTTCCAGAAGAGCAGCATTAAGAAACCCATACATAACTACCTCACACTCATTATGATGCCACCACTAACACCTTCATGATCCTGTCCTCACCAGCAATCATTACCACTGCTCAAACCACCACTCCGCGCTGCACTGCTGGGAACACTGGGAGCGCGTCTGACGTGCTAGGAAGGGTCCTTGCAGACGGGCAGGCAGCCTGGGGAGTACCCCAGGCATCACGGCAGCGTTCGCTATGGCAAAGGTTTAATTGGCAACCAGAGCGGACGTGCTGCTGTACCCCAGATGCTGCAATGCCATGGCTGGTGTTGAACAGGGAACCCACTGTGAAATACCTGAAATATGTCTGTAACAAGACAAACTGTAACCACTGTGTAATCATTCTTAAGAGCTAAGCAATTTTTTAAGTAACAACTATGAGTAGCATTTATAATTCTTTTACTAATGCATGTTTAGTAATTACAGTCTTTGCAATTAATATGATATTTACCGAATTGTTAACATTTTGTCCTTTTAATTAAACACCTCTTTAATCAAAGCAAGGTTGAATCCAACATATCCAAATGAAGCACATAGCGCTGTGTAACTCACCAAAAAAAGGTAGATGTTTATTAGTGAACTCAGGTATGTAAAGCTGTCAGACTGCTTGCTTTTGCATCTTGTATGGATGCTGTGCCTTTACTGCCAAGAAAAAGGCAAATATAAAGGACATCAGAATAAAAGCAGAAAGAACGATGGTGAGAAAAGAAGAAATGTTAACAGAAATCTCCAAGAGATTCTCCTCCTGGCCTCAATTACATGTACCAAAGTAATTCACAAACAGAGGTCATGTCAGACAGACAGGGTATTTTGTATTGCCACTTTGCAATTTAATACATTATTTATTGCTTGTTTAAAAGTGAGGGGCAAAACTTCTACATTACCTGGCCTTTTGCATTCACACCTTCAATGTCACATTCATGTAGTTTTGTATGTTGTAATAGGGAACACCCGTTTTCTTTCTCCCTTTCATCCCTCTTTTCTCAATCTTCTCAAGTCATAGCCATCTCAGCATTGAAAGCCATGGACAAAAGCAAGCTAGTAAGTGTCAAAAGGGGATAGGACATCATCTCAGCAAGCTAGGCAGGGGACGTGCCCATGGGGTTGGCATTGCTGCTCAGCAGATTGGCTGGATGTGCAGACCACCACAAGGGCTGGCACGCTCAGTGCCACTGGGGCAGCCCTGCAGGGGGACAGTGGTGGGGCTCCTGTTGCATTTGGTGGCCCCCGTGGCATTTGTCCCTCCTGTTGGTCTTGTGCGGCAATTGTGTTGGGAATGCAGAGCTCTACAGACCACCTGGTGAGCTGCAAGGTCTCCACCAAGAGGTGAAGAGTCAGGACACGCCCTGCATCGCTTCTGGCTATGTGTGTGTCTCTCCCAGCAGTGGGTCCCGAAGGGACTCCATCTGTGTGCCATGACTCATGGGAAGAGTCTGACAGAGATGCTGGCAGACCCTGTCCCCACCGGCAGCCAGCGCATGGAAGGACATGGGCTCTCCCAAGCCCCATGCAACATGATGTTGTTTTCCTGTTTCAGCCTTGCAAGTGTGTGAAGGGCCTGTGGTTCTTCTGAGTCCAGAGAGAAACCCAAGGAGCTGCAGCCTCCAAGTAGCACCTGAGACTTAGGAGTGCAAAGTCATACATGACCAGACTGAGAGCATTTTCTGCTGAGATGGTACACAAGCAAACATGGTATTTGTTTGGTATTTTACATGGGTGGGTCAACTTGGCACAGCAGAATTTCCCTCCTGTCTGCCAGCGATCAAGCTCAGTTTTCCCTGAGGGAAAAGGAAAGTCCCTGGGTTCCCATGAGGCAGGGAAGAGCCACAGAGAAATGGCAGTTTGCTCTTTTCTCCCTCTCCCCTCAGCTTTTTTCCTGCAGTGAGTTAATAAGGGGAGCAGATGATCGGCATAGGATGGTTTCCAGGCTAATTGTCAGGAAAGTGAAGAGCTCAGCCCAAGCTCCACTACACCAGGTCCTGCTGCCACCATTAGCGCTGCCCAAAGAAAAGGGCAGCAGCTAGTCCAACTAATACCTTAGCCTCAGTGGTGTCCTTCAACCCATTCATAGCAAAGCGCCTGTGGCGTTGGTGCCAGGTGGGAACGTCCTGGAGCTACAGGAGATGAGCATGGTGCTTTTGTGGCATGATGTTGCTGTGCGTGGGGGTGCCAAGAGACAAGTAGCATAGGCTGTTCATGTGCTCTCTGAAGCTCACCGCAGGCACAGGCACACACATCTCGGTGCACAGACAGAGATATGCCCTGAAACTCAGGAAAATGCACATTGTCTTTCTCCTGGTGCCGTTGGCTGTCTGGGAGCTGAGGTCGGGGAGAGCGAGGCAGCTCCCCAGTGAAAGAGCCCCTGCAGCTGCCTGTCCTTAATGTGGAGAAAACAACACAGACCACGTGCTGTCCCCTCCCAAATTCTTCACTGTGGGGGTTAGGAGAGACTTGGCTCCCTGCTGCATACTGTGGTGTTGTCCCTGCCTGTTGGCAAGGGTTCAGCCTGCATTTGAAGCAGGAGAAGCGAAAAGCAGCAGAAACACAAGTTCTTGTAACTTCTCTTGTGTGTGCTGGCAGACACCTCCAATGTGTCGAACCTCTGAGTTACATCTTAAGCCCTGAATAAGTCAGCCTTTTAGACTAACTGTTCTTTGGCCTTTCCAATGATTTTGCAATCCAAGGGCGAGCACTTTCTGAGGAGCCGCTGAGCCTACTCCAAGGATAATCAGGGTTGCTCTGAGGTGCATCCCTTCTATTAGCCAAGATTTTATTTTTCCCTGTGGCATTTGACTCTTACATCCTTATGCTGGGAGCAAGGGATCTGCATCTCATCTAGCCTTGTAACTATTTGTAGCATCTGCTACAAAATTATTAACTGGACAAATTTCACCAGTACTAAGAACCTAGTATTAGCAGGAAATTCAAAATTTATGATCAGATTTTAAAAAAGCATAATGAATAGACAGTTAGGGCAATTTTGTTATAGGATTGTATTCTTTATTCAAATGGAAATA
Source organism: Himantopus leucocephalus (assembly GCA_003993805.1). Lineage (NCBI taxonomy): Eukaryota > Metazoa > Chordata > Aves > Charadriiformes > Recurvirostridae > Himantopus > Himantopus leucocephalus. The sequence continues at coordinate 117,249,615 of RSEF01000002.1, read as the reverse complement.
AAATGGTTTTTAATAATTTCTCACAGAAATTTTCCTAAATAGTCTGAATACTTTTTAATCAACACCCATGGAACGGGCAAAATAACACGTATTTCAAAACCATTCCCTGAAGTCATGCACTTTCAAGTGTTAATTTGAGGTCATAACCCAATGTTGTTTGTGTCTTAGTTAAATCAGACTTTAATAATATATTTATTTTCCAAAATTTTGAAAGTCATCTGCAATTATTATGGAGGAATATTGAGTATCTCTAGTAGATGATTTTCATAAAAATTATTTCAAGGGTGAAAACACTTTGTGAGTTATTCTTACATACACTGTCCTGCTGGTGATCATCCAGTCTGTCAAAACACCCTTTGTCTGTGACAGTATCAGTACCACGATCATTTTGGTGTAGCCACAAACCAGTTACTGTTTTTTAAAGTTACTGAATGTCAGCAATGACTTTTCCGCACTTCAGGTTTGAAGGATTACCTATGACCTGGGATAAATGAAGTCCAGGACTGAAATTAGAGGATTTTTATGCAACAATGTGATTACTACCATAATCCTGACTCTCTAAACCTATAAGTACCTGCTCAGCTGTAAGCCCACAAGTGTCATGGTCTTTAATGGCACCATTCGTGTGCCTAAAAATCCATCATGTATACACATGTAGAATTGGAATCACAATAACAGAAAACAGATGCAATGATTAATTACCCAATTGAAAGTTGTTCACGAATAGTGTGTCTGACAACTCTATAAATCCATTGAAATCTGTGTTAACAATAAATGATCAAAGCCTAATACTAAGAATATAGCCTAATTGGTAGGACAGAAAGTGATAAATTCAATAGGTATTAATGAAGACTATGCTTAGACATTGGGAAAACCTTTCTGGAAACAAGAGCAGTGAAGCGTAGTCACAAATTGTGCAGGGAAATTATGGGGTTGCCAGCACTGGGAAATTGTAAAGAAGAGGTCAGGCAAATTTTCCAGGTTTTTTCTGGTTTCACTCCTCTGCCTTGTGGCAGAGGAGCAGACAAGGCGATCTCTGGAGCTCTTCCACCTGGCAGGCTGGTGAGTTATTAATATGGCATCCTTGTATGCCTTTACATTAATTAGTCCTGGATCAGTTTAGGAGCAGAGCCCCAGATTGTCATGGTCAGATGTGAAGCGGGCAAAGCACACATCTGCACTCCTGTAGACCTGGTCTGAAAGCACAACCCAATGTTTACACCAGCTTTGTGCAGGAAGACAGACAATGTCTAATCCGGTATAAAATTAGAGCAGTATGTAAGCACCTGATGCATCAGGATCTAGGTTATGTTGAATTTGTGAACAAATTTGAAGCAACTGAATGAGCTTGTTCTGGCTCAGTGTTTTGTAACATGGTGGGTATGATGCAGTTCCAAATACTTTGGAACCAGATGTGAAACTGCATCTTGAGGATAAACAAACACCATAACACGGAGAAGTGAAATATCTCTCAGTCTTTTGACAATGATTCCTTACAACATGCCAGAGGCAGCATGAGAAGCTACTTGGCACCATATTTTGTCCCTAGAAGGGCTACTGAGAATGAGCTGTAGAATGGTTTCTATACCTTGGAGACTATTTACTCTGAACTTATTAGCTAGTCTAAGATCTCCTTGATCTACTAATTTCTTTGAATAATTATCACTACAACAATACCACTGCCAGAATGACAGACCTTCCACCGAGAATACCCTGCCTCCAAATGCTGCCAACTCTCTCCTGAGTCCCACCAAGAGACATGGCCATTGCAGATAGGAGTCGGTGGTAAAGGTAGGACAAGAACTTAATTATGGATACCATGCCACTTCAAACCATGCAAATATTTTCAAGCAGCAAGGTCAAACTGATTGGAAGCCACACAGAATAGCCTTAAAGGCAGGCCTTGATCAACAGCAGGGGCTCTGCATGATGTGTTGGTTGCGACTCTGGTGGTGTATTTTGGACTGCATCAGTTATTGTCATGGGTCTGCCTCGTGCAAGCATGGGCTGGTTGTCTGGAAACCTTGGATCACCTGGATACTAAAGAGGGATGAGGAACTCAGTATAACTCGTAGACCATATGCCTCGCACACTACTGGTAGCAGCCTTATAAAATATAGGATAAGCTTTATGACTAGCTCCTTGGAAATTGTTGCTTTGTTATACAGTATAGTTAATTTTTACCTCAATTCAGCTTTCTCAGAGCTGCTTTTCTGGTTCACTCACCCTTGTAGGTAGAAGATGATTAGACCTTGATCTAGTGGAGTGGGGAGCTGGACATCATCAACACACGGATAACACCAGAGCCTCCATTGCCTCCAGTGACATCCCACAGAGCAGATGTACTCTGGAGAGGATTGATATAATGAAACTATGCAGGTCAGGCATGTGGAGACGAGAAGCAGCTTCCCAATGAGCACAGCTACACTGCAGCAATTGTGCCTCTCCCTCCTGACCCCAGCGGGCAGTGTGGGAGGAGGATGAGTTGCCTAGCAGCACTAATGGGTTGAAGGACATCTCCCCAGTGCCACAAGGATGCACTTCAGTCACATTTACTCACCTTTGTTGCACATGGTACTCACACAAAGGCCTCGCCTTTGCTTTCTCCTTGACTTTAATAGAAATGTGAGTCCAAGCAGTAGGGTACCTGTGAGTACACCTTTTCTACAAGTACAGGGAGAATGAGAGAGGCTGTGCAGTCTTTTGCTTCTGTTGTGATATTTATCCAGTATATATCCTGATATTTTCCAGTGGCTTTTACCAGAAAGGTACTTGTAGCCTGTGAGGCAGAGAGCCCCAACCTGCCTACAGCCAATGGTAGTGCAAAGCTCTGAGCACTTCGTCCTGAGCCTTGGACTATCCTTTAAGAAAAGAAATACATCTTGTCCTTTCTGCGTTCATTGCTTCTGAATGGAGTAGCAAAGGTCTCATGCCATGTTTCTTTTAAGAATTGCAGGATTTCTGTCCCTGAGAATCAGTGCAGATGGTGTAATTTTTTTTTTTTTTTGTATCTTTGTCCCACCAAAACCATTTTACAAGGTGAGCTTCAGAACACATTTAAGATATGAACCTTGTTCAGGAAGCTTGCAATGCAATGAGAGAGAACAGCAAAAGGGTAGTTGGCTAAGCAGGGACACATCAGAGCAGCTCCAGACAGACCTGAAAATGGCACCTTCAGTCCACTGTGTGTTTATATTCCTTGTTCTAAGGTCACTAGATTGTCTTGTGCAATTTTACTGACAGCTATACTCTTTTGCTTATAGTTACAGCAACTGAGAGAAGAGGTAACTTGATTAAGCTGCTCAGTGTCAGAACTTTCCCCCCTCCCTCCCTTATTCTATAAGCCCACACCTCACCCTAGTGAGTTGGGGTGACCCTGGTGGCATGGTGAAGGCAGCGGGCATTCACAAGGGGTAAAAGCCCTCAATGTTTCCCAGCCAGCAAAGTTCTTCTGGATGTGGGGAGAGAAAAGAACATTTTGGCTAAGGAGTAACCAGCTTGTGGGCCCATGTTCTGGGACCGTCAATGGCAGTAGTTTTAACTGTCCTCTCCTGAAATCTCCTGCAGCTCTTCTGCCTCCATTGCCCTTCGTTTGCCTTTACTCTCTCGTCCTCTTTCATATATCCTCTAGAGGTGCCTCCTTCCCTGCTTCTTCTCTCCTTCAGATCATCTCTTGTTCATCTCTCTTTACCAGAGAAATTTGGCTACCAACCCTGCACAAATCTTTACACCACATCCTTCATGCTGTCTGTTTTTCTGATATCTCCTTAAGGATAACTAGACACCAGTTCAAGGCTGAGGTGACAAAAACAGTGACCTTATTTTTTCCCTTCAAATGTCTCCCTACTTTTGCTGGTTTTCATCTACTCCATCACCATTCTGTCAGTCACTGTGGCATGGGTTCAGCTTTGACCTTGCTCATTGTAGTCGTGCCAATGCCATATCAAAACCTCTATCTATGTAATTTCTCAAAATTTCCACCTTCCAAACCAATCTACAATGTCCTACATGCGCTTGACCCTGGTGAGATGTTGACTGCTCCCTGGCCCAAGCAAGCAGCTCCCACCGCCCAGCTGCTTCATCCAAGCAAGCACTTCCTCACTTTCTCCATTATTGTTCTTCAAGCTTGGGAAGAGCGTTATACAAACATCAGCAGATTCACTTCTTTTTGTTTTATTTAAGATTTTTTTTTCCCCTCAGGTACCTGTAAAAATTGGCACCGACTCTACGGCTGCTCTGCTGAGAGCTCTGCCTTGCCTCCATCTGAAAGTCCCCCACTATGCACCCTCCAGCCATGCGCTGCCCCTCTCTTCTTAGCTTGCAGGCTATCTGGGCTGTGATTCACTTATCGCTCTGTGTTGGTACAGCATCTAACATAGTGGATTCAGGACATACATAGCCTGTAGGGCTGACAGCACTGCAAAGAATTGACGGCAATGTCTGAAGAAAGTAGCAGTATATATATTTGCAATGTAATGTCTTCAACACTACCATCTGGATCATCTTAAGGTTTAATATGCTGTATAAGTGCTTTGCAAGAGCAACTTTTAGCAAGAACAAAAATTGTTTAGTGACATAAGTTACAGATTTCTGGAAACTAGAAAAAGGCGATGTTGAACAACTACTGCAACTACCTGCTTTTACGGCATTTTTTTTCTCTTACCAGAGAAATCCTGATGTCATGAAAGAACTGAGGGCATCACCATGCAGGTTTGTATGATGTTTCTGTTTGTGCTTTGCATGCTGTTCCCTCTGTAACGGTACCGTAGTTTGCTGATACGGTATTTTGGATATCCATGTCCGCACAGAGATTTCACAGTCAAATTACCCCAGGAGCCAGAACAGTGCATAAATAGGAATGTGAGCTCTGAAGTTTTTGCTTCTTAAGTTTATGGAAGTTCTTCAAATCATTAATAATTTTGTAAGGAATGGAGCACAAAGCATTTCTCTCCCTCTAGTCGGAGATGTGCCAGATTGCTGTTTATCTGTGATCTTCCCAGCAATCTATGAAATTTGAAGCCTGGAGTGATGCATATTTAGGTCTTGGAATCAGAAATTTCAGTTTAATGCCACTTTCTCATCAAGTGTAGAGTATGGTGTACATCTCCAGATGGCCTATACAAATGCTCTGCCGTACTTCACTCACTTTTTGAATGTCAAGCATCTCTGGGATTCAGTACATCACCAATTAGCATCTTATATCCATTTGACAGAAATGATTCCTCATTATTTCATACATTTCTTCTTTAATAATATTTGCACACTGAATTACTCTTCTGATAAGAGAATAGGAAATAACTGTAAGATCAGGGACTGTTTGTAAAACATTTTTCTTCTGTGCTGTCCTGAGCTCTTCACTGGTTTAAGCTGGTGGCCATCTCTGGGTTGAAGCTCTATCAGTGAAGGACAGTCATCTTTCATTCTTACACAGCACTGAACAAACACTCAGCACTTGAATTAGTAGCTTTTTTATTATAGTATTAAAGCAGGACATACCCCAGCAGCACGTGCACCCACACCCAGACCCTCTCACCCAGGAAGCAAAGGAAGCGCAGGGTTCAAGAAACTGCACCTCCGCTCAAAACTGCCCCCAAACACCCTACTGTCACCAATGGCTTCTCTGAAATCCACATTTACCCACTGTCCCCGAAACAGTTACAGCTGCCATTGCCAGCCAGGCTGTTTTGAAATATGCCTTTGTGTGTGTTTGAAGAGCTGATATGGCATGCCTTATACCAGACTCCTTTGTCCACTATATACGAGTGGCCTCCACGTGCCCCTTGAAGTGTGCATGTGCACCTCTCCACATGATGCCTGATAAAAGAACCACAAATATAGACACAGCTAAGCATATTTGACTCTTAATATTGTGATGCTAGAGACTTTCATCTATGTCTTTTCAAACCACAGCTGCACGTGACAGAAACCAGCTTTTGTTTAGAAACTCAAGCTGCTCACATAATCACCAGACTCCAGGAGCGAGTGCTTTAACAGAAAATCCACGAGTAAGATTTGCTACAGAGCTGGCAACATTGGTGACATTGCAGTCCAAATCCTCCTTATGTGGGTAAGCTACATTTAGCCTCAAAACTACTGTGTGCATCCATGGATGTATAGGAGTAATTAATAATAAAAATGTTTATGTATTCTCTTCTATTGATTGCACTATTTAGTTCTTTTGCACACATGTGTGAGAATGTAAAAGCTCCGTAAAGATATAAAGGAGGAAGCCGAAGAGGGCTGTAATGGGTGAGAAGGACAAATGCTTCCTGAGGACAAGAAGTGTTTCCAAGTCCCCAGGAAGTCACAGAGTTGATTCGTGTTCTGCATTAGCCTGGTGAGAGTATGGGGACACTTGTGCATGCAGATATGGCTGGGAAAGGGAATCACAGAATCACAGGATGGTAGGGGTTGGAAGGGACCTTTGGAGATCATCTAGTACAACCCCCCTGCCAAAGCAGGTTCACCTAGAGCAGGTTGGACAGGAATGCATCCAGGTTTTGGATTTTGAATCTCTCCAGAGAAGGAGACCCCACGACCTCTCTGGGCAGCCTCCTCCAGTGCTCTGTCACCCTGGAAGGAGACTGCTTGCATGTACTTTTAATGTGTAAATATTTGTGCAGTAGTGAAGAAAGCAAAGGTTACTTTTTGAAAATATAAATGGGTAGATGTCTTTTCTCTGTACCCCTTCTTTCTACCCTGTCTCTCACGATGGGGATGTCTGAACTTGTATGTCCTCTGCTCACAACACTCAAAATAGGTCAGGCGGGCCAGCAGCCGCAGGGGGAACAGCAGCACGTTCCGAAGAGCTGGGGGTGCCTGGGACTGTTCAATGCCTCCCACCAGCAACATACGCAAAACTGAGGGGAAACATCCAGAGGCGCTGTGCTCAAGTCCAGACCTCAGCATGGGGTGATGCCCTTCACGGCATCCCCAAATCAGCTCCCCAGGTCAGCTGCTCCCACCCCAGTGTGGCCCAGGAGTACGTGGCCACAGCGCTGTTCGCTCTGCAAAGCCACAGGGTGTGATCTCATTCAAGAGAGAAATGCATCCGCCAGGATTTTACAGCTGAGTTCCCCTCTCCCTCACCCCCTCCCTGCGCAGCTCAGGTAACCTGCGGGGGGTGGTGGCATCCCACACCCCCACGTTCTGTGTGCCTGTGTGTGGGTGCACGTTGCTCACCCCGGGGCTGCGGCTGGTGGCACGGCCGTCAACTGCAGCGGTGTAAATCAGCAGAGGCCTGGCGATGCTCCTCCTGCTGAGACGCAGGTTGGTCACTCCTCCCAGCTGTACAAAAAGCAAACGTACCCACGCACCGTGCTAGGGACATGGAGCAAAAGCTGCTGGAGGGAGGTGCAAAGGGGATGGGAGAGCTGGTGGTGGCACGGACAGGCAACGGAGCCAGGGCTTCATCAGCTTTCCCACTTGTTTTTGTTTTGTTTTGTAACAAACAAGTCATGGGCAGGCATAGAAAATAAAATGTTTATATGTGACCTCATGTTCGGCTTCTCAGGTAAAAATGTAAAATGTATGCAGGCAGTTTTTTAAAATGCATATTATGTTTCTGATAGACCAGAACTGCTGGAGCAGATCAGATCTCTCAGTTAAATATGCATTCATACATTTTTAAAAAATGTATAATATTGACTATATCAGATGTAATGGCTCCTGTAGAGTCATTACGGTGCACAGTGCAGGCTCTTTATTTGGTATTGTATCAATTTGTAGGGTGGACTGTCATGGTGTTAATACAGATGTATGTTAATAACAGTATGGAAGCAGAGAAAATGCTGCATATCAGTAGCCAGCTTTTAATCCCAGCGTTTTTAGCCTTTTAAAAATATACTCAAGATTAAATTCTCCCTCCCCCTCTGCCCGGTGAGCAGGGTCTGAAAAGTGGCCCCGGGGTCGGTGCTGCCTGTGGGTCACCAGCTCGCAATCGGGGGGAGGCACGCGCCGGACCTACAACGGGGAGCTGCAATGCAGGGTGGAAGAGAGGGAATTTGGCCTGAAAAGATCAGATGGTTCGTGTCTTCATTGGCAAATGAAACTGCCTTAGGGCTGCAAGACAGGATGTGTGAAAAGATCAGAAAACGGCTTGATTTGTATTTGCTTTGACAGGAGATAAAAATGTCTAATGTAATTGCAGTTAAAATATGAAAGGAAAAATATATTTACTGAGCTCAGATACCATATTGCATGTCTGGGCATGTGAACAATTTTTACAACCAATTTATAAATAGTTAAAAAACTGGTTTTCTGTAGAAAAACAAACAGAGCTATAGAGAAATAAACAGCATCTCTTCAATAATTCTGTAACTTCATACTGATGTAACCCACCGGCTCACAGAAGAAGCCCTCCATGTAAAGGAAACCAGAGAAACTATAATGATTTTCAGATACAGTTGACAAGAGACCATTTAGTAAACTTTTATTTTTTTTAACTAACAGTATGCAGGGATGTTGTATTCTAGGCTGCTACTAATAATCTCATCAGAATGCAAAAGCAGTGACTGTGTTATAAAACCAATGATCTGTTATATTCTGCAAGAATTTACAAAAGCCTAATGTCATTTACTACACCATGAGAACCATACTTGGATTAAAAAAACAAAAAACCCCAACAAAAAACAGAATTCAAAAAAAACGATTAGAGCTGATGAAAAAAACAAACTGTTTGCTAATGCTAAGTTTTAAAGGTATGATACATGTTAGGGTTAAAAAAAAAGAATATATCCTGATTTGGGGAAAAGGAGTGGTGTTTATGTTTGGGAAAGCGTCACCCAACAAGTCAATCCAAACCACAGATGTATCACAGCTTTGCTATGGCTGGTCAGTCCCCATCACCTTGCAGTGGCGACTGGGTTTGTATCCCCGGCTCATTCTCCAGGGAACTTTGCCCAAGAAGAGTTTGTGGTATTTTTTTTTTCCCCCTAACACTTCTGACAGAAGAATGAGTGTGCCATTCCTAGAAATAGGTTTTCAAATGATTGCAAAGGAAGGACATTTTTTTTTTTTATTTTATACAGAATAAATGAAGCAAAGCCTAGACAGACCCAAGACCTTGCCATGCACTGAACACATCATCATCGTAATAATGGTTATTCCCTTTCACCAGCAATAAGATGTGTTTTGCAAACATAAACTAATTAAGCCCCACAACCTTGGAAATGAGTCTGTAATTTCCTATAAAAGGGGAAACTTAAGCGAAGGCCAGATTGTGACACACTTACTAAGTACAAGTGCTCCACAAGTAGCTCCATTGACTTCCACGAGACCCTTTTTGGTGTAATGTGTAGTTCAATGAGAGGTATCACAGCCTGGTGTTAAATGACTTGCCCGGAGGCGCAGAGCAAGTCAGAACGGGGCCGGCACCAGGCTCCGGGACCCAATTCCATCACTCCCAGGGACGTAAATTGCACCAAAGTCGATGAGAGCTGCGTGCGTGCACCCGACGGGACCAAAGGGCCCCCCGCAGCTCCTACCTACGAGCCTTCCTCTCAATCCCTCCGTCCAGGCTGGGGAAGAAATGAAACTACAAAGAGCTTCTTGGAAACAGCCCGTGACGAGTTGTGCCGCTTTGCAAAAATTACAGGTGCCGCTCGCCCTGGTGCTTATTTATGTTAAAGGTTGAGAACGGTCATGCCATAAAAATCCAAGTCCTTATTTTGGCAAAAGGGAACGCAAAAGATATTTGCCTCACTAAAGACTGGAGACGAGAGGCAGCCAGGCTGCCGGTGCAGGGGACTCAGCTCTTGGCTGCTGCCATCTGCAGAGGGGCTGGCACCCGGCGGGTGATGGGGTGACCCTCCTGCATGGCCCCAAGGGCGGCAGGGTACCACAGGGTGAAACCAGCTCTGCTCGGATGCAGTCTGCATGTGCTGCAAATAGTGTGAGGTTGGGACAAAGAGCATCTGTAACAGGGAGACTGCACTCCCCATGATGGAGGGGGGAGTTATGACACGCCCTGCAGTTACAGGACATAGAAAAATTAGAAATGAATGGCATATCTGTGCTTGAATCACGGTTTGAATCACATGCTTTGAAAATAGGGAAGACAGCCCCACGTCGCACAGTAAGGACTAAACATCGCAGTAAGGAATTGCTCCTTGGGAGTAGTAAACACTGCCTGCCACAGGTCTCGTCTTAGAAATAGCTCCTGAGCAAGACATTGGAGGCTGCAGCAATGCAGTCATGCAGGCAGGTAAGGCAAAGGAAACCAGTCCTGGCATTTCTGAGCTTTTGTGCTTGACATTGGCACTCCAGTGAGTGTTTTCCTAACTATAATTTTCCATGTAATGATATACAGAGGCTGATATTTCAGGGGACACGTCTCTGGAGAGCAGACAGCCTATGGTCTAAAGATGGTATAAAGCTCTTACACTTTCAGACTTGCACGTTCTGGACGTGCCAAGGTGCTGCACACCACTGCCAGCAGAGGCAGCTCATCCTCTGAAGTCCTCATAGCTTTTGCTTAATTTCAGAAAGACTGAAGAACAAGTCAGGAGAGGAATATTTGCTTGCTATGCTAAGCTTTCAATGCAGCTGGTTCTCCAGTGTCACGTGTAAGGGGATACATTTAATAATGGTTAGATTCTCTTGATGGCAGTAAACAGAAAATAGATTCAGACATCACGCAAGTGGACTAACAAAACCAAGAAAAAAGACTTTTGCCTTTAAAATATACAGAAGGAGAAGCCCATATATATTATTCTCGAAGGTCTGAGCTTAACCTAGAGTTTTGGGTCCATTTTGAGGGTTTTTAAACAAAAAAAAAATGTGTATTTTTCTTTTACAGAACAGCGAGCACGTCTCCAGCTTGGCTTGCATTTCTTTCCATGTTGGAGGCCCAGATGACAATAAGTGAAGAGATTAGGGCACCAGCAGCTCTGGAAGGCTGCATTTCCCCCAAGCCTTCTGAGACATGCTTGTCCTAATGTCCCTTTCTCCCTCCTCCACTATTGCTTTTTTCATTTGCTGACAAGCCCAACATTAAACATTTGCTGGAGTTTTCATATCGATAGTACGTTATATTGCCATTACTGAACAGTTTGGGGCTTTGTGGCTAGCTACCATGACAATAGATGCACAGCCTGGAACCAGTTTTAGTTAATTAGAGTCAATCAATCCAAACTTTGCTAACTTACTCATGTGAAACAATAGTATAATGAACCAAAGTCTGCAAGATGATTGGGAAACACAAATTATTGCACCCTGATAAATTAAATGTGACTATTGCAAAACCTTCCTTCTAAATGAATACTCAGAGAGGGAATGTATGGGTGAATAAGCATAATTTAGAATACAGGGAAAAAAATTAAAGAAGCTGTTATAACCCCACTTCAATGTTTTCATTTTTCTTTAAAAGAAATAAAAAGCCAGATTGCTGTATATATGAGACCAAATGGGTATAATGTTTTAAGATTAAAATTTTTACACCAAGTAATCTTATAAAATTGATGCCTCATCTTTGGCAAGCTAAATTTCACAATACATGCGGTGTTTGAAGAAGTGGAATAATTCTGTTTTGTGTGTCCTTCACAACTTCTTATTTTTCAAAGCTATTTGCTAAATGTTTGACCTTGACAAGGGAAAGCCCCAAACCCCGGTGAGCCAGGATACTGCTGTCAGCCAGCCTTTTCTCACAGACAAAAAGTCTTTCTGCCCCCATTTAAGGGTCATAAATATTTCTCTAATGTTTGGAGTTCAACTTATGTACCACTTTCCCATCTGTTTTATCTTGTTTTTCTAAAAGTGGTATTTTTAGAATAATAGAGTCCAGTTGATAAAAGCAGTACTAGGATGCTGTTTAAGGTTTTGTATTAAATTTGCATTTTAGGTACTGAGCTGGCCTCTAATAAGCCACTCCAATGGTTTATAGCTTTTACAGGATGCTTCTTATAATTTTTAATTTACAGTATGTCCTTCATATGTGCTACAACATACAAAAAGAGACATATGGCAAAGGACTGAGGCCCTGTGCTAAAAAGATTAGCCCGTAGACATGCAGTAGATGAAATACAGTGAACACATGGACCAGCCAAGCCACGAAGGATCCTTACAATTAAGACACACGGGATTTAAGGAGTGGGTTTAAGAGAAAGGGCAGGAAACTCTCATATGACGGCTTCATAAAACAGCATCAGATTTGAAAAACAGGATTTATTGCCCAGTGTGTTTTCTGTAAATATTTCAAGTTGTCTGTTTGATCAAACACCACTTTCCAAAAGCAAAAAACTTTTCCTGCACGTCAATGTAGTGACACAGATTTGGGCGGAAAGGGGCTATGTGAGGGACACGGCAGAAGTTTACCTATTCTAGATAAAAATTTAAGAGGTTCTTGAAGCTTATAGAATGTGAAAAAGTTCGTGCTCTAGACTGCGTTCTTTCCCAGATGTTTCCTGAATAATCAATCCTGAGGTTCATGAATATTTGGATTGCTGAATCACAGGTGTGTTACGCAAGAAAAGGTGGGATATTTTCTGTGCCATTACAGAAATAACCATATTTTCCTGCCATGTCTATTTGTATATTATTTTCCACAAAATATCCTAAACCTGTACGTTGTTTTAACCGTATGAGGGTATAATAAGAGAGGTAACAGAGGAGTAAAGTTGATGGATACTTTCCCTCCTACCTGTTTCAATGTTACATAGATTCTGCTTTTCATTCAGAGGCTAATCTGAATCTGGTTTTGAAATGCTTCTCCCTGTGAAAGAAGATAAAAATCTGTGTATTGTCTACATAGTTGTTAGTGCCCAGACTGCTCTTGTCCCAACAGCTCTGGATACATTTTGGAAAAAAAAAAGAAAAAGAAAAAAGGAAGAACTGAATCATTTAAGACTCTGAAAATTAGGGTTTTGTCTAAAAGGAAAACCTGAGCGATCATTTTACGTATCACAGTTGGATTCCTAAAGCTGAGGCTGTCAGCTCTTAATAACAAATTCAATCAAAACCAGCTGACAGACATTTCTCTGGTAGTTCAAAAGATCTACCATGAAATCTTTCTCTGCAGTTCAATTAAGGGGTCAAGAAAACTAATAAAATAAAAAGGTAAATGTTAATAGGGAAAATTTATTAGCACCTGAAAATAACCTACAGTACAGTTTTTTCAAAAATTAATCTATAAGAATTCTTCTACAGTAATTCCACTCCCCTTCTTTCCTTTCTTCCATATTCTGAATTTTCCTTCCCAAATTTGATTGCAAACACACCTGAAATACTGTTAAATACATGAATTACAGAAAATACTTATCTATTATTGTCAGCAAATGTATAGGCCTGATTACAGGTAACCAGTAATTTACATGTCTGTACTGCTATGACTGTGTATTAGTGAGGCTTGGGAATTATATAAAGCACATTTCTGCTGTTACAGGTATTGGTAGAGAATTTTAAAAAGAAACAAAGGAGTAAAGTACATGGAAGCCATAGCAAATGAAATACGGTGTAATCTCATAAAGTAAATCTGGGAAGGTGGATCTCAGAACTTGGGTCAGTTTTTTGTTAAGAACCTAAAATAAGGTCCTTTAACTCCAGCAAGCCAAGCTTTGATTTAATATGCAATGCGAGTGTAGACAACGCTGTTTTGTACATATATTTAGAGAACACTCGCTTCTTTAAATATCTCTTGGATGGGAACTCATCTGAATCCAGTTACCTTCACTGATATGCCTCTGACTGAATAAGCCGCAACATGACCTTGCAAATTTAATTCTTCAGTAGAATAATGATGAGAAATTAAATCATCCATTTTGCTCTGACTTTTCTATATTCTTCATCCTAAAATTACTGCTTGGCATTCAGCCCCTCTTTCCCCCACGCACAACAGTTTTTGTTTTGTTTTAAAACACGGGGATCGTGATACAGAGAGAATTATTGCAGTTTTTCCAGGTGGGGACAACCACAAGTCTCTGTCAGTATCCCAACACTGCTGTGCTCTTTATATATGCCTTTTTCCTTACCCATTATTGACCTGACCATGTCCTTTTGCAGTTAGTTAATAACTGTGAAGTCTTTGCTGATAGCATGCTGTTCACAAAATAGGTTTCTCAACCTTAAACATACAATAGAAATACCCTTTGTTTACTTTACACTAGACATACCAATGAACACAACTCATATTTGCATCTTAATTTCTATGCAGATGCAAAGTTTAGTCAGCCTCTAGGAATGTACACTAGGAATGGGACCAATGATTACGCACAATTATACCAGTGTTAATGACCATAGCCAGGAAATGGGTGAACCTGTTCTATTTTCCATAAATCACACTGGTTCTTCTCTTACCTTCTTCTCTTCTCTGTCAAAAATCCCTGTGTAATGCTGTTTAGATCCAAATGACTGTAACAGGGAATCAAACTGCTATCTAAGCAATTCTTCCATCTCGTGACAATTATGTCCTTTCCTAAATAGCTAAGTTATCACTTAATGCAATAAAGGGAGCTTACTGTATTTCCTGAAATTCACTGCGGGGCCTGATCCAGATTCATTTAAATTAATAACCATCATCTGAGAATACCTATGGTCTTGGTAACTTCAACCAAAAAATTACTCCTTCGAAAATTCTGTCATGATCTTCTCAGAAATCCATGGAAAATTCAGACAATCTTTTCTGTATTTGAAAATCTGTCCCTGGAAGTAAGCTGTGTCCATTTTTGTTTTGTCTTTATTTACCTAATACAAACTGAAAACTTTAGCTCAGAATGACAAACTTGTGGTGATAAAGTTACGTATCAAAGGAAGACATGCCCTGCATTTTCAAAGATCTTTCTCA
>RSEF01000002.1:117222809-117232809 GCA_003993805.1 Himantopus leucocephalus | reverse complement strand
GTTCTTAAAGTCAGCCAATATGAAATGCTAAGTATGTGTATGTGTCTGTCTCGCTCTTCTCTAGAACTTGGCTGAATGAAGAAGGACCATGCACTAAGCACTGCTCAGGTTATAGCAGCTGGGGTCCTCTTCCGAGGCTAGACACTGGCCTGAGTAGGCCATATCTACCACTCTTGTTGAGATAATTCAACTTAAGCAGCCAAACATGAGCAGGTTGATATATAGACAAAGCAACCACAAAGAAATGCAGATGTCTAAATGAGTACCTTCTGCATTATTATCTTATGGGGTACAGCACAATTAATAAATATGTAATTGGGAAAGTGGTCCAGCTTTTAACAGGTTTTATACACATTTAAAGATACAGCTTAATGTGTATGGATGTCTGATGTAAGACCTGCAACAAATAAAAAAGCCCTGGCAATAGCCTCCTTTCTATACAAAGCATGCTACACATTAAAAAGTTGCTCTGGAAGGGTCTCTTCATTCATTCCTTCATCATATCTTGTTTTTCCTCAGCATCATCCTTACATTGTTTCCTCGCATTCATGGGCTGTGCTGATCCCATGCACAAATACAAGCTGGAGGATGATGAGATTGAGAGCAGCCCTGCTGAGAAGGACTTGCGGGTACTGGTGGATGACACGCTCAACGTGAGCCAACTGTGTGCTCTCGCAGCCCAGAAAGCCAACAGTATCCTGGGCTAAAGAAGAAGAAGCATGGCCAACAGGTCAAGGGAGGTGATTCTGCCCCTCTACTCCGTTCTCACAAGACCCCACCTGGAGTACTGCATCCAGCTTTGGAGACCCCAACATAAGAAGGACATGGATATGTTGGAGCGAGTACAGAAGAGGGCCACGAAGATGATCAGAAGGCTGGAGCGCCTATACTATGAAGACAGGCTGAGAGAGTTGGGGCTGTTCAGCCTGAAGAAGAGAAGGCTCCAGGGAGACCTTCAGACCAGCAGCCTTCCAGTACCTAAAAGGGGGCCTACAGGAAAGATAGGGAGGGACTTTTAATCAAGGAGTGTAATTATAGGACAAGGGGTAATGTCTTCAAACTGGAAGAGGGTAGATTTAGATTACATATTCAGAATATTCTTTACTGTGCAGGTGGTGAGACACTGGAACAGTTTGCCCAGAGAAGCTGTGGAGGCCCCATCCCTGGAAGTGTTCAAGGCCAGGTTGCATGGGGCTTTCAGCAACCTGGTCTAGTGGGAGATGTCCCTGCCCAAGGCAGGGGGGTTGGAACCTGATGATCTTCAAGGTCCCTTCCAATGTAAACCATTCCATGCTTCTATGGTTTTCCAAAGGAGCATTCAGTACTCAGCAAGAATTAAAATTCAAAGGGGAAAACCAGAATGTGTATGATCCACCCATTAACACTCTGCTGCATACTCAGCAATTCCCTGTCCTTTTCTGTGACAACATAAAGTCTGAAAAACATGTTTTGGCAAACACTGGCAACATTATGTCTGCTAAATAAACCAGGGCCGGAGCCTCTTTACTGACTCTGAGGCCAACTAGCACAAAAGGATGAGCCTTTCTGGCCCCTTCCTCCATACACTAATGCTCTAATTATTGTTTGTGTGTGGTTTTCATTCAGTGTGTCTGGAGCAACCTGGGGACCATTCTCAGCAGTGCAGCCCATTAGAGAGGTGCTCTCAAGAGTATAAGAATGTGTTGTATGCCCGTCGATGTAGGGAGAGAAATGTAAATGAAAATTGAAAGTAAATGCACTGGGCCACCATCCCTGAGAAAGTCATGAGTGTAATGGTGCTGTAGCCAAATGCAGTAGTAATGAAATTTGGGATGAAATATCTAAATGGCTGAAACTCTTAAGAAAGGTGACAGAAAAGGAAGAGTGAGTGGTCAGATTATTTCACTGACATACTGATTTGACTTTCCAAGATTTTGCTGAAGTTTGCACTCAGTAAAGAAGCTAGCATTGGAACCAGTGCCATTTTTCTTGGTCTTCTTGTTTCTAAAGATGCTCTGGAATTGAGTGCAGTTCAACAGTTCAGTTGGGTTTCTTGTATCATTAAAACAACCACCACCAGAACAATCTTGTCTGAAGTATTAATACCTTTTATTTGGACCCAATGTACTGTCTTTTAGTAATAAAATGAAGGTAATATTAACATATATTGTAAATTTTGCTGAATGTCATTTTTAATAACTAATGTTTACAAGTGGGAAAACTAATCATCAAATGATAGTTTATTAATGACACTGACTTGATTTTAAAATAGATTTAATAAAACATTTAAGATCAGACTGAATTGTCTTAAAGGAAAATTTTCTGTGCTGGCTCATTGACAAAATGATACTGGTACGTCTGTCTAAGGCCAAGGTTTAGCATGCATCTGGGTTCCAATTAACTGAAAACTGAGAGCTATGGATATATTCTGTCACTCCTAAAACAAAAAAAACCCAACAAACTGTACCTTATATCTCTGACCTTATTTCCACAAATGATTTAAATCAATGGTTTACATTCATGTAAAATGAATTCTCAAATTAGGCTGTAGACTTCAGTGGGACAACAATTTGATTCTCACCAGAGCTGTTACTGAGGAAGTGCTTCATTTTATTCTAGTTGCCATTGCGACCACATGTTTATGAAGCACTGGGTCATAGGAAAACTTCCACCCCTTTCCCTAAAACAGTTCAGCTTGTCAGGAAGGAAGCTGCATTTTACAATGTACTAAGTAAATTAAGTTTATGACAGTCATATGGTTTATTAGTGTTTCAGTGAAATTTTTTTCATTATTTAATTTTAGAAACTGAAAATATTTATTGTAAATATACAATGACATAAAATATGGTCACTCATCTTCAGTTTGCTCCATTAGTCTGACAGTATCATATACTAGCAGCTCTCAAATCATTAGAAATAAAGAATAAAAATACAAGGCAAACTTAATGCTTAATTTTCACACAGACATAAATTAGGTGTAACTTTAATGAAACTAATGGATTTAAAACACAGAAAACTACCAAAATCAGGCCCTGAGTCCTTAATAGCCCTTACCATCTTTTCATTTGTCAGCTGTTCTACCTAACATATTGCAGGAACAGCGAGATATGTCATGTGGATATATGTCTGAGCTAGACTGCAAAACTTTAAAAAGAGGTGAGTAACTTGATTCTTTTACTGATGAAACCTATTTTGTAAGAATCTTCCTTCTTGGAGGTGTACGAGGACTCATTTGCTGGAGGAAAGAATGGAAAAAAAAGAACAGGGAATGAACTTTGGCCATGTAAATTCCTGTCTTGAAACATCGTGCCTATAGTCAAATAATAATTGCCTAAACAGTACTTGAAGCTCAATTTCTTGTGAGATTTATCCTCAAACTTTTTAGCTTAGGTGTGCCAAATATTATTGTTCGATGAGTATCATAACTTGGAAGTATTTTAAAATTAACTCCTGGAGTACCAGCTTCTTCCTAGATGTGGTACATATCCAGTTATGATTCACATTTTGTACAAACTTGTTCTCTCATATGGTAAATTTTAAAATTACTTAGAAAAGAGTTCCTCAAAAAGAAATAATTTCATGTGCTTCCTGAGGGGAAAAAAGGTAACAGTTGCAAACCACCTTTTGACACAGATGCAGAATATCTGAAATATGGGAAGATATAGTAAATCAACAAGATAATCAGAAAACTATGCAGATAAACATAGGAATAATAATAGGGATATAAATAAAATGTCAATGTCACATTGGAAAATGCATATATTGCCTTAGAAGCCAGCAACATTGGTGTTGAGGTTCATTTTTCTGTAACATGTGAACTGCAATGTGGAGTCAAACCAATGGTCCATCTAACCTACCATTTTGTTCCCAGCAATGGTCATGATGAGAGTCTATGTAGGGAAGAGTATAAGGGCAGAACAAACATGTGCGATATTGCTTCCTAACATTTTCCTATCCCAGAACAGACAGACGAGAATGGAGTGAAGAGAATTTTTGCCAGAGTTCCCCATGTTTCAGAAAGAATTCCTAAATCTCAGAAGACTTGCCTGTAATCTCAGGATCATACTTCTGAGTTGCCACAGTTTCAGATATTTCTCTTGTTGTCCCTGCAGCACACATGGAAACTCAAGAAAGAAGGGTTTTGCATTAACCTGGAAATAGCTAGAAGAGCTATATATCCACATAAAATTTTGCAAATTCATTCATAGTCTCTGAAAACAGATGTTAAAGCCTCTCTGTAGGACTGAGCAGTCAGAAAGACAACTTGTACTACTCAAAGGTAAGGAGTGTGGCAAGAAGAGGGAAAGTCATGGAGTAGCTCGCTCAAGTTTCTTTCCATCATGAACCCAAAGACTTCAGTGTCCAAGACTGCAGCTGCCTCCATCATACAAGAGGGACAGAAAACTGCAAATGCTGCCTCAGAGGGCATCCACACACCCCTCACAGACTTCTATTCCTCCCAAAGGATGTTGATTTGGCTCCAAAATAATTTGTACTTCTGCCACTAATTTGCTGCAATAAAAAATTATTTTGGTTTTGAAAAGGAAAAATCTTCAGTACTCCCTACTAGGAAAGTGCTATTAAAAGACACAAGTCTATTTAGAAGGTTTCTTAAATTATTCCAAATCAGATGGCAGCTCAAACAGACCACTTTCATGGATGTTGGTCTTGGTAAGGCAGAAATCATACTGGTGAAGCTAAAGTGCGTGACATCTCAACCTGAATGGTTATTGGGCAGCAACATATCTGTCAGGGTGACACTGACACTGTCAAGCTATTACAGATTGAGCTCCAGAGTTATATACTGTTTGAGGGACTATAAAGGAATGAAAAATTCTGATGTTTTGTATACAGGAAGATCTCAGCTCTTTGACAATCAATAGAAGAAAGATGACAAATGGCTTTTTATCCTTGAGACATATGGAACTGAGAAAACCAGAGAAACCAATGAAAAACTATAAATTATTTCAGATGACTGCATCATTGTGTTTTAGATTGCTAATCTCAAATCCTAATCTGACCTATCTAGCCAAATCGTTTCCTTCCTCATCTCCTCTAAATTTTCCCTATCTTTCAGACTTCACCTGTTAAGAAGAAAGAAGTAGGAATTAAAAAGAATGAGAAATAAATGGAAAAGAAATGTAATAATATAACACCAGCAGTGGTTAGACTCATCATCTGTATAGGTCAAAGGAGTCACTACAAAATGTAGAGAATTATTATTACAAGTAAGTTAAGTAAGATATTAAGATCTAAGAAAGACCAGAATACAGGTGGAAGTCTTTGCTGCATAATTATATATATACTTTTTAAACTGAATGATAGTTAGATTATCAATGAATATATCACTGAAACTGGGAACATAATGCTCAACACCTTCCCAGATCATTATTAGAGATACAAGAAATGATGCTAACAGGAAGGACTTGTGTACTCAAAAGCTTGTCTTTTTTTCCAGTCTAATAAAAGATAGTGCCTTACCTTACAAAATCTGCCTTGCTTACATTCTTAGACCATCAAGATTATAACAAAACTATCACCGCAACACTTACTTTTAAAATGCAGATGCCATTTTAGCCTCCAGAATAAAAGTTTCACTACAAGGCAAGATAGCAAGAGCATGTATATTGATTCAGATTGTTCTGTCTTCACCTTGAGGAAAACAGTCCTGTATCTAAGTCAGCCAGCCTGACTTCGTCAATGGGACCAGTTTTAAGAATGTTTTTTTGTTTAGCAAGACATCTTAGTCCCTAAAGGTTAACTGGAGTAAAGCATAGCATTAAAAATCTCCTTGTTTGGTGTACACTTTAGTTTTCTTATTTTAGAAATCGTAATAAAACTAAAACATATAGCTTTGAAAAATCTGTGCCAAATGAAAAGGAGGATTTTCTGCAGTTATTATAGATAATTAAAACGCTTCAGTAAAATTCCACGATAGCTGTGATGAGCTGGCATACTAAAGCAACTCAGTGAAACTGTTGTGACCCATCGGAGTTTTGGAGGAGAGTTAAGTGTAAGAAAGAAACTGCTCTTCCTGAGTCTTTAACTCCCAGCTTATTGCTCCAATGCCAGTAGGAGCACCAAAACTGATGCTGAGTCAAGTGATGATACAGATTTCATACCCTTGTAGCAAAGCTGAATATTACAGGAATGAGAAATGCAGCACTATTAAAAGAGAATGCTTCTGTTCTCATTTTCTTCAAAATTATTCTTAAGAACCAAGTAGTTCTCTAAGCCATAATCCTTTCCACCCCATTCTCCCCTCACAAAAAAGAGAAAAATTTACCAAAAAGATTTCCTTGTACAAAGCTCCTCAGTCCCCTGAATTAGCCAATAGTAGCTTCTTTTCTTTTGTCTCAAATACAGATTTCTGCTCTGCTACCACATACCTACTCAGTTAACACAGTGCTCGGGCTCAGAGAAATATTCCATTCACTTCAGAAAAAATACTTCCTATGAGAACACTTGCAAATGAAGACCTAAATTTGATCCCTCACTCTTCAGCCTGGAGTATCATAAGAATGTATTTATAACAGCCTGTGGGCACAGAGACTGTAACAGGATTTACTTGGAACAGCGCTCAAAGGAGGAGTGGTTCTTGTCTCTAGGTTAAGAATATCTCCAACCCAAAGTTTGAGAAAGGGATAAAGATGGGAACACTCTCTGGAGAAACCATATACGCTCTACCTAGATAGATAGAAAAGAGTAAGGGGAATTGGACAGTAATGTCATGGATTGCACCAAACTGGTACTGTAACATTTTTATTTCTGCTTATGTCCTTAATTGGTTGCTTCTGTACAGCTAGCACCAACCCTCCGGAGTACGCAGTCAGATGACAGCCATATTATGTCGATCCTGTGACAGATGTTGACTGATTTGTCCTCAGGAAGGATTTGATTTCCAGTTCTATCTTCCTGGGCATAGGCAAAAGACATGGTATGAGAGGTTTTTATTTTATTCCTAACTTTGTCCTCACATGCTTCAAGTACCTGTTTATTTCAAAAAAGAAATGTTTATATACAACTTGTAATATGTTAGGAAAAAAAAAAAAAAAACCGAAGTTTAGAAAATGAAGGCAGTATCCTGGTAAGAAAGAACAGGTCTCTAGGAAAAAGGCTGGAGAAGCAACAAGCTGAGACATCACATCTGAAACCTGAATATTTTTAAAGGATGCGTTTGGAGAATATAATGACTAGATTTGAAGAAGCTGCTCATAGTAAAATAACGTAAAGCATTTAATACCTCAAGTGCTACTTTGGAAGATTATAGTGTCTGTTGCAAGAAGTTTCTTGTAAGGAGTTTTCCATGGGAAATGCTTGATTGAGTCAATCAAAATACTGGATAACTATTACACATTTTATAATTTTGCACATGACAGTCAGGATTTCATTCCGGTAGGTCATTTGATTCTCTGCAGGTGGCTCTGTTGGTTTCTGGAATAGTATACTGCGAATTACATGTTACACAAATGAAAGGCAGTTATAATTCTGGATAACATTGTATTTGATTCTACAAACATCTTTAGGCCTAATGCAAAGATTCCTTTGAATAATTTATCCAGCTAAGTGTCTGTGGTCCCAAACTCCTAATTTAAAAATGTTGATAAATGAAGTATCTCTTTAGCTAATAAATGAAGTATCTCTTTAGTTATCCTTTGTCAGCAACATTCATTTTAATGGAAAGTGAGTTTACAGGGTTACATGATTGAACTACTGAGCCAAGTCAGTGTTGGCAAATGATGGGCTAAATTATTGATGTTACACACTAATGAATTCTGATGAGAAATAAAATACAGACATTACATTTCAAGTGGTTCATAATTATTTTTGTACTTTAAAAGCAATTTTATTCTTTTTCCAAATCATACTGGTTCTGTAAAACAAAAACATAGTTAGTGATTATAACTAAAATTACTGAATTTGAGGCAAAAATGCTCCTGTAAGTTTTCTTACGCAAGTATAATGCTATTCACACTAGGATTCTGATTTCTTCTTATACTTCTGGGAGAGGATAATTAAATTAAATGTCTAAATTTTTAAACTGCTGTCTTTAAATAAAATAATCTACTTTGCAACCATGGTTAAGAGTTCAGCAGATGAGTTTACAATCTATGATATATCAGCATGTTTACTAGAGATGTTCTGAACTACCATAATTAATTCAGGTGATGATAAAAACAGAAGAGCTGCCAAAAAGGAGCTTTCAACATGTAAACAGTTCATCATTAAACCTGTGTTTTGATATATGTTTAAAATGGGTAGAAGGAGGTTACTAAACTTCAGATAGCCCAAAGTGATGTTGCAAGGTTGAATCATTAATTTAAAATGTCATTTTTCTGATTCTTTACTCACTGTACTGGATAAAGAAAATTAATTCCTTAGTTTTTACTTATAAAACCAGAGCTAAGCATTTGCTCATTTGGCAACGGCGTAAGTTCATAAATCCTATCCTTAATCTTGTCTTCCTAAAAATGGGCTTTATTTAACTTTTCTTAATTATACACTGAAGGCTTCTGTCAATTGCTGGAAAAGCAAATCTATGAAGTGTCATTTCCTTTTCTTTTTGACATATAACAACTGAATAACTATCTTACTTGTCAGCTTATTGCTGTATTCTCTTATCATTCAAAACTACCATTGGCTTGCTGAAGGAGTTAAGCACATGCAAAACTGTTCTGGTTTTACTTATGAAGGGAATCTTGTGATCCAAATGATTGACCTTTGAGAGGTTTGTCATATTTGGTCAAGGTCTCAAAAGACAGACTCATGAGCCACAGAATCATCATCATCATAAAACTCAGTGTTACCTATAATCTGGCCTCAAACTTGAACACAGCACCCAAATATGTATAGCTATTTTAGTGTAAAAGTCTCCGCAACGTAGCATTTTATATTAAATGGAACTACTTAGAAGGTTGTTTGCTCTGTTGCTATACAGGTATCTACCAGCACAGCTGGTGGAAACATAATGTACATTCAAACTATGTTTTCTGTTGTTTAGCCAGTACCGCTTCAGAAAATTGTGGCCTTTCTGTTATTCAATACCATTGCTCTAATCAGGACAAAACATGATTTAGAAAAGTAACATCACAGATGAGAAATGGTTACATTTCCCTGGAAAAAAATCCCCACAAACTTTTCACAGAACTATAATAAAATACTTTGAGACATTTTGATTGTGTATGTCCATATTGTATCAGATACTCATAACAGACTTACTCAAACCAAGACAGCTCAGCTCTGCAAAGAGAATCAAGGATTCATATTCATTTTGCTAAGAAGAACTTGAATTAATTATTGCTGGATTTTGAACCACTGGTGTTTCAACCACTTCAACTAATTTTTCTATGGAAGGACTCCCCTGAACTGAGAGCATAGAGGTGTCCTGCCTGTGCTTTCATTTTGCCCAGTAGATGCTGGAGGAGGAGCAAATTGCTTGGTTTGAATGTGACAGCACAAGAGCCAAAACAGAGCAACAGTTAGATTTGGAGAAGGCTTACAAGGAGATAAAATTGGGCTGCAGAGAAAGAAAACTGTCAGTGGTCTGTCAGGTGAGGGTAGAGGCTGGAATTAGAAGGGCCAGAGCCCAACTAGAACTTCATCTGGCTACTGCTCTAAAGGACAATAAAAAAGTTTCTATAAATCCAGTAACAACAAAAGGAGGACTAAGGAGAATCTCCATCCTTTATTGGATGCAGGATGAAACATAGTGACCAAGGATGAGCAAAAGGCTGAGGTACTTAATGCCTTCTTTGCCCCAGTCTTTAATAGGGGTTTAATAGGGTACCAGTTGTTCACTGGGTACCCAGCGCCCTGAGCTGGAAGACAGGGACGAGAAGCAGAATGAACCCTCCATAATTCAAGAGGAAATGGTTAGTGAGTTACTACAGCACTTAGACACACTCAAGTCTATGGGACCAGAAGGGATCCACCCAAGGGTACTGAGGGAGCCAGTGGAAGTTGTCACTGACCCACTTGCCATCATTTATCAGCAGTCCTGGCTAACCAGGGAGGTCCCAGT
>RSEF01000002.1:117189108-117222709 GCA_003993805.1 Himantopus leucocephalus | reverse complement strand
CTCAGTATTGGGGCCAGTTCTCTTTAATATCTTTATCAATGATATGGACAAGGTGATCAAGTGTGCCCTCAATAAGTTTGCAGACAACACCAAGCTGGGCAGGAATGTTGATCTGCTTGAGGGTAGGAAGGTTCTACAGAGGGATCTGGACAGGCTGGATTGATGGGCCAAAGCCAACAGTATGAGGTTCAACAAGGCCAAGTCTCCGGTTCTGCACTTGGGTCACAACAACCCCATGCAGCGCTACAGGTTTGGGGCAGAGTGGCTGGAAAGCTGCCTGGTGGAAAAGGACCAGGGTGTGCTGGTTGACAGCTGGTTGAATACAAGCCAGCGGTGTGCCCAGGTGGCCAAGAAGACCAAAAGCATCCTGGCTTGTATCAGGAATAGTGTGGCCAGCAGGACCAGGGAAGTGATTGTACCTCTATGGTCAGCACTGGTAAGGACCCACTTTGAGTACTGTGTTCGGTTTTGGGCCCCTCACTACAAGAAAGACATTGAGGTGTTGGAGCGCGTCCAGAG
Organism: Himantopus leucocephalus; assembly: GCA_003993805.1. Taxonomy (NCBI): domain Eukaryota; kingdom Metazoa; phylum Chordata; class Aves; order Charadriiformes; family Recurvirostridae; genus Himantopus; species Himantopus leucocephalus. The sequence goes on along the minus strand of RSEF01000002.1, from coordinate 117,222,190 downwards.
AAGGGCAACAAAACTGGTGAGGGGTCTGGAGAACAAGTCTTATGAGGAGCAGCTGAGGGAACTGTGATTGTTTAGCCTGGAGAAGAGGAGGCTGAGGGGAGACCTTACTGCTCTCTACAACTACCTGAAACGAGGCTGTAGAGAAGTGGGAGTTGGTATCCTCTCCCAAGTAACAAGTAACAGGACAAGAGGAGGTGGCCTCAAGTTGTGCCAGGGGAGGTTCAGATTGGATATTAGGAAAAATTTCTTCACCAAAAGTGTTGTCAAGCATTGGAGCAGGCTGCCCAGGGAAGTGGTTGAGTTGGTATCCCTGGAGATATTTAAAAGATGTGTAGATGTAGTGCTGCAGGACATGGTTTAGTCGTAACCTGGCAGTGCTAGGTTAACGGTTGGACTTGGTGATCTTAAAGTTCTCTTCCAACCAAAATGATTCTATGATTCTATGACTCGATGAATTGGCAGGTCTCAGAGGCTTGGAGGTGGAAGAAGGAGACCACTGGTTAGAAAAAAAGATGGAGGCTGGGACTTGAGGAAGCAATAAGGCAACAGAGGAAAATGCAAATTAATAGGTAGTGCCAGAGACAAAGGCTGGAAAAAGAGGTTGAAGGGAGAGAAGAAATGGCTGGTCCAGCGGTTTGGGAACGAGTCACGTGGAGGAGAGAGGTCTGACATTAATCTGGGATGAGATGCAGCACTGACACTGGGCTAGGAAAAGCAGAGACTATGAGCGGAGGGACTTTGCTTAGATAAAAAGGGTGAGCAATAAATTACTGAATAAGAGATAGATGAGAGCCTACTACAGTTGTTATTTACTCCATTAGTTAAAGTGGCAGATAAGTGTACTGGCACTAATTCTGCTGATAATCAAGGTGTCAATATAATGGTTTATATTCTTGGAAATATTAGAGTTTAAAAAAAGATCTTAAAAGAAAATTATTAAGATTACAAAAACAAGGTACTCAATTTGGAAATGTTAGGATTGCAGTTATTTCTATAAACTTAATTCAGCTGATTTTCTGTGAACATTTCAACACAGATTTTAGTTATTTAAGTAAGAAGTAAAATTTATGCTACTTCAAGAAATTGAAATCCAGTAGCCTTCAGTTTCTGGAAAAGGTGTCGAGCACAACTTCCATGTTTTTTTAAAACTTTTCAATTTATGATACAGTGTTTCAGCACATTTTTATTCCACCAAGTTCTAAACTCTGAATCTCGCTGTCAGGGATTACAGAGAATAATCTGAGTCTTGAAGATTGCTGTAGCAGTGACATGACTTAGTGGATCAATTTTGAAGAAGCTGGAAGTCATGCAGTTTCTCTCTTGTCTTTTAAGACTTACTGTTTTGAGTAGCCCTGCTGACAATAAAAGCAGTAGAGATAATAAGCTTGCCAGTTCCTTAGATTTGACTGGATCTTTGAGTGTTTGGCCCACAAATGTAAGTTAGAGTTATAGGTGGAAAGAATATTAATTCATAGACTGCATTTCTGGATTTTACTTCTCTTTAATAGAATAACTTTTGCTCAATGAGAAATGAAGTTTGTCTAGTACTACAATTTAGTTGTAGTAAACTTTTAATTCTGTAAAGTTGTGTTTCATTATTAAAAAAAGTATCTACACCTTTCTATTAGTCAGCACGTTTTAAATTATTAAGACATTTCTGTATGTGAATGTTAGAAAGTGTAAGAAAGTGGACAATTGGGGCTACTCTGGTTATATTCAGAGATGGATTCCAGTAAGTGGTGGTGAACACTGAAGAAATGTAACTCTTAAGAATTCTTCTTTTAAAAGAAATTTTGAAATAATCTCCTAGATTAGGTGTCATGCTTCCATTATCTCTTAGGTCACAATTTTTAGAACTCAAAATACTCGTACATATTTCCGCACAAAAATTGTATATTGAAAATGTACACTTGCAAACAAACTAAATAATTTATCACTACAACAATCCTGGGCAGGTTAATCTTAAAAATATGAGACTAATCTGTTTGTTTGCAGAGACCATCTTCTAGCCTCCATAATTGATGGGCAACTAGCAGAACTGTTTTATCCTCCTACTATATACTTGAGCTTTTAGGTGACAGCCACATTTCTAAATGACTTGCTTCATATCACACTTCCTTCGTATAGTGAAACTTTCAAGTGAAGCCATAGAAGAATTAACCAGTTAAGACCACTATAGGTGTTCCTATGCATGCCAGGAAATGTTTGTGGTTGTATCAGCCTTTGGGCACAATGCTTTGAAAAATAAAGAGTTTATGCGAAGCATAAGAAGCTTGGTGTGCTAAGGCATATGTGGCATAAAAACGTAAATGCAACTGAGTTGTGCCAAATGATATGTGCACTTCACTTCAAAAACAGTAAAGGAAATCATGTCAGAATAAAGACATCAGAATTTTGCCATGTGATAAGCAAAATCACAGACCATGAAAATGAGGCAAAGAAATGAAGCAGGTTCTAATTTCTTCTATGAATTGGGTTTATTTTGAGATTACTTTGCACTCTCTCACTAGAAGGGTCCCTCTCATCATGCAGCAACAAAATAAATGGTCATGAACATTTTGTGTGTCTATTCCATAGCAGATGTATTTGCTGCTATACCTACATGATAAGTAAATTCAAAGATTTTGGGGAATGCTTGTCAGGGTCATCGACTCAATCTAGAAAAATCTAGACAAAAATAATTACTTTAAGGATTGAAATAAAATGTGAGGTCATATTTTGAAGGATTCTAGATGTTATTATCCAAAATTCATAAGCATTTGAGAGGAAAACCATATATATTTAGAAACTATATACTGGGTGCTGATTTCCATATTTTTCCAGAACCTGATTAACCAAGTAACAAATTTTTCAACTCAGAAGGATTACCCCCATGAGCAGGGGCAAAAATACCAGGTCTCAATTTCCCTTTAACTGCACAAAATAGCTATTTTATAAATGAATAATAAAACCAGCAAAATTTAACTTTGCTATTTTAAATGGTTACTATGAATAATTGTGATTAAATACAAAAGCTTACAACTAATTAAAAGGTGTGCAGCCATGTCCCCTTAAGAAAAGTTATCTGTCATCCAACCCCATATGTCTCCAAGACAAGGCAGAAACAGCAAGACTGCTAAAGTGAAATCAGCAGGCAAAAAAGACACAACTGAGTGTAATCAGCATAAATGGTGATAACTCAACCCATAACAGAGAAAAATAAAAGAGAAGGCATACAGTTTTTGAAGAGCGTCAGCCCTGAGGGACACCATAACACACCTGTGTTAATAAGTTAGAGAACAAAAGATGTACTTAAATTGACTACCATCTGACAGCTAAAAAGCAAGTTAAGAATGAGTGGTTTACAGAAAGCAAAAGGGCAAACCCTGCTTTAACACGCAGGATTGCAGTTGGTCCTGGCCTTAGTGGAGCTGCGCTGGCTCTTTCCTGTACAGGGGGTAGAACAGGGTGCCATGAAAACCACAGATTTTGCACAGTCAGTAAAATATTCCCTCTGGTAAGATGCAGTAACCACTGAGATGCCTGCGGTAGATTCAGCAAAGTTTCAAAGCCTTAGTTAAGAACAGTCCTTTCTCTGCTGACCTCTGCAAAACTGCCCAAAAAAAGACAATACAAAATAGATCAAAACTCTTTTCTAGTGTAAACTGGTGTAGTTCAGTACAGTGGAATTATTTTGAACTACAACAGCTTTGTCAGAAAGTTTTTTTAAGATTTCAGGATAATCAAGCAACTTCAGTACAACTGTGGAAAATGTATAAATAATCACAGCATTCTGCAGCCAAAGAGACACTCTGTGGGTTGACACATCTTTCCTTTGTGCTTTATGTAGCAAATTCCACCTAATGAAAATGGGTAAAACTGCTACCAAATAAGAAATTTTCAAACTCTAAATTCTGGTGATCTATTTTCATATCACTTTGCACTGGTGTGAATGGCTATCAAGGGTGCAGATCTATTAAAAAACAAGCCAATAATCTTCTATTTATTAAAAAGGTACCTTTGTCATGCCACCGTCAGAAAAAGCATATATGAAATACTTTAAAGTTACAATGAGGGTAGCAATGATGCTATTCTTTTTGCTAGCACTTTGGCCCCCAGAACAATTCTGGCATAACTATAGTCAAGATAAATCATTTATAAGGATGGACTAAATTGAAGACTGTCTGTGTTAAAGCACAGCCACAGTCCTAAATAAAGCTACACCTGCCATCATATATCATTTTTGCAATTAGATAGCTAATTGAACTTACTCAACAGCCAAGTTATTGAAACTCCAAAACATTATTGGGAAAACAAGTCATTAACATAACAAATACTTTGCCTGTACACTTTTGGGAGAAAAGGTTTTACATTTTTATNCGTTTTACAGTTTTATCAGATTTTTCTAAATTAAGGAGATTACTTTTATTATTTTCTTTCAGATTAAAAACGTATTTAGTGATTGTAGGAGGATTTTTGAAGACTGANGGTTTTACATTTTTATCAGATTTTTCTAAATTAAGGAGATTACTTCTATTATTTTCTTTCAGCTTAAAAACGTATTTAGTGATTGTAGGAGGATTTTTGAAGACTGAAATCCTCCAGCAAACTATAGAATATGGACTACACCGACTGTGATGGGTTTTTTTTTCCCCCACATTGCTCTTTCACAGTTCTTCAAACCCCAACCAGAAGAGCTTTTATTTGAAGAAAAACTGCCACTGACTTCAGCAATAGCCTTTGCTCCTCTCCTACCACATAGAAAGTCCTCTGACTATTAAGATAATTAAGTTTAGGTGAAGAGTCGGTGTAATCTACAATGGAGCTCATAGAACTTTCCTTGACTACCATGATAAAAACGAATTCTCTTTTCAGAGTCATTAAGCATGTATGTAAACTGCCCAGAATGAAAGAAGAGAAGAGCAGTGCTCACGCACTTCTAATGCGCTTCTAGTGCACTTCGTGCACTGCAATGCTAATCTCTCAAATTCTGCCACTGGTTGCAATTGGAGAGCAGTAAAGGATTTTTTAAAACTTGAAATAGGTTAGAAAAAAGTTAGAGCATATGAAGATGAAATAGTTTTGCTCAAGAAACAGTCCTGCACTTTACTCTACAAAAAATGAAATAGATGAAGAGCCAAAATTGAAAGTAGAAATAATTTCAGTCATTGATCTCTGCTCTAGCAGTTGATTTGATTGCCAACATATTTATTCTTTGCTATTACTGTGGAAGAATCTCTTATCCCCTTTTTTAATGTCACAACTAAAATGCTCAATTTTGAAAATCCATTTGCTGCCAGAAGTATATTCACAAAACACATGGACACTAAGTAGTCAGTCGATCATTCCTATTTCCAAAGCAAATATTATATGTTGAAAAAGCATAATGGCTACAAGGACCATGATATAAAACAGGGAATATATATTTAAAAGTTCGATTGAAACAAAAGGAGCTTAATAAAATTTAAAATGGCATTTTGTTTTTAAAAAACTAGTAATGTCACCACATAAAATATAGACCAATAACCCTTTGCAAAAAAATGGGAAAAGCTAGTATTCAGTAGAGGTTGACTCCCATAATTCTGCCTTCATGGTTCACACTCATGTTGTTGGTGCTTTGGATAATTTTAACATATTTGGATGATATTAACACGTCTTTANGTGTCTTCAATCACATAACCACGGTGTGAGCTCAGAAAGCATATACTCATTTCTGCTACATACTGAAGAATGCTTTTTGGTCTTCTTTCTCAGAACAGAGACCCAGGAGGAGGTGCNACGTCTTTAGTCACATAACCATGGTGTGAGCTCAGAAAGCATATACTCATTTCTGCTGCATACTGAAGAACACTTTTTGGTCTTCTTTCTCAGAACAGAGACCCAGGAGGAGGTGCAGCCAGAAGGCACTGTGTTCTGGTTACAATTCCCTNCAGCCAGGAGGCACTGTGTTGTGGTTACAATTCCCTGGTGAAGAGCACTGCTGCTGGGTAGGGCCAGGCAGACCGAAAACCTGTACAGCTGGTGTTAAGGCTGGACAGAGAGCTGAGGAGGTAAACGAGGGACTCTTTGCCTTTCCTACCCTAAGCATAATCACGGCAAAGCAGAGATTCCGGCCATAGGACATTTAAGATGGTGCTGGCATGCGGCATCCTCTTACAGCCAGGCTGCTTCTGGGGACAGCAGCACCCCCAAAGGAGACGGGTACATAAGCCATGGGCTCTAGGGGACACACTGCCTGCATTGCACTGAGCCTAAGCATCCCCGCTCAGTTTAGTACAATTACCAAAGCCAGTCGGCTCAGCCCAAGGGCACGCTCAGCCCAAGGGCATGCGTTAGCAGTGTGACAGGGAGGGAACCTTTGAATTAACAGCGAGCTCAGATCTGCGCTTAACTAGCGGGGTGGATGACCAACGGCAAATCTCTGGCATCAGTACCAGGTTTGGTGCTAACAGAAATTGGGACTGGTACCCTGCATATAATCCTTTCCAAAATGAATTAGAGAGACCAGACACCAAAGGAGCTTGCCATCATTGTAAAGCTCTCCTCTTAATTTAAAACTTTTAGGGACATTTAATTGCAAGCATCTATTTTTTCAAAATTATCATTAACAAAAGCACTTTGCTATTAACTTGTATCCCTCCTAAGATTTTGCTTTCTTTGATGTTTTTTAAAGGTAATGACTAACTCCACCAAAACCTGTTACTGGAAACACCCTCCTCACTAATGGCTTTGGCAATGTCACCTTCTTATTATAGGCAAAGTTCTTCCTTCTCAAGCACAAAGTCTTACAGGCACCATGGTCTATCTGCAGCATTGGAGGCAATTGGAAGGCAAGTGCAGACTTTTAAAAATAGGCTTAGTAGTGTAGACTAGTAATGATGAAACACTGGTCAAATCCGTCTTCCAGTCTGAGGCAGTTCTTGATTTTCACATCATAATTCTCCCAAAACACTGCTGCTGTGTATAAATGGAGAGTGTTGCTAGTTAAAAAGTACCTGGTGAGAAGGGCAAAAAACCCTCCATTATCTACTTTCAAGTCTCTCTTGGATCTCACCCAGGTCATGGCTTCTGTAAAATATTAGAAAACACTTAAGCAGCCAATGTACTGTATCTACTGCCTCTTCTAATTCACTCTTCCTCTGTGATTCACCTGCTCCTGTTTGCTCTCGTCAAGGTAGCTGCGGGGATGCAAGCTCTCGTGAGTGGGAATCACCGTTTTGCTGCACACTCGCACGCTGCTCGGCACAGCGGGTTCACATCCTCAGACCTGAATGCGAGACGGACGCTAGGAACAACAAACTCGGGGTATTTCTTGCTGAGAGAAAAGGAAGGGAGAGGAATGGCTGCCAGCTTTTACTTTGGAAGTCCATGCCACTATGCTGAATGTCATCAATATAAGAACTGAATTGACAGAAGGATAGATTGATCCGACATTAACGCAGATAAAGCATAGACACTGGTCCATATGTAAATAAATACCTGCCAAGACTTCTAAAATACAAAAATATCATCTTACTGAAAGGAAATGCTCTTCTATATACCTTGGTAATTGCTCTTAGCTGAAGCAGTTTCCATTTCAATTTTATGTATTTTCCTTGTTCTGTATGTTAATAATAAGTTATTATCAGTCAAACTGCATTAAAACATAGCAAGAATATTAGAATAATAGAAAAGGCTCAGAATACCAGAAGAGGGTGTCATGGATAGTGAAAGAGGATAGAGAACAGAATGTTGTCCAGACTTTGAAGGAAACGTTGTCTTTGGTAGGTCTGAGGTACTTGGATCTGAACATCTCCAAACGTTGCCAGGACTTACATCTAAAAGCTTAGTTTAGGCCCATTTCTAGGTAGTTGAGTTATTCAGGGTGACAAGATTTACAGACACAGCTTCTCAGCATGAACAGCATATAGGTAAAAACTTCTGCTAAGGTGAAGGATTTCTGCAAACCTCATTCACTGTAACATGGACTAGTTATTGACATAAGAGTTCAATTGTGTATGAGGTTCACAGTACAGCTATTGAAATACTGTGTAACATTAGATTAATGTAAAGATTTACATGTGAGGCAACCAACTGCCACCTGTGGCTTCCGCGTCACTGCTATTATTACTCATGAGCTTTGGGCTGCACATTGATCACCTCTGTTCTTGACTCACTATTGGAGTAGTTGAACACAGAAGAGAACAGAAATCATCCCAGCTATCCCCCTGCAAAAATCAAAAAGGAGCTTTTCCAGTATTTCAAATGCTAAATGAGAATTTTGAATGAAAAAAAGTGCAGTTCCCGGCTTACCTGTTTTCAGTGGCACACAGTTCAGTGCAATATTTAACAAATATAACACTCCCCAAAATCCATAATATTAAAAGTATTAAAAATCACTCATAAAGTATAAAATCTGATTATATTTTCATTTTAATTATTTTTTCTTGACTTTTTGATTTTAATACGACTAGGATTTTCTAAATCTTTTCTAGAAGTGGAACATATATGGAAATTTGGAATTTTAAAATAAAAATCCTCTTAGAGAGATACTGAAATCAGATCATGACGCTGATGCAGTTTAATGGAATTCTACAACTTATTCAAGTTAGCTTTTACTTCAATGCATCAGATATTAACTGTGAAGTGCAATTACATAATATTAAAATGTAATAAAATTGTTTCCACAACCATACAACAAAGACTGACAAAAATTAGAAAACAAGGTTTATAAGAATATACTGCGCTAAAGTTACATCAGCAACATAACTTCTTTTGCAAGCAGTAAGTCTAGAGAAATTTTTCACTTAAATCTTTTAAAAACCCTTCACAAACGCCATCTGGTTATGGCCATTAACTATGGGAAGAGATTGAAAGGAGTGGCTTTACAGAAATATGAATAAGATACCATAGCACAAGACGAAAAGAACATTCACACTATATCATATAGTAGTTATTTTCCCTAGTAAACATATATATCCAGGGAACAAGTCATAAGATGAGAAACCATACATTGTTAGAAACCATTTTTAAATCTCATAGCCCCCCCAGTGTTGCTTTTTTACAAATAAGGGAAAGTCATCAGATAACTGAGTTAGGAAGGTGTAATACTTCTAAAAAATAGTCTCCTGCTAAAGAAATTAAATACATAAATAGTGAATATGACAATGTTGTTTACCATGGAAATAGTATTTGCACAAAAGAGGACACAGTAACATTTTCTAAAACAACAGAGCAGCAGTACTAACGCCGCTCTATGTTTCAAATATTTATATCCAATGTATTTATAATAATCTTTTCAAAGGTTTGTGAGAAATAAATCTAATCTCCCCCTTTTTTTCAAACTACGCATGGTATATGTGCTAACTTACTGAATTCATCCTTCATGCAATTCCAGTTTATTAAAGAGGTTAAAAATTTATAAAACTCTGATGGGATATGGTTTTAATGCTTCATCACACTACCCATCATTTGCTTTTCAATCTAGATCAGAATGATCTTTCCGACTTCCCTGCAATCACCTACCTGCACAGCTAATATTTTCTGAGCGTTCTCCTGAGAGGCTGCCTGGATCCTCGCCAGCCCAGCCTGGATGGAGAGGCCGTGCTGCCTCCACCGCGCCGCCAGCGCCCCGCGCAGCCGCCTCTGCAGCGCCCAAAGCTGGGATGGTCACCGCCACCGCAACGGGAATGGGAATGGGAACAAGGGGGGGGGGAGTCGGGACAGGGGGGAGAGGCAAGAAGGAAGGGAAAGGGGGGAGGAAGGGGGGAAAAACAAGAAAAAAGGAAAAAAAAAATTAAATTCCCAAGTCAGAGTAGGAGAGGAAATTAATGGCAGCGTTCAAGAAGAATGATGGAGGGAAATATAGAAAGCAGTCAATAGCCCATTCTGCGCTGTACGGACCTGACAGGAATTTCACAGTCTCTTGGTTTTTCAGCCCACTCATGTGCATTCATCAGAAACCAGTCACATCTGGCTGCCAGGATGGGGGGTTAATTTTCTCTAAATGCCTCAGCAGTTTTGTTCTAGCTGAGGCAAACTCTGTGACTGCAAAGCTGATGAGTAAAATATTTCTACTTCACCCAGTTTAACTCAAAACCGATAGCCTCGGGACATATTGAACCTTTCTTAAAAAAATAATCTTTTGAAGCTCTTTGAATGGCACATCAGGTCAGGCCAAAGTTTAAAATGCAAGTTTAAGACTTTGATGGACACAAGGGCTTTTTTTTTCCCCCTGTGTAAAGCTTATCATAGCTTGGCAATGTGTGCTTTAGTGCATGACAAAACTAAAGAGAATTAACTTAGCCATCAACTGCTCAGGGAGAACAATAACAGGAAAGAAATTTCCAGATAGAAGTTCCTATTAATCTACCTAGCTATAACCATGTGACATGAAAGCATCTACAGCACTAAATTGCACTGAATGCGGTGGCTGAGAGTGACACTACTTAAAAAAAGGATTTCATATAGATGTATAGAAAAGATAACACTTATCCTCAGAACCGCATTCAGTGCAAAGAATCCTAACTGAAATTATTCAAAGTGGGAGCGCTTACCTGATAGGCTTTTGCTATTTGCTCACAGTAATTATTGTTACAATCTACAGCTAAGACTGGTATCAGATTTCCTTAATCTGCAGGTATTTGGAACTCATAAACCCAGTGTGGCAGGTCCCAGCCCAGAAGAAAAATGTTTTAATGAGATCTGAAAATCTAACAAGACAGAATATTTTTGAAAACGACCGTGGGTTTTGGTAAATTCTGCAAACATTGCTGCATACTCTAGACTAGTCGCAATTTAGAAATTGGAAATTTAAACCACCTAAATTATTGCTTGGTGGAAATACATGGTTTTGTGTTTCATCAAGTTAATTATTTCAATAAATTCCATAGCTATTGTTAGCATGAGGCCTTCAAGAGTATGCCTGTCAACCAGATTAACACAATGGATTGTACCGTTCCTTTGGAAATATTACATTTCATTAAGGTCAATGCCACAGGTCAATAATTGGATCAGTTATAAAGAAGCTTTTACATGATAAGATATGACTGCTCTTTAGCAGCAAGCGCAGTGTACCAGGTGAAAAATACACTTTTTCAAAAGAATGTAGATTATAGTAATATCAAGTGAGCTATTACAGCCTAGAGAGTAATTAATGCACATTTTCTAAATTAATGGCCTGATTTTCAGAGATACTGAGTTTCCACAAGTCCCATTAGATTCTATGGAAGCTGTGAGTACTCTGCATCTTTGTAAATGAGGCTGTAGAATATTAAAACAGTTCTTTGTACATAATTTTTTGAGTCCCGCCCATGTATATTAAAAATAACATGAGCGAAGGTAGACAAACTCAATGGGAAAATATAAAAATATCAATCTGAATCACAGCCAAAACCTGAACTCAAAAAGGAATATGTTTTCCAGTTTGAAGAACCTTTTCTTAGTACCACTGCTCCTTTCCTCCTGTTTTAAGAATTTTTTTTTTCCTGAAATCTATCTCTTTCTGCTGGTCTGCTGTTAATTCAACTATTTTCAAATCTGATGGTTTTTGATACCTTTCTGGAGTCTGAAAAAGAATTCAGGTGAGAGAGGAGAAAAACATAACAACTTATGACATTTTAATAAAACAATCTACTTAAGCCCTAGAAAAACAAATTAAGTAGAAAAATATTTTTGGATTATCAAAATTCTCATTTTTGTAAAAAGGTAAAATAATTGCAAGATATGTTGTCATGACGAGGAAAATGGTGGCTGGGAAGGCACATGAAAGGATTCCTCAGTGAATGGTGAAAGGGATCAGGGGCTATCCAGTTCAACCAGTTTTTTGTCTTGAGAGAATCAAAAGACATTCAAAAAAGTTGAGGTTTGGCTACTTGAAAATTGCTATAATATTTATTGAGAAACTGACAGNAGCACATGAAAGGATTCGTCAGTGAATGGTGAAAGGGATCAGGGGCTATCCAGTTCAAAACCTATCCAGTTTTTTGTCTTGAGAGAATCAAAAGACATTCAAAAAAGTTGAGGTTTGGCTACTTGAAAATTGCTATAATATTTATTGAGAAACTGACAGTTTATAATGACTGGTGTCCCATACAACCTTCACTAATGTTTCTCATTTCAAAGAACTGAATAAACACTTGCAAATTACAAGTCCTCAATAGCTGTTGTTACTATTGTAAGTATCCCTGCATCTAATGGATCTCACATTTTGAATACATTTTATTCTGCCTCCCATAATGGAGCCTAAACCCAATATTTATTAATTTTACAATATTAATTGCAACATAAATAATATTTATGTACACAACCAGAAATACACGTCTGTGAGAAAGTAACAGCTCGATGAAATAACATTACCTGCAAACTTAGAAAAAACTGGCGGACCCACTAACCCAGGAGGGGCCATGCAATCTCCCGAGTGGACTGCAGACCCTTAGCTGAGTAAACAACTTAAAACAGAAAAATCCCGAGTAACCTAGCTAAAGAGCACTTTTACCCCAAAAGCTGCCTGTAGATCTCATAGGTTTTGCCATGATGTCTCTATTCCTACAGGTACCAATACTTTTCCCTTAGATCCTCTTCTCGGTCATATAATAGATGTATCGTTATTTGCTTTTCCTTACCTTTTAAATTTTGATCACGTGTAGGGACTTAAGAAGGCATGGCATGCATGAGTTGCATATGCGACATTATTGCTTCTTCATTTTTCATTGCTTTTTTTTCACTATTTGAGAAACATGCTGTTTCCTAAGTATTCTCAACACATTGAGCCAAATGCTGACAGAGAAGGTAATAGCATCTCCGGTGGTCAAGGTGTAGGAATGTGTACAGTAGCCAAATATTTGTATGAGAGTCACTTTATTTCTGACATTTACTTTGCTGTAAGAGCAGGACTGAAGGAAAAAGGAAACAGAAAGACAAGCTAGCTCCAGATTTTGGGGATCCTAAAGGAAATGAAGCACCGGGGTCCTTGTTTCTGTCATTCTTGGACCACGGCTGCAGCTGATACAGGTCTGCTGTTAGTCCCCACAAAACAACCTTCCATTAAAGGGACTGTAGGGGTTTCTGCAAGGATCAAAACAAAATTCATCCTGCAAGAAGGAGCAATAGCTTTCAAAGATGTGTGGTGGTTTGGTTTGGGTTTTTTTTTGCTGGGAGTGGACAATTTTTGCAGCGAGTGACTTCTCCCAGTTCTCATCCTACAAATGAGGAGATGATGAGCTGATGGCTTTGCTGGAGAGGCACCTTTGTGAGCTGCTGGGGAGAATGAATGACACTGTCAAGGAGTTGCCCTCAACACGCTGCTACTTTGGGGCTTCACTGTTGTTCTCCTTTACTTGTGTTGTGGCTCCCCTCTGTGCCTCACAGCAGATGGGAGCATATTGCTCTTTATTTGTTTAATTCCTTGTTTATATATGGTACTAATATCACTAATAATGTGAACATAAATTTGGGAAAAGGAGGTGTGAATCAGCTGCCGTTGCTATCTTACTCAAGAGGAACCTTATGATTCGGGGTACCTTATTCTGTCCTCAACTTAAAGTTTTTTGTTATGATGAAGCAAGATACTTCATTAAATTCATGCCTGGTTTTCAGTAATATGATTGAAATTAAGATAATATTTTAATCTGTAATTTCTTTTTTGAGGGATCAAACTGGGATAAAAAGCATATGATACTGAAGCTGAAGCCTAATTCTTTATTCCAGTGGTATTGTTTCTAGGTCCTCACTAATTAATGCTATCACAATATTTAGATTCCCTATACAGTAAACAAAAGGTAAATTGAAAGAAACTTCCACACAGAGAGAGGGAACTGTATCTTATTTAGACCAGAATGCTTTTTACTTTTGTTGCCTGGCATTCCACAGGAACCCAAAATTTTCACCTGCCTATCTTTTATTACGCAGTCTAGCTGCATAGGACTAGACCAAGGCAGATTACAGACATATTTGACAATAGACCCAAAACTAGGGGTGTTTGCTTGATCAAACATCAAATGGCATGTGGCCCCATTAAGAATACAAAGTGAACAGCACATGGAACTCAGTCATGGTGCTTTTTCTCGGTCAATAACATACTACTTGGATTGCTTCAATTACCAGTTCTGGTCAGTGACTACAAGCTAGCATTATATTGGGTTATGATTACAAACCTAATTCTCCTCTCCGCTGTTTTTAATTAGTGAGATTCAACCAATCTAAATATAACTGCTCCTGTTTTACACCTGAGAATGAAAAGAGTCAGACCCCCTATAAACAAAGTTTCATTTTAATTTCCAAAATTATATTTTTTCATAAGACAAATGTATTCTGCATTTAGAACACATCCTTACTTCTAAAGGTGTCTGATCCAGTAAAACTGCAAGGTTCTGGATCACATAAAAGGGAGCAGATATTATTATAGGCAGAACTAGGATACTGTTTGTCTCAAAAGAAGATTCTCTTTAAATTTTGCCAAACTTTAAACATTTGATCTAAAAATGTGCACGGCAGGTGTTTGCCTCAGGCTGATTTTTTTTTGGATAGCCCAAGCAGTTTGCTTTTTTTGTGAGGTATTCTGGGCAAAATACATTATTCTGCTCCTGTTACAAAATTATACTGATGTTTCCTTTACTAGATGCAGTATGCAATGGGGACTCACATTTCAAAGGGGACAGCCTTTTTGTATGTGATATGACTTTGTCATAAAAATAATCTGGTAAAAACTGTAAGTCTTTGGAAAACTATTGCCTGCAGATAGTCACTAGTAAATTTTTCCATTGTTACCAACCAAAATTTTTTAAAATATTGTCCTCTGTAAGCACTCTTGAGCCTCTCACAGGTCCTACAGTTAATCAGATTATGTACCAGCCTTGCCAAGCAAGTAAGAATGCTTATCTCTATATAACTCTATTCTGTACATAAACCATCTTCATAAAGCAATTTGTCATACATTAGGTCAGGAATACGGCACTGAAACTTGATTTTCTCTATAATGTCTGTTATTTTGGTCCAGAATGAGATTCATCACTGACAACAACGTGCCTATCTGTGTATCAGTGGAAATATCTATCTACTGGTGCTCAGCAAACCTGGAGAACAAATGTCCTTGTGAAAACTGAAAGGTATATTTGGATCAAACTGTGAAGTCTGTGTTAAGGATGCCAAGTTGTGATTAAGAAATCCAATCGGTAATCAAAACTGGTGCAATTCTAACCATCGCAGTCTAATCTATGCTAGGATACAGTAACATCAAACAAGGTGATCCAAACCTAGACCATAAAAATGGAATATTAATTGCCAGTGAAGTAATATTTTAACAGCAAAACCTGATTCTGTGAGTTTTCCTTCAAGAACAAACTGAAATTTCCTTTTGCTTTCCTGAAGTGTCTTTCAGAAACAGCCTGAAAAGTAGGAAGCAAACTCAGCCACGAGGCTCAAGGAATAGAAATTTCTCTGATTACAGAGACTTCGAGACATAGCTACTCTGAACAAAGGTTGATTCCAGACTGAAAACAATCTAAGGAAATACAAAATGAAACATTGAAAAGAACTAGGAGCTGAAGATGATGCTGCAGCTACACTAGGAAGTTAGAGCTACTTACCAAGTGACTAAACCCATTTTTGGATATTAAAACGAAGAAGAAATGGACTAAGCCACAGCAAGAATGGAAAATATACGTAGCTGAGGCAGATGAGGGAAACAGATGGGCAGAGCATTTCCAAGAAGTCTCACTAGATTCAGCCCACCATCAATACCATATTTTGATGAAATATTATGAACCTAAACCATTTAACATTAACGATAACCAATTGAGATGTCAGCAATACACACAGCAACCCAGTAGCTAAAAAATGTCAAGGCAGACAGCAATGATCATATGACAGAGAAATGGAGCACTAGATCCCACCATTTAAACAAAACTCATCGAATTATTCAGAGAAAAATGATGTCTTCCTCCTGCCTGAAAGAGAAAAGGTTTGCAATGCAATAGTGTACTGGATGTAAGACGAAGATGGGCAGAAATCTTAGTAAGCAATAGGCTGGATTCAGCTCAGGTGAACATGAATGAGCTAGACATAGTCATGGTAAGGACCATCATAAAATAATACATCATTAATTCTCAAAAACACTTGGAAAGTTTACATACACCTGCTACCATATACTGAGCATGAATCAGGTTCACGCTGTGAAGAAGGAAGAGAATGACGGAAGTCAAAGTACACTGTAATGATGAAGGCTCCTGAAAGTAATCCTGCAGAAATGTATTATACTCATATCTCTACCACGCTGTACCCCTGGCACATTAGCCAAATCACTTAAACTCAGCTTTTCAGAGATAACTGGAAGTTTTGCGGTCTCTCTTTTTTGGGTGGCATCCAATTTAAGTCTTGAATTTCTAGAGCTGATTAGCAACGACAGACTCAACTGAAGACACTGGGAAGACCTGAAATCACAGTGTGTCATGAAGAAGGGTACATTTCTGACATTACTGTACCAGGGCTAGATCTGCAAAAGGTTTTAGGTATCTGATTGCTATGTTAGGCAGGTAAAAACATAGTTATTCTATGGTGTTGACAGTGCAGGAAACTAAGATTATTTCACTGAATTCTTTTATTAAAACATGACTCTGTTTTACATTCAGTGAATATAGCTCTTTCAACACCACTCCTGACGGACACTGATATAACTGGTACCTGACCTTCTTGTACCTGACCTTCTGGATTCAACATAATATTATTTTGTATTTCTGCAGTAGTCCCTCTTGAGACATCAATTTATTACAAAATGTAGCAAACCAAATGCAATTAACAGAAGTATTAACTACTAGTCACTGCTGTCAGTAGTAACCTGCTATGATTTTCAAACCTAAACAAATTACCATTACATGTTGAACAGAGACTAATATGTCACTTCTAAATCTACACTTACTCTATTTTCAAATGATGCTAATCTTAAATCAGAGGACCCAATGTGTGTGTCATATTAATTCAACAGTGCGCTGTGAATGCTAAATTCTATGTAAATGACATAAGCCTTATCAGTTCCATTCATTGTTACAACTCAAACAACGGCAATTACAACAACTCTACAGATTTTGGCGCTGTAAGAATGGCAGATTTATTAGCAAAATCCAGTTAATATTTATCTTTTTATACTATTCAACTACCAAGTTACACCTGTACAATATACAAAGCTCCTGGGTAATGAGATATTTCTTTATTGTCAAATCTGCTCCACAGACTGCTGGTAAAGATTACATAGCTCATTTAAATAAAGCTCTTTTGTCAACAGACTGGATATACTTTAAAAATGAGTAAAAGCCTCATGAAAAAAACAAATCTCAGCTGATGTGCAAGTATACATGAAAAGACGCACTTGTTTTTTGACCTTATTCCAGTTGTGAATGCTTTGG
This sequence comes from Himantopus leucocephalus, assembly GCA_003993805.1. Taxonomy (NCBI): domain Eukaryota; kingdom Metazoa; phylum Chordata; class Aves; order Charadriiformes; family Recurvirostridae; genus Himantopus; species Himantopus leucocephalus. The sequence continues at coordinate 117,204,836 of RSEF01000002.1, read as the reverse complement.
TAAGCAGATTAGCAACGTTAAATTTTAAAAAAGGAAAACTGTATTTCAAGATCCACTGAAAAACAAACGAAGAAAAGCCTGAAAAATCAGAGTACAAGTCTTCCACTAAAAGTATCACTGAATGCAGACAAAAATGGCCGTCAATGGAGGAAGAAAAAAATTAAAGACTGGTATTGTGATTTTTATCTGCTGTCAGGAGAAAAAGAAGGAAAAGAGACAATAGAGTAAGATCAGGGTATCTTTCTGCTTACTGTGGCTACTTACTGTAGGCGTTTTTAATACCAACCCGAAAATAAAAAGTGTGCTTTCTATATTAGGGTCCTGAAAATGTAGCCTAGAGTTTGATACTGACTAGATATAGAATACATGTGATGTTATTCTTTCCTCAAAGGTTTTTATACTTGCCAATTTCTACTGCTATATAAGGGAAATATATCTGCACTTATCCAGATGGCTCTGTCTATATAATTTAGCAACACTGATAATCAAATACTGGTATTCCATCCCCAGGAGCCTGAAGCCATGAATGGAAATATCTTGAAAAGGTGCAGATAATTCCACTTACTCCAAACCAAAGGTTTATATTTCTTAAGTTTTTTTGCCTCCAAAAGCTCTCATCTGCAGAAGCCTACAACTTTTCCCAACTTTTATTTGGTATTTGCACAAGGCCATTAGAGGAACATGTCAGACAGCACAAGCTGACGTGTCAAAACCCTGCAAGTAAACAAGATTGCTCCAAAGAAATTCCTGGCCTTGCCATTAATTTCTCCTGTTAAAGCAGCCATAATCTCTAATCATTCTTTTTACAGACTCTACTGCTTACTCTGAAAAGAAGAAATAGCACAATAAAACACCATCTCTCATCCTCTGTCCCCTCCTAAAGGATTTCTGGAGTATAATTGTTAACACACTTTTCAAAAAGTAAACTAGCACTCTTTTGACATTTAGTGTTGCTCAGATTTTTTTTCATGAGCTCGTAATCTTAAAACTAAAACTAACTAACATTAATATGAGTATGTTACACTACCTTCCAAAACAATTTAATAGTGAGGTCTAAGATAAGCTTCATCTTTGTGAAGTGTGAACTCAGGCCTTCTTTGCTATCTTTAAAATACACTAAGATTAATTACCAAAAAGTACTTCAGTTGTAGGCCTAGCAGAATACAGAGAGAGCACCTTGCCTGTCTTGACTAAGGATCGTGAAGTATTATGATGATAAACTTTTACATTAAGCAGTTGCTTCTGCTTCATATGAAGTATCTCCTAACTATTGCAAAACAGTAAAATGAAATTCAAAGGAAGAAAATTTATTTTTTTCGAGATGACACATACATTTATCAGTTATCCCCTATAACTTCATGAGAACTCAAGGATCATAAATGAAGCCCATCTTGATCTTTGGCCAGAAACCAGCCTGTTGTGACCAGGCAGTACTGCCATTTCTGTGGTATTTCAAAACCGTTGGCACCTGGCTATGATCTCACCAGAGCTATTAGTCTCCAGCCTACTCCCAGGATTTGTGCAGCGTGACCCGGTGCCGCAATAGCCCAGGTCATACAATGGGAACCTCCACAGTTGCACATACTCCTGGATGCTTGGCTGAATCCCCACCAGCATCGCTTTAGCCATGACAGAAACTTGACTTTCAGTTATCCATTTGAGGAATGACATGGCCTTCAGCTCAGCAAAGCCAGGCTTTGCACAGGAATTTCCCACGTGGGTTTGCACAATATGCTGCCCGGACAGTGGAAGCAGCCCAGAAGCTGGATATTCTGCAGGGCCAACTTGAGCACGGAGAGGTAAGTGTGCTTCCTGGAAGGCAATGAATCAATCAGAAGAACAGCTGGCCAATTAAGATGTGCATAACTTCTTGCCAGATGTTACCTCGGTGCTGATGGCTGACTGCATCTTAGAGATGCACATTGTTTCTCAACCCCTGGGGCTACTTTCACACCGTTAAATAAACAGAGCTAGGAATCATTCTATGGCAGTAAGGCTAAGTGGCACAGGCTGGCTTTGTCCACACTATGTAGTCCACTACCACTTCTCAGTCTTGTGAGATAGCCTCACTGCCCTAAGGCACAAATAGTATTTCAGGGGGAGGAGGGGTTAATGGATGAATGACTGAATTAATGTGAAGGCTGTGTTTCAGCCTATGAAGATGAAACAGAGAGTAAGCGTTGCATACCCTTGGGTATGGCAAAGCCCCTTGGGATAGCGGTGGAATACTGTATTGTGCTGAGGGAACCAAAGGTGGTGCTGTCCCATCCACACTCCCTGCTTGAAGCAGTCTCTGATGCATGTTATTCCTTGACTCATGTTAGGCCTTTTGGAAAGTGCTAGCTAGCACAAGCCAAAACAGGCCATGGTACCATAAATATACAGTACGGAGGACTACGGAGCAGGTCAGGCTAGGTCCCTAACCCTCTTTTATTTTGCAGGCTACATGTTGCCTTCATGACCAACAGTATCCTGAGCTTCCTGTTGAAAGCGTCTTGGAAAAAGCCAGATGCACACATGCTCTTCATAAACAATACGTATCGAATTCATAAATTAGAAGAATTCATAGGCAGGATGGGGTTAGGAACGGAATATGAAAGTTGGAGAGGGTCCAACTTCAACAAGTAGGGGAAGATAGGCAAAATATATGTGGCTAGAGGGTATTAAAGTAGGTCAGGTTAGGAACTACACGGTGAAGGGCAAAAGGGATATCTTAAGACTAATAAACTGAAGTCTTTACGTCATCAACTAACTTGAATTTGACATCTTTAGTCTAACTAAACACCCTTTTCTTCTTATCTAGCACCAGAGATTAGATTTCAGCAATCTCATGAAAATTCTTCAACCTAGTCACCTCCTTCCTGACTTTGACTCTAGCTCTAATTAACACCTTTAGGCCAGACAGCTGTTTTCTTTCTTGCTTGACCCAAAGGTCAAGATAAGGTGACACAATGCCCTTTCTTGCTTACTAAACATAAGCATCTTTTGAGGTTTACAAAGAGTCAGATTCCCATACCCACCACATCTACACATCAGTTTCTTAGTCACTTATCTTGTATGATTCTTGGTAACATTCTCACTGAGACCCCTAAAGCGTTACTTAATTCTCTGATCGAAGAACATGGCACTCAAACAGGCAGTCCTTGTTAGGATTTGACTGTAATTTCCCACCACCATTATCTGCCTGTCTTCAGTCAGGATGGACATTGTATTACAAAAATGGATGTTACAGGGAAGGCAGAAATTAAAATGCTGTTCACAGAATGGAGTTTACAATTAGTTAGATGCTTAGCTTCAGTCTGTCATGATACATATTGTATTAAGTAGCCATTAAGATAACTGGAATAAAATACTGCAAGTCTTGCCAGAACCATTTGTCCTCAGAAGGGCTTAGGGATTCAACCAAATTTCTGTAGGAAGCACAATGTGAACAGACGGAAAAGGCTAAATTAAGTTACACACTATCAGTAATTAAATCACTCTGTAAGTACTGTAAGCCATTCATACAAAAGTCTCAAATTATAAGAAATACCACAGGTGCCATGTAGACTCAGATCATGTGATGTAGGTTAAGACCTAATGTAAAGGAGAAGTTTGAATGACATTCCTGAAGCACTGATTCATTGTACTTCCTGCTTCTAGTTCTCAGAAGAAAGATGAAGGAGAGGAAGAAGAAAGACAAAGAAAGATGAAGAAGAAAATTAAAAACAAGACCAAGAACAAGAAATAAGAAAGCAAGTGTCTGAGAAGGCAGGAATGGGAATTCTCCACCTTGACAGTGCAGCTCTATTTCAATCTGCAATATTCCCACCTCAATATTTCATAAAGAAACAAAAATATGGAAAGAATACTGTTGCAAAAATTCCCAAATACATGATTTGTAGTAACTCTTCAAAGTGGATGATTAAACAAACAAACAAAAGGTTTCTTAATTGTTGTTGTTCTATCTGCTTATCTATACTCCACAGTATCATCCCCCCTTCAAATTCAGACTGCTCAGTCAGTAAGTAGATAGTCTGCTATTGCGTTTACAGTCTGAATTTCAAAGTGCGGTCCGCGTCTCTTCTAGTATGTGCATGGACTTTGAACAGGGCAGAATATTCAAGTATCAATGGAATAAAGCAAAACTGTGCAAGCAAACAAACTGAAATAGTTTTTCTTCAACAAAACCGCCACAGATAATAGGACAGATTTAAATGGATGTGGACCACAAAGAAGCAAATATGGCACACAAGATGGCTAATAACAATACACTATGTTGGCAACCCCACTGAGTCAACTACAACAGTGTAGGTTTCAAAGTTTGTTTTTACAGCCAAGGAGACCATTTTCATTATTTTGTCTTTATTTAGTCATTTCATTGCTCAAAATGATCTTTAACAATTCTCCGTGCTTTTGCTTCTAAACTTTTAGTCAAGCTGAATTCTGTCGTTTCCATGTGCATATCATATTTCCCTCACTTTTCCTCCTCAAGAGCATCCACAGATTGGCAGCCATAAATAAGATTGTAATGCTATTGTAAATTATTTATTATATTTCATAATGATAACACAGCACTTTATGTAGCAATAAGATAATGTCTCTGGTATAGTCCCTGATAAAACCTTCAATCACAAGATCATACTCTGCTTGTCATTTAAAAATTTAATGCAAAAGCTAAATAACTTTTCATTTCCTGATACATTAGGAAGTTTGCAGCCACTTTATCCATTTCTAAGGGGGGAAAAAAATATTACTTGTGGGCATTCCTGTTTCCTGGAAGTAGCAATGGTACTGTTCACCTACTCATTTGTCACCTGCAGGCTATGAGTGATACTTGGCACTCTCCTGGTCCCCTCATCTGGAGAACCCATAGAAGCGCAACACATTTTCCTCACTGCACAATGAAATTGGGGGCACTCACACAGCTGATGTGCATATGGGTCTTGTCCTGTTGCTGAACGGGGCAATAGCCAGGATGTGCACCCACAAACCAGCACTGAGTGTGGCCCTGTTCCAGAGCACAGACAAAGCCTGAAACAACCACAGCTGCATCTTGTATTTCACACCCTGCTTTCACGAAAAAGGGAAGAGCCAAACAGTGAAGTGAATAGTGAAGACAGTCAAATAGGACAATCATATTTTCAGTTTATGAGAAAAGTAAAACCCCAGAAGCAGCAATGCTAGTGAAATTAACAGCAACTAAAGTCAAATTCACTCAGCAACAGCAATGGCTCCTAGGATTTGTCATTTTTATGTTGCAGCAAGGAAACTGGAAGTCCTAGGAGGCCAGGCTCTAGCCCAGATAGATCCATGCCTCATCCCTTAGCACCACAACAGGGAGCCTATTAACACTGACAAGGCTGACTGCCCTGAAATTGCAGACTTTTAAAACACTGACATTCTTGGCCCCAACGGCACAAGACCTCAGGACCTGTGCCCCAGATTTCGGGGAACACCTCAGGACCTCCAGGTGTCAAGTGTCTGGCTCTTGCATAAGCCACCAGAGTCCTCGCTGCAGAACTGGGACCACAATTTCTATTACGGGGGGCCACAAAGGCGCAGTCAGGCTACCCAGACCTCAGGCAGTGTGTCGGGAGGAACTGTGCTGGAGTCACAGACCCCAGCCTAGTAAGGGGAATTCAGCATCTTCCTCAAACTCCAAGCAGGGTTGCACTAAAAACTTAGTTTCTTTTAATGATAAATTAATTGAACTCAAGATGTTAAATAAATTGTGACCTCATATTCATTAATGTTGCTGGCAGATTTTAATTTACTTGTTACTATCACTTAGTTAAGTGTGTTTCTTAAACAAAAAATTATGCACATCTTAAATATGATTTGACCAGCAAGGTTTTCTATATACTAATTACAGCCCTTATTATACAGGTATTATATTTACAAGGCAGATGTATTAAATAGGAAGCATTAAAATAAAAAGATTGGACAAAAATTGTTGAACACTGCTTCCAAAGATATGTTTATTTAATGGACGCTACCTTACAATTGGTGTCTATGCTCATTTTTCTTAGCAAGGATTATGACTGTATAGTCATCTTTTCCTACCTCATGAAAAATTCTCCAGAATTGATGAAAATTCAAGCGTGTATGAAAACAAGGAAGTCATTGCTAGCATGTAAGCTTCAGATTGATTTTCACTATGTTTGTCAAGAACTTTGGGGTTTTTAATCCTTCTTTGAAATGCAGTCTGTATAAAACCTTTCAAATAGCAGTTTTCCTAGATAAGAGCTGACAGCAGTAATAAACAGGACAGAAAACACAACTTTGGTTAAACTATTTTAATGAGGAGCTACTTAAACCATTAATGACCCGAGTCAGTGACTTTGGTAACCATGAGTTAGTTGGCAGGTTCCACCTATCTTGATTTCCAAGATTCTTAACAGTCACAATTACACAAATAGATTCAGTGTTATGTTCCCGATTACCAGATAAGTGAAAGATGCAAAAAGGAATCTAGTCAATGCCTTTATAATCACACACAATTACCTTAAAAGGATAATAAAAAGGAAAGAGAAATATTCAGAAGTTAGGAAATGCCAGACTTAGAGTTGCTTTTGCAATATTAGTTTAAGACCCTGTGTATCATGAGATGATTCATAGTCTTTTTCCTACCTTTTTCAAAGCAATGGGTGGACTCACATTGTGAACATATCAACACGTGCAGTGGAAGAGGGTATTTCTGAGGGAGACTATTTCTGCAGAGTATAACAATTCTTCATGTGAGACAGAGCTAAAAGGGGGTGAAACACTACCCCAAAAATTTTCATAGATGTTGTTGAGAGTGAATGACAGCTAAGATTCAGGAATCTTTAATTCCTTCCCAGTCTCTGAAAGGAGAGTGGCCTTAATAAACAGAGGCTCTTCCATTTCTCCATAGGCTGACTCAGACTTACTGGAAAACTCCAGTATCTCCCTGGACCACTCTTTTTTTTTTTTTTCCAAATCACTGTTTGTCTACCCTTACCCTGTCTCCTTGTCCCACCACTGCCAGTCTCCATCCCACAAATATTAAATCTAATTCTAGAAAGTCTTAACCTCACACTCCCTAAAAGACAGTAAGAACTATGTCTTAAATAGCCTGAAACAGAATCAGTGGTAGACTGAGGAGAGTTTTATCCATACTACAAGCATGTGTGAACATTGCAAAACAAAGGAGGACTATGGAGCAAACTCTACCACTAGATATCTGATCATCAACACAGTTAGTTCACTCTCTGGTTTTATTTCAGACTANCTATGTGCTTTCTCACAGGCAAAGCCTACATACGATTCACTCCAGGGACTGCTCCCAGAAAGCTTTATATCCCCAGGCACGCTGCATATCATCATGCCATATCTCATAGCATATTATACATAACTTCACTGTAATACTATTTTAAAAAAACTACTCTGGTGGATTCACATGATTTCAAATAAAAAAAGCTGAAATACAGTAGTACATAGCACTAACCATCAGTTAAGGCTGCTGAGGTCCAGAGGACAGAAATCCACAGCCAAGTGCTGTGTAGTGTGGACAAAGCAATGGTACTGACAAGACCAGCCTTGGCGCTCTGGAAACCAGGAAACATCATTTGGGCTTGAGCCCAAAGGAGCCTCCCGTTTTTTTAAGCCTTCTTTAATGTATCAGAAGTGCCTGAAAAGCAATGCTGTCGGTTTTTATAGCAACAATAACGCTGAAAAATGGAAAGTATAAATGTCAGAAGCTGAATTTTCAATATTGGTGATCTTTTTCTCCCCATTTCTGCGTGTTTCTCCTCTACTTTTCAGGACACAGGTTCAGCTTCTAACAGCAGAAATAACAATGGTTATAGCTCATCTTAATCAGTTTTCCCTTTCTGCAAAAAAGAAAAGAAAGCAAAAACCTGCACAATCCACATACACCTTGCTTTCTTTTGGAAGAATATTTGGGTGCACAAACAAGGAGGGAAACATTGTGCTTCAAAAGCTTCCCAGTCTGGAAGATCAGGAGAGCAGGACTGCAGGGCACACAGCAGGTACACCTACCTGTCGGTGCAGACACAGTTACTGTATCCTAGATAACAAAATTAGTAAGCCTGTTTCAAATTAAAGACTAGGTTCACTAGCACACCAACTGTTTTTCACTCCACTAATGCAAAATAAGTGCTTATTTGGATGCTCTACACTATTCCAGAGTTTGGAAAGGCAGTAAAGAGTATATTGATAAATTTAGCTTTATGAGTTGAATTTATTTAAAAAATACCCACATAAAACCAGGCTGAGATCACTTTTCTTTAACATATCTTTAAGTATTTTATTCAAAAGTTCTAAAGGGCCTTTAACGCTGACCCCTTCCGAGGTCAATCATATGTGCTATATAGAATAAAATACTACTATTTTTTTCTATTACCTGAAACATACGCATAAAATAAATCCACCAGAAGTCCAAATCAAGAAGAAAAATACCTCTTCAGTGCCAAAACTACCTCATCTAAGGCAACCACTTCAGTATAAATACAAAGCGCTTACCTTGTATGGACGCTAGACAACAAAAGATACCATTCGTCTGCAAAGTCAGCTATAATAGTATAGATAGCAAAGAAATGCAAAATTTTTAAATGTAGACTGAAAATCCATATAAGTATAAAGCTTTGAACTTGGTCAATAGTCTAGGAAAGCCAGTTTTTGGCAACTACACAACAACTAAAAGGTTGATAACTAAAAAGCTGCATGACGTTGGACATAGCAAGATTTATAATACAGAGCTCGCTGAAACACAGCCACTAGGGACGTAGAAAAAGTAGCTTATTATATTATATACTCTGATAAATATTTATTGTATAGTTCAAGAATACATCTTAACAAGACTTAAAGGCCCTCCTAAATCAGATTGCCCAACAGAGTATGCATGTTTGTTACCAGTGGTTTTTCACTGCAGGACATACCACTTCAGGTAAAACAAAACAAAAAACCCGATATCTTTTCTCCCCAAAACTGGAAGGGGATAGCTTCACAGGCATTAAAACAGCCAAATTAAGTAAAAAGATTGTACAGTGATTTTAATTTTGGATAAATATAAGATTGCAAATACAATAACTGGTAGTGAACATCTGTTTATAGTACTACTACATCTACTAATCTGATTACAATACTGTACGTAGGAAATGAAACAATTGCATTTGCATGCCTACAGCTCAAGTCTGTTTTATTTCCCGTAGATCATCTATGTATCTAGACAGGTGTGCTGGCTTCAGGCTATTTTCACTGCAAAACATCTGAAATCACAACTGTGAACCGGTTCTGCAGGTGAGAATTTTCCTGACAGAGTATTTACATTTGAATTTGAAAAGTCACCTGCAGCTTAAAGGAAGAGTATATTACTTAATGAACAACCACGGCCATTGGTTTTAGAGTTGGCTTCCTTACTGGGACCCATATTTATAACCCTGTCTTTCAGAAAGACTGAGTTTTCCCAGTAAATATCGGGCTACTATTAGCTACATGCTTAAATATAAAGGTTTAGGTACCCAGCATGAGGCACGGGAGTTTGAAAGCTTTGCCCAACATCTAAATTAAATAGTATTGTGCCACAAACTGGTAAGAACAGGAACTGCAAGACCTCAGAAGGAAACCTGCACCCACACTGCCTGTCCACTCTGAGGCTTCGCTTACTCAAAGAGCTTAACTTGAAAACTCCTCTTACACCTATTAAGAAATTACTGCTTGAGGGACAATGTGAAGTTCCTATGTGCTCAATATTTAACTTCAATTCAGTATAACTTTTTTATCTGACAGATTTTTAACTATTCCTTTTCATAGCTTCAGAAAAAAAAAAAAACAAAACCAAACCACAACCCAAACCTTTTTCTAATGGGCTGCTGATCAGAACTGTTATTCTGATGGTGAAATCCCAAAGGGAAACGTTTCAGATATGAAGTATTCCCTCCAGAGTCCCTGGCAGTCATACAAAGAACAACTTCTTGATGTATAAAGACGGTGTCACCATTGTCAGAGAATACTACAGCAGTAAATGAACCACAAATAAAAGCAATGTCTTTCTTCCTAGGAATCAAAATAGTTGTTTTTTCACCTACAATAATTTTTCAGAATAAAATCCTGACGAAAGCTTGCACACATTATGAGAAAAAACACTTGGCTCTAGCTTTTTTAGATGTGCATATACTTAGGCAATTACTCAAGCTCATAATTTATAGAAGGTAAGCTCATACACAACATATAGAGAAGGTCTCCATCAAGAAATCAAAATATAATTTTATAGAAGGTGAAATAATGTACAGTTCACAGCCAACTTCACTTTTCCAACAAATGGAGCCATAAATGCAATTTTCTGTCCTTTGCTCTGAAGAATTAATTTTAAGGTATTCATATTTTTCTTCAAGTACATCTTAAGTCTCAATTAAACCACAAAAAGCTACAATAAAGTAACATTAAGAACCAACTTAAACCCATCATAGCAAGGAAATTCAGACTTAGGCTAAAAATTTTGTCTCGCTCTTCATCTTTAAATCACTCTGTTGTGGTTAGGGATTGTACGGCTTGGAGAAGTGTGTGATTTTTCATACTGCACAGTACATATGTTCCAGCACTTAGGTTAAAGGAAAGTCAGAATTTTTAGCCTTAACTCTGAATTTCTTTACCTTTGAAGGCTTAACTCAAGCATCTATAATTACTTCAACACGAGCTTTTTACATTTAAATCTTTTTACTCTGGAATAGAAAGTGGAATTCTGAAAGCTCCTATTTTGCTGTGTACTTCAATAGCACTTTCTAAATTTAAAGGATTGAGCACCGCTTACTACATGAAACTGAATATATGCATTTTTAAATGGCACTTAGACATGAGTGGCTTAAAAGTGGTAAAAAAGGCTTACCCATTCCCAATATAAGTTACAAATTCAAACATTCGGGCATGAAAATCCTTTCCTTAAGTTGTTTTCAAGCTTCATCCTTTTTTCTGCAATAACTAAAGCAAAGCCACAGTAGCTGCAGCCATTTGCATCTAAGGAAGAGATGTTTTGCTTTGGTGATATAGTTAATGAGTCTAAAAATATTCAGTATAATAATTCTGTCAAAGCCCCCACAGTCTCCTCAATGAGCAGAAGCCTGCAGGATTCCAATGGGGAGCCAAGTAATGAGCTCTCAGCATTCGCTCCCACACCGTCCAGACGAAATATACTCGGGCCTCGACGGTTCCACATCATTAGCAACATGAAACAAAGACACATGCTTGACTTTAATAAGCGACTAAAGTTGCTGGCTTATTAGGCTGTCACTGCACATAAACTCTATTTCAGTGTGACAAAACAGTTCCCTGCAAACAACAAAAAAAAAAAAAAAANGAAAAAAGGAGGGGAGCACTTTTACAAACAGAAGTTGGTATAATTTAATGTAGTAAGTGATTGAACGGAGTTGAACGAAGGCACGCAGGAAGTGATGGGTTTCTGACACTGACTCTCACGGGCATGCCACAGACTGCAGTTTCACTGCTGGAGACGACGGTTATGGTGGGCTGCAGTGATCAGACTATGGGCATATGTGACTGAGTTTTAGTTGATATTCCTGCAAGACAGGAAGTGAAGAAGCTTATTTCCCACTGGGAAAAGGTTCAGGCATGATTAACTTGGGCATGACCAAATAGGTCAATGATATGACAATGAGTGTCTAGCACAATAATTAAGTGGGAAAATGTGTGTGATTTGTTTCTTCTTGTTCTTCACATACCAGTAATGTATTAGCAAGGATTCATTTAATCTCTTTCATTACATAAAAATTGATAGCAACACTGTATGATAGCTGTCATTTGAATATATTTCTTTAAATTGTATTTATCACTCCAGCAAAATAGTTGCACTGATGAATACTCTTCAGTGTTTAAACTTTAATGTTTGACTTGCAGAGCTACCGAGCAGCTTTTTAAATGTTGATTTCTGCTAAAAGTATACATACATAGGCAGAAGAAAATATTATATTTACATTCAAAGAAGGATGGCTTTTGATCTTAAGTAAAACTTAGCATTAAGGATGTGCAGGAAAGAATCCTCCTGTGCCACAATATTCTTCCCAATTTCAAACATTCTCCTGTTTCATAGGAGCGTGACACTGAGATCTCTCACGTTTTCCTTTGTGAAAAACCAGAACAGAGGGGTTCACTTATGCCATAAGAGTGGCTATGGCGCTCATCTGAAGGTTGAAGATCAAAGCTCAGGTTGCCTGTTCTGCNTTTTCATGCACTACAGAGTCACCAGCACAGCTTCGGCAGAAGACAATGAGAAAAATCTAACCATACACATTTAGAAATTCCACCTAGATCAGCTGAGACAGATCCAAACTGTCCCTGATCCAAACTGGGTTTAAACAAGCCAAGATGAGTAGAAATATTGCCCTAGGCCGTAAGAGCACGTTCCTGTTAAAGCTTCTAAGTAAAGTCCTATGAAGGATTCAGTTCCGAAAACCTGCCTTTTTTTCAAGGAGAAAGATTTCTTAACCAGATACACTGAGCTTGTTTAAGTATTTATTTAATCCAGAATACTTTTCATAAATGTAGTTTGCTTTCTGAGCTCATTCTCAGACTCTTTCGATAATGGTAACATGCCTTTAGGAGGCAGCCATCTTAAACAATATTATTGGCATGTTTATACATATAATGGTGGGCATGTTTAGGGGAATAATATGGAGATGAAAGGGTAACAAAGACCTGCATTTGGTGGGAGTTCTACAACACTGTTGTTAATTTTTTTTTGTTTGGAAAATGCTGAAGAAGAGGGATTAAAATAACGCCTTTGTACTTCCAGCTGAGATGACACAATTTAAAATTACCTCTGAAGTAGAAGACAGAACCTTAGTGTTGTTTCAACAGGTTGATCCATAAGAATTTCCAAGGGAAAAAAACTAGGTTATCTTTTGACAACGTGAATTTCAACACAAAAGCAGTGGTTAATCACAGCCTTTATAAATGAGGAAGTGCAAGTATCAGAAGCCCAGAAAAAGAACAGAAGCAATAAGTTGCTCTCCTCTCAGCACCCAACAAAAAGAGGTAATACATAAATAATAATGATAGGGTACACTATAGCAAAAAGTATAATCACTTGCTAATTTCAGACATAATCTTAGGATATTTCAAGTATCCTAACTCAGGTATTTTGAGCAGAAAGCAACCCTCACCATGAAGCTCAGGCACAAAGTCTGGCACATAGCCAGGCCCAACTCTGTACTTACCAATATACCACCACCATAAGAGTTTAAGTAACTATCGGAACATAATCCTGAAGGGCCGCCATGCATTTAGAGAGGAGAACATACATCTGGCTCTCCACTGTTACATACAACAGTTACAACTGGCTGCCTTTGCCCAGAAGGGAGGGAATGACAGCCAGCTCACCAAAGGCTTTCCCAGAGACATGGAAAAAGGAGGACTGAAGCGTGTATGTGAATCCTGAAAAGTTCTCAGTTCTGCAAGCAGTTAGCACTTGCTAACTGCCTCACAAGGAACACACAGCTTTGTAGTCAGACGCAATGAACACAGCAGATACAACAGAGACAAGTAAAACAAATACATTCTGGAGAAATTTCCAAATTTTGAAGGCAGTATTATCCAGAGAGGAAAATTTCATTACGGAATCTTGCATCATACATGTTTGTCTTGCATTCAGCTCTTATCTAGATCCAGACAGTAAACACTAAACACCAAGATACTGTTGTTCAATAAAGCACAAAGCTGACCTAGGCAGGCAAGGTAGGCTCATATGTTTCTCTTAATAATCTCAGACATTTTTTCTAAACAATATAATTCATTTTGAACACTTGAAAAGTTTGTATAATTTATATTAAATGATAAATAAATACATGAAAGAAAAATAAAACCCCCAAAATTTTCCTTCAGCAATAACACACTCACAATCCATAACTAACAGGAAGACAAACAATCCATATTTGGCACAAAATACTGAAACTCTATTTATACCCTGGTTCCCAGTTGATTTAAACCTTCATTAGAAAATATACAACTGTTAGTGCAGAAAAATAGAAATATCTCTTGTAATAAGAGTAAATGATATATGAATGAGAGCCAGACACCCTTTGACACACGGCTGATAAAACCCCTGGCTTCAGGCATGCTACTGAATTGGAAACTCTGTTGGGGTAGCACCCCATACAGAATAATGTGAGAATAAAATCATACCATAATAAATTTATCTTAGTGACAATTTTATGCACCATTCACTACTGTTAATTTAATAAAATACCCTTGCAGGGTAGCTGCCCCAGTGTCCCAGATTGCATGTTCCAATACCAGACTTAAAGCAGCAGCTGGACTTCACTGAACTGATTGTCAGTCACTATTCAGTGGCTGACAGTACTTTTAATGATCATGGGCAATACTTTAGAAAATTAAAGCATTCCAGCTATAATTCTGAGCTAGAACTGTCTCTTCATTTAATTCTGGAAGGAAATTATGGCTGCAGGAATCGGGGTTTCACACAGAGGTTCAGAGTAGCTAAAGATCTTTCAAGTACCATAGAGATTCTCTTAATGGCCTGTTTGATATACTTTGATCACGTTGCATCTAAAAAGAAGAAAAAGGATGAGGAAGAAAAGGGGAACATATTTTATCTTATGTATGTTGATTTAGTATCTTTAATTAACTCCCCTTTATGCTCCTATGTGTTCCTTTAGAGATATGTCAGAAGTGTAGCAGATGAAATCATTTTGCAAGGAGATATAGGCTTATCTCTTTCTTTGTGGTCTCTGTTGTTCCTCACAACACCTCCTTTCCAGGAAGAAAATACGTTCACAAAATATTGACTACGGAAACCAAGATAATCCCTTTTACAGGATGCTCCATGTGGCAGCAGGGAGAAATCAATTATCCTAAGCCTTTGTTCCTCCCCCATAAAAGAAAAATTGCAGTTTGAAATATCTGATGGGTATAGCATCTTCCAAATGGTAGAAAGTAATGTCAAGCCTCTTGATGAATGTCAAAATGTTAACATGAAAGAAAGCTGGTTATCTGCATTCTACCTGCGCGTGTCTCGGATCTGCTCTCTGATACAAAGGCTATCATTGCCGCCTGCCTTCCCAGTACATTTCAGTAAACCGTACGTACACACTGGCATTGGGGAGTACAAGTACTGCAAGTGCTTCAGAGAACTCTGAAATTTCTGACCATATACAAAACCTAATATTACTAAACCGGGGGGAGGGGGCAGGCAGACTATATTTAAAGAGCTAAACAAGCATACGTACAGAACTTCAGATTGCTCAGGGAAGCTATTATAGTAGACCACGCTCTTGTTGAATGAGTAATTCTTGTTGAATGAGCTATTCTTCGTGATAAAACAGCTCCACCTTTAATTCTTTCCCCAAAGTCTTACAAAAATCTAAGAAACTTCCAGAAATGTTCATTCTTCTCCAAATAAAATAAAAGTAGTCTCTGATCATTCAACAGCACAATTTTTTGACTTGGGAAAAACAACATTGGCAGATTGATGATTTAATGTAAAAAATCCAAAAGCATATGTAAAACTCAAGTTGTCAGAGGGCTTTGACACATGAAAAGGTTACCATGCATCAGCTGCTCTGTCATTTAGTCGCTGCGCATTCTTTTACTCTGTAACAAGCGCTCAATGCGAGATAATTTAAGGCAGGCACAGAAATACCATGGTGTAGCTTAAAAGTCCTATCAATAGCATCACAAGACACGGTATTTATGCCTCTAGTTAAGCAATTTGCATATCTGCATAAATTCTTTCC
>RSEF01000002.1:117166336-117189008 GCA_003993805.1 Himantopus leucocephalus | reverse complement strand
ATATATTTTAATCCCATATTAACTTTATAACCAAGACACATAAAGACATCTTTGTGTCTTCTTGCAAAATTGATGGAATTACACTTTGTGAGTCTACTTGGTAGGTCAGATTGAAAATTTCTACCAGTGCTGCTCTATGGAAAAGGCTATATAAGTGCTATTNATTGAAAATTTCTACCAGTGCTGCTCTATGGAAATGGCTATATAAGTGCTATTTAAAAAAGAGCTATGACAGAGAATATGTGAAGTTTCAGCTCCATCGCAGCGTGTGAAGGTATCAGCCAGAACGGTGATGGTTACGGCATCCACCCGATGCCCAGCAGTGCATCGCCCACTTGTCTTGTGCAGGAGACATGCAGACAAGTGAGTTGGCAAAGCTGTGGTTTAGGGTGTAGATGTGGCTGCAGGTAAACCTGGTTTGCTAGGCTACTGTTCTGCCATATCAGCTCTCCAAGCTGCATGCCAGCACAAGGGATGAGCCTTGTGCAGCTACAATAATTTAGATTTGCTGAAACTGTCATGGAACCATGTTCTGTATGGCCAGGAAAGGTGGCCAATATCTACACTTAGGAGTATCTTCAGTGTGCCACTTACAGTGATGAAATTGGGCATCCTCCCTCAGTNCCACTTACAGTGATGAAATTGGGCATGCTCCCTCAGTTCTTTCTGACCTCAAATAGGTGTTGCCACTTCCTCTATCCCTCCCCACTCCTGGCTGTGCTGTGTCAGTTTGCCTAAGGAGCTGGGGATCACTCACACCAAAACCGTTCCCACAACGGAGTGGCTCATTGCCATCGCATCCGATGTCAACCAAGAAGCACTAATAGGCTGCAAACAACTTAATTGTTTATATGTCAGTATTTTTTTAAAAAATGTGAAGGTTGACAAGGTTGATTGAAAGATATATCCTTGCTGAAAAATGTCAAATAGCCACCACAAGGAGATGAAAGAGTTTCAGACCTCATTTAATCAAAAGGTCGTTTACTAACCAGTTAAGTATACAAGGTAACTTCTGGGTACGGAAAGAAGCTTTATTCTAATAAAGCTTCACTTATTCTTCTGGGTCTTAAGTTCTGCTAGTTTCAAGGAAAAAATTAAATCCATCTAGACCTCCCTGAAGGTTCGAAAGATGAGAGTGACTCTTGCATGTAAGGTAGTCCATTAAGAGAGAGAAGCATGTACAAAAGCTGAACCCTGACAAACGCCTTATCCAGAGGGAAGCAGAGAGCTAGCTGAAGATGGGAATTGTTATATATTTGCAGCGTAGAGTAAATATAGTTTTTCTTTTATTCTTAGTTAACATTATTTGTATCTGTGTTGTCATTTTTTTTATATTCTGAATGAGGTCTTTTACTTACAGACTCAACCTGATTTCAGACAATAAAAATTTAAAGCAGTTGGGCAAAGGTACTCTTTGCTGAAGGGGAAATGACACTACAAACCAGGCCTCTGGGACACCTGAACAAGTGTTCCAGTATCCCACCACATCCTCACTAGATCCAGAGAGTAAGGAAAAAGCTCCCAGCTCTACCACATAGGCCAGGTAGGAGCAGGAGTGCCAGAAGGAGCAGGAGTGGCTTGCAGTGATTGCCAGCAGCCTCAGAAGTCCCCTGACATGCACTAATGTAGAGGGGTAAGAGCCTGAACCCTGAAAATCATGGAAGGACTGCACTCCATGGGCTGGATGATGCCAGGGTTAAGGGTACTCAAGAAGTAGAAGACTCAAATTCACATTCTCACTGTCTCATTTAGAGCAGAGGTTTGAAAGAAGATGTCATATCTCTCACTAGCATGCCCAGATCTGGGACCTACCTTATTCTGTGGCTGCTTCCTTCAGCATCAGTGATGAAACCTCTTCTTTTAGCATAATTTACTCGAAATTTCTTTCAGAACAAGGTTCTACTGTTAGTTGAACACCTTAATGACTATTTCATCCTTTCGTCTCCTTCAAAACTAATTATTCACAGTGTGTGACAATACAGTGAGAAACCGAGACAGACTTCACCAAGGATAATTTGTAACCTGGTCATTCAGGCAGGTGTTCTTGGGAAAGGAGGGAATTTTATTTCCAGTCATATTAATAGGGTACTTGAACCTGGGAGGATACTGAGCATGTGAATTACGGACATTTAAGTGAGGAAGTACTCCATCTTCCCTTGATGAAAAATATCAAATGCCCTCTCTAGATCTACCCATTGGCTTCCCAATATCCTTTGTTTTTAATCAGAACAAACAAACGGGTAATTTTCAGAAACCAACCTTTTGGGTTTTCCAACCTAGAACATTTTTTTTACCTTTGTCCCAAATTCTGAAAAATCTTAATTTTAGATTAGCCCGAAATAAATTTGAAGAATTCTTGGCATTTGTTTCTAACTAAAAATTGACTTGCATAGCTCTGCTATACCCCTTGGTGGTACAGCCAGATTACAAAAGACTGCACAAATCTTCTCCAGCATAATATTTTCTTCCAGCCTCTTCTACAGTTTACTTACTTGTAAATAATTACAGTTAATGTAATGTAATAGTGCAGCTGACTCACTAATGCTGCAGTCCAGACACTTTAACCTCAGAGATATCATTATTAGATACTACTTTTAAATTTCCCAAGGGAGCAGGAACAAAGTTCCTAGCATGGTAAGTAATTGCCAGTGACAAAGCCTGCTAAAATTGAAGAGGAACTTGACTCACTGTCACTAGGAGATAGTAGAGGAATCGGAACAGCATGACAGGTCCCCTCATTCCCACCAGACATTGTTTTACTGACAGGAATCAGTATCAACAATACTGGTAACTTTGTATTTTTCTTCTGTGGAACCATCCTAACTGTCTTCTGCTTCAAGCCTTTACTGTTCTTGGGAGACACCAGTACTTGGATACTTTGGCATAAGTCTCTCTAGCAAAGGCTTGCACCAGTTCTGCACTGGCAACAGCAGCACATCAAGCTCCTCTTTACTTTGTTTTTCTGCCACTTTAAAATCAGTTTTTTGGACACCTTTCAGACCACTTTGTTCTCTAGATCTGTGATTTCATATTTTATCAGCCCACCACAATTTTTAAATAATGCTTAAAAGATGCTAGTGGCTAATGTTACACGTGGTAAGAAAACCACAGTCAGCAAATGGTTGACTGGGAGACATGATGAACTCCTTCCTGGTTTTATACCTTTTCTACTTGTTTTCTTAGGTCAGGGATTTTCATGAGAAAGCTGAGGAGGAACACATGATAAAAAAATAATTTTTTTTCATCTATTCCTTCCAAACAAATCTATATGCACTTACTGTGTGCCCCTCCAGCTTGGTAATGTAATTCTTTCCAAGAGCTATTGCCTGGTCTCCTTTCTCTTGTCAAGGGAAACCCCCCGGATTCTGCCATTCTTCCTACAGAGAGTGATTTGTTTGAATCTCAGTATTAATAATCTCAAGACTGCTGGGACAGCAGAATGGCATATCTGCTCTTAGTTGTTCCCTTCTCAATTCCATGGATGCTTGCAGTGGTGGACAGTTAAACATCTAACGGGGGTAAGATGTCACACATTGACATCCCTGAGCTATTCTTGCAGTCTGTGGCAGCCCTTCATTCCTGTGCTCAGATGTGAAGCTGAACATTTGTTAATGAACAATAGTGATAATACTATCTCCAAAAGGCCATGGTTGGTGATACACTATGAAGGTGTATCACTCTGAAGTAGAGCACTGAGTGCCACAACAGCTCGATGTATGAAATATACCAAAAGACTCTAATCCATTCAGTTTCTCTATGTTGTGAGATACGTCTTTTTCATAAGATCTTGATCCTTGTTGTCGTAATGCTAATGAGGCCTTCAACCAAATCTGTATTAGGTCATTTTCTGTGTCTCTGTGAAAATGACTGATTTGGAAAGCTAATGTGATTCATACCAGGCATCAGTTTCTTTCCACACTGTGTTTCAAAGGATAAAGTGATTCTGCTTTCTCACTCCAAATTTCTATTTAAGCCATCTCTCATTTTTTAAGTCAATCTTAAGATTAGTCATTAACATGTCGGGTAGCCATACTGCTGTCACTTTTCATAATATTTCTCATGGTCAACACAGGAGATGGCAATTATACCTGCTTTTCTCACAAAATGGGATATTATCTATGTGGACAAACTTGAACAAAAAAAGACTGCTGACAGCTATAATAGTTTCCTTGAGATGGTTGCTTACATAGAATTACATTCTTATATAAATCTATTCTTTAATGAATCCTTTAGTAAATGAATTAGATAACTGGAAATTAGAGAGTGTGTAGTAGGATTGGAGCTTGCCAGCACATTGTTGGAAATGTTTTTTCCCATTCCAAATTGAAAGAAAATGCAAGTAATTTTTTTTTTTCTGAAACGGAAAGCTTCACCACCTTCGCCACCCCCGCATCCCCCCCCCACCCCCGAAATACCAACATATAGTATTTCTATGATGAAATATATTCCCTGAGGTCTCTGGTAGATTCAAGGGTTAAAACAGTTTGACAAGTGACCTAAATTTGTGGGAAGCAATGAAAACTGAAAAGAATAACAATTTTTAAAATAAAAAGGTATTATGACATGTAGACTTCCCATCTCTATGACAATTTAATATCAGGAAATCTGGACACCTGGTATGCTATAGATCTTTTCCAACTATCTTTATGACTATCAGGCAGATTGCTGTGCTCAAACTCCTCTAATACTATGTCTGCCACAACCTGCCTCACTGGGACAAGTGTCCTTGGGAGTTACCCAAACTGCAGAGAGAGGTTTAACTCAAAAATTGCAGGCTATTTGCCTCAGCTCCATGGGCTACAGCTAGTAAAGACCTGGCTCCAGTAGAGGTCCTGGAGCCGTATCTTCACACGACTGGTTCAGAGTAGCCATAAATACATAAGGACATTCAACACAGTCAGTTGAGAATTGTTTCATCAAACTTTTCCCAGCCAATTCTAGCTGAGACCATTCTTGCTGATTTATGCTATTTTAATCCTTTCTGAGCAGAAAGGCTTAAGAAGGTGCAATACAAAGTTTCTACCAGTTTCTAGAATAATGGTTTGCATAACAAGGTGCATTAATCTTATATGTTAAACTATTAAGAATTCTTTAGTTTTTCAAGCGTACAAGCATGGAAAATGTAGGCTTAATAATAAGACTTTAACATAAGTACCCCTAGTAAGGTATTTGGGATGAGTTACAGTGTAGGTGTGCTTTATAATCCTGAAAGATTCTAATAACTTTGTTTATGAGCTAAAAAGGAAAGCAAAAGTATGATTTTTATTAATTTAGAGCATTTTGTTAGTTGTTTGCTGGAAGTTTCTTTGGTCAGTTATTGAATGCTTAGTCAAACCATTTTGACATCAAATATTTTCATAAAATATTTGCAAGAATAAGCTATAACACTGTGACCTTAATGATGCTCTTAATGTAAGTTTGAAGTAAATGTGAATGAACGTGAATTTATGTAGCTAATAAGAATGTAAATCTCAAACTGTTAATCCATGCGGTTAAAAATGAACATGTAAAGTAGATAAAATAAGATATGGATATATTTTGAACTTTTCCTCACGAAGTTGTTTACTATTCTGCAACCATTCAACATGGCTGTTTTATGTGTAAATAAAAAAAAATGTAAAAACTTAAAAAAAAAAAGAGGGAGTTGAATTTAATAATGGAAGCTATTCTGCATGTTGATTCTGTCTTTTTTTGATTAAATAAACTTGTGGCTCAGTAATAATTCTAACATCTCTGTAAAGTGTTACAGAACGGACCTGTGTTATATTAGGGGCAAGTCAGCACACATACGTAGATTTCCCAGTATAAAAATCTCAGAACGCTCGGACCAGGGCAAGGTTTACTTCCTAAGGCAAGTGTGTTGCAAAACTTGCCCAAAGCTAAGTTTCCTAGTTAAAAAGTATTTTCATGAATACATGAAACAAGACAGAAGATCACACCCACCAGCTGACCGAGGACCGATCAGCCTCAGACCAGGTCTTTCGTGCAATGTGCACATACAAGCATATTAACGTTTATGTACATGTCAGAAGGAATTATCTATAGAAGTGCTAACGATGTCCACCTCTTTCTACTTTGGTTGGTAAAAAAGAAGTTCTATCGCAGTCTGTCTTTCCCTATTCTGTTCAGGCTGTGCTGAACAGGGTTTGGAAGAAGCATATGGATGTGGGGGAAAAAACCCAATTATATTCTTTTTAATTAAAGGTAGAACCCATTAGGAAATAATGAATAAGAAGGTTATCCTTTAAGGTAAAAAGCTG
Organism: Himantopus leucocephalus; assembly: GCA_003993805.1. Taxonomy (NCBI): domain Eukaryota; kingdom Metazoa; phylum Chordata; class Aves; order Charadriiformes; family Recurvirostridae; genus Himantopus; species Himantopus leucocephalus. The sequence goes on along the minus strand of RSEF01000002.1, from coordinate 117,182,748 downwards.
CTGGTGGAAGAACTGAGCTCACGCAAGTTTCTTTGATCTTTTGCCTCTAAGTGAAGTTACTGATATGCAGCAATTCAACGCATGAAAAACCCCTCCACTGATCAAATTATTTGATGCTTTACAAAATACAGGTTTTGTTTATTGCCTGCTACCTTTAAACTCAAAAGCTGACATCACAACCTCCTTAGCCTCAACTCCTGTCAATAGAGCACCAGAAGAATATTTGAGCTACAAACTTGCCGGCTTTGTGAAATCAAGGTCTGTGCATAATGGCATTGCCATCCATGACCCCCTATTTAAAGATCGTCTACTGTAAGAAACCTGAGCCATTACAGCTACTTGGAATATTCCAATTCATCTTGTTTGTCTTGATACCACAGGTGGCACTGAAGTAGAAAAGGTGGAAAGTATTCTGAAAACATCTATGAATATGCAGGGAAAAAAGCATCTTTTCTCTCCAGGCATTACAGAACACTCATTTTAAAAACAAATGCCTAAATGAATTATCAAATTTATATATTTCTTTTAGAAAAAAACTAAGAGATTTCACGTCCTGTAATGGGACACCTTCTTCTGGGAGACTGTAGGATCTTACTAACACTGAAGTCCTACAGATGTCACTGCGTTCTGTGACTGCTTCTGTCCCACGCAACAAAACTGTAACCTGACTTGCCACCGATATGGCTTATGCATATGGAAAGGAGACTGACTTCTCTATAAATTATCTCAATAACTTCCTCTTACTATCAAACTAATAATTTGATTTGGCTGCCCGTTGTATTAATTTCCTGATTGAGTCATTTGAACTTATCGAGTTATTGATTCAAATTTAATTATAACATTAACTTGATGTTTACATTGTTTAAATATAATTAGCTTGAAGAAATTTTAGTAAATTTGCATAATAAAAAGCTTACAGAAGATACATTTTTTGACACATGTTTTCATATGAAACTGTCTATTCTGTCAACTTCCCATAGTGTCAAAAGCCTGAAGGCAGAAAGAACTTCAGTTAAAAATACTGGAAAAGATACATTTTTGCTTAATAGCTACTATATCTAATCTTGTTATACTGGCAAAAACCAAATGTCAACTCCATTACCCATTTCTGCTCCTAACCAAAACAGCTCTGAAAGCTGGTTAAACATTTAAAAACAGATAACAATTCTGACATTTCTTCCATGAAAAGTTTCATTTGTTTCACACTGAATCCTTGACAGCATTATTTTTCGTTTAAGATTTGTACAGAAATGGGAACGGGGGGGGGCCATTTTTTGTCATAATTTTATCTATGCTTCACTATTAGTCTTCTGAAGACATGAAGCAATCCAAGATCTCCAGAAAGTGAACTGACTAAGCAAAACCACAATTTAGAGACAGAAAGTTTTTGTTTATATGAGAACTGTATTTTTTTCAGTTAGGTCAATTACAGGGAACAACAAAATCAGAAGGAATTAATTGGCTAAATCGACATGTGTCCATTGTCAGATTTACTTTATATTCTATTTGGTCTTTCTAAACAACAGGGACATTATTTTTGAAATATTTATATCCCAGATGAGCAATATACTAAAGGCAGAAATATCCAAGAGGGCTCAGAGCCAGACACATGCGTGAGAAAGACATGAAAATATGTTCTCTATAAAAGCATAAAAGGACTTCACTTGACTTGCATGACTTTTTGTATCAAGCATGCTACAGCAGTCTTTTGATTCTAATATGAAACTATACTAAGGATCATTGCACTAATGCATGAGGATTTGTGATAATGTTGCAGAAATTTTACTGTCAAAACTGAACTGCAGTGTAATGACTTTTGTTATCATGGTTTCTAATAACTATTCAGCATGAATTGACCCTACATATGTTTTACTGCAATAATATGTCAGTTATCCAGAAAGTAAAAAAAAAGAAACAGAAATCAATAGGCCTCCTCCCTCCAAGCTCTTCCTATAATGTAAACACCTGAAGATAACAGATCATGAATACGAGAATGAATATTTTACTTACATTTTAAAGCAATTATAATTTGCACAGAGACTATTTTTAAATAGAACTTATGTGAACAGAAACAATTACCAAAGTTTTGTGAGACTGTGACACTTGCAGTGTTAATGACAGATTCAATTAAATAGGTTCTTAACATATAATGACATCTCATACCTCTATATTCAGGAATCAACTCTGATTTCATTATGAGAACAAATGCCGATGTCTACAGTACAATCATTGACATGGTAGCACAATATATTGGAAGTATCGAATTTTACTCATGGAACGGATATTCTAAGATTTTTCAGTACAAAAAGAAAGATATGGCAAATAATTAGATTTGGTTTTCATGCATAATCACATTCCTTGCGCTAATATGCTAGCCCATTGAGATTTCCAGAAGAAACTTCTATTACATATTTGCAGGGCAGAAGCTGCATTAGGCAAGATTTTATTACCCAAAGTCTACCACATAAAGACAAACCTACAAATTTTTTACATACAAGATTTTGCCACATCAAAATATGCATGTAAAAACTAGTCTACCAGGGTTATTGAAAAGAAAAAAGTTTAAAAGCCCTCAAAAGCAAATGTTTAGGGGAAATATTAGGTACTAAGTAGAATGTGTTTAAAGATAATGTCAAGATCCACCAGAGTCTGTTCCAATGTCACCTAGAAAAGATAGAAATGTGTGATTCATGCTATAATGAAGCTAGAACATCCAACATGACATGCCATTGGTCAGTGGAAGATATCTATGAGGGAAACCAAAGTGAAGAATGTCTTTGTGGAGTTAAGTGTCTTTCTCAAAGAGAATAAACTAACAGACAATAAGAGTATCACACTTCACTGATATTTGATCAAATTAAACATTAGGATAAATATAAATGCTTTGTGGTAGTGATTATGTATGTAATAAAGTATCTTTGCAGACAGAAAAAATATTTTATGTTTTCTTAATGACACTAAATATTATGTATTTATGGTCTGACCAACAGCTATCAAAAAAGACTATACTTTTAAAAAATATAAAATGAATTAGGTAAGCAAAACATCATCTCAAAGTCATATAGCAGCTACATCTTTACAGTCATCTGAAATCTCTACGAAATACTGTCTAGAGATAGGATTACAGATGAACTTTAGCCGATTCTAACGTCTGGCACACAATAAGAGTATGGTTTAAAAACCTTCAAATGCTTGAACGTGATTAAAAAAACAGACTAAGTCAAAGGACCATAATAGTAGCTCAGATTCTTTTAAATATCTGCATTTAGGAGTTTAGTTTTCAGACACACTAGAGTGAATATCCTCCTTTAAGATTAACTTGCTTGTTTTTCATAACACAAAAAACAATGGCTCCAAACACTCTTGCAGAGAAAAGTAATATTGAAAAACTGAACATCAGCACTGTAAATACGAATGAAGCCAGAAAAGGCTTCTCACATGCATGATGTTGTGCTTATACATGCCAAAACACATTTCTGAAATGCTTGTCTTTAAGAACCAAGGTCTTCTGGTTTATACCAGAAGCAAGGAAAATATCTGAGGTTACCATCTGACAAATAGACTTTTAATGGAACATACACACTATAAAATTAATAAAAACTTCCTGTAGCTTTCCTTTTTTAAAAAATGTTGATGAAAACAATGAATCAACACCCCTTACATTTGTCATATTATGTATTCCTTTCTACTTCACAGAAAAATTGTTACATACATTCTCTAAATAGAGAATAAACCAAGTTCCTCCCTTCAGTAGGACACTACCAACAGTCAAGAATGTTTCTCTCTTCTGACTATCCACTTCTGTCATTTTCTTATTTATAGAGTTTTTGCCTTCCCTGTATGTTCTCTGATACTTCCTTTGGCATTCACTCTTACCTATGCAGATTTCCCTCCTTTCTTCTATGAAGCTTCTTCCTCTTGTACTTATCCCCACCACCCCCTTTTTCCTCTCTGTTCTTCAGGATAATTCTCACTCTTCTCCACAGAAGGCTCTCCGTAAATATCCAGTGGAAGTTACCAACACCCAGAAAATGTCAGTGGGAGAAGGAATCCTCTTCTCACCTGTCTCATATTATAGCAATAGGAAGAAAACACTCATCTCCTCCCAAAAGCATGCCTTCACATTCCCTATGCAGAAGAAGGTATTATGCTTTTTATGGGCATAGACCCTCTATTCAGCAATGTATATCCCCTCTACTCCATAAGGGCACTCTGCTTAGTGCAAAGCAGCTTACAAAGTCATGACAAAACACTTCATCTTACCAAAGCGTTATTTCACCCATCATCAAGATGGAGCCTTTTCCGGGGTTGAACAAAGCAGCTACTTAGAAGCCCAAGGTAAACTTACTTCATTAGTTAGAGCAGTTACTATACCCAGTTAAAATAATGAAAAAAAGGCAATTTGCCTTTTGCATTAGTATTTGTAAAAAGTGGCTTCTAATTTTGAGTAGTTATATATATAGGGAAGAAAGTTCTCAGGATTTAGGGAAGGATGAACACTCTTTCTTCTTGAATGTTCATGTCACTGTAATGCATATATATAGCATAGCACCTAGAAAAATCATTACTTTGACACTCCTCCAGAATTGATTTTCTGTTGCAGTTGTAATTCGCTTATTAGCAAAAACCTAAGAAGAAAATAAAGCTTCTTTTTACAGGAGCAGTATGTAATCGACACGCTTTTTCCTTTTGTCATAATTTCTAAATACTTTCTTTACATGATAATGGTAGAAATATTTTGGTTTAGTAGTTGGACTAGTTATTCGTTTAACAAAGTGAAGAGTTATCAAAAAGCAAATTAAATTAGTTGTCTCTGTGATCATTATATTGTAATTAATATTGTGAATAGAATTTCTCTTCTTCATGCACACACCACTGCTGAATGGCACAGAGGACTGTCAGAAATTCTAAACATTGCCATCAGTAATTTCTAACAGAAGCTAGGTATATGTATTGTAATGCTGATTATAAGCTCCTATAGAATAGCAACATACTCATAACCATTTTCTTCATAAACAAGATTTTTAAAAGCCAAACAAATGATTATATAGCACTGCTGATGAAACTAGATCCTGTTGGTATTGCATTGCTATTTTGCTATACTTTACTATGTTTATTTTATTGTATTCAAATTGAGAAGGAAAAAAGCAATAATATATGCCAACTCATTTGCAATTTTCTTTGCTTCCAGACTACATCATTGAGATGCATGATAATATCATTCATACTATGTCCAGAAGAGGCTGAGTGGGAAATCTGTTTTACAAATATTAGCAAGAACTATTAAATTCTGAGAAGGTAGAAGACAGATATTCTTACAACCAAAGAAATAAAAGGTCCAGATGATAAAGTAACATAGATATATTTTTCTGTAGAGAGGCTTGAAGAGAGTATGCCCTAATTCTGCATTCAGAAAAAAATACTTTAAATTCCTTCTAGAATCCAGTCTTTTAAGAAAACATTTCAACACTCCTAGCATTGCCTCTGCTATTGTATCAACAGAACATAATTGACACTCACTTGGTGAAGAAAGATAGGCAATAATTTCTTCTACTTTTTATGTTTTAAATTTCCCACTTGTTCTCTAAATATAGTTATCTCTAAGAATATACGACTTAAAAACAGTTTTGTTCTTGAAATATAGAAGGGCTATGTAGTTAACAAGAATATTTTGGAAGGGATTTTCTTATTTATATTTGTCAGGAACAAACTGAGTACACTGAATTTTAAAACTAGAGATTAACTGAGGTAGTATATGAGGAAATAAGCAACAAATGAACATATGGGTATAAGACGTAAAATGGACTGATAAGAGTAAAGTATTAGCAAACAATCTGAATTTCACATCCAATTTATTTATTTGAAGACTTCTACAGTGTACTTTTAGAGAACATACTAAAATATCAATACATCAGGACCTGGTTCCTGCGTAAATGATCTGAGTTAATGAATTTTTTCAAAAAAAACCCAAACCAAAACCAAACCAACAAACTATCATTTTAAATGTAACTAATCAGTCAATAAAACATTACACCTGGCCACTATATGTCCATCATGGAAGTGCTTCAAACTAGATTTTACCTTTTTTCATTTTCATTTGACTGTTTTTTAAATTAAAGGCTTAGAGAGTCTGACTGTAGCTGTTGTAAAACTCACAATTTCCAGAAAAAGTGTTTTATGGAGAATGGTAAGGTACGTTTTAATTACTGCATAATATATTTATATGAAAAAATAAATACATTTCTGGTGCAAAAGTGGAAGAAAAAAAGAATTCAGGTGATAAGTATTACTAACAAATATTCTATTGTTATTAAGTAGCTGCATTAATCAAATTAATGTCGGAGATGAGATAGGTGAATTGAATGAGTGATATTAGCACTTTACCTGCTGATGATCTCTAACGGCAGCTTCCACCCTGATTCTATTGTCATAGAGTTCTGTGAGGTTTTCTTTACTGTTTAAGTAGTTGTTCTGAAAGATTTGATATTCTTGAGCTAACCACAGATTTTCTTTAATGATTTGCTCCAGAGCAGCCTAAAGAGAAAAGTAATTGATTACACTTACTGCAAAGTACCTTTCTAAAAAAATGAAATTATAGGTCACTTCCATAATTTCCCTGACTCATTCACTTATCTGCAAAATATAGATGACAAGATTATGGTCTCATTGAAACAAATGGAAAAACTGCAAATGAATTTCAAGTGGTTAGGATTTTGCTGAATATATTTACACTGAAGTAAATGTTATTAATAAATTATTTGTATAGAAAACGATGTTGTAAATAGTTACAGTAAAAACTAGTAAAAAGAACACATCCTCTACCTTACTATATAAGATCTTTCTGCACAGAAATTATCTTAACTGCCAGAGAATACATCAAATTCTTCACCCGCATTTTGCTTTTCAAAATTCCCATTTTCCAACTTATTTGTAAAACTGACACAATGCAATGCTCGTGTAATTTCTTAATAATTTTAATGTTTCCAATTTGATTAACTTGATTTTAAAGATTAATACAATTTTTGACTCTCATAGTTGGCTATTATGTGAAGTTGAAGTTGTTTGGAATGTATGTTTCTGTAATAAGAAAAAACTCCATTCCTTTAAATCTGATTTTGACTGAACTTCCTTTGATTATAACACATAATCTTGCAACAGGCATATAATTTTCTAAGGTATTTTATCTTGGTTACAAAGATACAATCTGATTTAATTTATTTTTAAATTGATTTTTGACAAGGAATTATATTTTAATTTTCATTACTTTTCCATTAAAAAGCACTTGGGGAAAGGGAGGCCAGGTAGACTTATACTCATAGGGTCAGCTGAATATTGAAATTTCAGAGACTTTTGACATTCAGAATTTCTTTTAATTTCATAACTATAAAACAGGATGGCTGGTTTCCACATTTCAAAATATTCCTTAAAATACATTTTTAATGTACATCTTTAAAATACATTTTTAAAACATCATGGCTAGTGATGACAGTGCTACCCAGTAGAGAGGAGAGATGCACAAAAAAACCCCCAACAAGCAAGCCTGAATCTTATTAAATTTACATATGTTGTTAACTGTTGTATTTGGGAGGTATTTCTAGTAAAAATGCATGCACATTATAAAGTTGAGTGGAGCTCAGTTTACAATTATGAGAGTGTGTAGAAGCCTGGGACAACTAATTAAGCCTAAATGTACATGTGATGAGTGGCTGCCCTAGTCTAAGGCAGTATTTTAAAGTCTCCTAATGCAAAAGTTATAGTCTAAGAGCTTTTAAAGGTAGAAGAGTCTGTTTAAGAGTCTAGTTTACACAAGAGGGAGTACTATTTGTAATCCCATGTGCTGTGGGTTCCCTCGCAGAAAAGCAGAGCTAGCAGAACAGCTAGAGCAGTTGGAGGAAACATCACCATTGGCTGCTCCCTGGATGAAGCCTGTTGATCCAGCGCAGCCCTCTGACCTGACAGTCCCAAACTGTAAGTGAGAAGTTACCACAAGAGGTGGGGAGTAACCACCTGTCCTAGTAGTTGCCTCATCGAAATCTGAAGAAAGGAACCATAAATAATTTTGGTTTTATTTTTGAGAGAGGAATATTACATATTATTCTGTTTACTTCCCTGGTCCTCTTCTACCCTTCAACAGACTACTTTTTAAGTCAAAAGATGCATGTCCGTGGTAGGAAAAATATATTTTGAGCATAAAGGAATTTAGATTAATTTTCCCAGATCAGTGGTTGAAGGTTCAAGCCAACGTTTATTTGTGAATCCTAAAAGAATCAGATCCTGTTGCTGCTAAGTTCAAGCTCTGTTTGGAAGGGCAACAGAAACACATGTGGGGAACATTTCTGAAACAGCAAATGTTTTACCCATATATTACAGCTACAAGTTTGCCCAGAACCCAGGAGGGCTAGGAAACTTTGGTAAAATTCAAACCTTGCTTTAGTATCTCTTGTGTCTCTAAAAAAATCCTGTGAATTAGTGGACTAATAAAGTCTAAATTCTTCTGGGGTCACAGTGATAATGCTGAAAAATCCATGTTTTCTGAATCTGTTCCCAAGCGGATAATTTAGATTCTCACCTTTCAAAGACAAAACTATCCAAGGGAAATAGCAGCATGCCTGAACAGGTTTCTAGCCATTCCTTGGAGCTACTTGAATTTTGGGAGTTCCCAAGACAGTTAGCATATTAACCATGATTTTACTCCCTCTTCTCTGCGATGACTTAATCAAGATATATCCACTTTTGTATCTGTATTTATATGTAATTTCTGAAAACTTTGGCAAGAAACTTGCTGTGGTTATGCAACTAGATAAAAAAAAATTCTTCCTGCACGAAACTGTCACTCTCTACATCATTACAATATTAAAATGCTATGAAATCTNATATATCCACTTTTGTATCTGTATTTATATGTAATTTCTGAAAAATTTGGCAAGAAACTTGCTGCGGTTATGCAACTAGGTAAAAAAAATTCTTCCTGCACGAAACTGTTACTCTCTACATCATTACAATATTAAAATGCTACGAAATCCCAAAGCAATAAAAAGAAAGAATTTAGTGAAGAAGATGTGATCATCTCCTTTATTTATCTTAGGGTAGAATTAAAACCTGTTTTTCATGCTGATAACTTCCTTAATGAACATGCAATGCTTGATGCTAATATGTTAGCATTCAATACCTGCAAACAAGTAATGTTTTCAGCATCACAGTACTTTCACGTATGTAAGGAATATAGGAAAATGACAGAAAAGTTTGCTTGTAGAATATGAACATCAATACAGTAATTTTCACCAATATAGACACCTGAGTACAAAGTGAGTGAAGTCCTACTATTTTGTATAATTTAAAATGGTTCAGACATTTTGACAAAGAATAACAACATACCAAAGAAGAGCAAATAGCTTTCTCCAGATTTTATAAGGCTCAGTGGCTATGTCTATATGACCAGTTATACTAGTTGCCCAGTCCCAAAAATTGCTTCACCCTATAGCTTATGTCAGCTGAGACAGATAAAGTGAAATGGTTCTTTTTCTCTGATTCACTCCTCTGAAAAATGAGCTGAGGTTCAGAAAGCAAAGAGCACACATCCTTTAAATACCCAACTATCACTCATAGATGTTTCTATAGATGACTTCGCAGAATGTAGGCAAGAAAAGAAGTCTTTAAGAGCATTTATCCTTATGAAAGAGAGGAATGGTGAAAGTGTGACCAAGCTCAGCATGCCAGAAAATACACTAGAATATACACTACACCTCTTTCTCCTGTTCCAGAAGAACAGGGATATGAATCTCAAAGCTGATCATAAGATATTTAACTAGGTAATCCTGACATTCGTTTTATCTCTGGCACTCAAACTTCTGAATTTGTAGACTTGCGAACTGATAAAAAACACCATGATTCATGTGCTTGTTCTTTTGCTTTTCAGCAAAACTTGAAATCAAAGACTTCTGGTCCACCAGTCTTTGTCTACAGGTACGTTTGACTTCTTCTGATGTCTGAAATATGGGAATAAATTTTCTACATTTCTACATTCAAATGATGTCACTTTCTTCATTGGAAAAAAAGTATGAATCAGGGGAATTTCTTGAAAGCTCTTACATGAAATGGAACTTGAGTCACAGAGTAGAGAAATCAAGTGAAACGAGCAAAGGCCATATTAAAAACAAACGAAAGAAGCTATTTCTTTGCACTATGCGTAGTTAAGGTGTGTGGATTCTAATGAATATAAAAAACTTGCAGAGATTTAAAAGGGATATAGAATTTATAGGAGGAAATATCCAATGAGGTTTATTAAATAATTAAAAAAAAAAATTGGGGTCAAGAGAACAGAAAGTTGGGTGATTATTCTGGGGAAGTATTACAACATGCTTGCCCTGTTGTTACACTGTACCTTGACATCTGGTATCAGAGGTGGAATACTGGGCTAGAGGAAATTTCTACCTGATTCAGCACATATACTTTTTCCTTTTTATGTTCTCTTATTCAACACAGCAGCCTAGGAAGTGTTTCTGTTTTCCTGGAACAGCAGGAAGCTGGAACACTATTTTGTGTGTTTGCTGAACACATTTGAAGTGCAGTTCCTGTCTGCTATACTACAAATTCATACTGAGATAATAAAATATGTGGAAGCAAGAAAAAAATAAAAACACCAAAAGCCCAACGCAAAACTATCAACAAATTGTTAGCACAACAGCTGCTGAACGAGGCAATAGGAAAGCAGACACAACGCCATGAAACACAATGATGAATTATCAGTCCAGTACCTCAGGCCACACAGAATTTCTTGTAACTAAACTTCAGTTCTTTTAGGCTGCAAACAGAGATCACCGCTAACCTAGCCATGACTGTTACAGACAAGCAAGGGATACTTGCTGTCTGCAGCACAGAGAAAATGTGTTTTGTGTTATTCTTCCATCCTTTTCTGCATGCTAATACCAATCACTTTGTGTTGCAAGCGATCCAAGAATTATTTTATGGTTCCACGTCTGTGTGACAAAAGTTTGTAAAGAATTGTAGAGACAAATCTTAGGATCAATGATTTTCTCCACGTAATGATATACCTATAAACATGATATAAATTCTTGTGGTTTACAGGGTCAATCGTCATTTCAAATGGTCACTCTGACAGCAGTGTTTTATTCAAAAGATAAGACCAATTGATTTTGACAATCAGGTGCATCAGCACAATAAACTAATTTTTAAAGGATCTATATTAATTGGTCATACTACTTAAACTTGATGTTGTGAGGAATGAAATTGGTTTCCCCAGGCAGGAACGACTGTTTCTTTTGTATGCATAGAGTATCCTGTTCATAATATGAACAGCAAAATAAGAAATATCTTAAAATTACTGTGTTCCTGTGCATCTTCCCCTCCCACTTCAGAGACCTTCCCCAGAGGAGTTTAGCAATGTTTTTCCAGTAGCGTCCATTATACATCACATGTGTCCCTTCCCAGGGCATAAAGAGCATGGTGATTCCAAGTGCCACAAAGTCATTGTAATACAGTGGACAAGTTCCATTGCTATGGAAAAGAAAGTTAGTGTAAAGCAAGCACAAGGTGTTGGGTTTTGTTTGCCCTGTCTGAGGATCGACTGACGCAACTAATGCTTATTAGCCAATAGTTTGGGCTCTACAAGTCACAGAAGCAGCAACATAATTTGAGCTGATATAATCACCAATTCCCTCTCCTTACTTGGGATCTTCTGTTGATGCTGCCACCAGCATTTGATGGTTGGTAATTTATGCACCAAGGATCACACAGCTACTCAGTAAATCTCTAGAACGGTAACCCTTTTAAGGTACACAGTGGAAACAGCTGAGCCCTGCTTGAACAAGCTCCAACATAAGTCAGGGGATTTATGTTGTTGATATTATATACTGATCTAATACAGATTTTGAGGGTCTCTGAGCTGAAACAGGCCTTCCCCTGTATCCACAGCCAAAGAAAAAAACCTACATAGCCCAGAGTTCCTGAAAATAACTCTTCATCTGTAAGACAGTATCTTTTTACATCCGTGGCATGAATGTTTGCTTTATTATGTTTGGGGGGAATTTTAGAATGCACATACACAGACTGACAGAGGGAAGTGAGATATCATATTTTTGAATAATTTGCTAGAGACCATTTGGAACAAATTAATTACTCTTTCAGTAGGAAACATTTTCTGACAGATCGCATTTTTCCTATCTGCAAACTAAAGTAACAATAACTACAAGTAGCCTTTCACTGATAACACAGCACTCCAAATGGCAGTTCCAACAGTTTTGAAAAAATCAAGTTTAATTCTTATAAGGTCTCAAGTGGAGAATTAATATGGGGAATAAAACCAGATATGCATTAAATGTTTGGGAGAAAATTTCTGTGGATGGCAAGTTATGCAAATAATAAATGCTGCTAAAATAACAATGAAAAAATGCCACTAAAATAATAAAGTTACTAAAATACCAGAAAATATAAGCACAAACCTGTCTGCTTCAACATTACAAGAATTCAAAAATAAATAGTATATAATACTTTTTGGGTCACAATTCTTCATGTCAGCCACAGCTGAAAAGTATTTTTGTTTTTTCATATACGATCTTTTCTATGTATGGAATATTCTTGACCTCCCCAAAGTTATTTCTGGCACATCAACGACATTGTATTGACAATAAAAAGAGATAATGGTTGTAGAATAGGATCTGAACGCTCTAAGGTTATTTTAGGTTAGTGTACCCTTTACCCACGATTATACTAGTGCAGAAGATCTGAAAAAATAAAAGGATGCAAAAATTTGGAGTACCGGAAATATTTAAGTTTATCTCACTTCAGCCTTCTTTAGAGCCCTGGAAATGAAGTAAAGGCATAAATATTGGAGAAATCAAATGATTCACCGGTCTAAAGGCCTAAACTGGTAAAGCAACTGATTAAGCATTTTCAGTCCTGTCTTTATCCGAAATCCAGAAACCCTGATTACAGGGAGGAAACTTTTGTTTTGTGGAGTCCAAGCTCTCTGAAATTCAAGTGGCTGTTCTGGAATTCTTCTTCTAATGGTTTCAATGAAACTCCAAAGATTTTTGCATATGCTCCAGTATCAGGTCTGTCAATAGCTACATTTAAAGAAGTTTTGAACTAAATGAACTAGTTGTCTTTCATAACATGAAGACTTAAGTATCTCTCTCATGTCTATCTAAGTTTGAAATGTTTGTCCCTACCCTGCTGAATAGAAATGTACCTTAACAGTGCTGCTTGACAATGAACTAAATTTGTTGTGGATAAGAGACAACTACATTTTTCTTACTGAAAGAATCAAGGACTGGAGAGCTTTGTCTAGAGCTAAAATTTTGCCTCTACTTTAATTTTGTGATCAGTCATGATCACAAATGTCCACAAGGAGAAAAGCAATATTCAAGATCTTTAGAAAGCAACCACGTTTTCTGTTTTCATGTTGATAAACCAGAATTTGGCACTGCTTATACATGTTAAGCATGTGTACCTTATGTATAGGCAAATTCAAGGGACATGCAGGAGACTGGAAAGTTCCTAAGTATTGGACCAATATGAGATCAATCTCAAGGTCTTGGTAACTCTCTTCAATAGCTCCTGAAAAAAAAAAAAGTAAAATTGTGCTGGGAAGCACACTGAAGAACTGGCAGTGTGTAAGAAGATAAAGAAAATGAACTGATGAAGACAGATCTTCAAGACATCTGGTGCCACGATTGTGTTAGGACTCAGTACTGGTTTGCTGGCAGCAACTTGGATATGTCACTTAAGTAAGTCACAGTCCTTTTCTTTCTTGATACCATGGAAACAGATTGGTATCAAAGCACTGAACTGGAAGTAAAAGCATGACGCCTTCAGGTAGTAGGGGTCACTGACTCCACCAGTGGTGACAGGAATATAGCTTCAGAAGGCAAAAGAGCAAAGCAGTGACTCCACAGAAGTAAAAAATAAAAAAGTGTTAAAGCAAGTAGAACACAAGTGAAAGTTCAAAGACAAAAAGGAATTGAATAAATAACACTGCTGTTGCAGAAAATGTGAATGACAACAGACTATAAAACAAAAAGGAAGAGCAAACACATCTTGGATTTGATGCTAAGTCTGGAAAACTGTAACTTTAAGAGATTTTATCACAAGTTAATTGGAAACAATTGTTATGATATACAGTGCCAGTGAATCAAGCACTGATTGAAGAAGAACTCATCAGATCCATTGGTTCTGAATGCTAACGGAAGAAAACATCAATCATTCAAAGACCAGAAAAGATAAAAAGCAAATTCTTTAGAGCTATGCCGTTGGTAGCAAAATGTCTCGATATCACAACAGATGCTTACATTTTTTTAAAAAATACATTTGCTTTAAAACCAACATTTGCATCTATTGATAATAATGTGGAAACAAAAATATAAAAATGTTCCTTCAAAGTGTGTTATATACTCTAAAATTTTAACATTGTTAAAATAATTTTAACATTGTTCATTGTTGCAGACTTTTCCATACAGAAAAATTTTATTTCAGGAAAAGTAAAAGCTACTTGTTTGGAATAGAGTCAATCTAGAAATACAATGGAATGCAATTTAGTATCAAAGCTCAGGTTAAAGTTGATATAAGTATAAAAAAGATTTTGAAATTACATAGAATTAAGAACTACTCCAATCCTACATGCTCCTCCGTACCTTAAGTTTATACACTTTGTCTGAAAAGAAAAAAAGAGTTTATGATTTCATTATTGGTTTCTGAATAACATAGTTTTAGACTGTTAAACACAAACTTATTTGCCTATTATTGCATCATTAATTTTTCTTCTATATCATCACAGTTTGATTATATATACCTGTCAATATTTTTAGAGCATATTATGACAGAAAACTTCACTTGCAATGCTATTCTGGAAAAGATGAAACTGCATGGGAATGTCCATTTATTTATTTCATTATGACCAGTTATAAATTTCTAAAGGCTCTCCATTTTCTTATATATTTAGGGATGGACAATTCTGCATCACTAGGGGAAAAGGCTAATTACTAACAGTAAGGTCATTAGATACACACTTTCTTTTTGTCATTACAAAGACTAATATTTTTGCATTAATGGCACAATGCAGAGTAGATGAAGCAAATAAATAATAAACCTCCTTATTCAGATGCTAATGCAAACCCAAATGTTCTTTCAATTGTACAGCTGTAAAAATTAAAGTGAGAAAGGTATCAAAAAAGTACAGTAATATTCAACACAATATCTATTACCTACACATACCACCCATACAACTACAGTGCCTCTGAAATGACAGAAAGGTGCAAATAAAGAGATTCATGGAATAATTGTGCCCGTATACTGGTTTTTACACACTAATATATTTTATTTTCACAAACACTGTAGCCAGCCATAAAAATATTAGCATTCAGTTCTAGCTTTGCAAATTCATCCATTTNCACAGTTAGAGGGATCAGCTTTCAGACTTTGCACACAGAAGTTTTTATAATTCTTTGAAAAATTAGTACCACTAACCAATACCTTGATCACAATCAACATTGGTATTTTGTTCTAAATGTTCTAAATGAAATTTTGTAGAAACATATTTTGGCTAATCTCAGTTACGTACTTTGGTCCACTGACAAGCCATTTGGCTTCCATGAACTTTGCCATAGTGATAATGCACATGACTGACAGCCAGTGGTCTTCTTGGATGAAATTTTTTTTTGACCATTTTTTGTAGTCATGTCCATTCAAACATCCAGAGTAAAAGTTCAGTTTCTAGATTTTTGTTTATAAAATTCCCCTAGGATCTCCTTCATGAGTATATAGTTTGATCCTAATGATTTTTTCCCATGGAATTCTGAAATCCAGTAATTGATGTTGGAGAACTCTTGACCTATTTACTTTGATCATTTCCATAGACAATATTGAGATAACTAAGAAGATAAGACTTATTTTTGCCTTTTAAAGCACTTACTGAAATATATATAATAAATAAACTTCCTTAAAAGATTTTTTTTATCTTTTCCAATGAAGCAAACCTCACTTTCATTTCAAGAGGGAGCAGAAAAAATCTGTTCTATGTCACTTACCTTTTCCAGATTTTTTAAATAACAGAGAATGCAGCTCCACTCCTCTCTTTTCTAATTAGAATAAATTGTTTCAAAATTTTGAAAAAGGCAGTTTAGAAAACCTTCACCAAACAAAACTAAAGATATAATGAAAAACTGAACAAAACTTTTTTTTTTTTAAGGGACAGTTTAAAAAGTAATTACTTTTTGTGTTAACTCTATCACCTGTCTCAATAAAAATCTCAGAAGTATCCTGTACCTTTAAATACTATGGAAATTAAATTTTAAACATAGAATCATAGCATAGCTTGGGTTAGGAGGGCCTTTTTAAAGGTCATCTAGTCCAACTTCCCTGAAATAAGCAAGGACATCTTCAACTAGATCAGGTTGCTC
>RSEF01000002.1:117164529-117166236 GCA_003993805.1 Himantopus leucocephalus | reverse complement strand
AAAACTCCTTCTGCTCTTGAAAGATCAACTAGTATCAAAAATCCTCTGCAGGATAGTAGCGTAGCACTTTCTTGAACAATACACACATGTTGCAGTTTTTGCACAAGTCATACAACTCTACTGTCAGGTTTTGAATGTACCAAGAACCCTGTGTACTGAGCTCCTGAATTTAGAGAAGGTGTTGTGAAGTTTTCTAATACTAGCACATATGCAAGATTTTAGGAAACCTGCCACCTGTCCTGATATGTTTGCATAATGCTTAACTGTCCTCTCATTAGCAACAAATCATTCGAAGAGATATGCAAATAATTCTGATCAATTCCAGCATGACTTTATAACCCTTTTAAAACCTACAACTGCTCTTGGTATATGATGAGATGCAAAGAAAAATAAAACTGTGAAGATGAATTTCAGTTCTTATTTTAGCATGTATTTCAAGAGATCATAAGACTTTCTCACCTTTATAGAAGACTGTAAAGGAATAGAATGGCAGAGGACTTCTGTGCAATGACAGAGGAAAGCTGGATTTATCTACAGGTTTTTCCAGTTATTACCACAACATTTTTGCTGCATTACCAATAAACTCAAGACTTTGGTGTTAAGACCTCTCTCTGCAACAAGTAAGTATTATTTGTCCATTTTTCAAATAGGAATCCAACCACAATCCAATTAATTTTTACACATTATGTACAGTTCAGAAGATAACTTGCATACCTTAAGTGCCCGCCCAGTGCCTTAACCATAAAACTAGACTGAAAGACGGTACGTATTGACATGGATCACAGTGAAGAAGCTAGATCCAAGCATTTAATCCACACTGACTTTTAGAGGAGACACAAGTGAACGTGGTATCTCCTCTCACCTGTGAGCAGGTCCAACATGACGTATTTTGCATTGCATCATTTCTTCCTCTTAAGAGAAGTCTCACATATTAGTAAACTGAGACCTGTGAATCTGTGCTCTGCATGATTTGGAGCTAAATATTCCTGGTACTGAAATAGCTAATTCAACAGAAGCAGAATATTGTCTTTCACGTTTTTTGAGTTCATACCTCATCACGATTGGCCACACATAATTATGCCACTTACTAAATTAGATTGGTTAGCCTCTATAGGTGCCTATTATATAAATTGAAACACACTATACAAAACAGCTTTAATATAAAGCTTCTCATTCTATGCTGATAATAAAAAGAAATACAATGAGGACAATTAAGTAAACCTAATCTTTTCTAGCCCTCAGCCAAAAGTGTAAGAAATATCATGTCTTTCTCACAGAAGGCCTTATAGATATGCAAATGTTCCATCATTCTTGCATTGTACATCTCCTCACTTACAGCACTTAACTAACCCCACTCACGCAGCAAATTTAAAAAAAAAGAAAAATATCAACGTTAACTGAATAATATCTTTTCTGAGCTTTGTAACTGCTAATCCCAAGCACATGTCACACTGTCATATGATCTCATGCCAACTTTGTTCATTCCTTTATATCAGTGCAATAGCTATGCACAAGAAAAGTGTTGGGGGCATTGTATTCTGTAGGAGTTTTCTTTTGGATGAGATATAAATGTAAGGTCCTACCCAAACTGGTCATTAGCAATCCCAGGGTAATCTTCATAAGAGTAGGTGTGTTAACTTCAGTCTCCTGGCCAAATTCCAGCTCAGGTAATTACATTCAGCCTACCTAATTTCCCACTGCAATTAC
>RSEF01000002.1:117154529-117162029 GCA_003993805.1 Himantopus leucocephalus | reverse complement strand
TGTGGATTTGCAGAGCCAATATATGTCAACTCTAATAATTACTGGTAAGCAGACATTATTTTCCTCATCACGTACCCATTTTGAGGGGAATAGCATGCAGTATAATCCCCAGAGGATCTGATGAAGTAAACAATGAGTGCAGAACTGATGTCCCAAGACAAGCATCAGCACAAGGTGCCAAATCACCAGACCACTGCTGTGCACAGGTAAGATGAAGAAAGAATGATTACGTATGGACGACAGTTATAACTACTCTTGCAGTATGAAGAACTACCCTGGCCTCAAGGTTGATGCTGGAAGACTTGTACTGCCCAAATACAAAAAGTTTAAACTGTTTTCAGTAATATGACTGAGAACAGGAAGTATGTCCTTATGGAAAGGGAAGACAGTGTTGTATATTTTTTTTAATTTATTTTGAAATTGTAAGTTTTTAAATACAAGCAAATCATTGGTAGGGAAGTTACATATTTGTTTAGAGAGCTGTGTCACTGCAAAGAATCTGTGTCATACTGACATGTTGGAAGGGCTAGACTTGCTCCTAAAACAGACTGCTTGCAGGTCCAAATTTGATCTGAAAAAAAACCCAGTCCTGAATTCGTGGTTATTTGCAGTCAACATGGCAAAAAAATTAGTCTTCACATGAAATCTAGAAATTCTTATGATGCAGTTGGAAGGTGGACAGATAGGGAGAAACCCATATAAAGATATGTATAGCTACCAGTAGTTAACTCTTCCATCAGAGTCTTTGGGATGCTATAGAACCAAACATCTGTATGTCAGAAACATTTGAGTGTCCAGCTTGCAGAATTTGGAAACTGATTGAGTAGATGACTCTATAGCTATTTTACTGATTCACTGAAATGAAAGATTCAATACTTATATGATTTTGATATGATGGATGACAGGATTTTGAAAGAACAAAGCTTTTATTACATAATTCCAAAACCATGGAGTCTTTCTTTCCTTCAGTACTAGATGTAAAGCATGAGTAAACCACTTCTGGACTCTAAGAACTCAGCAGAAGTCCAAAATCTGCCAAAAATTCTCCTTTCATTGCAACAAACCTAATCAGACTGGCAGAACAATTTTGATCAATTTTTTTTGGCTTCTGGAGTTAATCTTCAGCATAACAATATACTTCTTAGCCTTATTTCATGTTCAAGAGCATTTATTATAAATATTTCAGGGAAATAATTTTCAGTTCAATCATTCTTATACCTAAAAGTGATGATTATCTCAAAAGCCACTACTAATAAACAGAAAAAAAAAATATGGAGATCTACTCACGGGTGGGTTTAAAGCAGGATCCATAGTGATACTGACTGGAAAATTAAAATTTTACAGAAAAATTCTAGATGTAGAGAAAAGTGCTGCTCTTAAGGAAAAAAAAAGATGAAACTTGTCTCTTGCCAGCAGTTCTAGATTACACATATCAATCAAGATTGTGGATATCTCAGCTACTTTAGAAGGTTAGCAATTTAGTCTCTCCATCTTCTCCCATGATCAATGTACTTTTAATACTGCACTTGCCTCAGTTCTATTGTTTAAGATGATCAACTTTCTGGACTTCATGGAAGATTTATCTTTTCCTCGGTGTGAATTTCCTATTTCCAGTCTATAACACTCATTCTATTCATGGTGACTGGATCTAGTATATCATAGTCATGCTGGTGATGAGATAATTTTTTTCTCTTTTCCTTCAGGTTTCTTAGTGAATATGACTAGTAGGTCTCAGCATTATTTTTGTTTTATTTTGTCTACATGACTTTTCTGTATTCTATCTAAAGAGAAAATGGTGAAACTCAATAAATTATATTTCTAAGAAATATTCATTTTATAATAAATATATTCAATTTATAACATTCACCTCACCTTCTCATGAAGTCCAAACATAACACAATGTGATACTGACTGAAGGATTCAACCCCTCATCCTTTCTGTACACTCTTCAAAATTTAAACATCTTTTAGATAGTCATCACTTAATACTCAGCATTTTTTAATTTGAAGGGTCCATCATACTGATGTGGATGAAAGGGTGAAACTGTACACTTCACGTGTAAATCTCAATCAAGTCTTTTAATGTACTCGGTCAGCAGATTTCTTTTTGGAAATACAATATGTTGAAATTCTTATTCGAAATAATTTGTTTGACTTCAGAAACTTTTTAAAGAGCTAGACAAGCTGAAAGTATCTGTAATTCATGGCTGGTCTTTCCAACAGCTATTATTTGAATTGAGTGCATGGCAGTCTTCACAGGAATAAGTAACTAGAATTACCAGTGCTTCTCCATGTGGTATCAATTTTAATGAGAAAAGGAAAGGGAAAAAAGCCATACAGAGGTCTGTCTGGAAACATGCATCCATTAATTTGGCTTTGAAAGAAAGCAATGCTAGAACCTTCTAACTCATGTGGCAG
This sequence comes from Himantopus leucocephalus, assembly GCA_003993805.1. NCBI lineage: Eukaryota > Metazoa > Chordata > Aves > Charadriiformes > Recurvirostridae > Himantopus > Himantopus leucocephalus. The sequence goes on along the minus strand of RSEF01000002.1, from coordinate 117,159,612 downwards.
AGCAGAGATTTATTATTTGAGGCCAACAGTTTGAAGGTGGAGTAAATCTAGATACTCTCACTGCTTTTCCACATGTATATAAAAAAAATTTCATATTCCAAAGTCCTCAGGATATGAACTCCTTTTAAGAACTTCAAGTCTTATTTTTATTGGATGGTGTGGTCTACTATGATTTATACAGTAAGAAGAATCCAGAAAAAATGTTCAAGGGTTACGAGGGACTGGACTGCTTTGTGTTATAGCCAGTTTATTCCCTGTTTATCCCCTTTGTTATGACAAGATCCCTTGGACAGTCCTTCACTCTCTGTGAATATCCTGGCCTTCCTAGCTGAAATCTGCAATGATAACTGCACCGAGTGATTTAGCTATTAGAAAGACCACCTTGAATCTGCATCCAAATGTCCTGAGAAATCCCCTGGGGAGAGGTACACTTACCAAGGATTGAACAAGAACTTGCCACAGAAGGGATAATGGTAAGGATAGGGTAATCCCTGTAGAGTTTAAGGTGTAAGTATCCTAAAGATACTTATTATTAAGGATAGTTACCGTAAGGATACTTACAGAAACATTGTTGTAAGTAAAAGGATTTTTTTTAGAGCTTCACATGAATGTGAATAGTCAGATTGAAAGCAGTAAACTTAAATACTGGAATTGGAGGATTTGATAAGAGGGAAGGGTCATAACTGAGTGGTACACATTCCTGGTTGTTTTGGTATTTTCAAGAGGCGGCACAGTTCAGCTATTGCAGATAGTATAGACAATCATAGAAGCATAGAATGGTTTGGGTTGGAAGGGACCTTTGAAGATCATCTAGTTCCAACCTGCTGCTATGGGCAGGGACATCTTTCACCAGACCAGGTTGCTCAAAGCTCCATCCAACCTGGCCTTGAACAATTCTAGGGATGGGGCATCCACAACTTCCCTGGGCAGCCTGTGCCAGTGTCTCACTGGTGTCTCAATATTTTGCCTCAGTGTGAAAGAAAGCCTTTAAAATACCCTTGGAGCTAAATAAATACTAAACTAAACAATACTACTAGTCTCTGTTAGAAAGCATTATCATGCTTAAAACTGAGCATGTATTAAAGGTGCTCTCTGAGCTCAGGGCTAAGTAAATAATAAAATAATATTAAAACCAAGTGCAAAGTGTTGCATGTTTGAATTATTTTCTTTTCAGTGAAGGCTTATTTAGGAATGTCTTTTTTTTTTTTGTGAAGCTAAACAATCAGGAATATTTTAAAGAATTAAAAAAGTATAAAAAGGTTGACAAAAATGCGTCAACTCCCACAGACATCTAGGCACATGCTTAAATTAGTGGATATGAGTAATCCTATTGAATGTGCAGAATTTGAGCTTAAGTGCATAGTTCTAAAATACACTACAAGCATGTATTAAAGCAATATTAAGCTTGAATATGTATGTGCACATGCACACACAAACACAGACATTTAAAATAAAAGGGATTATTTTCCAGACTGAAACTATACAATGACATACTTGCCTCAGTTCAAAACATATCTTTGTTGTCTCATAATAAATACCACATGGAATCCACATTAAAATGAAAAGTTAAACCACTTATACTTTAAGTAGAATAAAGACTTACAAACCTAAATCCGGTATAAAGCATGAAATTCCTGTGTACACTTGATACATAGGACTCCATTAGATACTCTGTCACTGTCCAAATACAATTTTCTTTTTCTTTTTTTTTAAATGAGTCAGTCAGAAACCTCTGATAGCACCATTTCAAATGCAAATAATTCTGTTCCAACTGCCTCTTTACATTAGCTAAATGAAGTCATCAGTAAACAAAATTGGAAGAAATCTTAACACAACTGCTGTAAACAACTTTAAAAGTTTTATATCCCAAAAGATTAAAACTGTTAGAAGACAGTTCAGATTCACTGGAGATGTTCACCACTGATAGAGTTTATAGTCAAAAATAACCTCTCTCATCTCACCCAAACTGATACTGGTCACAGCAAATTATAATCAAAGATAGATTTCTTGGAGGGTGATAATACCATTAGATTTAAGGAATTAAAAATACATGAAACTTTTGAGTTAATGAACAGGGTCCTTAACTGCTCATTTAATTCAAACAGCTGTTTGTTAATGCCCTAAGCAGTGTCATAAACTGTGAAAATACTGTTGAGTGCAAGACACTAGTTAATGCTATAAAGCAACACATGCTCTAATATTAAAAGGATTTAATGGGATTAATAGAGAATAAAACATTAACTCCCTATTATGATGTTTTTAGGACCCAAGGGCAAATTCTGGCTAAAAAGGACTCTGGTTCTAAAAGCACAAAAAGTAAACTATAGCACTGTACAGCAAATCATGGCAATTTTATGCTCCTGAAAAAAAGTGGAACCCTGATAAGATCACATCTGTTCCAATCACAGACTGGATAAAATCACTGTTTACTAAAGTCCTAAATAACTAAATATGTGGAACCCCAACAAGATCCCATCTGTTAAGACTACAATTTGGATAAGGTCCCATTACAAAAATTTCTATATAATAACATATTCACTAAAAAATCATAAAAAGTTTTATTTTCTTCAGTTTCATCAATTCTTTCACAGGGATGCCCAATATTGTAAAAATCCTACAGCATAATTAACTGGCTTGATGAACATTAAAAATGTATTAGGATTTGGATTGTCAGTTCAAAAAAGCAATAAAAACCCTACTCCTAGTGTTTAAGTTATATAACCTCAGTCACATGTTCTTAATTCTAGTTACATCAAATACATCTATACAATAGTTTTTTCATTACTAATGCAATGACAGGTTTGATAGTATATTAGTTCATGTGTAAATTACAAAGGCTTATTATTTGCAAAGGTGACTGCTAGTTTTTCTGGTTTTCTTTTGAAAGAATATTCTTCTAGGAAAAAACCAGAAAGTATGCTGAATTTACCTTCATAAGTATAGGCTATTTGAAAATTGTCAGTAGTAGCAGATTATTTTTTTTTAAAAAAAAGTTCATACAGACAATATATAAATAAAATCTATTTCAAGTGCACAACCTTTTCTAAAACTTCATGTTGCAGAAAAAAAGAATTAAGGACTTGGTCTTTTTTCTAAAGATTGAAGGAAGCAAAGTTAAACATTTCACATACAGGTCCTATTGTCCTCCAAAATATTATTAATTGCTTTATAGGGTAGTAGATAAAATGATACATAGGTCTGTCTTTTTAAATTGGAAAAAAAACCCTAGCAATACCTTCTAAGCAATACAATTAAAATTCTTTGGTTAATTCCTGTATTTAAGATTCTTTAAAACATGAATAATATTTCGCAATTGTACTTTTTCCCATCTGAACTTGCTTGTATGTACTGAGTCCGTAAAATTTGCTTCCCTATACAGCTCGTGTGGCTGCATTTTGTGAATCTTCTCCTTATGATGCTTCCAATTCAGTGGTCATCACTTAAAAGTTAGCATTTGTCAAGTGTTACCACATGGTAATATTTGCGAAGTGTTACTACATGTTCTGAGGTTTTGTAGTGCAGGCACAGAGGCTGTCCTAAATGCACAGTAACTGTGTAGAACCCACTAGCAAACACTGGGCACCCTTCCTGCTGAAGGTGACTACTTTATTACAGTGTCACTTGCTTTAGGATTTTCTGCCACACTTAGGTTTCCAAACACTTCCTACTTCTTAATGAGGTGATTTAGTAGTTTTTTCATCTAAATAGAAGAGATATTTCATATCAGAAAACTCAAATATATTGTTTTCACCATATATATTTAGCAGCGCTAGTTACTGAGTAGCAACTTCGTACTGGGTTGGCTGGGATAGAGTTAAGTTTCTTCACTGCAGCTCGTATGGTGCTGTGTTTTAGATTTGTGACAAAAATAGAGTTAATTACACACTAATGTTTTAGCAATTGCTGAACAGTGCTTACACAGCGTCAAAGCCTTCTCTGTTTCTCTCTCTGCCCCTCCAGTAGATTGATTTGAGGTGGCCAAGAGGTTGGGAGGGGACACAACCACGCAGATGACTCGATATTCCATGCTATATAATGTCATGCTCCGCAATTAAATGGAGAGGAAAGAGGGTTGGTAGGTAGCCAGCTTTTGCACGGGAACTGGCTGGGCATTGGTCAGTGGTGAGGTGATGAGTGATTGCCTTTGCATCACTTGTTTTATCCTTCCTTCCTTTCTTCCCTCCTTCCTTCCTTCCTTCCTTCCCTCCTTTCTTCCCTCCTTCCTTCCTTTCCTTCCTAGATAAATAGATAAGACTGCTAAGTTTACGTAAGCCATATTTGTGAAGTTATTCTGGAGAAGACCTGAGATGCAGAGAAGTGTGGGAAAGAAAAGGAGGTAGGTTCTTTAGCTCTAGGTAAATTTGTTCTAACAGGAAAAATGATTTAGCCTAAAATTCAGGAGACTTCCTCTCTGCNAAAAAAAAAAAGTAATGGAAATTATAAGACACAAGGGCATATAGTAAAGAGCCATATTAAATTTCAGAGAAGAAGTATGGAGGGGAAAAACTGAAGTTTATTTTGTAGGCACGAATTCAACAAACCATCCTCACAAGAAAAAAAACCCTTAGGAAAGGAAAGATACAGACTGGACTGAAAGAGAGACAAATCATTCTTAAAAATTCAGAGAGGGAATCAATACATTAACAAGTTACCCAGAACTGAAGCTTGTACATCCTGGATTATGGGATGAAACAATTTCATTCCACATAGGACTCCCAGTATCCAAGTCTGTAGTCTGTTTGAAATGGTGTAAGTAGAAAAAGAACAAGTCTTTCTGGCTATTTTTTCTTCATTCAAACTTAGCATGAGAGAGTGAAAACCATTTAATCTGATAAGGAATGACTAGACAAGAAAGAGACATCTGAAGACAACCAGTGCCATGCTCAACTTGTAAGAGAATTCAGTAGAATTAATGGGGTTAGCAAAGAAAAATACACAAACCAAAAAGTATTGTATGGACACAGATTTAGAACTCGCATTTATGCTATGGAAATCAAGTGATAAAGCTGATGCTTGTTAGAACAACTACAGTTGGCCCAGGCAGCCATCTATAGAGTAGTGCAGCATATCAGATGTTACACAT
>RSEF01000002.1:117135306-117154429 GCA_003993805.1 Himantopus leucocephalus | reverse complement strand
GGGAAATAACTGCTATGGGATCATCTTGGAGCCCCAGATAATCCTCTGATGTGTTGGATGGAAAGTCCATACTAGAATCAAACCCTGTGCCATTTATTGGAAATGCAAGTCTCTCTCCCAGATGCATTTCCCATATCCTTGCTTTGATGAGTTCCTGGGAAAAGACTACGGTAGTAAGTACAATACTACCGAATGAATGTTTACTGACAGATCTCCAGCCCTACGCCACTAGGAAAGGCCCCCAACATTTCAAACTCTGGAAAGTCTACTCACTTTAAGGAAAAGGTGTAGACTGTTCTACCTCAAAGATCTGGCAAATTCAGTTTCCTGTTACAATAATGAAAACAACTATGTGTGAGCAGAACTTCAGGGCAGAAGGAACAATTGCAGTTTATGCAGATGTCAAAGAGAAAGGGAGCAGTTCTGACTTTGTATTTGTATCTACATTTCAAAAAAAATACATCAACTAGGCTAGAGGGAACTGAATTGTCATGGGAATGGACAAGTCCTGCAAGAGGTAAGTTGGGCTGGAAAGTTTTATTGCAATATGGGAGTAATCACTGCACATAAAACTGTACATCAGCTTCTTAAAATTCTGGAGGGATGACATGAGAAATGCTGTGGTAGAAGGACAATTTATAAAGAACTTGAGAGTATAATAAAGAAGGAATACTTTGTTGAAAAGTAACTACTAATATCATTCATTCAAATCTTAAAGCATTCCAATTTCTTATTTGATAGGGAAAACGGAAAAGGGAGGGAAAATTAACCTTCTTTATATCCCAACCCTATTAATTTCCCTTACCATTTACTTATTACAACAAGACTNATTTACGGAAGTAACTAAGTGAATCTTCATGGAATTCTAAATAGTCAATCTAATCAACAATAATTATTTTATTGTTTCTGCTGAAAATTGATGTATTCTTACTGTATTTATATACTGAGAAACTTTTAGGAGCTTCTTTAAGCCTGTTAACAGTTCCCTCATTCATTAGTAGACAATGTTGCTCATTGAATATGAATTCTATCTCAAGAACCTATTTTAAAAAGACTAAATCATTATGTGACTCCTTTCTCAAAGGATTTTACTAATAATATTAATAATAATTTTTGCAGTTGTCGCAGCTGCCAAAAAGGAAAAATATAAAAAAGGAAATGCTTAAGCAGACAATGCAGAAACACTTCCTCATGACTCAAAAAAGTGATATCCACAGATTTTGTAAGCACTGAATTTAAAGGTTAATTTAATTTAAAGCCCTGAAGTTAAAGGTGACAGTCCCACAGCATTAGCTCACTAACATGTTTTAAATCTTGTATTTTCATACGCAGAAATACTAAAAATCTTTGTAGTATTAACTCATCTGTGAGTATTGCTGCCTACAGCACTTTCACAAAACAGATTTCAGAAATTCAAGTGACAGCAAACAGTCCAAGATTAAAGGATCACTGAAGCAAGGCTTTAATCAACATCCATAAGAAAAACGCCTTCCATTTCGGGGCCTAAGTTTTCCTCTTGAAAGACTTATGACTGACCAGAAACAAGTACTGAATGTCTTCCTAACACTATGTTTTGCAGCTAAACCACATACAATAAATCAGCTCTATCAAAGTTGAAGGTTTGGGCTTTGAACGGAGAACTTGATGGTGACATTTAACCTGGAGCTTCTGGATCAGCTGGCAGGAGAAATGGCAAGACTAAAATCTCAGAATCATTAAACCAATTTGGAGCAAACAGAGTCCTATTAACTAAGTGGTTTTGTGATCTCCTATAGAAGATGTAATAGTGAGAAAGAAATACATACAATCACATTACTTCAGTACAGACCAGTGAGTTGTCTGGGAACCAAATCCTTAGCAGGGAATGGAAAAAATTTGCCTGACAAGATCAGAGATATTCCTTATTTTCAGAAATCTAAATAAAAATGTCCTTTATAATCTGTCCACTTAAGCAACTTACATTTTCCTCAAATTGTCAAATAAGTTGGTAACAATGAATCAAATAGAAGTTATGCAAGAAGGATCACCCTTAGAACCAAGCCACTTTTTCTAACACATACCCAAAATTATTTAGACAGTATCTGTTATATACCAGAAGAATTTCATCATCCTCTTTTTTAGCTAAGATTCCCAGACATGTGCATTATAATCTTATTTCTTCATCTATCACAGTTTAAAATGTATGAATAGCCCTATTCAGACAGACAAAAGCCCTATTTCCACTGCTTGCTATTTGCCCAAAGAACATTGTTTTCATCTGCAAAGACTTTTATGCAACCTTGGCATCTAGTAATGCCTGTGGTGATGCTGGAGTCAGCTTTCCTACTGAAAATCATGCAACCTACCTGCAAGAATTCCGCGATGCATGTTGCATGGTAAGGACTATAAGAGTACATTAATCAACCCGGCACACAGCTCAACTTTCTTGCAGAAATGAAGTATTTGGGGTTTGTTAGACCACTATATAACCTCTATTATGACTAGACAAAAATAAAGTATAAAATGACCTTATCCCAGCAAAGCGCAGAGCAGAGTAATTGGTAACAGAATTGGAAACAAAGCTCCAAAAAGGGAAAATAAAAAACGTACATTATCAGTATCTATCTGAAACTTTCACTCTGTTCTTAACTTCCACCTCAGGACATTCAACCAGAACATAATTGTTTTTTGAGACCTGTGGATAAGCTCAAACAAGCACTTGTCCTGTCCGAGTAAGATCCTAGTAAATCAACGTATTTGTTTGATTAGGGTTCTTTATTTACACCTCTTTTTGATTAGGCAGTCAGTGAATACAAATGCACCCTGACAGGTAGATCGGGTACCCAATGTTCCATCTTCCCTCTAGCACATTTGGAGAAAGTATCGTATATGTGTTTCATTTTATTTCCTTCCCTTGCTTCTTTTCTGTACAGATGGTTCTTTTGCACTAGTAAAAATGCAAAATTATGTTTAAGGGTTTTGTTTTTTTTTTCAGTTAGGCAGCCTAATTTTGACTGACATTTAGCATCTAATACAAGTGCATAGGGAAAGGGTCTTTCAAGAGACTTTCAATATTCATTATGTTCCTTAATCTTTTCTTTGTACATCAAAACCTCCTTTACTTTATTACAAGACTTCAAAAATCATATAGCTTGAGAAACAATTAGTATAAAAATATCATATTAACACAAAAGTAATTGTCCTGTCCCCAGTACTTCATTATGCCCTATCAAGATACCTAAAATGAGAGAAAATGGACATGGTATCGGAAGTGCTCAATTTATATGGCATCTCCTTAACACTCTGGTAATTTTAATAACAATATGTACACCCAAATTACATGCAACAGGCCAAATAAAAGCAGCATCAGAGAAACAAGAAATTTGTCCTGACTGTGCTTTAATTCAAAATACTCCTCTTTGTACTGCTTAAATCTTGTGGAAGAGGGTGTTCATACCTAGTCTGAGCAAACGAAGAGAAAACTGGGGAGAGCATTCATGTTAGGTTGAGATAGTGGCCACGGACTGCACAGCTGTACAGATACAGAAGCTACTTGAAGCACTTGAACAAGAAATGTTTGTTCATCTTATTTATTCAAGTAGCTGCCACAAAAGGCTGCCTTGTGTTTTGGGATTCTCTAGGAATTTCCCGCATGTGGGCATAGCTACGATTTATTGCCTTTTTAAAGGGTGGTCAAAAGAGCACTTAGCATTTGTGAGAATATTCATAATGGTTAACTAAAGTTTAGTCGCTTTAAAATGCTTCCATAATCCATAAAAAGAATAGATTCCCTCCAAAGACAGCTAAGAACAGCAGAATAATTATTTTCTTGGAAACACTCTTGAGACTCTTGATAAGAAGTGATGGGACTAACCCTCTCTGTCCCATGCTAGGGACTGAAAATATCCCCCCACATGCCCAACCCCCACCTAATTTTGGGTACACATCCTGTTGCTCAGAATTTGTAAACGTGGTACTTTCTACCCTCTATGCTAGTCCATCAAATAGTTCCAATCTAATTGTAAGAACATAGAATGAATATATATTTTCTTAAATTTTCTGTATTTTTTACAACAGTTTTCTTCTTCAGTTGCCACTACCTTTATCATTTTAACACAGAGCCTCCAATTCTTACCATTAATAAGTAAAAAAAATGGAAGATAAAACTGAGTCAGTGAAAGGATGGTGTAAGATGTGACAAGACATTTCTAGCAAAAATTGTATCAAAGTTCAAATTCACCATAGACTAACAGACATCAGACAATTAAATGCATTTTATGTTGATGGATTTAGTGCAAGTTAGAAGACATCATAGCATTCTTAAACAAAAGTAGCATCACTTCTTACACATGGAAGAATCAAAAGGACCCTTAATTAAACACAGATTTTTCTTAACAAAAGTGGTACCACGACGTGTAGCTATCTTCAGCCAGCCATTTAAAGCTGAAAGGGAGGTTCTTTAATGGATCTATTCTATAGCAGTGTACAGATTAGGAAAAACAATACAAGCTTTTGCAAGTCACTGAAAGTGAAAGCATTTATCATCCCTGGTTAATACCTATGGATGTTGACACTATAGACTTCTGGTTATCTACAAAACTTGTGGCATCAAGGATTTAGATTGTTGAAATCTCATCTGTCACATCATGAGAGCTATAGGTGCTGTTTTTCTCTCCCCATTCAAGTATCCTTTTGATATTTTAAAAAATAATTCAAACTAAATGTCTAATATGTTAAAATTACAATCCAGAACTTGTTAGAAAGTATTCTTTTATGCTTCTGTGTAATGTCTAATTTTTGAGTTTAATTTTCAGTTCACAGTACTCAAGATGTAGCTGCAAAGAAAGGTGAAGAGAAAGATGGATAATAATAGTCATTAATTTTGTCACTAAACAATGAGGCATAGCCTCCCAGTTTTTATCGCTGCTGTCAAGATAGAATATTAGTATTAAACCTTGCCTTCATATGTATATTGTGTTTCCACATTCATTTGTATCAAAAATAGCATCAAAATTGGTTACAACAATGGGAAAGCTACAGACCAATAAAATTCTTGCTAAGATAGTTTGAGCTTCATATCTAGAACTGTAGGTACAAGTTAAATGTTTATCTTTACTACAAATATTTCGTACTCCTCTGGGATCCATAAGATCATCACTGGTCTTCTCTGAATAGACAATCTTTTTTTTTAATTTGTTTATGTTTTAAAAAGAATAATAAATCTCAAAAAATACTAAGAGGGGAAGGCTTAGATAAGATAGTAAGTTAAAAAGTTAAAGTGACTTTAAAATCCATGTCATTAAGTATCATGTCAGGATTAAAAAATCAAGATTTCCAGTCTTCCAATATACTAGTCATCACTGAGGGACATCTGTCAGTGAAGCAGAATTAGAATGATTTCTATCTTGGTAACCCATTTTCATCTTGAATAGTTTTAAGGCAAGCACACTGAGCAAAACAACATTTCTTTCTCAGCAGAGAAGTAAATATTTATTTGCAGGTGCAAATATTCTGAAATGTGGTCAGGGTTTAGTTTAGCAAACAGGAGTGGAGAAATGGAACAAGTTTTTCAACTTCGTAACAGTCAGCAATCTAATGGAAATATTTAAAACCAACCAACTAAACAACTAAAGTGACTTACTGCTGCAAGTAACTAACTCTTGGATACTATTGCATATAAGCATTTACTCCAACAGTGCATACCATGCTTACCAGTTCCTAATTGACTAAACAAGCTTACTAATAATGTGCTGTTTTTCATATTCCATTATTCTTCAGAACGTCACCTCATGCAAACCAGCTTTCAGTTAATTCTGCCCTAGCACAACATCATATGTTTACTACCAGAGCAAAAGAAAAATTTCTGATGAAAACAACCATTGATATAAGTTACATTTAAGAGTGGATTGAAAACAAAGCAATTAGAACTCCTTTCCTGCCTATGCAAAGAAAGAACTGGTGGTTGTGGCTTCTGGGTTTCTCACTACTGAATGTGTGGATGTGGCAAGACAGCTACCAGGAAATGAGTGTTCGGCGCTTTTGATGAGGTCTGGGGCTTGATCTCATAGAAGACAGAGTAGAATCTCTCTGTTTTGGAGCAAACTATCTTTGCCTATTTAGATACAGAGATATTTTATTTGATAGCTGTATTAGCAGATGATTTTAAAGATGGATATCTCAGAATCTGCTGAGCTAGAAGCTCCAAACCACTGCTAAGCCAAGAGTACAGGTGCCAATGCTATAAAAAACTTTCATTCTCAGTGTAACAGCAGGGAGACATGGACATTAAAGTTCTCTCCCGTAGCACTATTTTGAGAATAATCAAAATGAATTTCAACACAAATGGTAACCTTTATAGATTAAACATAACAATTTATGTATTTATAGGTAGTATAGTGTGGCTACAGAAAAAAAATAAAAGGATATGTTGGAAAGCGTCTCTGAGAGAGATATACGGTAAGTATTTCAAGGCCCTCTCCTCTCCAAGGATCCTGAAAGTTAAATAGTTCTTTTCTCCCCAATGAAAGACTTAACTAAAATAAGCAGTATGAACAAATCTCCAACTGTGAACTAATTAAAGACAATTCCCTTTCATGGTTTTCCCACTAAATGTCATTTGTGATTTTATTTTGCTTTTCCAAGTTTGTCTTACTTTACGTAGCTGTTGTCTATAAAGCTAATGCAAAATACTAATTATTTTGAACACTGGTCAATACAAGCAAAACCTCAGGAAGTTAACATCAGCATTTATTAAAAGTCTGAATTTTTTTTTTTTTAAATTTGTGAAAACATGTCTGGTTTCATACTAGTAATATTCTTTAACTTTGCCAAATTATAACAAAAAATAAACAAATAATGTAACAAAAAGAGAAATCAGGAACCCATTATTTTAATTTTATTTATTTCAAGTTATACACTGCACAATATGCAAGTGCCTATATAATGCTCAAGTCAGCCTTTGAAATATCTATGCCACTTTAAATTAAGTAAAGTTTTCAGCACCTCCAGATCAATCCAGCCATATGACAGTATAAGTAACAAAAATTAACTGATCCAGTTAACATCCTTGGGGTTTTATATTTAGTTGTACCCAATGCACGTTGCCCTGTGGCACCAAAAAAGAGAAGGCTGGGTTTTTTAAGAGTTAAAAATTGAAATCCATAAAGATGTAGAAAGAAGCAAGGTCCAGAGAGAAGGAATTTGATTTGAATTCAGTGTCGACCTGCTTTGAGCAGGAAGTTGGACTACAGATCTCCCAAGGTCTTTTCAAACCTGAACGAGTCTGTGATTTTAAGCCTGGGGAGTCACATCCTCCTCCTTGACTGCAGAGTTGTTTTAGCACCACTCTGGCAACATGGCGCCTTCCTAACACTTGCTTCATATGCTCCTTAACTGTGGGGATATAGGTGACATGAAGCGAAGTGATCTGACAGCCTACCCCCTGCTACTTTACTTCCCAGTAGCCTCACAGGCAGTCTCCTATCCCATCACCAGAAATGCATTCACAATGGTCGAAAGTCAGAGACCTCGTTGCACACTGCTGGTGAACATGCAATGATAGAACAGGCATTCTGGACTTTATACACTTATGCACATAACGGGCTGGGAACGCATTACCCTTCCCTAAAAACTGACTGACTCACTCCCTTTCTTAAGTTGGCCACAGCTGGATTACTATAATAAAGAAATGCCACAATTCAAAATTGAGCAATGAAGTTGCTTTCAAAATGAAGGCTTTCAAAAATTAATCAGACAGTTCTCATTGTCTCTTAAGCCTTCTGGGCAAACTTGCTAAAGTCAAAAGGGCAGCTTTGATATTCCTTTCTCCAATCAATAGTTAGAACATTTAAAACAGCCTATTGCACCTACCCATAAACCAAATCTACATTCTGCTGCAAAACCTTGAAAGCCAATTGGTACAGCAAACTGGAACTACTTTCATTTCAATTAAAAATTAATATTTTGTCTTAATTGCATATGCAAATATGTAAGAGATTCAATATAGAAACCAGTAACTGACTGACATCAATCATGAAAAAATACATCAGATTTATACTCTGAAGTACTTTGTCACATCTGTGATAGCTCAGAGTGGTCGTGCATACATATGTAAAGCAGAAGTATTTAATAATTATGCCCACTGCAGCTGAAAATATCTTCTGCTGCTAGGGAGATTCATGAAACCTGAGAAGTCTCTAAAACTGAAGAAAATCTGCCATTAGGGACGGCTGACAATCTTTTCAGTTCTTACTGATAGTGCTTATAAGAGAAACAAATTCCAGTAAGTGTTCTCTTCAAATATTTACCCAATACAATTACACCAATATTTTTAAATTAGCCGAAGTTCGTATTATCCATGCTTATTTTCATACACAATGCACTAGATAAAAATAAGGAACTGAAACAGAAAAGTAAAATACAGCTTTAGAGACACTCAACTTCTATTCAAAACATAAGCTTACTTATCGCCAGTGCCTCAGCTCCAAGGAGTAGGTTTATGAGCTGACAACTTGACAGTATTTCTTTGTCATGACTGGCTGAGGACATCCAATTGTCATACAATAATTTTCAGTAATTAGTATACATATTAGAAGTAACTCATCTTTTCACAAGAACAATGTTCTTTTGGATAAACAATAGCTTCTGCAACACTAAATTATAGAGGCCACGCTACTAATTTATGGTGGGTTACAATTATACATGTTGTGGGCCACAAGCACTCTGTGGGCTGTGTAATGAAGGCCAATAGTTTAAAAACTGATTAGAATTACAAATAATCTGCCAGGTGTTTTCATTGCTGTTATGGAAGACAGCATTATCTTAGTCTGGAGTCTCCAAAGTCAAGACGAAAGAAAATATTATGGAAAACTCTATGGTCAATAAATCTTCAGAAATATCTTTTTCAAAACAAGTTGTTATTATTCTTATACCACTGATCAAGAACAGAGGTAGCATAGTGGTGGTGCTACCACTGATGTTAACAAAAAAATCTCATCACTCTACACACACATTGTACTGGTCTTGTAAATTTGATCACCGATCTGATTAGACAATCTGCAAGAGATTTGTGGGCATGAAATCAATTGAGAGTAAGAATAATTACAGAAGAATCATACAATAGATATTTGGACTTTTCTGTACTTACATCAAAGGAGTAAGTTATAACTTTCTATCTCTCATCATTATATTGGAAATATTCCTTTTAAGTACATTAAAAATAAACCAAATAAGCTTCCAAAGTCCTTTACTTTTCCTCCCACTAGAATTTTAATGCAGAATTTTAGACATATCTAAGAAAAAAAATACTGTATTAATACAGGTAAGAGTTATCTGTGATGATAGCCAATCAACAACATTATAATAAACAAAACCTAATCAGTAAATCTCAGGTATACATCTACAAAAAATGAAGATTTTTTTATATAACATATAATAAACCGGTTTGAATTCAACAGGCAAAAAAATAGTAGTATCTTTGTATTGGATAATATTCATATTTTCATTTGGGAATGGCTGTGCTGATGTGAGCGCTATCATGTGCTATTTTACAACAGCTTTAAGCAGTCCTAGACTAGAAGAGGTTTTAGAGAAAACAGGTCCAAATACAGGACATGAAAATATACTCCGGCAGCCAGAAGGAGAAAAAAGAAATTGTGGATTTAAAAGATTAGCATTAAATGTTTTTCAGTGTTAAAACTGAGGAGCTTTCTGTGACCATATATATCGAACAGGTAGAAGGTTCTGAAGTCTAATTGTCCTGGAAAGTCCACTGCCTATATATGCACAGATTTTATGGATATACAAATGATAGTATCCGTTGCACGATTAAATTATTTATGGATTTTAAATATATTAAAATATTCAGACCCAGTGGCCTGATATTAAAACACATACGTGATTAAATCACTAAGGGAAGGTAATCGCTGTGCTCAAGTGGAAAATGTAACTGTTTTCAGGAGTGCTATATAAGGAACATCAAAAATATAAAAATAAAACATAGAAAACAAATTATATAAAGAACATTAACTGGATTCACAGCATCCAAAATGTCAAAACCCCAACACCATTCACCAGTTCAGGGTAAAACCATTTTGCTATCATTCCATACAGATGCAACTTATTAAATTTCAGTAGTTAAGGAACAGTAATAAGTATGGGATAGCCTACAGATTTCCTGTGAGCATCTACTAATGCTGTACATTCCTAGGGTTATGATCTAGATCAAATAACAGTACATTCAAGTTTACAGTTAACATGAGAGAAAATAAACTTATATGTTGAATTTGACTCTGATTCAACCTTTTTTTTTAATTACAAACAGCAAGCAATTACAAGTTGTGCAATAAAATATCCTTATTGAATGGACACTAATATTAAATTTCAAATTTTCTGCATCTATTTAATTTTCTACTTCTAAATCCCTTAAAATTCATCTAGGCTGAATGACAAAGTTTTTAGTCACTTGAAACTATTCTGTGACATTTAGATTTCATATATCAAGTAAATTAAGACTAAAATTTTTGTTATTCAGGTTGTTGGTGTGCAGAATTGCATGCTCTGCTGTTGTAAATTTACAACGTAAATGTAGGTTTCTAAGACAGTTGATACTCTCCAAGTTTATAACTCAACTGGACTAACTCTCATTATAGGGTTACAGCCTAAATCACTACTACATTTGAAATATGTAAGTTAATAAACATTAAATTATATGTTGAGCATTTGTGCTAAATTGAGGAATCCCTGAAAATTTTAAATATTGGTTTAAAAACTCGAAAATATAACATTTTCCCTTATTTGTGACAGGTTTTGTAATCCAGCATGTTTTTAAAAAATAGGTATTGTCTTGTCCAGTGCAGAAGAATATCACTATGCAAGAGTGGGTTTCTAAACCTTATTGCACCAAAACAATTGCATTTGTGGAAACTGAAGTGTGAAAAGCTCTTAGAAATGATAAGAAGGGAATTGAGTATCAGTACATGTTTCTGCATAACAGTAACTGTAAATGGTGATCCTTGCAACAGAGTAAAACCCACTTCATTTTGGGAACTCTGTGCTTTTAACTATCTTTGTAAGATAAAGTAAATTTAGGCCTAGACAAACACAACGTGCATATATATTAAAGAAACAGGGGGAAAATTTAACTACTTAAAAGCCAAGTTTCTGCTGAAGATAAAGAGGCTGCATAGATTTTGGAGAGGGGAGATACAGTCTTCCTATTTTACATAGCTAAAAGATGTTCTGAAAACATGAAAGTAGACAAAACCATGAAACAGGTATCATGGTCCTGATCTTCTATTAAGTACTTTGTAGATTATTTTCTTTACCTATGTGAGGCTTACTGTAGATCAAGATAAAAATCAATGTTAAACAATAAATACTTATCAAGAAAAAAGTATTTACTACTTATTTGTTAAACTTGGATTTTGAACTAATTTCAATATTTACAATGACTCTAGATTTCCATTATTTTCTTGGTGAAGTCAGTAGGAATTTTCAGTTTTTAGTGGAAAAAAAAATAAGACTTCTAGCCAATCTTCTGACTTCTTAATCTTCTGATCTACATTAACAGAACCCATTTCTATCAGATCTGCTAAGTTATACTATATGAACAGCCCACTTGAGATTCCATTGATATCCATATCAAAATCTACATCAGCCTGCAGAACAACATATTTATGTTTTTATGACCATTGTAATTCTAAGAAAGGAAACTACCAGTGCAGATCTTTGTTCATATACACTCTGACACATGCAAAATCTGCTCACTCAGGTCCTTTTACAAAACTGGGTTCTTAACCTGCAACCAGATTGGATTAAGACCCCTGAAAAAACTCATTTGTACCTATTGGGCAAACAGTCCTGAGGCAGTCACTTGTAGATTCTTTTATGATTTTAGGCAAGAAAGGATGATTGATTTTTTCTTTAAAATACCCGCTGCTTTTTTGTCCCATTTTGTTTGTTTTGTCTACTATCTATATGAAGTCTACTATGTTATCAAGCTTCCTGTACAAACCCCAAACTTGCATGGGTGTACTCTTCACTGGGTAAAAAACTGGCTGGATGGCCGTACCCAGAGAGTGATGCTGAATGGAGTTAAATCCAGCTGGTGTCTGGTCACAAGTGTTGTGCCCCAGTGCTCGGTACTGGGGCCAGTTCTCTTTAATATCTTTATCAATGGTATGGACAAGGGGATCAAGTGTGCCCTCAGTAAGTTTGCAGGCGACACCGAGTTGGGTGGGAGTGTCGACCTGCTTGATGGTAGGAAGGTTCTACAGAGGGATCTGGACAGGTTGGATCAACGGGCCAAAGCCAACGGTATGAGGTTCAACAAGGCCAGGTGCCAGGTCCTGCACTCGGGTCACAACAACCCCATGCAGCGCTACAGGCTTGGGGAAGAGTGGCTGGAAAGGTGCCTGATGGAAAAGGACCTGGGGGTGCTGGTTGACAGCTGGCTGAATATGAGCCAGCAGTGTGCCCGGGTGGCCAAAAAGGCCAACGGCATCCTAGCCTGTATCAGGAATAGTGTGGTGAGTGGGACTAGGGAAGTGATTGTCCCCCTGTACACGGCACTGGTGAGGCACCACCTTGAATACTGTGTTCGGTTTTGGGCCCCTCACTGCAAGAAAGACATTGAGGTTCTGGAGAGTGTCCAGAGAAGGGCAACAAAGCTGGTAAGGGGTGTGGAGAGCAAGTCTTATGAGGAGTGGCTGAGGGAACTGGGGCTGTTTAGCCTGGAGAAAAGGAGGCTGAGGGGAGACCTTATTGCTCTCTACAATTACCTGAAAGGAGGTTGTAGAGAGGTGGGGGTTGGTCTCCTCTCCCAAGTAACAAGCGATAGGACAAGAGGAAATGGCCTCAAGTTAGGCCAAGGTAGGTTTAGATTGGATATTAAGAAAAAGTTCTTCACCGAAAGAGTTGTTAAGCATTGGAACAGGCTGCCCAGGGAAATCATGGATTCACCATCCCTGGAGGTATTTAAAAGATGTGTAGATGTGGTGCTTAGGGACATGATTTAGTGGTGGTTTTGGCAGTGTTAGGTTGATGGTTGGACTTGATGGTCTTAAAGGTGCCTTCCAACCTAGAAAATTTTATGATTCTGTGACTCAAAAATGGCAAAATTTCAAATTCTTATTTGACTACTCTATACCACTGCCTATTGAAAAATGATGTGCTTATTAAAACACTATTTCCACAGAATCACAGAATGGTCAGGGTTGGAAGGGACCTCTGGAGATCATCTAGTTCAACCCCCCTGCCAGAGCAGGGTCACCTACAGCAGTTGCACAGGACAGCGCCCAGGCGGGTTTTGAATGTCTCCAGTGTGGGAGACTCCACCACCTCTCTGGGCAGCCTGTTCCAGTGCTCTGCCACCCTCAAAGTAAAGAAGTTCCTTCTCATGTTAAGATGGAACTTCCTATGGTCAAGTTTGTGCCCGTTACCTCTTGTTCTATCACTGGGCACCACTGAAAAAAGACTGTTCCCATCTACCTGGCACACTCCCGTTAAGTATTTATAAGTATTGATAAGATCCCCCCTCAGTCTTCTTTTTTCTAGACTGAAAAGACTCATTTACTAGCACTGGAACATCCCTGTACTCACTGACGTCGTGGTTTGCGCCGGACTGGCCACTGGGACGAATGACAGATGCTCCCTCCCTCCTTTCCTGACATGCAAAATGGTTTGCAACTATTTTAATCTCTGACATGATCAAACAGTAATAACAGCTTTTGACCACCATCACTCCAAAAAAAGCAATATAGCTTAACAAACAGGGGTGGTATGTTCTACCTAAAAAGCCAAAGGCAAATTAAACACATATAAATAAGATTTAAATAATGATTTCTATTTCTATTAACAAAATAGCTGGGTCTGCCCAGTTATTAACATCTAAGTAAAATATGTATTCAAATCACACCTGTTCGGTTTCTCAAAAGTGCTATTTCAGCTAATTTAACCATTCATTCCTCTTAGGGACACATTTTGCTGGGAAATTTAAGCTACTGAAATCAACCTGAGTAAATCATGCAGTTAACTGATTTTTGATAATAGAAAATTTTGGCTGACTGAAAATGCTTAAAGACTGTGGAAGTACAGAATACTGGTGGATGACTAGACAGTTTTGCATTCCATATGTCACATACACAAGTATCAACTAACAAACTTGTTATGATCTAACTACCAGCACCGGAATTGCAGTGCTAGAAAATATGACAGATAAATCATTCATCTACACAGATCATTATTTTCCATGAATGAATATAAACAGAATATACTGGAGTTTCCCCCTCCCCCCCCTTCCTTAGTAGGCAGACAGGATCATCAAGTAATAAAACTGTAGAATTGTGTTCTTTTCTTCATGTCTACCAGTTAAATTTGTTTTGTACCAAAATAAAATATACTGGCATATGCAATGTATTGAGTTGAAATAACCGCTTGTATTCCTATGGGGTTTATTTGCAATCCAGGAAAAGGTATAACCTCTAGAGCTACTTTCTATAACTTAATCAGGCAACCTCAGGCAGAAGTATGGTCCTAAAAATCCTATTATTCCTAGCTACAACAATCACCACTCACATCTTATTTCATGTTCAAAATGGATAGAAAGAGCAGAAAATGGCTACCTTGCAATTTATCAAAACCTCTGCTCCCTTCATCAAGAACAGGGAGACAATTCTGCTGGAGTGGGCTTATATTTCAACTCCCAACACTCTAAAAACTTCTTATCCATGTCTTTTAGACATAGCACTCTTATTGGAAGGCTCGCAGGATCCCATTTTGGAGCGGGGGTTAAGAACAGGTTCTGAGTCAGCTTCTCTCTTTTCCAGTAGAAAAAGCGAAGTGGTGTGGTGGGATATTTAGTTCTACATCAAACCCACTGTTGACCCACTATAGGAAATGGCAGGGAATGGTAGGAGATACTTCTATATTTCCATCTCAATAAAGAGGATTTCAGAATTTAACTTTTATTAGATACATTAAATTTGGGGTTTACGTGCAACAAATTCCAGATCTTAAACTAGCGATATCAATTTATTAATATAAAATCAGAACATCTTTTCTCCTTCAGACTATATGATAAACTAAAAGTCATCACTTGTGACCTTAGACATGCACTGACCACAACAAAACACTGCTGTTGCCTAGCTGCAAATTTCCACTTTTAGATTCAGTGCAACTGAATGGTAAGCTAAGGAAGGGCGTGTTTACTCAAAAATAATTTTTTTTAAACTTACATTGATGAGTCTAGTAAGAGACAGTACACTATGAGTCTTGCAACACATAAATTTAAGTATATATCCATTCAGAATTCTTTAACATTACATATTCATTTTTTATCAAAGATGCATTTCTTTGACATATCTTAAATTTTAATGATTTTAATGATTAAATTTTAAAGGAAAGACTTTAACCACAGTTCTTTCTCTACTGATGCTTATATTCTTCATTAGCTTCTCTTTCAAAAGATCATAGAATCATAGAATCCTAGAATAGTTTGGGTTGGTAGGGACATTTAAAGGTCATCTAGTCCAACCCCCCTGCAATGAGCAGGGACATCTTCAACTAGATCACGTTGCTCAGAGCCCCGTCCAACCTGACCTTGAATGTCTCCAGGGATGGGGGCATCTACCACCTCTCTGGACAACCTGTTTCAGCGCCTCACCACCCTCATCGTAAAAAATACCTTCCTTATATCTAGTCTAAATCTACCCTCTTTTAGTTTAAAACCATTACTCCTTGTCCTATCACAACAGGCCCTGCTAAAAAGTTTGTCCTCATTTTTCTTATAAGCCCCCTTTAAGTACTGAAAGGCCACAAAACGACGTCCCCAGAGCCTTCTCTTCTCCAGACTGAACAACCCCAACTCTCTCAGCCTGTCTTCATAGGAGACACGTTCCGTCCCTCTGATCATTTTTGTGACAAATAATTCAATACAATTACTACAAGACTCCCTCCACCCCAAATTGATACATAGTGATTGTGATCTCACTGTCACAAATTCCAGTAACATAGTTCTTGGGTTGGTTGTTGGACTACTTAATGACTTTGGTTGGCCTCAGGCAACTGTCTGTACTACCTTGTGATGATACAATCATCAAAAAGATCTCCTACGAAATCATCGTACCCCATTTTTTTATCGATGTATTGCCAGTTGAGCAATTTTGACTTCAAATCCCTCGTTCTCTAATCAGATAGTTTAAAATAATTGTAACTAAAATCGCTCTATCATATGATGGCAGGTTCAGCTCTGAACCTTCCCTTGACAGGCTTGTGCAAGTTAAGAGTCATAGCGTGTAAGGCAGAAGTACTAAAAAATGACTGAGTATTATTTTTGGCTGTAGTACGTGAGCCATAGCTATAAAACTGAGATTACCTTTGCATAGTTCTCTTGCCTTTGACTATGGGGTCAGAATGTAAACCATATAATAAAGAATTTTTTAGCAGTTTAAGTTATTCTTGCACTCTGTAAAACTTGCCAGACTTACAATGTTGCATTCTGGAAACAACAAACTCCCCTGCAAATCAATTAAATAATCATTTAGACAAGATATTTAAAATACGAACTTCTAAGCAATTGCACAAAGCTCTACAATTAAAATTTCATAATAAAAAGGCAGATGTTTTCACATCTTTAAAGAATATTTCCTCAATTGGTAAAAGATAAGAGGTTATTCCCTTCTACTGAGGATGATACCTTCCTTAGAAAATTTTTCTTTTCCTTGAAGGCAAGTGGTCTAACCATGTTCAATAAATCATTACTGAGTAACACAATTGCAATTGACAATTAACATCCATCTTATCTTTATGTTGAGAAAAGTGAGTAAAAAGAAGCTTCAGCTCAAACTACTGACACCAAGGTGTCTCCAATTTTCCTAGATCCCTGCTAATAAAGACTATGGATTTAGTATTAATATAGATGCTTTTTCTGACAGGTAATCATCTTATGATCATAATGGCAGTTTGATGGTTATTTAAACTTATAAATAGTCTCCATAAAATACTGAAAAAGAAGGTTGCATTCCTTTTTGGGATATGATTTTTCTTCTCTGGTATATATGTAAAGTTACTAAAATGAAAGAAATTATTTAGGTTGATGAGGTCTTTGAAAAGTTTTGCAGGTCCTCACTGCAATATAGACACCACATACGTCATATGCCAGTAAGTCAATGAACTATGAACCTAGATGAAAAATAATTTGTCTGTTCATGAACTAATATACTTTGACAAAATGAAAAAAGCTGAAATCTAACTTTGGTACTAAAAGCATCTGGTTCTTATTACAAAGGTGGCATGCAGTTTTCAAGTTTGGCAGGAAAAATGTACATCTAGACTGCTTTGGTGAAGTCTCAGTGACTGAAGTCCTAGTGACTGAACTGATTCAATGATTCAGGCTTATGTCTATGGACTGCTACAAATTTCAATTCCAGAGCTAAAAGGACATTCAAATGTAAAATTTTGCTTCTGCAGCTCCTCAGCTGAAACTGAAGTTTATGTGGGGACAAGAGGAATAGAGTTACCACAGATGTGTGCTTTGCACTCTCTCTGTTGTGGAACTGGATTGAGTTGGGTTGATCACAGGACATAGTTTAAGAGTAACTGCCTCAAGCTGCCAAAAGCCTGAAAACCTATAGCATCACCTGAGACCAGATCCCACCTCCTTCACTTTGTGTTCCAGCCAACTCCTCACAACTAGGAACAGTAATAACACAGAAGCAGCTATGATTTAGCTATGTAACCCAAGGATACCCTACAGCAAGATAGCTTCACAAACACAGATTCCACCAAGTTTGGGGTTTGCTTTGCCAGAAAATGGATCAAGATTATAAGCAAGTATTCTCAAACATTCAGAATGTAGGGACTTGAATTTCACATAGGGTACGTCAATGAGAACACATCACAGCAGCACTTCATGTACAGTAACTAACTTTTCAATTCATTCCAGACCAGGTTTCTTATTTTCACAGCCCTAACTGGGCTAAGTCTCATTTATCTGAGAAACTGTATCCTTCTACAGCTCATTACAACTAAGATAGGCATATTTGCTTCACACCACAGGATAAAGTTTGGGAAAAGGGTGCTTTCATATAAGGTGTTAACTACGGATTTAGTTCCAGCTATGCAAAATTATAGACATCTTTGCTCCTTGTCTACAGCTAACTGCATCTTTTTATATGGGTTCCTGGTAACACAATACAATGACACCATACAGAACAGAACCCTTTTAAAGTAGAAAGTTAAAAAAGAGAATAAGAAAAGACCTTGCTCCCTAATGACAACCTGATATGTACTCAATTGACATAAATAAGTGCACAATAACCACAGTAAAAGCAATCAAAAAATGCATTTAGTAACACCGTATGCAAATTCATAACACGTGTCAGTAATTACCTGCCTTTAAATACAGAGGCCTGTAAAAACTAAAATATTGCTCAGGTTGACTGCTATCAAAGTATGATTTTTTCTATCATTGTCTGACATTACTTGCCTACAACAACAGCTATCTATGAAACTGAAGACCTTTATTCAGGAGGTTAATGCGAGGTAGGAACTCCATTCAGTGTTATTTTGGCTTAAGGGCATAATGTCACAATTTGGTGCATCCTCTAATGACTTTTTTTTTTTTTCTAAAGGCGGCTTACAGCTTAGGCCTAGTTCAGCGAATTTCCTTGCAAGGTCCTTGGAAAATGGGGATGGGTGGGGAGTACAATTGATTGTGCGGCCAAATTTTTTGTT
The DNA here is from genome assembly GCA_003993805.1 of Himantopus leucocephalus. NCBI lineage: Eukaryota > Metazoa > Chordata > Aves > Charadriiformes > Recurvirostridae > Himantopus > Himantopus leucocephalus. The sequence continues at coordinate 117,135,718 of RSEF01000002.1, read as the reverse complement.
CATGCCTGCTTACTGATTTTTGTTCATTTCACAAATAAACAAGGCATGAATACATCAACCCACAAACCATAAACAATAAAGAACTTCATCCTGTAAGTTTGCTACGGCCAGCAGTTTGTGGCTGAATCTGCTATTTGTCATAAGATAAATGATAAAGTGATTGCCATTTGTCACTGAATACACAAGAGAAGTGTTCAGCTGTGAATCACACAAATGCAGACAACAGTAATATTGCTGTAACTTCTTCTACAAAGATCTGATTAACTAAAAAAATTATTTTCTTAACTACGTGTACCAATTTAATACGTTAACAATTTTATGAGAAAACACATATACCCATAAAACATACGAGTATTTACAGTATAAAAATCTAAAATTTACTACAATTCATCGTGCACAGCAGGAAAAGATA
>RSEF01000002.1:117117806-117130306 GCA_003993805.1 Himantopus leucocephalus | reverse complement strand
TCCAAACTAGAACAGCACACTTGGCAAAAATCAAAGTATTTTTGAAATACTATGAGTGAAGGAATAATAATCAAATGTGGTTTGCAATCTTAGAAAGAACCTTTATGTTTGTAGAAAGAATGGTTAATAATTGTTTAAATTTTTAAAAAATAATTTTTAGACCATCACAGTAGTTCTTATTGATGCTGTTTATAATACAGCAAGGGTTAATTTGCTTTTAATTATTATGCCTATGGCTTGGTTTTCAATGAAGAACCATAAAACTACCCTTTACAATTTCTATTAATCTTCCAATTCCACATCCCTGTGGTATTCACTCAGAGTATTATTACTGTCATGGCACCCAACCTGTAGCTATGCACATTCCTCAGAAGGGAAGGTATACGACTTCCCTTTGAGCCAGTAAAATCAGTGGGATGGTTATTTGGGTAATACTGCCAGCACTTCCCACAGGACAGAATGCAAGTTGATATGCTAAGACAACCCAGGAGCATGGAGTAACATTCAAAAGTCTATCTTGTAACATGGGAGTCCCACATACCAGTATAGCACACTGTTGGAAGCTACTGAGTCAACTAATTAAAGACAATTTTATAGCCAGACTATTTGTTATCCTTACCCCGCACACACACGAAATAGCCTAAAGGGAGCAATGGCTCTCTAGCTTTTAAAAAAATCCTCTTTTGTCATATATCTTCAAATGTAACTCTTGTGTTTACATGGATATGCTGTAACAAAGCTCTTCAGTAACATTATTATTGATTAACAGTATTTTTTGAAAGTACGAGATGGAAACTGCTTTGAAGGTATTAGTGCAGCAAGACTGAAAGAATGACTAGAAGAAAAGATAACCTAAATAGATGAATAGTAAATGATAAAAGACACCCAGTGGATTTTACCTAATACCATGATGATAAACAGCCCCCTGGATCTATTTTTCCCTATTTCTTAATTCAGCTTTCAGCAGTATATTATCATATTTCTATAACAATCCCCTCTGAAATATGCCATTTTTTAGATTATTTCATTAGTAATACTCTCAATATCTGATGAAAAAACATATCATGACTAGCTGTTAGAACCGGTCATGGATTTTCTGATATATCATTCACCAGAGGGGAAATGCTTTTCTATAATAAAGAAAATGCTTATCAGAACATGTTGATTTGTTTTAAAATGAAAAAACATTTCAGTTAAGGTAAAAATATTCTGATCAAACATTTGCAGACTAAACATTTTTTTAATAATTGATTCAAAACTTATTTTAATATCTGTAAATTTTAAGTATTTTTTTTAAAAAATATATTCCCCCTCTTTTAAACTTTCTGCATTGTGATGAGGAGACGACATTGTCATTCCTTTAAAGGAATTTCCAAATGCCCTTTTGTATATCTGAGAAATTCTCATTCAGTTTTAGATGAAACATTGCTGAACTTGATGCAATTTTAAGGTACAATGCTAAAGAAATCTCAATTTATTACCATCTTCTTTACCAGTATCATGCAACAGTCAAATAAATTCATAGAAAATCTAGAAACATTATTGGGTGCTAAGGGTTCTTAGGAGAAGACCAGTGTTAATTAATAGAATTAGGAAGTTATGATATTGCTAGTATTTGAAAACAAAAAGTCAAATTATCAGTATATCTGTTAATGCTTTGTGTAACAGCATATACTATGTTTATGAAAAGTACAAGTCTGTATATATAGATGTCTGAATTTAAAGATGTATACACCTGCACTTCAGAAATACATGATCACGTGTCCAATACCAGATACTAATAAGGACAAATTTTCACATTTCAAGAGAGTTTTGGTCATTCAAAATGTCTTGCTCAATCTTCAAAAACCACAGTAATCATTTTTCAGTTACTTTAATTGAAAGTACAATAATCACATTAGCAGCAGAAAATAAGAGCAAGCAGGCTTGTTTTGAGGTTAAGAAAACAAGGCGCAACATAATCATTCTAAACGTGATCCAACACTCATTATGAATTGTTACGTCAAATAATTCTTATCTATGTGTTTAATACAGCACATATCAGCACTGAACCAAATGGCAATATGATAGTTTGGGGACTGTACTGTCTCTGTAGAACATAAGGTAATGAGATGCTATGAGAGTAGTTACAAATAACACAGTGATAAAATACGCCTATTACACGTGTAAATTTTGCCACGTTTAGTAGCATGCACGTCAGTAAAAGAAAAGTCACACTTTCTATTTGACTGTGACATTTGCTACATTCATGTGTCATAGTCAACACTCGGCAGCCCTTTCTCCTGGGAGAACACACAATCTAGAAGGTCTGCAAAAACTGTGACTCAGCTCCCCAGCCAAATCATACATGATGTGTATTCCTGCAAGAAACAGGCAAACAGATTCTTCAGCTTCTTATCCTATGCAGTCCTGATCATGAATAGACCGCAAGAGTCTCCCCACAAAATTTATTTTTCTGTCTGGATCTGTACTGGGGCCATTCGCTTCTCATGCAAATTCTCCCACAATCAGGGTCATTCTTCAACTTTATATGCTTTCATGATCCCTTCACGACCCTTCAAAGGACCCTAGTTTTCCCATCAAATTTCTCATCTAGTTTCTGGCCAGTTTATCTCTTGATAAGAGATTGTTTAATCTCCTTTATGGGTTTAACAGTTCCATCTAGCCTCCAGGAGAGAGGGACTTCTTGCTCAAATGAAGATGTCACTGTCTATCCCCTTCCTGTCAAGCCATTCAAAGCATTTTTTTCTTTGCAAAAACCTTTTCCTTCCTCTTGTTCTCACTTACTTTCTTTTACTCACCCTCACAAAATCTACAAGTCACCACAAAAAGAACATTTTATTGGACCTTTCCATAGATCTCGAGCTGGGGTTTTCAATCTCACTGGCCTTTCCATTTATTGCTGTATCATTCTCTTCTGAATAAAGTGTACATCTTAAAAATGAGATAATGAGGATGATCGGTAATTCTAACCTCCAAACTGTACTGCCAGCTCTGCACCTCTAACATTTTGTATTGACATAAACATCTGCATTTCTTCTTAAGTAGAAAGAACTGTGGATTAACTTTACATTTTCAGAGTCAAGAGCTTTTTTTTTCCTGCTTAAATCTGGCCCTGAATTAATCAACCAAAGCATCTAACAGCCGTTCTCCCAAACTAAAAGATACAACTTATGCTGCGTTGCTTGAGGTTTTGTTTTCACCTTAGCTGTGAGTATGTGTGATGTTACCATATATATTCACAGCCTATATAGGAAACATTCCTATTTAGTACTTGTACTTCACGACTCTTGGAACAAAGTATTCTAACTTTTTCAACGATCAAGACAGGCAGCTCTCATTCAGTATGTTTCACTAGAATTTCTAGAAGCCCTAGATCAGAACCTCTTGAACCATCTCCTGTACTCTGTACCCCAGAAGTTAGGGCATTCCTTTTTTATTGTTTTCTCCCTATGGGGGTTAATCCTGTGAGGAATTCTTTTTAGCTACTCATCTGTCACCTTAAAAATATGCTTAGTCTATTCCTATTGCATTACGTATCAAAGGGGGATTGAATGGTCTCACCCAGCTTCAGACCCACATAAGCAAAGCCTGTGAAAAATGGTCTAACACCATGTAACTACTCCAGTAAATGAGCTTTCATCTCCAGACCCGGGGTGACAAGGCCTCATAATCATTGTACCACATCACCTGAAGTCAGGACTTTTACAGAAATTGTTCAATACGAAATCAGAATCGAAATCCTTTTTCATTCAACCCTGCTTAAAGGAGAAAATTTATCTTTATCATTCAATACTGAAGCAAGGTAGATGATTTGACTTTTTACTGCCAGGCAAAACTGCTGAAAGCTGTCCAGGTGACCTTTTCCAGAGAGCCACATGGGTCATCCTTCTAAAAGCCATGGCTAAACTTCCACAAATCACAGCTAAACTCCTTGAAGAGCCTGCCTGTAAGTTCTAGTTCCAATGCCCTCAAAAACTTCCCTCCAACCACTGGCACTAGGCCTTCCGCCCATTTCTGTTGGGTAGTAAACTGAAGACCCTGCTGCAATTTCTTGATTGTCCATAAGTTACTGAAGGAATATTTGGCTTTGCCAGTGTTATTACCACCAGTTTACTCTTCTCTGACTAGTCAGAAAAAGAGAGTAAATGAACTTGGTGTGCGAAGGCAGAGAAAGACAGACTTTTCTGATGTAATATAAACATTTAGGACATACTCTATTTTTTATTTCTTAATTTTTTAAAACATTTTCAAATGGATCAGAGGGGTTTGGGATTTTATAGGAGTGAATAAATGCTTTTGTCTGTATTTTCAATAAAAACAATGAAGAAAGACATAAAAATGACTAACTAATAACAAGGTAAAGATACATAGGGTGACACTGTGTGCCTACATTCCAGTTGTATGCCTGGATGGAGAGGTGTCATCATGAAGACCAGCACTCTGTTCCAGTAAAAACTAAAACAGGCTTTCAAGCATGCAGCATAAAATTTCTACTTAGATCTAACCACCAAAAGCTTGGCGTAATCTCATTACCTCAACATTAATTTAATAACGAAATACTGTTAAGAGCTTTGTACTTCATGCAATACTCATAACTCAGCATGTAAAGGAGATGGGAGAAAAGATGAGACAGGATGAAACAGGGCACTTTAGGATAAACAAATCTTGGTGGAGATAAGAAAGGCACCTCACCAAACAATCCGTACAGTGATTTTTGAAGTTAAGGTGATGATGAGCAAGTCAACACACTGGAAAGTATTTTTGATCTCAGAATTAATTTAACACAAAAAAGGAGCCAAATATGGTGTTTTGAAAGGACTAGTATCCCTGTAAAAAGTAAGAAAGTAGCAATCTCTATTTTTTAAAAAAAAAACACTTTTTTGTTGCTCTTTCCCTTTCTTTCATATCCTGATCAGTATGGATTTTGTGAAAACAAACAAAACATTAATTAATACATTAGAAATAGGAAGTAAAAGTGAATACTAAAGAGAATGTAATTGAGTAGCTTACTTTATCTAAACTAACTGAGAAAAGTATATGATGGGCATAAAAGAAAGAACAGAAGATCAAATGTGAATATTCTACTTATTCTTGACACAGCTACAATTGCAAACAATTTAATCTGGGAATCTCTCCGAAAAGGAGAAACATTCTAATGTTCTTTTTTTCATGTAAAAACAAAGAAAATTATACATTAAGGATTAGGAAATTATCAATTTTCTTAGGAAAAAAGTTTAAATATTAAAATAATGCAGAAAAGAACTTAGAGAATTGTATTCGCATCTAATTTCTCTGAAGATTTTGCGGTTATTACCACTATGTATTTTATATTTCTATTTCAGATAGCTCTGATTCCTCAGTTACATCTACACAGACTCTGGTTCCTACCTGCCTGGTATCAACCACAGCATTTAAGATCCAGATGAGGGTCCTGTTAAGGAGCAGCTAACAGTTCAGAAACAGCTGTATCCAAAAGACCAAAGTTTGGCTGTTACACTATCCAGAAGATTACATGCATTGAGCACTCTTCTGGTACTTAAGTGATTAAAAAGGAATGGGAACTTATTGATGCTGGTCTTAGTCAAAATTATCTGAGTTATATTTGTTACTGAGCACTTGGTGAAAAGGAGAAAAAGGAGAAGTGATGTCTTATCTTTTCTTTCCCAGAGGTATCCACAAATCAGAGCAAAAGAAAACAGGAAAGAGAAAGTTTACAACAGCCCAAGCATTAATGAAAAATTAAAATTGCCCAAGCGAATGAATGATTTTATAATTTTCCTAGAATTACTTCTTTATTCACAGAAATAAAGAAGTCTACTACAGAAAAATAGCAATTTATTTAATAGGAAATATTTGCATATGGACAAGAAGATATTACTTATTTCAAACTTTTGACAAAACTGGTATACTTTTTAGACCTAAAAAGAGCCAGAACTAACCAAATAATTGTTTCACTTCTCACATAAAGAAACCCAGCTCTGATAATACTCACTTCCAAATCCTTCAGGTTTTTCTTTCTAATCTGTAGTAATTCTCCATATGTTTTTTCTTCTTGCTTTAACCTTTTCTCATATTCTGCTAGCTCATCTTGGAGATGATTATATACCATCTGAACACTTTGCTGCTTAAACATCACGCCACTTAAATTTTTGCTTTGAAAGAAAAAAAAATTCAATGAAGTAATCAAGATATTCCGCTATACTATTTTTAGTCTTTACTTACAGGTTTAATGTTTAATTTTACAATAGATAAAATAGTGTCTTCTCACAAATAATGATACCCTTTAAAAAAGACCAAAGAGCTATATGATGGGGCTTATCATGAATGTTTAGACAACTTAAAGACACTCTGCCTATCCATCCATAGCCAATGAGTGTACTGAGATAAATTACTCTCAGAATTTAGAGTTTGCATTTTTAAAACAACTTTCTAGAGAATGGACTGGTTCACTCCCACATGTGAAGTATCATCTGCTCAAATAATATTATTTGAATATCAGGATGAGCCCATGACCAGTGCCATATTAGGTAACGACTATTTTATTATTTATTGGAACTGGAAGTGGGAGCTTCACACCATTTGTTTAATATTTTGTTTCTGTCTCTGTCCACATCTAGTATGATTTCCTTAACTTGCACATATGAAATACATAATATGTTAAGCAATTTTCAGGTTTTCACTTTTTGCTAACATCCTGTATTTCTGTTACTTTTAGACAAAAGCATATTAAAAAAAAGAAAAAAGAAAAAAATATTTCTAACTGATTTTCTGCAAGATAACGTAAACTAGAGCCTTGTAGATAATGTAAGTTGGCTGCATAATAATGACCATATAACAATGTGCACACAAAAAAGGAAACTCAAGAGATAAGTTTAAGCCAGTTTTTTTAATTTTAAGACTTTGATTTACACAACAATGTTATTTTAACACTAAAATAAAATATTTGTTAATTTAAAAACAAATCAAGTCTGAGAAGGGGAAAAATCTGTCATGTAAAGATTATGCTGACCATCTACGCTGCCAACGTAGGAACAGCTGAGACCAATAATAAGCTGTTATCCTTATTGATTAGCTAACACTTCACAGAACAGACATATTTAAGAGTTTTGGAATTTAGTTCTAAATTCTGGAGGCCACAAGATCCTCCTCACAGCCTCTTCTGAGACTCTCTGCAGAACAACAATCCCCTCTGCAAAACATTAAAGTATCTAAGGCCTCCTCTGAATCAAAAACCTCTATAAAAACTTCTCTGAAGACAGGCTAAGGGATCCATCATAAATTACCTAGAGTTCCTTTTCACTGAAACACCCTTCCAGGCTTCCTAATCTCCAGTAAATCCCCTTAACTTGCTTCCTGCCCTAATTTCCTTCTCGCTGGATGTAGGTACAGCATATGGGAATTGATGGAGACATGGTAGGGTCTACAATACAAGCAAGGATGCTCCTTACACAAACCTTCAGTTCACAGGATTTCCTCATCATCCTTCTAATTTAATTAGCACCAAACTCCACTGAGATAAAAAAAATTGAGTGAATTTATTTCATGTTCATTCTTAACTTCACATACGAAGACATATCTCTATGTCTTTCCAGAGTGCAAAAGCAATTTTTGAAAAGTCATTGGTATAAGACAGTTTCTAGGTGGGATACCTATGTCATAATTTTCCCTTGGTTAGCAGGTTGGGCTAAATTTTTCAGCAGACTTCAGGTTTGTAGTCAAATTTATTGTGGAAAAGGTATTTATTTCAAATTGCTGTTATTTTGATAACATTGCATCAATGTTTCTATTTCACTCTAATAGCTATAATTTAGTCTTTTTATTACATTAATGGTACACAATAATAAGTCAAGGAGGTGTTATTCAGAGAAAGATGCTAGGAAATACCTATAAAAGGACAACAGTGAACACTGAAAGCAGAAGTAAGGACTCCTTTACCTCAAGTTCCTTCACCAGATCAGGCTAGAATTAGCCTGATGACATTAAAAAAAAATGGAAATAACAGCCGAGAGTAAAAGTAAAAACAGTTAATCCTTTATTCCCAGTTTTTCTACCAAGTCAGGTAGGTATCAGCATTTTTACAAAAAGAAGAAAGATCAGTTCAAATAGATAAGTATATTTGATATTGAACACAAAATATAACAGGAAATGGCTAGAGCAGACTTTCTTAAGATAGATTGATGGAATGCCATGTGATATGTTAGATTATTGGAAACATTAATAGAAAAAGGTACATTAGCCTGAAAGAAATTTTTTTTCTGAATATTGCCACCATTAATCTTCACTAATGAGGAGCAATAAGCAAGGAAAAAAACACCAACAACCCGAAAACTCTTCTCTTTGCCCCTTAAGCACAGAGTGGCTGAATGCTCTGACAACCAGAAGGCATAAGCATGCAGTCAGTTTTCAGCCAGTCACATGATGGAGAAATTCCCATGTGCTGTATCTTCTGTGTTCAGAGAATGACAAAAAGGAATAAAAGCCATTGGGATGCATAATTTGGTAGTCAAAGGGGGTTTTTTTTGGACAGTTTTTTGACTTCACAGCTCTTTCTATTAGATAGGATCTCTAAAAGCAGGTTCTTAAAAAAATGCAAAGTTTTCATTACTATCTATTTTAGGTCTAGAAGTTGGAGAATTTGCAAGAAAATTCCTCTTTGAAAGAGAGATGGACTTAGATATATAAAAACAATAAATTGCTGGAATGAACTTTGAGTGCCACTTTGTGTTGATATTATCACTTTCTTGTTTGAGTCTGAATATAACATGTCACTGACATGAAACTACTGACTACTGGCTAAAGAGCTGTGGGAAAGGAGAAGAGATTTTTAGTCATGGAAAGATGCCTTCCATTCCTGGAGTTCAGTAAGTTCCACTGCACATTGGGCCCCTCTGAATCACTCTGTTTCAATCAAGAGTTGGAAAAAAACCATACCCAGTCCCACATATTCAGCTAAAAAAAGGACATAGAACTTTTTTTTTCTCCCCAGTCAAAAATTTCATGGAAAAATCTCTCAAGGATCTTTCAACACTGACAGTACATAAGTGAATGAGATCACAGAAAGGGAACTGTAGTATAATGATGCAAGGATAACTTTCTCACTAGTTGTCCTGTACAATTCAACAATCCAAGCTGCTTCCTCTTTGACATTGCTCAGCAGGTTCACCTTTACCCTCGAAGAGTAAGCTTGCTGTGCAATCAGCATATACGGCCCTTCAAGGCTTGCATGGCCTAGAAGGCAGCCTGTGTTATCAGTTGGATAGAGCCCTTTGAGACTATTTTCAGGACTCATCACTCACAGTAAGTGTAGGTCCACACTTCTTAAACGAGAGAAAACACATTGTACGTGGAATCCTCCATTAATTAAGGATGCAACTGACCGTGAATATTATCAGATTTACAAATGTAATTCTGATGCTCAAAACGCAATTTGGTAGGCAATTTATCATGAATAACTTCTATAAATGCCTTAAAAATACAAGCAGTGATCAGACAAAAATACTCTCAAATTATTGACGAAAAGTGCATTGTATTTCCTAGAAATAATATTGTAAAATAATAAAACTATCTTTAGTAATAGTAATAAAGTAGAATTACTAAATTACGTTAGTAAAAGTAATAAAACATCTTTTAAAATTCATATAATAGGTAGGTCTTACCGCAAATCAACAGAAGTTTTTTCTGTATTTTCCATCTCTATTTGCTTCATGTTCCATAATTCATTTAATTCTTTAAGTTCATTTTTTAAATTTTCCATCGTGTGAGAATTTTCAGCAATTTGACTGGAAACAATTGAAACTTTTTCCTGGGAATTAAAAAAAACACCATAGCATGTAAATTAGGCAGGGCTAGATTACCAAATACTGTATTTTAAGCACACAATTATGGGCAACAATTCATTAAATTGTATACCCAAAGAAAGAAAACTTTCAGAGGGGGCAGTTGAAGCACTTGGTGCAACTGGAAGAACTGCATTTCTGTAAGAGCTCAGCTTTGCACATGCAGTTACAGTCCTCCAACTTGTTGTGTAATTCTTCTACTATATATCCACAAATTTTATAATGGTACTTGTATTTTTGCAGTTGCCTATGTTGTATATGGATGTATGCATATTTGTAGGCTACCATCTTCACAAAATACATATCATCTTTTATTTTTGCTCTGATACATAGAAGTTTTGCAAATAAGCACTGGCTTGTACAGCAAAAACTTTATTAATGATAGTGAAAGGTAACGATTTTTGCATATGATCTAAGTCTGGGCCTATTTATTTCAGCGTATGCAGAGTCAGCATATTAACAGGCAGCTTTTATTGTTAGACTATCAAAGTACTTACAAAATGTAATACTGTTTTAGGCAGATACCTAAAATCTTGACTTTACGGAAAAGAACAGTATTTTTAGCTGCCATTCTCTAGGGAGAATGTGTCTTACTCATTATCTCTGAAAACTGGCATTTTTCATTTAGTTGCCTAAATAGAGAGTTGTCCTCTTTCGATATCAAGCTTTTCAAAACATAGCTGTCCTGTACTCCAGGCAGTGGAGGATTAAAGCACAGAACACTCCTGAATTCCTGCCTACTTCCCTCAGCTACAAGTACACAACTTAAAAAGATGCTATCATTAAGCTGCTGAAAACCTTTAAATTAAAAAGTATTTTCACTAAACTTCCCATCCTACAGAAGAGAGATTAAATTGCAGTGTCTTTTTCATACCAAAAGTGACTGATAGTCACAGGACCCAAAAAACGGAAAGATTCATGACACAAGCAAGCTCTACTTTCAATAGCAACAGTATCTGGTACACAAAGCTGCAGCTTCCCCCCAATGAACAAGGCAAACATAAAGCCCTGTAGCAGTTCAATAGCAATAAACAGGTGGGAGTCTTCTATTTGGGTGATACTTCTAAAGCGGTCTTGCTGCATTAGATTTTGTAACCCATACTAATGGGCTGTAAGCAGCTATGTAAATGGGTTAAATTAAGAGGGAGGAAAATACCTTTTGATCATCCCTATATATACAGATATAATTTAAGTGCACACATGTATAAATACCAATTTTCAAGACCTCACAATTCAGTAGGTAAAGAATGCATCACAGTATTTAAATAAAGATTAGTATTTTAAAGATTTCTTTAGAAACTGCCCCATTTTTCTGAAGCAGTAGCCTGATGCATAGTCTAACGATCTTTTTCCTTATGAAAGAAGTGCTTCTTAGAGGTATACCTAAAAGGTAGCTGTAAAAAAAATGAGGAATCAAAGGTTTTGTAACAGATGTTAGCACAGATATGAAGGTGTGGAAGGTACCACAAGAATACGACGTTTTTAAGGCCTCTGAATTTTGTAAAAGTGTAATGTGTATCTGTATAGGATTAGATGGAAATTTCAGGTTTCTTGCAGGAACATGGAATCATTAGAAAGAAAATGAAGATATGGTAATTAATGCAAATCCCTATGCAACTGAACCGCCCATAGAGAGTCTCAAACCTCTGAGGAAAAATCATATTAGTTTTAGGCTCAGTACCAGGAGAACTTGGAGAAATGCGATAGCCTGTGATACACAGGATGTCTGTATGATCTGTCCCGGCCTTTATCTTTACAAATAATGAAATCTGAGATGATTAATATATCAGGGCCAGATATAAGTATGTACACAAAGAAGCCAAGACGTGTTTTGCCAAAGAGTCAGGTTCACATATGAGCTGTGTTAGAACAAAACTGCCAATGAAGAAGAATTTTGTCTCATTGACTTCCTGCACTTTTTTTAGGACTTTTTAACCTAGGCAGGTAGAATCTGTTGGCTTCCAAGCATATGGAATACTAGCCATTGAGTCAGTGCAATCTGGTACCTATTATAGAACACAGAGAATGTGCAATCAGGTTTTAGAGCAAACAAACAAAAATGGTGAGATACTCTACATTTTGATCCAAATATCGATAGAGTGAATATCCGTTGATAACAGTCCAGTGTCCTGCCTGTGCTGAATGAGTCCCTTGGCATTTGGTCATTCAGCTGTTCAATACATGAACAGTATTCTTCATACTTCTCAGTTGCTGAACAAGACTAATGGTGTATTATGGGGAAGAATTCATATGCTTTTATCTAGGTATCTAGCTTTTAGACATTTAAATGTCAGCAGACCAAACTAAGTCACTTTAAATTCAAAGGTGAGATGCAGAAGCCTCCAGGGTGTGATTCATCTTGTCCTAAAATAGGTAAACTATGAAGGGTTGGGTGAATTGCTTGCTCAGTTGAAAGCTGGAGACTCTGTATTGCTCCTGTTCTAAGAATACTATGGAATCATAGCCATTTCTTCACAGAATCATAGAATTGTTATGGCTGGAAAAGACCATTAAGATCAAGTCCAATCATTATCTAACTGTACCAGGCCCACTTCTAAACCATGTCCCCGAGCACCATATCCAGACGGCTTTTAAATACATCCCAGGATGGCAATTTGACCACTTCCCTGGGCAGCCTGTTCCAGTCTTTGATAACCTTTT
>RSEF01000002.1:117073068-117117706 GCA_003993805.1 Himantopus leucocephalus | reverse complement strand
AAAAAAAGCCCAAATTCTAAAACAAATAAAACCTTCAAAACCTGAAGAAGCAAAGTCATAATATGAGTAATTATGAAAAAAAGAATTAGCTGGCACATGGAAAATTTGATGCACAGGAGAGGAATCAGCATGACTGGGAAACAGTGCCTCAAAATTCAATAGTTTTCTGAAGGATTTAAGAAGAATGTGGAGATATCTGGGTGATATAGTCTACTTGAACTCCTAAATGGTACTTGATAAAGTATTATATGAATGACTCCTTAATTAATTTCCCACAAGTTAAGGGTAAAAGTCCTCACATTAAAATATAATGCATTTAAAGACAGAAGACCTACAATAGAAATAAATTACCAGTTTTCACAGTGGCAGTTACAGTGGGGTCTTGAAAGTATTCATGCTGGATCCTGTGGTTTCCAATTTATTCAGAAACAATAAGGAAAATGGGGGATTTTGTAGGATGACTTTGTAAAACCAGCTGGATTTCTTATTTACAGAGGACAAAATTCCATGAAGGCTAATGTATGTTTGTATATTAGGACAAAGTCTTCACTTTATACAATGCTGGACTCTGAGCTGGCTAGTAATCAAACAGGAACACGATCGTGAAGAATGTAATGCTCCACTGCATTTAAAGGAATAAATTTTATGTTAAGAACTACTACAAAAGGAATAGAGAACAAAACAGAAGTCATCTTTATACCACTATATGCTTATGATGTGTCTATGTATTGAATACTGTATGCTCTTTCCCCATAATAATAAAACTGGAAAACAGAACTGGATGACAGACACGGTACAGTTTCCACTCATTAAACAAGTTAACGGCTTAGGAGACTTCAGCTTGAAAGCCTATAAAGTCATGTCTGACATGTGGGAAGTGAATATGGAATGACTGACAAATACATCTTTGAAAATAAGGACCAGGGCACTAAATGAAGATAGTATATGATAGGGAGAAAATAAAGAAACAAAGTAATTTTTCACACAAAACATGACAAAGCTGTCAAAGTCCTTATCACAGAATGTTGTGGATGGCAAAAATAAAAAATGTGACTGTAAAATTCATGGAAGAAAAATTCAGCAATTCTAAATTAATTTTTAATAGTTAAAGGGAAAATAAAAATTAAGACATCAAGAAAAAAAAAAGGATGTAGGACAGCAAATAAGCAGGGGCTTTGCCTGAATTCCTTCTAAAATCCTAATTTCTTAGACTAATATTTAGCATTCCTTAAATACTCAAACCTTAAGAAGAATCATAGCAGATGCCCCTGATTGTACTGTTGAACATCCATTTGTGTAAGTATTTCAGCACACAACACTGAGATTATGGAGAAAATGGTGCTTGGCAAATTTATATACAAACAAGACAGAAAAGTCATACAAATTCAGTATTAAAGCATAGGGCTATAAAACAGCATAATATAACAAAAAAGAAAATTTATAGAACAAAACGACATGCTGCAAATTCAGACATTGCCAGGAATATAAATTTGATCCAAGGGAAGACAACTTGACACTATGAAAGGCCTTAACAAACACAAAAGTGACTCGCTCCTATTCATTGTGAAAATAGCTCTAAAGTTCTCTAGCTCATGTTTTACTATTTTTTACCTTGGCTCTATAAGCTTTTTAACTGGCTCTGGTTTAAATCACATCCAACAATTCCTTTTTTTCTTTTCAGAGGCAGAGTCTGGTACTTGGACATAGCTTTACCTTTGGCAAGCAGGTAGGTGAAAAGGAAGGCAAGGAAGCAAGTGGAGTGCCTAATATACCAATGCATATTATAACCAGGAAAATACTATTAATGTTCTTAATTTTACTGATTAAAAGTTATGAAATCCTAAAATTATTACAGAAAATAAAACTGTGAAAGTCTTTCCTTCCAGGCAATCTGTACTTTACATACAGCACAAGATCTCTAGTGAAGAATATGCAAAACACCATTTATATCTCCCTGGCATAGAAAGACTCTTTAAAATTCTCCATATTATTTTCTTTCCATATTTCTGAATGCTGAATCCTCCAGCCTGCAATAACCTGATCCTAAAAGCTGCATACATATGTACAATATTATTCATTGAGAATTATGTAAAGCAGAAAAACAAAAGCCTTGCAAGTCTTGTAAGCCTTCATAGTCACGGCAAGGCTTCTATACAAGGATATAGTAAAATTTTAATTCTAGATAACTAATGGCATCCAAATGATAATTAAATAATTATTCTAATGTCATATTTCATTTGCAATGGTTACATTTAGCATCAAATAAAACTATACTGATTTATGAATTATTTAAATCATTTATTTACACAAAGAATGAGAATATTACCCGTTAGCACTCATATTAAATCACCTACTAATAACAAAATCTTTGTATAGTTGAGAATATTTTACGTTAGCTTCACTTTTTAGCCTGCCATTACCTGTGACCATTAGTAACCAATTTATTTTCTCTTCCAGAGAGTACTGTTACTTGCTATTTTTCAAGTGTTTTAAAATATGCAGTTAAAATCATGTTTAAAATTATTATTTTTTTAATATTAGGTTGCTTGCCCAGTAATTCTCTGATAAAAAGATCGTTATTTTTGATTCTTCCACTCTAAAAACCGAATTATACCTTGTAAGAGATTTCTTCTGCAGTTTTGGTTTTTTTAATGTCCTCATACTTTCTTTTTTTTTCATTGTAGGAAAATTCAGCATTACAGAGATCTTCATTTAGCCTTTCTATTTGCTGTTCAATCTTACACATGCTTTTGCAGATAGTTTCGACTTCTGACTGATATGCCTTCTTTTTTCTTGAACTGTTGAAATAAAACAGCCAATCTTACATTTTCTTTTATAAAGTATATTAATTAAAATAAAAGTAAAGGCATTATCGAATAAGTAAAGCTAAAACATCTTAAAATCAAAAGCAGTATTTTATTATCCTGCTATTTGATGCTGAATACACCAGGCTTTTCCTCAGAACTTTAAAGTCTCTTTATTCATTAGTATAAGCCCTGATAGTTCATTAATATCAAACAATTATATGTAACCATTTTTTCGTTTATCTGTACTGTTAACCTGTATCATAGAATCACAGAATGGCTGAGGTTGGAAGGAACTTCTGGAGGTCATCTGGTGCAATTAACCTACTCAAGCAAGGCCACCTAGGCACAGTTGCTCAGGGCTGTGTCCAGATGGCTTTTGAATATCTCCAAGGATGGAGAATCAACAACCTGCATCGATAACCTATGCCTCTCAGTGAAAAAATGTTTCCTGATGTTCAGAGGGAACCTCCTGTGTTTTGGGTTTTGCCCATTGCCTCTGGTCCTGTCACTGGGCACCACTCAAAAGAACCTGGCTCCATCCTCTTTGCACCTTCCCTTCATGTATTTACATATATTATTAAGATCCTCCCTGAGCCTTCTCTTCTCCAGGCTGAACAGTCCCAGCTTTCTCAGTCTTTCCTCATAGGACAGATGCTATAGTCCCTTCAACATCTTCATGGCTCTTTGTTGGACTCTCTCCAGTACCTCCACATCTCTCTTCTACTGGGGAGCCCAGAACTGGACACTGTACTCCAGGTCTGGCCTCACCAGTGCTGATAAGAGGGGAAGGATCACCTGCTTCAACCTGCTGGCAACACTCCTCCTAATGCAGCCCAGGATGCCATCGGCCTTCTTTGTGGCAAAGGCACATTGCTGGTTCATGTTCAACTTGGTGTCCACGAGGACACCCAGGGCCTTTTCTGCCAAGCTGTTTTCCAGCTGGGTGGCCCCCAGGATATATTGGTGCCTGGCGTTGTTCCTCCCCAGGTATAGGACTTTGCACTCCTCCTTATTGAACTTCATGAGGTTCCTTTCAGTCCATTCCTCCAGCCTGTTGAGGTCCCTCTGGATGGCAGCACTCCCTCCAACGTATCAGCCACTCCTCCCAGTTTGGTGTCATCAGCAAACTTTCTGAGGGTATACTCTGCCCCATCATCCAGATCATTAATGAAGATAAACAGGATTGACCCCTGCGGTACACTGCTAGTTACTGGCCTCCAACTTGACTTTGTGCTACTGATCACCACCCTCTGGGCTTGGCCATTCAGCCAGTTTTCAATCTGCCTCACTGCCTGCTCATCCAGCCTGTACATCAACAGCTTGTCTATGAGGATCTTAATGGAAGACAGTGTTGGAAGCCTTACTGTAGTCCAGGTAGACAATATCCACTGCTCTTCCCTCATGTACCAAGCCAGTCATTTCACCATAGAGGGATATCAACCTGGTGAAGCATGATGTCCCTTTGGTGAATCCATGCTGACTACTCCTGATGACTTTCTTGTCCTTGTGAAATGTGCCTAGAAAATGGTTTCCAGGATTAGCTGCTCCATCACCTTCCCAGGGACTGAGGTGGGGCTGACTAGACTGTAGTTCCCTGCATCCTTCTTCTTGTCTTTCTTGAACATAGGAGTGATATTTGCTTTTCTCCAGTCTTCAGGCACTTCTTCCAGCCGCTCAAAGACTATTGAGAGTGGCCTCACAATGACATCAGCAAGCTCCCTCAGTACTCATGGGTGCATCCCACCAGGGCCCACGGACTTATGTACGTCCAGTTTGCTTAAGTATTCTCTGATCTGATCCTCTACCACCAAAGGTACAACTTCCTTACTCCAGTCCTTCCCCCTGATCTCTGGGACCTGCGATTCCTGAAGGTTGGCTCTTGCTAGTAAAGACTGAAGCAAAGAAGGCATTCAGCCTTTTCACTGTCCTGTGTCATCAAGTTCCCTGCAACATGCACCACTGGGCCCACATTTTCCATAGTCTTCCTTTTGTGATCTATGCACTTAAAGAAGCCCTTCTTGTTGCTTTTGATGTCTCTGGCCAGATTCAATTCTGTTTGGGCTTTGGCTTTCCTAACTGCATCTCCACAGGCTCAGAAAATGTCTCTGTATTCCTCCCTGTTACCTGTCCCTGCTTCCACCTTGTGTATGCTTCCTTTTCATGTCCGAGTTTTGCCATGATCTCCTTATTCACCCATGCAAGCCTCCTGGCATTTTTGCCTGACTTCCTACTCATTGGAATGGACTGCTCTTGAGCTTGAAGGAGGTGATCCTTGAATATTAAACAGCTTTCTTGGACCCCTCTTCCCAAATACAACAAAAAACTATCAATTTTGGATAAGAAGAAAGTGGCAAGAATAGCCCTTTTATCTGAAAGTGTTAAAATTGGTCACAGAGCCTCAGTTCATCTATCTTATAATAAATGGCTATGTCTATGGTATTTCATACCAGTGCAGTGGTACAAGTTAGTCATACAGGTGATGAATTCAAATTCTGAAGTATGTTGCTATTTGCAGAATTTTTAGGTCACATAAAACAATTTTAGTTTATTTGCATACAGAAAAACTTTCAACAGAAGTCAACTGATTAACAGAAGTGAACTTAAAATGCCATTTGATTAGACTGTCGGATTACACAGCAAAAACCAAACTCAAGCAAATACAAAAAAACCTACTTTTAAACATTGATACTACTTTGACAGACAGAATACAACCCTTGTATCATTAGAACTTAATACTCTTCAATGGAATGTTTCTTTGTAGAAGAACGGAATCACTGAAAAATAAACTGTTACTACCACTGAGTATCTGCTGGATTAGAATGATAAACCTAAATGGTATTGTAGGGATCTTCACAGGATATACAACATTGTTTCTGATACTAATCTGCAAACCCACAACAGGCCAGCGCTGAGCGCAGATTTCTTTAGCTGAATTAGTAGCCAGAATATTTCTCTCAAAGATCATCTTTAATACGGGGTGTCATTTGCTTAATTAAAGGAAGGAAACACAGTTTCTCACAAACCCCAAAGATTTCTAACCGCACAAGGACTAAACTTCATGGATTACTTCATACACATGTACACACACAGTCTCTGCACTTTCAGCGCATGTGGACTGCTGGTTCCTAAATAGAGTCTTACACTCAGCAGTATCTTCTATATAGTCCTTGAAAAGTCTGTAAAACAGTGCAAGCCCACAGCAACTTAATTTCCCTTCCCAAAATTCAAGTAACACAGAAGCACAAAGCAAGAGAACAGAAAACATTGCCCATATGCATTTTGATGACCCATAGATAACATACACCATGTATGTAGTATGTATTACAATTGCCCTTTCTCTATTAAGAGATTATCCATAGCTAGACTAAACTTGCTGTGATCACCAAACCGTTGACCAATCTGATGGGGACAGGAACTCAGTCCCAACAGAACTGAAACTGAAATATGATCTGCCCAAAATATGATCTACAGGCTTCAGCAATGTCACACACCTGTAAGACCCTGCTTTGAGAGCCATGACTGACTGGTTTACATAAATTCACATACAAGCATTTTTCAAAGATATTGCAGAAGCTGGAACAGCCCCACTAACAAACTGAGCTCCACATGAAACAGGAGGGACCGTCATGGTTTAACCCCAGATTTTTGGGGCAGCTCAGGGTGATTTGATTATTTAGAAGTTGCACGGCTGCAGCTGCTGCACAGGGTAGGGGATGGATTCCCTGCACCAGCCGGGAATCGAACCCGGGTCACAAGAATGGGAATCTTGCATGATACCACTACACCACTGGTGCTTCCCTACAACCTCTACATAATCAAATCAGTCTGGCCTGCCTCAGAGTGCAAAGTGCTGCATAGTCAGTTATCAATTTAGATAGTCCTTAAATACAAAGGATTCGTAGCCCTTTTTTCAGCTCTTGAGACAAAAGAATCTTGATAGATTTAAAAGCCCTTGTTCCTTGTGAATTAAGACACTAGAGACTATCAAGATCTACCACAATCACGTTAGAAAAAATATAGCTGAGAGTAAACGTGTGAACGGCCCAAATCTTCTATAGATGATAATGTTCAAGATGATAACAAGAAAGAGCAACAGATTTTTTGGCTAAAGGGAGGCAATATGAAAGCAGGCGTACTCTGGTACTTCCAAATCTAAGACCATTTAGTTAGGAGCCACCTCATTAGACAGTAATAATAGTTCTATTCTTTAGACTTTCACAGGTCTGCCTCTATCACATACACTGATCACACTTTCCTGCTCACCAGTGAGGTTAGCAATGAGATAGATACAGACCAACAATACCAATGTGACTAGTAACCAAGGCTGTGACATAACCATGACTTATGAGAGTTATAACTGTGAGTGGATTACCAGTTACAGACAGACTGATGAAGTGGGTCAAGAAACTAATGCTATGAAGAATCAATGACAAATAAGGAATTTGTGAAGGTACAGTATGTGATGCCTTGAGACCAAAGACCAAATACTTAGATGGGATCAGAAGTAATTATTCCACCCAATAAAGACAGTTTCAAGGATATTCTGACTACCATATGAAACTTCAGTTGCAAATTTGTTCCTGAACAAATAATTTCCATACACTTTTAGTAACGGTTTCTGGTTAGTTCTTACAGAGTTTCTGAATCCTATAGTCTCTCATAATACTGATTTGAACTATTCAGACCACAACCACACCAGTTTCAAAACAGGAAGTTTTCCTACAGATGGTCTTGTGACCTGATTCTGAAAGAGGTCTCATTAACTATTCCACCAGTGATAGATGACTTAATTTTGTAAATTCCACATACAGAAGACTTACACATCACAGACTTCATGACACATGCAGTTCTCCCTAATTAAGCACTTTTAATATGTCCGTTTGCCTCATATCATACTCATATGAACAATACTTACAGTAGACTATGTAGGAAGAAGAATTCTCTACCAGAAACAAATTACTTAAAGAAAGTAACACATATTCTAAAATATTGACAAAAGGTCACTCACTGGGCAATTAACTACTCACTTTGCCTAGGGAAGTTTTGAAACAGCCAACACCAGAAACCCTAAAAAATTCATCTGATTGTTTCTTAAAGTGGGTATAAGTCTAGCTAATCTTCTTTTTGGGAAGGTGATGACTAAATGTCTTCCTTCCAAAATGTCTATGACTATAAAAAGACTTGAATTACAAAATACCAAAGCCAAGAGAACAATTCATCTGAACACCGCAGAGTAAGCAGATCTGTGCCGAAGCTGGAAAGAAATGAAAGGAACCAAACAATGACTGTTTCACTCTGATTTCCTTTCATGTGAAGCAAAATTGTTTTGATGCATACAAGGCTACCCAGGACTCTGGAAGTCAAAACACTTTAAGCATGGATGCAAGAGGAACACAAATATTCCAAGCAGAAAAGCAAGCAGACAACGGCTGAAAGAACTACAGTTCTTTGGTGCATGCGTTCCATACTACACGCTATGTACAGGTGTTGAATATTTTATCACAGCTTCTAGGGCTTGCTCAGGAACTCTGTCCCCATTTGTGAAGCATACTAAGTTTTTGATTTTTCTTTCCCTAAGCTTTCATACATTCAGTAACTATGCATAGCATGTGGATTGAGATTTTCCTGTCTACTAGTATCTGTAACATATACGCAGCCTTCATTGGAAAAGAGTACATATCAGGTCAAATGCACTGTTTTTCCTCAGCTTCCTTCATTCAAGATGCTTAACGTACTATGAAGGAAATGCAACACAGATGGGGGGTGAATGTTCACATGGACAACAAATTCAAAAGTATTCCAGTAATTGGTAATTTTTTCACCACCTGAATACTTGTTTGCATAAGGTTTGTATTTTAGATCCTTCTAAGCTCAATCACAAGTTACCTGGAGATAGTTCTTGAAATACTTTGGGAAAAAAATTAATTCAAGATTATTTTCCCAAAGGCAACACTATTTCTGGATGCCTCTGCACAGCACTCAGTGTCTGTGAAGATGTCCTCATCAATGCCATCAATATAATTTGAAGTACACTTCTGGTTATAAAAAGCAGGCCCACATCAATGAGCTCATAAAAGATACTAAGAGAATATGATATCCATTTTAGAAAATGTAGGAGGTAGAAGTGTCTCTCATATCAAGAAAAAGCACAGGATCTTTTTGAAATTGCTAATTCACTGTAAGAGAGGTAAGGATTTTACATTTATTGACAGGAAGATGTCTACACGCTGGATCAAAAAAAACTCGTAAACCAACTGCCTGGTTCACATAATAAGGTAATTTGAGGAAAAAAACCACAGTATCAAGGGGATCAGCTAACAGTATGGATTTTTTTTCCTCCATTAAGAGAAACAGTACTCAAGAAGATTCAGTCAGAATCTGAACAAGTCAGAAATGGATTAAATAGTGTCCCCGTCATGGTCATAAGAAATAAGCTTAAGTCTCTCTATGAAATGAGATCTTTAGTAACAGAAAACACCTTCCTTAATTTCTTCAGAACTGTGTGATGGAATAGCACAAAAGAGATTTCAGCGAACTGAGGATGGGAAGAATTTATCATGAAGTGAAAATAAGGGAGTTGACTAGCAACCCTTCTTATTTAATGACAAACACCATAGAAGATTAGTTTAGGGGAGTTTAATGAAATTGACGGTTCGTAGTGGGAACATAAAACTTATGATCAAATCTCCATATCATAGGGTTGTTGGGTAACCAATCTGAAATAAGAATTGTTTTAAAGAAAGGTAAGAGAAAGAAATTAAAATTGTTTAGACCATCCAACAAGTATTCTCAGTTGACCACTGTATTAGAAATCCTACCAAAACATAACTAGGACAGGAATACTTTAAAGAAAAGTACTAACAGTTGGACACAAACTTAGAAGTTCAGTCAAGAAAGATGAATTGGGGGCAGCTGAGATCTGGTTTTTGCCCACGTTGTACAGGAAAGGAGACTGCACATGGCCCTAGAATCTCAGGTGAGCATGAGATGTATTCCTTGCATGTACTGCATGTTTGAAATAGGAAAGATACACAACTAAGCTTTCTAGGAAGAACATTAGAAGACAAGTCTCTGTCTTCTTACAGCCTAGTATGAGGTGGACAGTCACTCTTTAGTCCTGTTGAAGTAATGTCAGGACTCTGTTAGTACGCAATTAATCAAAACAAGCACTCCAATTCTTAGATTAACGTGAAACAATATGTTGATTTTAAGAATCACATTCTGATGGAATATAGCAATTCCATACAATACTGCAATTTTTCCCTAATACAGAAGACCATATAGAAATCACCATGTATTCAAAAGGAAAATTAAAAATAAAGCATAATTATTTTGAGAAAGTTTGTGAGAGGCTAGAAAAGGCTCGGAGTATCAGACTAATGATCTGACATGCAAAATATTTTCAATATACAGCAAGAGATTTGTGGCAATCAAAGAATTTAAAGGTTCCTGAGCAGAACCAAACATCCTGGCTCTTTCATAGCACTTAATAGCAACCCCCCCAAGAGAACTATAGTTAGTTATAGCCTTTGTTTAAAACCCTCCTTACTCAGTCAAGAACTCCAAAATTATAAAAGGGGATTTTAAAATAAAAACCCCTACAAACAGCACTCTTCCTTTGTGCTTGCATTCACTAACACATAAAGGGAACGCACACAACTTCTAATTTTTAGGAGGGATTAGCAATTGCTTTCTCCCTTAGGAACTAATACATTGCACACTAGGTCAGTGGTCTTGAAAGTAGAATTGAGAGAGTGTAGGGGTTCTGTAAAATAGCATTCCAGAAAATCCTTCTAAGAGTTAACTTAAATTATCATAAGAAAGCAATGAACAGAAATCTGGGATTGTATCAGGCTGAATAAGAATCTTGTTCTTCCACTAAAGCAAGATTTAAAAGGCAATTCTTCTGAATTAGTGTATTAAAAAAATACTTCAAATTGAATTCTATATTCAGCCTCCACTCATTGTTTCCTGGGAGTAGACTAAATAGCAGCCTGAAAAGATATTTCCCCTTCAAAGGATATATTCAGATCATCCTTTAAAAACGTAAATAGACTGAGCTCCTGGAATCCCTATGACTAGGAACTTGTCATAACCATTCTGTGTGTCTTAAATCTGAACTTTCATATGCATTTCTTGAACTCCTGAACATGTGGAAGGACAATAATCAGGACACACTCACAACAATGCTAATTATATATGAAATAGATAATACTGAAAGGATTTCTTGTGGGAACTTGTCCAGTCTTTCTAGGATCCCTGTAAAGTTTTAGCATACAAGATGGTCTCAAGTAATAATGCTTCCCAAATCTGTTTTCCAAGAACTCCACTCTCAGCATCAGCTGTACATTTGCCTGTACGTCTTCTTACAAATCTGAGTTTCCTCTTTCAGCTTATCAGTTAATACTTCCAACATGGGCAAGACCTCTCTCCATTGTCTTACATGTATGATGAAATAAAAGTTTTACTCCATTAAAAAAGATGTCAATGAAATTGAAAATAATAACTTTGGAGAGCTACAGCACTAATTCTAAAATGTTCTAATAATCCCAATAAGTAGTTCCATCAACATCAGAACTAGTGAAGCCTGGTTTCTTACCCATTTGTGTCCCATCATTGATTTACTTCGTCATGTAAGGTATGAGCTCCAATTGGGAGCATTAATAAGAAGGATGTACATACCTCCTCCTCTTTCATCTTTTTATCCCCTCCCTTTTCCCACATCTCTTGTGTGGATTTTTTTGGGCTAGTAAGGAATGTTTTCATGCTGACAGGAAGTCCATATTCAACTCAGTCATCAATTTCTACAAAACTTGTAAGAATCTAATTATTTTCAAGATTTTTTTTTCCCAGATAACTTTGCTGAAACCAGACAATAAAATCTGAAGTAAGTTACTGAGGGAAAAAAGAGAATAACCTGTCAGATATATAAAAAAGCATACACCTAGTGTCCAAAGAAAGAAATAATGAAAAATCGATTTTATTTGCTGTTATATTATAAATGCACTGAGAATATTATGAACAATATAGTTTAAAGTATAGCTATTTGGAATCAGTAAACTGAGGAACTACAGAAGATGTGTGCATAATGTCTTACAAGAATTCAAAGAAAATAGAGAAAAACGGTATTTCAGATTGTATGTTTATAACCATCCTATATGAAAAAAATACAAATAAAATTCATAACAGTTTTTACCAAAATGTGTTTGGGCCTGAGGTTTCTGTTAACAAAGAGAATTTCAGATTTTTCCTCATTTTGTTCTATTTTAATTGTCAAAGTATATATTTTGTCTTTTGCAGAATTTTAGTTATTTTCTTTCAAGTGAAGGTCAAAAAAAGTTAGCTTATAAATTTCAGCCTGAGGTGATTTGAAATTCTTGAAAAGTTAAATCACAGACAGAATTAAAATAAAAGCAATGTTCATTTTTATAGGCATGCTTTCAGTGAAAAAACAATGCTTGCTTTCTATATTTATATTGTAGGCATTACCTATTTCTGAATTTTTGCAAAACCTCTTCATTTTCTCCCTCAAGTTCTTCATTTTCACATTTCAAAATGTCCAATGCTTCATTAATATTGAGAATCTTTTGCTTTATATTCTGGAGATCACTTTCCCTGGTGGATTTCTAGTGAACATTAAAATATTAAGACACATTAGCATACGTTGAAATTATTTCAGGCCTGCACAGAAGATGCAAGTATGCAAGGATTTTTACTTTATTTATAAAAACAAACAAACAAACAAAAAACTTACTAATTCTTCCAGAGCTTTAATCACTTCAGAAGAAGCATCTGATATTTTTACGCTCTCATCTCCTTGGGTAGCTATTTTATTATTCAAATCTTCTATCTAGAAAATATTTTGTAAAGCAGTACAAATTCATCCTATACTTCTTTGCAATAATTAAACAATATATTTAAATTTAAAACGAAGGCTATTAAACAGTAACTAGACATATTTCATGCTGTATTATTCATATGTACATTGACATTGCACTGTATCCTAGCAGAATGTCTAGACTTCACAGTATCAGTAAGCACACACTCACAGCCTGCTAATTTATACGTGACGTATGTGGTATAATTGAGTAGAATACTTTACATTACTCTCAGCCTCAAGATTTTCCTTAATATCTCAATATACCTATTGACTTAATACAAATTCATACGGACATTCAATGATGGATTAATCACTGGAGCTTAAGGAAAAATGAGGATGTTAGGGAAGTAAGCATCTATAGGACAAGGAAAACACCTGAAGTGGCTTTAGATAGATAAAGGCATACCTGCTCACATTGAGCCTAATGAACTTTCCTTCACCTCTCCTTCCTCTGCAGAGGCTGAAGCAACATAGCTATCCTGGTAGAACTAATCTATACAATCTCCATAGAGATATGGGTCTAACTGGAATATGACCAGACAACAAAGATGCAGGATCAGGGTTGATAAGGATGTTAGCATAAGGGTAGAAAATTCATGTGGAAAGATCAGGACAGAATTACGACACGGGTACTCTAAATGGCACGTGATTTCCTACTGCTACCTCAAGAATCTGATGAAGAGCAGATTTACATAAGATACTTTGTGACTATGTCCCAGCAAGTAAGGAGGGACATCTTGTCTAGAATGTCATAGGTCTGTTGTACTTCTCTAAGATTCTGCTGATTGTCCTTGCACAGTTGTTCCTTTTAAACAAGTTGGGGACTGAAGGTCCTAACCTGAATGGTTAGGGATTATAAAACATGATCTGTGAGGAAAAACTGCAAAGAAGAACCTTTACTAATCTAGAAAAAGGAGATAAAAAAGCAAGTTGTTAAGTCTCTCAGTATGTAAAATATTCTAAGAAATAATAGTTCAGGGGAAGTGTGGGAAAGACAAAGAGAAATTGGTTACATCTACAGGGGACAAAAACACAAGGGATTAAGTATGAGCAAAATGTCCCAGTTTTTAAATTGCTAGTACATAGGAAACACATGATTTAGAAATGGTTTTCCCTCTTTAAATGTTTTTAGAGCAAACATTTTGGCAGGAATGACCTGAAATACTGCCACACTGTGGAGGTAATTAATGAAGATGAATAAAGGAGGAATAGTTAAGTATGAGATCAATTTTATAAGAAGGGTTTCTTCTAATATTTGAAGAGCAAAGCCCATGTAGATACAGAAAATTGATTTAATGCATACAGATACCTTTTGTAATGCAAACCTGGGCAATCTGGAAAAAAGAAAACTCAGAGTTTTCCTTACAGTGTCAAAAGTTGTAACACTCCTAATAGGTAATATACAAAATTTAAAAAACAGCACAAATTAAAACAAAGGAAAAAAGCCAGGAAAAAAATGCAGAAAAATATTAGTTCACACCACTAATTCTCTCTTCAAACTTGATTTATGCGACAATTGTCGTGTTACAATTTGGATCCAATTCAAACCCCTCTGAAGTTACTGAAAATAGTCCCGATATTTTCCCAATTCCCAGAAGAGCTCCATTATGCCAGTAACATTTCTATGATGATCAGAAGAATCCCTTTGAGCTTTCTGAAAAACCACTATTATTTATGAAGATTTATTCCATGAGTTGGTTTAGCCATGTTTTGAACGAAATTGACAATAACAGATCAGCTTTACACTAAAGTTAACTCTGGCTCACCTTTAGCATAAACTAATCCAACCAAAGGTGGTGACCAAATGGTGCAGTTCCATGCTCCACCTTACCCCTGTTCCACATTTCTCCCTTTCCCTTGTGTTGGTCTTAATACCCAAGTAGTACCTACTGAAGTATATCAGGTCAGACAAACCCAGTTGGGGACATATCCAAAAGAAAAAAAAAAAAAAAGAAAAAAAAGTTTACTGATAAGTATTGGCTCTATTCGAAAATACTGGTTTTCTAGGTATCAGTTGGTAGCATTGTTGGTGCCAGTATGGGAAGAAAACTGTAATACACAGTTGGAAACAAAGGGAAAGAACATGGCCATCGGTGGCTGTCTAATATGACTGTATCTTTACTTTTGCGGTGGGTGTGCTTTGGGTTTTTTTGTTAAGTTCTGGGCATGCTCGGTAGATCCAGCTTCTCAGAAATACTCCATCTAGATTCTGGATTCCACTGGATCCTTAGCAGGACCTAGCTATCTAGATGCAAAAACCACAACAGTACTGGCCACGTACAAGAGAATGAATTTCATATTTTATTTATACATACATATATACACATACTTAAATGTATTAAAAAAAATAACAAGTTCCGCTGTGGGCATCTAAATCCTGTTTTAGGCATTTTCTACGGGTTCCACATATGGAGCTGTCAATTAATTGAAAACTCCTAGTCAGGAAGCGTGAGGAACTCCAGATTTTAAAGTGCCAAGTACAGTAAGATTTCAAAATGAATGCTAGACAAATATAGCAGAAAACAGGGGAATTTTAAGCAAAATAGGGTATCACTATGCATGCTGTAAGAGTGCATCACATGCCATCTCAGGTCAAAAAATCTACTAATTCAAGAGAACGCTTATGCTGTGCCACTAAATGCACACTTTTTTTCCATATGTTTTAAGAAGATAAGCAATATTAAGCAGATATGCATCCAACAGCAAATAATATCCAGGTCACTTAAAAGAATGAAAGATGATTCTGATATTTTTAATAAATAAAGCTGAAAAGTAATACTACAACAGAAGAATGAGCATGAGAGTTCTATAGAATCTACCACACTATTTTTAAATCAGTATTTGTATTTTTGCTTTTACAGAGGACCTTAACTCTTAAACATACAAAATATTCAGGCATTCGTGTACTTTTCAATAAAAGATACTCATTTACTTGCTTGTTTATAAATATTCAAGACTCACTTTGCTGTTCCAACATTTTGCATCTTCCTGGATTTCTGCTTTTTGCTTCACTAACTCCTCAAGGTGTTTTTCATCCTTTATAATCTTCTCCTCTGTTTCTTTTAACTTCATACAGTATTCGGTCCAAATAAATTCAGAATGCTTTAACTCATTCCTAATAGAAATACACACAAAGTGAATCCATCTATTTGGAAATATTCCAAGGTAGTCCCTCTCCATTAAAGGAAAATGTAAAGCAGATATGAATTAGTAAAGATTTATTTTGATTCTCTACTACGTTTCTTGAACAGGTATGCATGAGAGAATTTCAAAATATCTACCCTGGCACGTTCATGCAATTTCAGCCAGATATCAATCTACTCATGCTACCAGTTCACTTGCACTTAAACAGCCTGCCAACATTAAAACTTCTAATTGGACCTCTGAACAGGTATTGGTGTAGTTAAGCAAAAGACTTTGTTTTGTACCTCACACGTTAATTAAACAAAATCGGAGTCAACTTCTTTCTCTGCTAGTGGCTGAATCTAGTTCAGAGCCATCTTCACTTAATCAATCCACTGCACTGTCATCTTGTGGACAAATGTCACTTGTGAAGTAAATTTTTTACTGATACCAATTCTTCATGTAAAAAGGAACTTGCAGACAGTAGACAAGGTCAAAGGAGAGGATAAGGACTTTACTGTCACTCTGAATAGTGGATTTATCAGCATTATGAAAAGGAAAACTGGCCATAATTACAGAAAGAGATAATAACAACTACAACAATTGTCAGGAAAACACTCCCACGAGACACTGTTAAGCCTCATTATAGACTGTGCACAGGCCTTTTGTTACAGTCGTGCATGAGAATGCATTTGGTGAAAGGCAGCAGAAATAGAGGGACATCAGGTTAAATTTTTACAACGACTGCTTGTGCTTGTCCATTATTTTTATTATTGTTTCAGCAGGCAGAAAAGAGGAGCTTCCCCCATGCTCCCCAGAGAACTATCTTTGTCAATAACACATTCCAAAGTATGCCTTAAATGGAAAAATAAATCCACCGCAGCAGAACTAAGACCAAGAGCAGTTAAATTTTAGAGACATCCACTGCATTAGAACCCAAATAAAACCTCAACGAGTTTTGCATACTTAAACACAGTAAAAAACCAGAAAATAATAATGAAGAGACTTCATCACTAATTCAAGAGCCATTCCTACAAGATTATTTGATAAACATTCTTCCTTTATTTGCTTCCAAGATTTCCATCTAGTGATGGAGAAAAGACTTGTCTTGCAAAGTCACATTCCAAACGTCACAGCATATATATAACACCGGCATGAAACGTAACACTTTGAACACCTCTACTTTCTCAGGTCCCACCACCCATGAAAGAAACATATAAATGATATTTGGAATTACTCTAAGGACAGACACATAACAGGCATAGACTGTGCTCTTCTTCTCATATTACCTATCAGCTACAACTTTGTAAGTAGGATCTCATGGAAAAATATAGTACTAACAGCCACAGTGAATATACATAAAAATAACAGACTGTGCTGTGTGAGGTACCCTAGCCTCAGTATTTTGAGTTTCATGCAATCATCTTCATCATTTTCTCAGTGATGCCACTGAACATAAAGAAAAGAGTATCAATTGCAGAACAGTCTTTCAAGTCTGTGCCATCACAAGTGTATCTTTCTCACACCTTTCAATACCACAGGTTATTCTAGTCCTCCTCAGATGGCAGCTGCAGGGTCTGCTTCCTCTGTAATGTATATATGACTTTAATTAGTCTAATAGGTGGCTGGGAAAAAAAAAATACACAGTAGGCAAAAAAAATTAATTTCATCACTGAGGGGCAGAAAAAAGTCTCTACTTGACTTTTTCCCGTAAATGCTGAAATTTCTAAAAACACTTGCATCATTAGCATTTTTAGTTTAATTTACATTCACACAAGCAAAACAGGCCGCAAGGTGCACAACAGTCTACATCACTGCCATGTGGTATGAATAGGAAATCACTTAACTAGGCAAAACAGAAAACACACATGGTATATTTCTAAAAGTATAGATGATGAATTTCCAGTATTAGTTCTCTATTGCCATTATGATGGGGATTTTACTTACAATATGACTTGTTTCAGAAGAACAATGAGTTCCTCTAAAGTAATTTCAACGCATCTCAGAACAAATGCTTGTAACAGGAAAACATCACACTTTCTTCCTTGCACATGAAACAATCTCAAGAGCCTTGATTTCCACCAAGACTACAGAACAAAACAGGAAAACTGCACACACTGACCTACAACTGCTAAGCAAGCCAACAGCTGCGGTACAGTGACAGAATTCTAAAGGAAACTGAACAAAATCCTGTATAAAATACTATTAAAAAGTGAAGTAGTCAGAAGGTGAGACAAAAAATTTTAACAGGAATGAAAAAATGCAGAAGTAAGATTAAGCAATCAATTTTCATTGAAAGAATAGCTGAAAAGCATGGTATCTCAAAATCCCACATCTGTTGCTTTGATATATTTAAAAATGATCTGAAAGGGCAAGGAGTAGTGAAATTAAGAGTCTGCATATAACTTGATTACAATAGGCAAGGCCAAAAAGACCTAAGAATCTTAAGAAAAATTTCAAGACAAACTAAGTAACTGGGGAACACAACAGCATGTATCGTTTAGCATCCCAACTCAAAAGAAGTATAAGATCAGAGAGATGAAGTACACCTTAAAATTCTAAATTAACTGTATCAAATCAAGAAAGACATGTATGTATTTCCACAAACATTTAGAAAGTCTACTCAACGTTTAGCACAGTTAAAGAAACTAAGAAGGTGTTAGATTAAGTAAGAAATAGGATGAAAAATATTAGAATGAAAAAAATGAGAGTAAGACATCCCTGTTAAAGTCATTGACATGGCTTAATTTGGAATACTGTTTGCATTCCCTTTCAACCCATTTCAGAAAAGTATATTACAGAAGTGAGGAGTCAGAGGACATCCTGGAAAGGTCATAAAATACAGAAGTCTTCTGAAAGCACATTGAAAATAATGGAAGTTGCTTTAGAAAACAGACAGGAAAAAGGAACAAACTAAAAATCCAAAGTTATAGAGGTTATAGGCTAGTGAAGAAGGACCAAAATACACAGCAATATTTATCTTCACATACATCTTCAGGCTTAGACACCCGAGCTATGCAATTTGCCTAAAAGAGGACAATAACAAATTGTGGCTTACCACACTTTGTAAATATGAATTGATAAGGAAAAAAGTTTAATAGTAGGTATATGCTGGAATAGTTAAAAAAAAACCCTAAAAAATTAATGAAAAGTGAAATCATATACTTTTAACATTATTTATTCTGGTATTACATGATAAAATCACCTCCAGCAATGGATCGCTATAACCATTGCTAAGAACTCTTCCCAGCACCTAGTAACTCAGACAAGTTGACAGAACATTAAACAGGCCAGTGAAACACTAAACTGATTTGCAGAGTATCTGAATACATAGTAATAAATCACACCACATTTTTGGTAAAACTTCTTACTCAGGACCTGATCTTTCCCATAATTAAAATCAACATGGGGTTTTCAATGAACTTAACCCGTTACAGATCCATGCTGCCTGATTTCTCTCAGCTGGAACCCACAGAGGAGCTAATGAGCATTTGATCAGATCATCTCTACACACATATTTAATCTATAATTAAAATTCCAAACATTGTGAAGACATTGTGAAGCTTGCATTCACAGGCTCATATCCATCAAAAGTATTATCTCCTAGTCTCACACACCTCTTCCTTTGTTTAGGCACATGTAGCAACTTCAACTGGAGAATCACATGGTAATTTCCGGAAGTCACTCCAGTTTTGACAAGGGCTGGTATTACAGAACTCTGGTCTCAGGTTTTGTATAATAAAATACTTTGGTTTTAGCTATATTTCTGACTACAATTTTAATTTTCATATACTACTATTCTTTCCAGATTGCAAACTAGGCTCTAAAATGAAAAAAGTGAAGCTTTAGTTAACTAAACAGAAACATGTTGTCTGTGAATCATTTTAATCTTAGGGGTAATAAAATATAATTAGCATAAATACCTCTAAATATAGTGTCAAAATGATCCTGAACTCAAGAAACACAAGACCAAAAAATTCATTGTAAAGTTTGGAATCAAAAAAGGAAAAGTCAAACATGCTGACACAAGAAACAAGTCAGACAGAGACACTTACTCCTCCAATATTGTTAAGCTATCCCTCTTAAAGAAAAATATTTTTTTTTATCCTACGCTGACTCGTCCTTACTGAGACATAGACAGTTTGGATCTCATTACAAAGTGCACAGGCACTTTATGAGTGCAAGATTGGAACTTCTCGAGCAGCAATGTCATTTCAGCAAATGCATGTTACCCAGGATGCCTCCTGCTCCCATATTAAAGTATAAACATATTACCGAAGAGCTACGATCCTTCTTTAATTCTGCAGTTTAGTGCCAATGGCAGAGAGATCCACGGTGATATGGTATCTTAAAGAAACAGGATTATTGCATCTAAATAACTTCCTTTCTTCAAGAATGTGTCAGTAAGGTTTCTGCTCTAGCTGACTGGCAAGCACAGATATCCCTGGATAGCAGACATTAAAAGCACCAGTCATATTAGCCAAAGTAATGATTTCCTGAGGTTGATATCTATCCCAAAATACTCTGTAAGAGTGCTCTGTTTTGCAAAAGTCAGTGTTACTTTGTGCTGCAGGCTTAACAACTTCTAAGATTCTGAGGCAGGCAGTAAGTACTGCTTCTGTGGGACTGAAAAACGTCTTTCAAGTTCCTTAGCACTAATCAGTTTTTGAAATAAAGTTGCTGACATGCTATAATCTAAAGAAACTGTAAACGATACAACCCCCATTATTTCCATCAGGTGCAGCTCTTTACCATGGCCTACTGAGCACCGTAAATGGTAAGCAAAACAACCACACTTATTCATTGCAATTATTTCTTGAACAAAGAAAGGAAAAGAAAATCTAAAACCAACAGAAAACAGCTACAGCAGTTATGATCTCTTCTTTAAGTCCCTCTGAGAGTGGGTCCCTTCAAAGAGGTGACGAAAATACCTCATTCCCAAATTCCACTGTGTGCCTTGTTTTACTCTATCATATATTACTAAACCAGTTTACATACAGGCTAAGAAGTATAACAATTCTTCCCATTTGGTACCTCAAATAAAAAGGTCACTCGCAGTACCCTAAACTCTCACAACTACTCAGTTATTGGAGGACTTGACATTGTCCTTTTGGTAGACAAGCCTACAAAAGATATTTCACTGAAAGAATGCAGTAATTACAATGGGCTTGTGCGTAAGTATACTACTGGTTTTGGCTGCGATAGAGTTAATTTTCTTCATAGTAGCTTGTGTGGTGCTATGTTTTGGATTTGTACTGAAAACAGTGTTGGTAACACAGGGACGATTTAGCTGTTGCTGAGCAGTGCTTACAGGGTCAAGGCCTTTTTTGCTCCTCAGACTGCCCCAACAGCGAGCAGTCTGGGGGTGCACAAGAAGTTGGGAGGGGACACAGCTGGGTCAGCTCACTCCAACTGACCAAAGGGATATTCCATACCATAGGACATCACTCTCAGCAATAAAAGCTGCATGGAAGAAGGAGGAAGGGGGTCGTTCGTTCAGAGTTACAGTGTTTGTCTTCCCAAGTAACCATCACATGTGATGGAGTCTTACTTTCCTGGAGATGGCTGAACTCCTGCCTGATGACGGGAAGTGGTGAACAAAATACTTACTTCACTTTGCTTATGTGTGCAGCTTTTGCTTTGCCTATTAAACTGTCCTTATCTCAAACCACAAGTTTTGTCACTTTTACGCTTCTGATTCTCCACCCCATCCTGCTTGGGGGGAGTGAGAGAGCAGTTGTGTGGGGCTCAGCTGCCTACTGGGGTTAACCCACAACAATAAGCTACTCATAACCACTTACTTTCTGTCTTTTTAGGAAGTCTGGGAGTGTTCTGCTGGCCTGTAAACATGCAAAATCACAAACTTTATTTCTGCTAGTAACAATTCCTAGAGTTCAATGTTTTCTTGACAAAGATGGGTTGACATGTGGCATAAGATTCTTAGATACATACAGATGAGAATCATCTTTGGAAAATAGCCTTTCACTGAGCAGAAGTGAGTAACAGCTCTTACATATATTACACCTGTGCCTGTGTGAAGAGTAGCTCTTGTAGTTCACAGTCATATTTGGAAGCATAGGGAAAGACTGTCACAGCATTGTAAAATCACCCAGTTATCTAGCAGACACAGATGGCCCATCTCTTTGAGGGACCTAAGGCTACTTCCAGGAACTTTGTGAAGTCTAAATTCCACTGTTAGTCTAATAAACATAATCCTCCTCTGCAAATGATCAGGGAGTATTTTGTGTTTGCAGTACCTCCTGCGAGCTGAATGGATCAGTGTATGGAAACAGATATCCTGCAGTAAGAGAACCGCAGTATCTTAATTCTGAAGGGACAGAACGATTGTAGAAGAGATGTGGAACTAACTTGACATGATACACGGATCTTTAGATAACAGACACCTTTCTAAAGCCCTCATTTCTTTAAAAATTAAGAAATCTACATGTACTGACATGTACATGTCAGTACAAGGACATAAGTTTGCACATACTTCTCAACCATTAGCGTTAGTCTTGCTGCCTTGAATGAAGCATCAGTGAGCAGGACAGGTTTACAGCTACCGCTGTGCATCAGGTACTTTCTAACATCAACTCTCTGGAATACCAAAACTGGGATGCACTCATGCTGTCCCAACTCGGGCAGTACATAGCACAACTTGAATTATGGAACTGGCATAGAAATTTCTAGTGAATCTAGGTAGTCCTGAATGAATGGGATGGACCAAATTTGATGACTTACTACAAAATGTATACACTCCATAATTGCCATGTACAGTTTTTAAATACCTGATATTTGAAGAACAGTTGCTGTCATGTGGCCACAGTATGGAAACATCTATTACTGCCACTAATGGTATCTCAAAAATTTACTGATGTCTTTCAATTATGCCTCTAAGCTTTCCTCATCTCAAGTGAAAAAGACCCACTATGTCACTTGCTACTTTGCCAAATAAAACCTGGCAACTAGCCATAGGCATATGCAGTAAAGTCGAGTGCAACCTCCTACCAAACATGAAAGTACTCGGTATTCTTGTTCTTTGGCATAGTTATTCTTGGTGCTGACTCTTTGTCTCTATGTTCAGCAATAGAAAGGAGAGATTATTTGTCAGTGACTGGCCATTAGT
Organism: Himantopus leucocephalus; assembly: GCA_003993805.1. NCBI lineage: Eukaryota > Metazoa > Chordata > Aves > Charadriiformes > Recurvirostridae > Himantopus > Himantopus leucocephalus. The sequence continues at coordinate 117,094,770 of RSEF01000002.1, read as the reverse complement.
GTTACCCTACTGGTACTATAGCTCTGCTTGATAATTCAGGGGTTAATAACCTGCCAAGAGGTTACAGTGAGGAACCTGCTACATAAGTCACTGCCGTACAGAAGCTGCCTTGCAATCCAATAAAGTTATAGTAATTTTGTTTGTTTGCTAAATAGAAGAAAGACAAGGTATTTTGGTAAGTTCAAAAGTATGTGTTGTTTGCTAGACTTGTTCTGGTTAATACGCAAGTTCAAAATTAATCATAACATAACTAGGGTACTACGACAAGTGCTCATGTTCAATGCAAGTAATTTGTGCAGCCGATAAGAACGATATCAAAAAGTTCTGTCAAAGGGATTAAAAACTCATAAGTTAGTAAAATAAGGTAAAAATGGCATGCTTTAGGAGTCAATTCATGGAACTTAGAATTTGGGTATATTTCTGGACATCATCCCTGCCTTATTCTGCTAATGCAAGCTAAGACAAACAAGGGAAACACTTCTTTCATATACAAACCTACTAATTTTAATTTTAGAAAAATCAGAATTTAAAATGATTTCTAAAAGCAAATTTTCAATGCTTTGATTGTCACTATTAAAACTAACAAGGCATAATGCCATATTGAATAGCTCTTACTCGTATTGACTCAGTAGCATCTCAGCACATTTAATTTTCTCATACATAGATTTTATCTTCTTGTCAGATTCTTCATCAATTCTTTTCATTGTCTTTTGGATTTCCATGAGCTCACAATGAACATCACTGTATCTTTTTGATGCCTGAGAAAATAAAACAAGTTTTCTGAAAGATGTTATATAAAAATCATACATAATGTTTAAAATAAAAAATAATTTCAAAATTTGTCAGATTCTTTGCAGTTTAAAAACAAGTTTAAAGTTGAAGTAGTACTTTGTGATGTCATACAAGTTAGCAACAAATTCTGCATGGTCTGCAAGAGATACAATCCTAGCAAAAGATAACAGAATGTGTTATTTTGCATATTTTAGATTGCATGACATAAACAAATGTTAGCAAGAGGGCTTTCATTCTGTTACAAAACTTTGAAGTTATTGTGAAAAGGTGGCTACTTCCACGGGAAGATAGTGACCTCTGGAGCAGAAAGAAAGAAATAATGTTGAAAGAAGCCACTGAGGTTTCACTCAGTAATCTGACAGAATCATTACTTAAACATCTCCTAGAAGATGTGCAAGCTCTGCAGTGAACTACATAAAAGAGGGGCCTCAGACAACACAGACAATTTTCAATGCTATAAATAGTATTGGGATACTCAGTTCCTAACAAGCCTCGAATACAGATATACATGTCCACTGTCTCTCCTTTTTTAAATGGATACAAATATAAACAATTAACACATTATAAAATGTTTATTATAATCTAGCACTTCACAGCTCAAACTTGTTCTCTGGATATTAAAAGCTAGAGATTCAAAATTAAATAATTGTTTTAATTGCAAAGAAAATTAAGTATCAGCTGGGGTTTTTTTTTTAAGGTCATGGGAGGAAGAAATAAACCTGAGTAACAAACAGCGTATTAATTAGAGCACAATAAAAGTCATAAATACTTTGTCTGACAATTACAAATTTTGTTGAAACAAATTATATAAAAAAGTTACAGTAACATCAAATCCATCTTTTTATGATATGTAGTGCCACTTTCTGGAAAGAAAGAAAAAAGAACCTCTGAAAAAAAAAAGTATTTATTTAAAATAGTCTTTAGAAAAAAAACCATTTTTAAGTCTACTTCCTGAGTTGTAGTTTAGTACACCTCAATATTTTAACTGCATACAATATATTCTAAGACATTAACAAGAAAAAAGGATATAAAATATACCCCAAAATAACCAACTTGATTTTTTATTAGCCAGTATTTTGAACATATCTTATAACACTGGTAGAACTGTGAGCTATTTCATAGATCAGAACTAATTCATAATAATTCTCATATTATTTGTGTAATAGGCAATTTACTTTTTAATTTTAGAAGTATTTCAACATGACTGTTGAGTCCTCAAAATATGAGTTCAAAATAAAAGAAATTAAAATAAACAATATTTATTAAATCACCTACAAAAGACCAGTTTTAGACTGCAAGTACCTTGAAAAAGAGATTAACCTCTAGATTTCTATTTAAAAATTACTATAGAAAATATATAGAAAACATAATTAGTATTAAAATCTTTACTTGAAGTAACACAGTATCCCTCCCTTTCTAGACATCAATTTTAAGCTACTTACAACTTTGCTATACTTAGATTATTCAGCCTGATATTATCCACATTATTATCAACAAATAATAAATTTTTATCAATATCATTATTAATAAATATTATCGACAAATAAATTAGGAAAAATGTACATCAACACTTAAAAATAATTAAATCTTACAAACATTTTTGCGACAGCTTCTAACATCTCCATATTCTGAAACAAACGCTGGTGCCTGTGAGAAGTCTTTTGAAAAGAATCCATACAAATATCAGATATGTGCCTTCTACCTTTCCCGTGAAAAATCCCACATGAAATCAAGTTACAAAGTTAGAATTACATTCCATATATGCTTAAGAGACATTTATTAAAGGCCAACAGCACTATCATCCCTGGATTCTGTCTGCACTGAGTACCGCTACATAGCAGAATGGGCACACAATTCACAGTCTTTGTGTACAGAATTTAAAACAGACTTTGGTACTTCCAAAAGACTGCTGTTCTCTAAAAGTGTATGCACCTATGTAGCAGAAAGGTTCTAAAAGAAACATCTTTGTATTGTTTGTATTTACCTTTTCATAAGCCAGTAACACATCCCTCACAGCTTCACCCTCTAGTATCAGCTTTTCTTCCAGCAGAGGGCTGTGTTTCTTCATGAAGTCTATATCCTCCTGAATCTTACTGTTGACTGTTTCTGTCTTAAGTACTTGGTTTTGTACCTGTCGCAGCTGATGGCTTTTACAATCAAAATGCCATTGTAGCTCCAAGCTATCTTGAACGCACATTTCATATTCTATTAAAAAGATAATTAGCATAATAAAATGTGAGTATCTGAGTGACACCTTGAATAACTAGTGAGATTAGGAAATATGTTGTCATAATACTAAGACTTGCAAAATTTTGCCATAACCTACTTTGAAGGCCAAAAGAGGACATTGCTTACAAAAGACATAACCAAATATTGCATTAGCAGTGGAACTGTTTTTAAACTCACACTTAATAATCCTAGGACGTAATTCAAGCAAATCTTCAAAGTGAGGAGTGGTTTTGTTTTTATGAAGGAAATTAAAACATCTAGCCTTAAGGCATATCTAGATGAGGCTATTATAACACAAGAACAGCTCTACTCAGCTTCCCAGTCTCCAGCAACAGATGTAATGTGGATGCAGAGGAAAAACAGGGTAAGTATAAATCCCATATCCTCTTAATATGCCAACTATTTTCAGTTCAGGGACACTTCCTGAACTAAGTGTAGGTTCAAGAAAGCTAAACTAAAGATACAAACTCAAAACCAACAAACAAAACATACTCATGTTGCCACACAGATGTCAGTCTTAGTTCAATTTGCTGCATTTACTTTTCGGACTTTGGCATAAATTTATGTGACTGGACCACTGCTTGCTGAATGACAACATATATTTTATTTTGCTCAGAAAAAAAAAAGCTTATTAGAGATGGTGTCCTGCAGCAGCTGATATTCTATATGGAAAAATTACTGGTATGAAACTAGGGAAAGTAAAGTAAGACATCAGATCAGAAAAAAATCAGAAAATGTCTCAAGAGCAGTAAACTTTGCCATAAATTGGAGAGAGAGAAGCACATTTTACTGAGAAAAAAAAAGGTTCTCTAGTTCTGGGAAGTGGTTGTGCAATATGCAATGCAATCCCTTAACAGTCGTTAAATTTTGCTGTGTTAACAAGACATAAATCACAAATTTGCAGAATTATTATTTCATTGCTACCAGAAGTTAAAGAGACATTGTATGAATAAGTGGCTTTTCTACATCATACAAAGCGATACCTAACAATAAGATGAATAAAATGTGTTTTATATTGGATTTTTCTTATATTTCAGAGAAGGTATTTTCTGAAAGATAGGTTATGTCACTGTGATTACCTGAGTGCGCTACAGGGCATAGATGCAGCAGGAGCTAGCAATAATGGAAATCAAGGAAAGTCTGAAGAAGTAACAGGATTCAGTGTCTACTCTGAATGGGTCATACAAACTCTTAATTAAGAATCTCCTGGGTCTGTAATACTTAGATTAGGGATAATTATAACATCCCTGAGGGTCTTCTCCCTTTATCTGCAATTTCATTTTAGCATAATTTTTGTCTTATAGATAATACTATGAAAAGTATAGATAATACTATGAAAAATCCTGAAAATTACAAATTTACTCCCAGGACACAACGTCATACTGACATAGCCCACTGATAAATCAAGGGAGAAGAGGTGGTTAATTTTCACAGCCAAACCTCATGCTGGTTTATTTTCCCTTAAAAAAAAAAATACTGTATCATTGCATATTTTAACAGAATTGAAAATGTGTAAATTATATTCCACTATTCCAAACTTCTGATATTTATAGAGAATGCTAAACAGTAAAGTAAAAGCAACAGGAATGTATAGCAACATGCAAAAATGATTTACAGCCGCATCACTGTAGGTAAGTACATCAAAAAGTAAAAAGTAACATCTCTGCAGCTCTAATCCTGAACTACTGTGCTGAAGAATGAAGAAGAAAGATGGGGACAGAGTTTTTAGTAGGGCCTGTTGTGACAGGACAGGGGGTAATGCTTTTAAACTAAAAGAGGGTAGACTTAGGCTAGACAGAAGAAAGACATTTTTTACGAGGGTGGTGAAACACTGGCACAGGTTGCCCAGAGAGGTGGTCGATGCCCCATCCCTGGAAACATTCAAGGTCAGGTTGGACGGGGCTCTGAGAAACGTGATCTAGTTGAAGATGTCCCTGCTTGTTGCAGGGGGATTGGACTAGATGACCTTTAAAGGTCCCTTCCAACCCAAACTATTCTATGATTCTATGATTACAATATCAACTTTCTCTTCTTGCAGTTCTTTGTTTCTGTAAAATTGACCTTTCCATTGCCACAGGATTTTCTCCTGAAAGCAGTTTCTAAGATATCAATGAATTTTAATTCTGATTCTTTATTCAATCTCCTCCTCTGTTTTCAGGTCATCATAAATTGTTCTTCAGAAGCCACTGCTTTTAAGGAAAGCAAACTGGCAACACCTTAACACAGGTTGCTAGTTTCCAAGTCAAGAGTTAACCATTGGCTAAAATAAACAAAGAAACAAACAAACATACATTGTTCTCATATATTGTTAGGGATGCGTACTATTTCACATTTCACCTTCCTAAGGGGGNGGGGGGGGGGGGGGGGGGGGGGGGGGAGAGAGAGAGAAAAAGCATTTGGGACTAAACGACTCCTGGCTTGCCACCATTATACGCTGCTTTTCACTCAGTGTTTACCCATCAGTAAACACAGTTATGGAAGAGTCTTGCTTTATCACCACACTCTGGATTGCGAATTATTTGTCAAAGACCTCAGGATGATGTGCACCAGAATATGCACTAGAGTACCAGCTGTGATTTTACATTCAGAAACCTACTCTTACAAATTATACAACTTTTCCATAAGTCTAGGTTCAGACAGTACCTGCTTCTGACTGTCAGAAGACAAGCAGCAAACAGCTACTATGTAGCTTTCTTTTTTTCTTTATTTCTATTGTGTAGATGCCAGTTCATCACAAAAATAAATAGTAAATGTCCTTAGAATCTGGGATTTCAAGGAAACCTATCAACGGTTACATCAAACAACTCCTACTAAGTATGTAAGTACTTTATTCAAGTTTATCACGTTTTTATTTTTCTCAAAAAAATTTTTTTCATTTGTGGTTTAATCTGTGGTTTAACTCAAAAGCATTATTTTATAATTGCTTCAGTTTCTCATTCCTTGCCCCAAACTGAGTATTTATTATCATCTTAAAAGTGTCTTGTCTACTTTTATGCTATTTCTCAAACAATGCTGAACATTCCACAGTACTTTCCATATTTTTTTCAGATATATATTCAAACATACCAAATTCAGAGGAGTAAATACTGTACTCCTATTACAGTAAACACAATCATAGTCATATCCTAATTCTTATTCTTGGTAATGAGCTGACTGAAAAATAACAAATATTCTTAGTTTCAATACCAATACCTTTTTGAACAGCTGCAGGGAGCTGCTGAAGCCTCCAAAGTGACATACAATTGATTTTCATGCCAAGCTTTTTCCTTCGCTGTTTCTCCAACTCCAAAGCTTTTTCTGCCTCCTCACGATCAGCCTCCAGCCGCTTAATTAGCTCAGTAACTTCCAATAACAAAGCCTCTGTTTCCTGCTTCAAGGTTAATGTCTTGCCATCTTTAAAAATACATTAAATATATTTTTATGAAAGCTTAATCATATGGTTTTTATTGAAGCTTCGTTCTCAACACCAAGTCGGCCTGTTCACATGTATCACAGTAAGCACAATTGATTACAATGCTGTCTTTAAAAATACATTATAATTATTTCTTATGAAAGCTTAAGTATACACTCTTTATTCCAGCTTCTTTCTCAATATAAAGTTAGTCTCTTCACATCTATCAAGGCAAGCACAACTGGTTACAAACAAAACTTTCACGTTCAACAGCATTTTCCTCCAGCATATTTCCAATGCAGAATGCAACAAAAATGTGTTAATATAGATGGTACAAAATTTTAATCTTCGCCTCATTGCTTGGGTAAGTAATCATCCAAATAATAGTACAAGTTCCTAATCATCTCAATTTTTTAAAGAATTCTTATTTTATTTTCCTAAGTAAGTATAAATGAATTCATTAAAGTCTTTGGAGTTCTAAGAATATTCAGTGTAACACCTCAACAGCACTGTTTTACTCGTGATACACACAAATCATGATTTCATTCTGTGAAATTTGGCTATCAAATATGCCTTAGTTATTTGCTTCGATAAAAGATCCTTTGAGATCATCATCTATGGTCCTGATGTATAAAAAAGTGGGAATTATATAGGCTACAGAGTCCAAGACATTTCTATTTTGATTAAAAACTGCAAGCATTGAAAAGGACAACTACTTAAAATCTGGAGTGAAATTTTGGCTTCACTGCTACCAAAAGAAGTTTGGTCACACAATTTACTGCAGACAGGATCGCCTCAGGCTAGTAGTACTTAGAAAGTTGCACATTATCTTAAAAATATTGCACACAATCTCTTTAATATTTGAAATTTAATTCAAAAATACATAATCTGAGTAAAGATGCAAACTAAAAAACAGAACTCTACATTGGGAGCACATTATGAATACCCTGTAATAGCGATGCAGTTATTTGTTTTACAGAAACTAAACGAAAAAAAAAACCTTAGAATTTCCAACAACCAACCTAACTATTTCAGCTGTTTCAAATCCTAGATAGGTTAAAATACAGTATGAATCTAAACACAGAAAGGTAAGCTATCTTCTTGCAAGCAGGACGATGTAATAGTACTTAATATAACATTTAAGTATGTGTTTTTCAGCTTATCAGATGATACACAAAGATTTCAAAGGATACTCACTTCATTTACATAAGACATAGCGCAGGCAACAAGCAACTATTACTACAAATACAAAGCATATATTAAATAAGTAACTTTTACCACTCAGACTGGGTAGTTATGAAATATTTTTACCTTCACAAGATACATCATCTTCTTTAAAATCCAACTTAGTGGATAATGATAACCAGATATCTTGAACAGATTCAGCACTGACCTGTTCTGTTTTCCTGTAGATAAAAAGCACTGTCACTAAAACATTTTAGACTGAATTTAAATTGGCATTGTTAAGTAAATATTACTTTAACGAAGTCAAAATTTCCTTTCTTGAATCTGACACATTTAAATGCTGGCTAGTTAAATGGAATAATTGTTAAAAAGCACTGCAAGTCATACAGAAGAATATTAATTGTGCTATTCCCATATAAGTGCTTTTCTCACATTTTTTTACAGAAACACAAGAAACAGATTTCTTTACATCTTGTACATACACAGATCTTCAATTTTTGTCCTCAGACCCAAGGATGTGCCAAAGAGAAACTGTTGTAGAAAAGCTGTTATTCTTTCCAAGTTCTGAATATACAGGAGCAATATATGCTATACTTTCCAGACTCTTGTAAGTGGCAGAAGCATTTACTGCTGTATCTGTGCAGACACAGATACATTGCCACTGCAGGCCAGATGTAGTTTTAGTTTTATCAGTTGAAGGGAAGTCACCACTTGAGGGTCAACAATGAAGAAAAAAAGGGTTTTAGAGGTATGAAAGAAAAAAGATCAAGGCACAAGGCTTAATCAGTTTCCAACAGAAAAGCTTTTGCAATCTGGGACACTGAAAAGCAGAGATGAGGAGGGCTTTGTTAAAATGAGATCAGGACAAATTTAACCTGCAAGTGAGAAGGTGAAAGAAGTAACACAAGTAGTCAAAGAAGAACACAAGCAAATCATAGCCTGCATGTGAACTTAGGAGGCTCATTAGCCTACTGGAGCTGAGAACAAGGGGAGGAAGGATAATCAGCCTCTGCTTATACCCACATGTGCAGCTTGAAGAGTGCATACAGGTTCTTCATATCCAGCTAAGATGAAACAAAATGTGTAGTCACAGCATTACATCACACATACATGCATAATATGAATGCACATAGAAACTCCACAAAAAAAGTTCATTTTCCATGAAGAAATAACAGACAAAACACCTATGCCAAAAACAGACCAAAAGAAATACTACTGAAGCTTTCCTAGATCAATGCAAAAATACATCTAAATTACAGGTAATAGAACAAATATTCTGTGCTGTAATGGAACATAATAAGATGTTAGGAAAACTTGGACCTGGTGACGGTAGAGATACNGAAAACTTGGACGTGGTGACAGTAGAGATATCAAATTAGATACAGAAGCAGGAGTTTGATAAACAGGAGTTGGAAAAGTAGGCAAACACAAAATAACTCAATAGGTGTATCTGACATGAAGGAAAAATACACAGGGAAATACGGGGTTTGTTGAGTGAAACCACCAGGACAACAAGATCAGTGCATGAGATACATTCTTCTCTTCAAACTCCTCTTTTCATCTTTGTAACTAGAACTACATCATAAAGCAGCCTGCATCATGAATAATACAATTTAAAGTCACACATTCAGACTTATTTTGCATGCTTTCTGAGTACTTGGCTTTGAAATACACTTGCATTGTATTGTATCCCAGGTCAGGAAAAGTCTGAGTTCTTTAGCATATTTCAAAATACATGCAACCAGTATGTAAAATTTAGAAAAAACCTGCATGAGTTTTATGTTTTAAAACTACGTTTTATATTTATAACCTTTAACATATCTGTATATAGTCTAGATATCCCCAGTACAAACATATCTAGAAAAGACAATTCTTCAACTTTTTACTTTTAATTTAGGAATTATGTTCTGTTTTGACTTTAACAAGCATCCTCTCTTGCTCTCTAACTTTAAAGATACATAGTTGCAAACACTACAGTGTGATTCAAGGCAATTTTGTCACTCAAACACAAAAAAAGTTTTTTGAACTAAATGTAAATAGCTGGCAAACTACACTGAAAACACAGAAATCATGCCTTTAGTAAGAATAGTAACAGTATGCAGTATAGGAAAAACATGAAAGAAAAAAAATGAAAATAATCTTGTTTTTTTCCCCATCTTATTACACCATGTGATGAAGAAATGGCCGTTTCATTCAAACTTTTTTCCTACCCCCTTTTCTAATTACTTGTCCTCTCCCTGTGCCAAGCCAAGCTGAAATGTGAGTAAATTTGACCCTCTATGCAAATACAGAAAATTGTACACAGTATTTAGAGAACTTCATCAAGATCAGAGTAAATATGAGGAAACATTCAGAATGCTTATACATCATGTTCCAACCCAAAACTTAAAGCAACAAGAGCTTAAAATAAGGATCCTTACTCATATTTAGGTGCCTGAGATAACTGGTACAATTGGCAGAATTTTACAAGTATCAATACCTGAACAACTGTTACCAACAGAAATTCATCACTTAGGTGAGTCCTGTGACCTGCCATCACCTTGAATCTTTGAAAATTAAACACTGAGTAGGAAAGATAAGAGAAATTCTCCATAAACACTTTTGGTCTTCTGAAGTAACTAGATCCTGCAGACACCAAGAATGCTTCTTTTAGACGCGTTCTGCGTTACAGAAGAACTTGGTTCACAGAGCAGGCTTTATAACCAAACTAATATCTCACCAAATAATTACCTGACATTAAAACAAGTACGTTATTTTGTACGATTTGTTATGTATGATTCTTACCTTGGTATTTTCTCCTCCTTAAACACATAACCATACTGCAAAAGCAAAACATAAACTCCATTATACATCTGAGATGTTATACGCTTCTGTTTCCTAACAAAAAGCATAATAGGCCACTGTATTTAGTATCATAGGAAGATCTAATTAGTGTACATACAGATGAATGCTTTTTAATATTTTAAAATAATTACAATTTTTTTTAATTCCTAAAAACTATGCATCTCCAAATGGTTGGTAATAAAACCCAGCTTTTGTACATACATATTATGTATTACTCAATCTTGTAGAATGTTTTTAAAAAATCCCTTAATATTGCTAATTCTATTTTCCATCTTAACCTCTGTACTTTGTTTTTAATCTCAAAACTACAGCAGAAATTCTTTCTGAACTTCACACACTTTTTCTTCACTAGGGCTATGTCTACAACAGTAAATTAAACACTGCCAGGGAAGTTTTCTCGGCCCAACTTTATCACCTACACCATTAAACTGTTACTAAATCTTACTGGTACAGCCCGCAGTAAGGGACATTACCACATTCACAAACCATTCCCAAACTATTTGCAAGCACAGTTCAGGAACTGGAAAGGGTCAAGGACCATTCCTCAAAAGCAGTGTCTATCCTGTTTTGGAGGGTAAGAATTTAACAGTATGAATATAAGGTTTTCCATGTCAAGTGGACACGCTGCTGGTACTATTAAACTTACAAGTAGAGGTGTAAATAAATTAATATATAGACAAGTAAAATCCAAACTCCCCATATTTGTAGTATAGTCATTTCAGTATATATGCCTAATTTTGATTTTTAACAGCATTAATGAGCTAACATTAAAATGAACAAACATCTGGATGTGTCAATGCTTATCAATCTAATTCATGTATACTGATGACGAAATTATGACATTAAAATCATTCTACTATTCTCACATTATTTTAAATAAAGGTGAATGAGGCAATATAAAATTTCCTATCAAATTAATATCTATACTGTAAATCAAGATATAACAGTAGTTCATGCACCTTGGATTCTTCTAGTATCTATGCTGCAGTTGCAGAAACCTCCCTGCAGAGTATTTAACAGCGTTTGTGGAATACTAATCTAAGATAGTTTTCCTGATGTACTGCTACAATGACATTATTGTCCATATTGGAGATAAATTATTTAAATATAACTTGTCTGTGCAAGCAGCGATCGGATCTTCTTACTACAGTGTAGACATATGCAAAAATTATTAACATTTGGAAAACACTTCTCCAGCAAAAGTGAATTATTTAAATGATACTAATCATGTTCTCAAAAAAGTTAATGGGAAGATTTTACAATACTTTAAAACAGTATATATTGCATTCATTCTTCGTCTACCTACCCATTTTTTTAGCTTCCCTTTATTCTTGTTTCTATTCACACAGAATCTATATAGGATAGGAAAACATCATGTACCACTAGAGAAAGAACCATAAGATTTTCAGATTCATTTCTCTCAACGTGAGAGTAAAGAAATTCTTTAATCAAGAAATGGTTAAGCATTCAGGAAAAAAACAATGCTTACTATAAATGACAGAAAATGGCCCACAGGTGAATTTTACTATCTACTCAAGACTAGTATCGAGAACTGTTTTGCAGACAATTGATATCATTGAAGCAACTTGACTGTGTATGCATTTGAATTGTTATATATGAATTTACTAGTCTTTACAATATATTGATATTACATTATGATATTGTGGTATATTGATTTTAATAAGACAGTTTGATTTGCCAAAACTGTTAGGTAGATGAAAAACACATTGTGACCTATAAATGAACTTGCTGGGCACTATTTTAGAGAGTACATATGACGTGAATTTAAATTTTTATGAAAATCAACATAGCAATCCTATTTAAAAATATACTTGTTCCTATAAAGTTAAAAAGCACTTGGCCATTTTCAACCTTAAATGTACCTGTTGAAAGCATTTCTCCACCTTTAATTCTAACTCTTGAATGTGATGAATAGCTTTGTTAATACAGGGTACTGGAGTATTTACAAAAGCACAGCTACGCTGCCTTGTGGTGATCCACTTGTTCTTATCTGGAGAGAGAAAGAGAATACAGAAGGCTGCTAAACTTCATGTGTGGGTGTTCTGGTTTGAGATAGAATAGAACCATGTATGAAATTTTCTCATATCTGATTTTCTTCCTTTAATTCGGAACTTGGTAAACTTTGGTCTTGAAATTGACTTACAGAATGTAACAGCTACATCTATTACTATGCATGCTTTGTGCACAAGATGTTATTCCTTTTTGAATACAATCTCAGATACAAGGAGGGAGATTCAAAAATGTTTGAAGAATATGAAGGAATAAATTGAGAGAGATGAGACATGATAAAGTGGGTTAGGGTCAAAATACAACTAATTGTACATAATTAATCCCAAATGAATCGAGTTTGACGATTATACACTAGTCCTCAGCAAAGATTTTGTCCAAACAGTAAAATAATATCAGAACCCGAAAAAGGCAAAGGTGGCAGCTACTACAGAAATGCCCAGAGCAAACCAGAAAAGGTCACAGGGCCTTAGGGGCAAGCTAAGACTACTCTTATGTATACAATACATCGTTCCAGCAAATGTTTGCTTCAGTCTTATGAAGGGATGAAACTCCAGAACAGGAGTTCCCATGCTGGGAGTTTAAAGCTACATGACATAAAAGAACTGTTTTACAAGAACATGCAGATTTCACAATTATGTTTTCTTTAAACTCTCTTAGCCTTGTAACCACATAAATAAATGATACCATGGCACACTACTGAATGTTAACTATTTAATTAATACACAGAATGGGAATTTGACTGCAGAGGTCACTAATGAAAGGCGTCAGGAACTAGAACAAGATGCTGAAACTTAGTAGTAGAGCTATTAGAAAGCATGAGAAGCTGTCCTACAAACATGAAACATTAATCTAATTATGTTTAGGGGGATACAATGCTTTAATGTGCCTTGGAGGTGAACAAAAAATAACAGTAACAGTAATAGGGATTAAACTGTAAATTAGAACCAGATAACCTTCGCATACAGCCTGTGGATTTGAGCTTTTTTTTAAAAAAAAGAATTATCTCTTCATGTCTTAACTATAGTGTGAGCCCAAAACATTAAAAGTCTGTAGGTTACAAAAGGATCTCTTAACTTTAGTTTATCATAAACAGCCTTACTGGAATGGAAAAGATGGTTTGCAAGATTTTGTTTGAAAAGGCAGCCCACTGATATGCTTATCAAAATCTATTTCACAGGAATATGTTCTGCCCTTTTCCTAGAGCCAGAAACCTTCACGGGATGCCTTCGCAGCACAGTCCTTTACAAAGCATATATAGACCTTGTATCTTTCTTGTACTGTGAAGCACAACACAGAAGTTCAGGTTTTGAGACCAACATTACTTTAAATTCCCCTAATTGCTTCTACTGTTATTATTCTTACATTCATTAACAGTAATGTTGTTGTAAAGATTATGTTTATTTTTTTCTACATCATTAATGCAACTAAGAATACCCCCATTTAAAAAAAAAACCTGAAATTTTTGAACACCTTTAATAAAAAAATACTACTCTTACTGCTTCGGTCTTCCTTGGTAAATGCAAATGTTTATATATACAAGTCTTCTAATCCCTTTGTAAAAACAAGCTAGAAATACAACTCAGTGAGAAAGTGGAATACTTTACCATTTCCTTAAAATCTAAAAACTACATTTAAATGAAATCCAGCCAATTTTCTTTTCAGATAGAAAACTGAACTATCATTAGAGGATGGAGTGACACCAGTAAGTCAATGACTGACAAAGTCCACAAATGCATCCTTTGTATGAAGGTTTTTCAAGCAGCGTGATGTAAGAACCAAGAAAGAGGACTAGTGTTACATAATATTACAAATACAAAATATAATTTCTTATCTCTAAAATTTAAGCCCTTCATTAAACTATTTGAAAACTGTATAACAGAAGATGTATCTGACGTACCTTGGGATGGCTCATTACTGTCTTTAGAAGAACAGGAAAACGACTGTGTTTCAAACATTATTGCTGGTAGTACTTTTCAGCCTAATGATCAGAAAAATAATAATACATATACATATATAAATGCACTTCTACACATTTTAAAAACTCTTATTGTCATCAGCAAGAAAATGTATTCCATCAGTGATATATCGACAGTATTTTTAAAGGTTAGCAAATCCATTTTCACTTTTCCTACTAAGGGAAAAGCAGCAATTAAAAAGTTGATGGCAGTACAAATCACACAGTGGATCCTAGTTAAACAATGAAATTACAATTAAATTAAATGAAAAACAAGACCGCCAAATTTCAACCTATGTGGCCTGGCTTTTTAAATTATAGAGGTTCATGACAGTGGTAACCAACAGTAACTAGAAAAATATGAAAAACAAAATGTATAACCTATAAGATGAATTTTAATTAAGAAACTGTCAATGGAAGGGAGGTCCATAAACCTGCAGTCTGAAACACTGTCATATCAATGGACAGAAGATACATATGAGAGGAAAATAATCTACCAATTTGCATATAAATTTGTAACTCAGATTTACTACAATAAACAAAACCAATATTATTTATTTATAATATACATAATTCAGAAAAATAATATTGCCTGAAAACTTAGGTAGTTAAGCCTCAGGACATCAAGCTGAAGTAATTTACCAAAATATTTTATCATCCTTAAAATTCATACATTTGACAAATAACTGTATTGCCATGCAGAGATCCAAGTGGACACCTCCCCCTCCCTGCCCCCCCGACACGTAAAATTGGCATATTAGAAGTCCACAGTAAATTGTGGCTTCCAACTACTATCAACCAACAAAAACTGGTGAAAAAGCAAAGAAAACTCAACACCTGTATTACAGACTTCAACAATATAAAATACTGGAAACAAATACCGCATAGATCATAGATTTAGCACTGCATATTCTTGTAAGTAGTACTATTAAAAAATAGAGAAATGTTTATTCCAAATTCTCTGAAATGGAAAATAGTTGCCTGAGAGTCCAATTGCATGGATGGACAGAGAAAACGNCATGGACGGACAGAGAAAACAAAGAGCAAGACCAAAATATGCTCTTCACACTCTCCACACCTCAGATTACAGATCCACCAAACTCCAGCCTGTTCCAAAGAGATGTTAGAGGAATGTAAGTGTACCAAGCTTGCCAAAAGAAATGCTGAATCCACAGCTGATCTTCTACATGACCTTCCATGCACTGCAATGCAGACAGCATTATTGCTCTGTTACCATGACAAACTAATTGACTTGGAAACTCTGAACAATATCAACAAAACCTTTCAAATTAAATCTATGGAATTTTTTTTTTAAATTAAATAAAGTTCTTAATACATATAACTAAGTTTCAAGCCACCACATTTTCAACGATGCAACTCTCCTTAGGAAATGTATGGAAAATATATTACGTGAGCCATTCTTGCGTGTCATTTGCACATTAATACCTTTTTTCCCAAAGTTTGGTGGCTTTTTTCAATTTCCTGAAACAATTATTGCCAATGGTAGGACTCAATGTTGTTCAAAGAAATATGCCGATTTGGCAAGCAGGAGTTTTTAACTATACCTCTGACAGGATGTCAGCTTCTTGGACTCTGCAAAGTGATATTCTACTCTCCTACAGACTCATCCTGACAGTCAGACCAGATGGACTGCATTAGCTTCACCAAGGAGTATAAAAGAATCTGAAACTCGTAGTAAGTCAAAGAAAATAAGTATTGACAGATAGAATAGCTCTAGAGAAAGGAGGAAAAAGGAAAAAAATACTACATATGAAAGGATGAAACCCAGGAAAAAAAGCTTAAGAAACAGTTTCAATTTGTTGTTGCTTATATAGCCAGTAATACATTCGGAACAAGGTATGAATAGACTATTATCTGATATGTAAGCATGCATTAAGAAAAAGGTGAGAACATCACTTGCCTGATAAGGAATCATATACACAACACAAAGGCACATTCCACTGTACATAACATCCCACTGAAAAAAAAATGTATTGGACAAACCTGCAGTTGATGACAAAACTATCATTTCAATCTGAGACTTGGAAAAAAAATTAGTCAGCACATAGTTCATTTAGTCTCTGTTGAAAATCTTAGCCTCAACGTACATAAATATTAGACCATGTTCACAGCTGTAGCTATCAAAATACTAATTGTAGCTATCAAAATACTAATTAAAAAAAAATCTTTTGTATTGCCCTATTCAGAAAAAATAAGCCAAATCCAGTGAGTTAACACTCACAATTGTCTAACTATACCTCTGACCTTCAGGAAGTGTTATTCTGCACCAACTGTTTTACAGAATTCAAACTAACTTTCTCACTCTGACAAAGATAACCAGTGTGTTAGTCATATTACTACAGTGTACATTTTAAAAGTTATTGTATGCCACTCCATAAAGAAAGAGAAAAACCCACTGTGAATCTTTCATCAGGTACATGTATATATATTTATAAAAATATAATTACCTCGTATATATTATTAAATATGACTAATGCTAAAATAAACACACAGACCATTTTAATTACTTTCTTGGTTAATATAACAAAAATAATTTGTCAGATGCTAAAAATAAATTTCTAATAACCAACATCTCAAATAGAAGAATGAGGAACTAATAAAAATTTTGTTAAAAGCGAATTCCTCAATAAATTTTTTTCAATGAAAGAGACCAGAATCCAGATGTTTGAAAGCCTACCCACATAACATAAGCTAGCACTAGTATTTCTCATCATAAATGCCATTCCCCAGGAAGAATATTAGGATATTCAAAAATATGCTTCATGAAAGACTTACTCTATAAGAACATTTTTCTCACCTACTCCCATACTTACCTATTCACCAAAACTCTAATTCACTATTAAGTAAACTAAGTGTAAATCAAGATTCTCTACCTCATAAGCACAATAGATATGGCCAAATCACAGAAGAATTTTGTTTAAAATGTTCTCGTTGATTCCTGCTTCACTGTGACTATGCCATTTGTGTTGGAATTTTTCCTCCTCCCCAAAATGCAGTCAGCATAAATAAAAATTATAAATTAATTCATAGTTAAAAGGAGCTAACATTCCATGAACAATCTTCATTTTATTCTATAATTTTCTGACCTCCAGGTGTTAAATTTCTGCAAGTACAGCATTTTACCATTTGGTTTTAGGGTTGTAGAATTTCTTGCACAATGTCTGCCTGTCCTCAAGTGATGCAGTGAATCCTTTTAAACATTGAAATGCACCCCAGGTTTACTTCAGAATATGCAGAAAGGGATTAATGTCCCTGAAATTATTCCCCTAAACTACAATTAGTGCAGATGTTTCAAAACAGTACAGAGTGTTGTTTAAATAGCAGTTTGTGGCATTAAAATGTGTTACAGTGACAGTCAGGTCTCACACTTGAAAACAAGGCTTCATGTAGAATTCTGTAGACTGGCTGATATAAACCACCAATGCTAATGCAAACATTAGAATTATTATTTAAAGCAACAAAAGACAGAAAAAAATCCTTAGGTTCTTTGTTGTATTTTCTTCCTTTCACAGGATCAAGATCCCAAGAACTTGTCCATTACACCAGCCACTTTAAGAAGGGAATTAAGATCAAATAATGTCTCTCACAAACTTCTAAAGTTATCCAAAACTAAAAATATTATAGCTGAGATCTTACTCCTATAAATACCTGAAATAGTTCTGTATCAAATCAATTTGATTTTTTTCCAGTATTCCACTATTCTCGTGGTTTATTCCAGCTAGTCTGCAACTCAAATAAACTTAATCCGTATTCTTTTTCTCCACAGATCTTAGTGCAAATATGAACTCCAAACAAACAAACCCACAGACAATTAAACAGGATGAAAAACAAGGATACTGTAAATCTGTAATAGGTAAGGGTACTAAATCCAGGTATTCTGTGCCACAGTCATGAATGATGCACTTTGTCTTTCTCTATATATTCTTGACTTCCAACTTTATGACACGAATCAGAAAATAGGAATTATACTTCTACCAAGTAGTATTGAGAAAATAAATACCTTGAGAGCCGCTCACATTCTGCGACATGGGTTCACATAAAACATAACTATCTCTGACGAAAGGTGCTACATAATCTACTATTTCAGTGTCCCTCCTCACATATTCCAAGGCCAGAAACAAAACAATAGGGGAATTACTATTCTCTTCCTTATTCCTGGGAGGTCAAAGAGACCTGACAGTAGTAGGAACAATCTCCCTGCTCAAGCAAAAAACTGATTCAGTCAAATTGTTAGAAATGAGCACCTGAAATTCTATTACCACAAGAATCATCCAAATATGTTTTAAAGGTGATTACTACCTATGTTCATGCTACTAAGCATGTTAGTTATGTGATCTGTCCCCTTACACATAATTAAAATATCATGTACTATAGCACAATATTTTTGCAAAGATTATTAAATCTTAAACCTACCATCTTCCATTCTGTTGTATATGTCTAAATGAAATACAGTGAATATTGGTTACCATAGTAACCACAGACCTGAAGAAATTTAGTTTTGGCATAATTGCTGCATATGTTCATACAAATCACGTCTCTTATTCTGCGAATTAGAAAAGAAGACACTTTTGAACTCCATTTTTTAAAAATAGAGTAATGAAGAAAAAAAATTACATCAAGTATTTATAGAAATAACAGAACATATTCTTGTTTAATTCACTTTTCTTTTATAATTAGAGTATATTTTCTCGCATACTATTAAACCATTTAGTTAAATACTGTTTAAGCTATTTATTTACTTATTGATAATTAAGCCAGTTCTAGTTTTGTCATTAAATTCAAAATACTATTTTAGAATAATAAATACATTATTGGTCAAAGATCCAGAAATGGCTAAAGAAACTTCAGCAAAAATAAACACCCCCAACAGCCTGTGACAAACTTACTTTCTTTTTTCACTTGCAATGAGGTTCACATTGAATAAGGATAAATTTATTTGTTTCTTTAGTTTCAAGAAAGAGTAGAAAAGGAAAAAAAGTGCTCTAGGCATGCTGACATTCAGTCTTACAACAGCATAATTTTCTCAGCAGCATTAAAAAACACGCATTCAGCAGGAACAAATTAACTCAATTCAACCAGCCTGTGAATTAGCTACAAACTCCTCTCCATTTCCTTATCAGCTCCCAGAATGAATCTGAAATGTCTCAAAAAAACTGCAACCCCAAAAACAACCCACAACCCCACAGGTCAGGTGACCAGTAGGATAGTTCGATTTCTGTGCATTTACTTCAACACTAGAATTCTTTCATCCTTTCCCTTCTCTAGCTTTGTTTGCTCAATAATTTAGTTCTGATTCATTTGTTTCAGAGCTACCTTACACTTATCAAGTTCATTACCATCAGTACCTTTCATTTTAATATTCAGAAATACAAACAAACAGAATTTCAAAAACAGTTTGGTAATACAGAACAGATAAATACACAAATAAATCATATTTAAAAACAACACAGAGAGACCATCTCTACTTGAAAGCTTTAAGTCTTGGAAACTTCAAAGTCTTTTCTTAAGCTGCCACATACATTGTACAAAAATCTGTAATCAGCCAATACACTGCAACAAAGAAATGCAAAGTAAAAGTCCAAGAATTTGTTTAGCACACAGTCTAATACCCCTAGCTTGAAGTACCAACAATATCATTTTCGGTTTACCTTATCTCTTCAGACCTTCCTGGCAGGAATGGGTCAAACTCTTAATGAACTTGTGGAAATGGTCTACCCAAAATTTTGAAGGATATAACAGGTTCCCCAAAAAAATTAAAGATAAAACAGGAATAATGGGTGAGTGAAAAATCATATTATTATTTGAAATAATCATAGAATCATAGAATTGTTAAGGCTGGAAGGGACCTTTAAGATAATCAAGTCCTACCATTAACCTAAACTGACAAAACCGCATCTAAACCATATCCCCAAGTACCACGTCTATCCTTTTTTTAAACACCTCCAGGGATGGCGAATCCACCACCTCCCTGGGCAGCCTATTCCAATGTTGGATAACCCTTTTAGTGAAAAAATTTTTCCTAATATCCAATCTAAACCTCACCTGGCATAACTTGAACCCATCACTATCACTATTTATTATCACTATTTATTAAGTGATGGTCTCACTGATGTTGCAAAGAACAGAGAAAAAAATGCTAAGAACATTTTACAGCCAAAAAACCCCACCCCAGCGCTCCTGCGACATAAGAATCAGTGAAGTCTGGTTTTCCATGGATTTTTGTGGAACATTCCCTCACAGAAGCCCAGCTCCCCTCAGTGTCACTGAGCCTGACCAACACAGCTTCCTTTGGTATTCCTTTCTGGGCATGGGCATAGGACTGGTTTGGAGCTTGGCTGGCTAACCAAGACACAAGTCTATTAGTCAGCTGACTGCTACCGTACAGAACATGTAAAGGGCCAATTTATAACTCCTTGTTTTCACATAAGGAAATAATTTGGGTCTTTTTTCCTGTTACTTAGCTGCCAATTTTCATGAAACTTGGAAGAAAGTAACATCTTTGAGACTCCTACCCATCTGTCAAATCTGGTTGGAATAGACAAAAGCTACTGGAGGACAGGCACTGGCAGATCATATACAGTGACAGCGTACACTTTGTTTTCTTAGATATACCAAAAAACCTCTTTCATTGGAGGGTACCTAAAGTGACTGCCTTCCTTTATTTCATAATCTTTCCATTAAACTGTATTTTGAGGGATCTAAACCTTCACTATTTTAAAAGTAATGCAGATAAAAGAGAAAGAGAAAAAGATGACATCTTGTATATGCTAAAAAATAAAGAACAATAGAAAAAAGCCAAAAACAAGTGAAAGAACCAAGCCTGAGGGTTCCAGCAATGGTAAAGAAAAGCAGGTGGGATAGGGCATTCAAGGAATGAAAGGTGCTTGCAAGGCAAATCTGGAAAACATATAGTACACAGTAGGGAAAGGGAGTTAGTAAAAAGATACAAAGATGACAAAGTAAATGAGAGCTAAAGGGAAAAAAAAATAATAACAAGACTGACAAAGCCTAGCTGCCAAAACTGGAATGAGACAATGAAAGTAAAAATGACAGAGGACTTGTAAAAGAAAAATCCTGGGGTGCATTAAAAAGAGCGTGGTGAGCAGGTCGAGGGCGGTTATCCTCCCACTCTGTCCTGGTGAGGCCATAGCTGGAGTACTGTGTCCAGTTCTGGGATCCCCAGTTCAAGAAAGGCAGGGAACTGCTGGAGATTCCAGCGGAGGGCTACAAAGATGATCAAGGGAATGGAGCATCT
>RSEF01000002.1:117054678-117072968 GCA_003993805.1 Himantopus leucocephalus | reverse complement strand
GAGGTCCCTTCCAACCCTGACCATTCTGTGATTCTGTAATAACCCCCCAAAGCAGCTGTATCATTGGGAAGAGCACTTAACAGCAAGAGTGTTTTATAAAAGTTCGTGGAAGGACACAAAAGAGAGATTTTTTGAAGGATTTTTTATTGGATCTTATAGACTATTCTATGCAATGTATTTGTCAATTTTATAATGGTGTGCTGTAATTATTCAAATTATGTTAATAACTGAAAAAGACTAGACAAATGCAATCAAAACAAGCCACTTCAGATCAGTACTCTAGCAATGGAAAAGAGCTTCATATGAAAACTGGAGGGAGAGGATTTCCAGCAAGTTATAAATCTCACATTTTTCATTATGGTCTCAAAAATGCTGTATTTAGCCCTGCTTAAGCAGGGCGTTGGGCCAGATGACCTCCAGAAGTCCCTTCCGACCTTAATTATTCTGTGATTCTGTGTGAAATGCTGAAGTGCTTGAGTCAGATTTGGTGAGGCATAGTTTTAATCCCTCATGGGACTGAAAATGTGAGTTAGAGCTCCTCAAGGTAGAAAGAAACACTAGATATGTGTTTCTTGTGTCTGGGTTGGCTGCTTCAGTATTGGGTTACTGAATAGAAGCAGTTTTGTGTATGTGGATGTCTATATGCTTTTCTTTTCTTTCAAGTGCCTGAAAATAAAAATGGTGTTACAGAACAAGCAGTATGTTTAATTTAGCATAAAACTTTTTTTTTTCTAGTGTGAAAAGCCACAAGTTTGGTTCTTTATGACTCATTCCCACCACATATATTTTTCACTTTGGCTGAGAAGGCAAATATTTAATTATTCATGCAACTCTCTTTAGAACAGACTGCAGCTATGACAATGCTGGAAAGCCAAATATTATGCTTAGAAATGGTGTCTTGGCTGCCTAAACTAATACCCTTGCACATGACAGTTATCATGGTCTCACAAAACTGTAACATTTCATGTCCTGAAATGCAGGTTCTGTGACCAACAGAAACTTTTTTACAGGGTTAGCTTGTCTATGTATGTAAATGCCATCTCTGTTGCATTTTCTAACTGTAAGAGGAATTCTGCATGATACTCATATACCTCTTTCTGTCTAACCAATTTTTGTTGATTCCTGTAAGTCCAAAAGAAGCTGTCACTAGAGCAATAGAGTTTCTCACTTGAGTCGAGTTAGTTTGTATTGAACAACTGATAAAGATCATATCTGGTATCAAAATACATGGTGCAGGGAGACAGACATTGTCTTCCAACCATTATGAGGTGGGAGATGCAAATTCTTGTGACAGAGCTGTTAATAACTCAGAAGCTGCTGCCGTGAATTTAAATAGAAAAGTTCCCCACTCAGATCAGAGCAGGAAAACAAGATGAGGCATGTGAAGATAATGCACACAAACACATGCTACAGGCATAATGTACACAAAGTAATTTAAAATAGACAGTAACAACCAAGGCATTAATAATAGATACGGAAATGCATCACTGTGTGGAAGGACATAATCGCATTTGTAAAACTATGGTTGACTTTATATTTATTTAAAGGTAAATTATGGATTGGAAAATTCTGACCCTGAGACTTAAAAATGACATAAAAATCAATTTTAGGAAAATAAGCAAAAACAAAACATTGATTTAAACCAGCTGAGGACTTGGGTCTTTGTTTCTTCCCAAGAAATGAATCTGTGTACAAGAAATACTAAAATACAGATCTGTGTTTCTACATAATCCAGAAATATGTACACTAATACATGATTGTCAGCACTCCTAACTAGAAATTACCCACTAGCAAAACCACTACCATTTGCTATTTCATTCATTCAGTGTCATTACTTCCCTTTTTAAAATTCTTACTTTGCAACAATGTAGTATCATGACTCTTCATCCAAAAAAGCATAGAAAGCCCACTGAGGACAAAGACAAACCTTCCAAAGGCTGTAGTTGAGACAAATGTGTGAATTAATGTATACACAGCTCCACACATAAAAAGAACACATACTGTTTAAACAAATTTTTAACCTAGAAGACTTTATTACAATTAATGCAGAAAAACATATATTCTTTCCATTTTTTCCCTACGATCCCTTGCTTACCTAAGCATCCCTATGAGATGATACTGAACCAGAACAGGCTTCTGAATATATCTTAGATTGCCACTATATTTGTATACAATATAATAATACCAACAGCAGAAAGCAGTTGTGTAAACTTGAGATGCTTTTTCAATTTTTTTTTATAGAATATACAACAAACATAACAATGAGAAAAACAACCAATGTAAATACCTTCCAAAGTGTACTCCTGGCAACAAAAAGTATTTAACAACTTGGAAGCTGTCTAAAAGTTGAAGTCTTGCCAATAATTTCATCTTATCTCTCACATATGGCAAGTGATAATATTTTTAATTATTTATTATATCGCTTAAATGAAACTTCAGGAAAATACTTAAAGATAGATAAGAAGAATAATTGTTTTCATAACATTTTTCTGTTTTCTCAGACTGCAACTGATATACACAAATAAACGTAACCCCCATCTGAACTGTCATTCAAAACTTTTGTCACAGAAGGTCTAAGGTCTTAAAATCGCATAGTTTTGATTGGCTTTCAAGAAGAAAGCAGATTAAATATCTTACCCTTTAGTGACTTTTGACAAAGCAATTGTGTTTTCTATCAGCATGTTTCCTAGATAATGCAAAGACTTAAATCATGCATACTGACAACAGCCCAGGTACTAACATCAGTGATGCTCTTACTCCCTTAATTATATTTTATAGTTTGAATTCTTATTAAAATAGCCTTCATAGGAGAAGTTTGAAGGAATCCAATAATTAAAGAGATTTTTTTCTGAACTTCAGAAATCTCTACAATAAATGTAATGAATTTTTAATCTAGTGAACATTTCATATAAATCTACAATGCACATCATCTGATAACATTTGTTTCAGTTGGAGAAAGTGGCATTCTTATTTCACATCATTATCACCATGGATATTACTGAACAATAAAATTATGTTTTTCTATTTGCAGTATATTTTCATGGTACAATATCTGGTGAGAGTGCAAAACTGAATAACATATATATGTAACAGTATACATGTAACAGTTTTTGAGAAAGCATTCTAAAGGTTTTCATTACATTGTGGAGAAACATCGGCAGAATTTTCTTTGATTTATTTTGACTGTTATGCTCATGAATGCTCACTATCTAAATTGCCTAGAAGTATATGTAATAAAAGACTGAAAAAGAAAGGAAAACATGGATTCCCCACTCATATTGGTCTGTGCAAGCATGTAAACTATTACCTTTCTATCTTACTTTTAATACTTGCTAAACTTGTTAAATACATTAAGAAGTAAGAACAGATGTTTATTTTAAAGGGGAAAATGAAACCATGTGAACTTGTCAAGAAAGAGCTTATTACATTTTCAAGAAATGTTTCATTTATTTACAGTAATTTAAAATGCACTTAGTAGTTTGCACTTAGTAGTTTGGATATACCACTGCTGTAGATTTTAGTATCCCCATATTCAAAGAGAATTCCCTTTCTGGATAAAAAGGTTCCATAGCAAGATTCTGCTAGGACCTTTCATTTAAAAAATACTGTAGGAGATACAGATTAAATATAAGCTGTTATAGATTGAGTAAAATAGAACTAACTGATAAAATATTAGGAGTTTTCAGAAAGTGCTAACATTACTTCGACCTTGACAGTGGAAATATTTTTCCAGAAGCGCTGTAATGGTCTAGCTAGAATTTTAATTCCATTAAGATTCACTATTTTATCATCTGGCTTTTTACCTACTTTGTTGGAGCACAAGTGAGAACCCAGAGGCAACCTGAAGATTCAGTCTACTGGCAGCACAGCAGAGTCTTGGGAAGAGGTGCTGGGCTGATGAAGGAGTTTGATGAAATAAAATGTGAAAGTAGATGCAGCTGGAATCTGAAAATTTTATTTCAAATAAAATGTAAATTAGAGGGAGGGAAATGCCATTCTTAATCAGAATCTACAAATGCAGTGTTCATATTTCCAGCAACATGGTATTTAAAAATAGGTATGGTATCAAACTGAAACCTTTTCTTTTAATAAAGCCAATTATTTCCTGCTGATGATGTAGACCTCCTTTGTTTTGACACCAAAATGATGTTTTCAAAACCCAAAAATACTCAATTCCAAATTTATGTTTTCATTTCTCTGAATAGGTCTTCTGTAATGACTTCACAGTAAACAAAACCAAAGTCTACACAAAGTAATGTTCTGTTGGTTATGTGAATATTCAGAAAGAAATAAATTACCTATTATATCTTCATTTGTGGGTCTCACAATTTATTAGTAATTGTTCTGCAGTTTGTTTCTAAAAAAGGCTAGTGTTCCCATAATAACACTGTCCCCGGTAATTTTTAGAGCTGTTTTATATATGGAAATAATCTAAAACATTCACTGGTATGGGAGGATTATAAATTTATATATTTGGTGCATGGAGCGCAGATGTATTTCCGTAGTGCCTATATTTCTGTTACATTTAAATAATGAACATCCTCCCAAATCAGAGAGTTTCTTCTATGGCTTTCTACCAAGAAAATTTCTGACCAGAGAGAAAAAGAAATAGAAACAATTCCTAGCATATAAAAATTATGTTAAATAATTACAATAAAAGTACTTAAAATTCCCTATTCAGCCACTCTGGATTTTATAACAGTTCTACCTACCAAATGGTATGTAATCATGGCAGTAGTCTACCTCTGATTCTTTTATATATGTTTTCTCTGGGCTGAATTTTTGATCAACATCCAGAGATTGATTATTCTCTTAATTCTGTGAATAATCAGGTAACTGTAACAAGATACATTTTAGCAATTGTCAAGGTTTTTAAATGCTCTAATATTATTGGAATATTCTTGGTAATCACCAAAAGCAATCCAGTGTTCATTTATGATGAAAGAAAATTAGTAGCATACAAAAACAATTAAAAATGTCAGTCTTTATCTGCATCTGATCTGCATTTTTTATGGTACCATTATGAAATAGTAATTTCATAATTAATACTTAATTTTCATGAGGAATTAGTTTAAATAAATTATCAATGGTCTCCTAAAGAAAACTGTCAATTTAAACAAAAGAGAATCTGTTAATTAAGTTTATTACTCTCAATAAACCAAATAGGGCTATTTTAATTATATTTTCAGTTACTCAGTTCAGAGAACATGACAAATCTGTTACTTTCTAATGAAATTTTTAAAATGAGCTGTTTTCACAAAGTGAATAGCCATGTCACTTCTGATGGAACTCTGCTTTTAGATGATAATGAATCACAACATGCATGTGGATTTATAAAATGTTACATGTGTTGACAAGCATTAGTTGTGCTTTTTACTTGTTAATATTGCTGTCCTCCCAAATTCTAAGGCTCACGAAATCATAGCCATGAGCTATGTACTATGGTAACATGAATTTCAACAAGATGTGTAAAATCAACATTCCCAGGTTATATAGGGGGGGCTGGAAAAAATTGTGACCTCATGAAGTCAATGGCAAAA
This sequence comes from Himantopus leucocephalus, assembly GCA_003993805.1. Classification (NCBI taxonomy): domain Eukaryota; kingdom Metazoa; phylum Chordata; class Aves; order Charadriiformes; family Recurvirostridae; genus Himantopus; species Himantopus leucocephalus. Next base: position 117,067,428 of record RSEF01000002.1, on the reverse strand, counting down.
TTCCCACCGATTTTCTTCCCTTGAATCTAATTCCCCATTTTAAAATTTGCTTTAACATCAGTTGAATTTTCTCTGTGTTGTTCTTTGAAATATTTTTTCTCTTTCAACATGAATGGCACTTTTTTTTTTTAACTAAAACACTTGTAAAATACAGTCAGAAGAAGAAGTATTAAAAACACTAGGGAGGAAATAAATGTATACTTTTGTGTAGTTCTTTTAACTGAGAAAATTAAAATCTGAGAAATTTATGATAAGTAAGGCTAGATGTTTGTATAAAGTTTGGCTAAGCTATTGAAGAATTATTTCCATATAAATTTGAATGTTGCCTACCACCCACTTCCTGAAATAAAGCACTTCATACATGTATCATCTGAATTCTTTAGAGGCTTAAACAAATTTAGATAATGATTCAGTACAAATTATCATTCGTGGTCTTATGGACTAACAATAAAGGGTAGAATCGCAGAATTCCTTCATTACTAACCAAATATCTACTGTAAAGGTCTCATGGAGAAAGTGAGCTCCAAACAGCTGTGTTACATTTTTAATGTATTTGTCTGGATTGAATTGTCTGTCTTTAAATATATTCAGTCTGTACAATATACAGGAATTACAACAACATTGTCAAGATATATTGGAGGAGGACAAATCAGAAATGTAGGGAATAGACATATCCCAAATATGGCCATAATTATTCCGTAAATTACTAGAAGGCATGTCAACAGCACTATGAATAGTATTGACTTTCATTCCTGAGTTACAAAACTGTAATATGTTATCTGAATTATTTATTTGGAAGAAGAACATATCAGTTTCCAAATAAAATGTCAGGGAACTATTTGAAGTATATATCTCTTACGTGCACAAATACAAACTGTTCTGCATATCAACCTTTTTACATTTTTAATCAACCAATTGTGGAACGCACTGAGACTTAAAATATGGAAGAAATATACCATGTGGATTATTGAGCTCCGGAAAGCTATTGAAATCTGGCCTTCAGGAAGAAAGGTCAAAACCTATAAGTTCCAGATGGAATAATATTCTGAAAGCTGAAATCCCCAAATGCAGAAGAGGGAACACTACTGACAGTGTTCAAAGACTACTGAGAATTTGAATTTTAAAAGAATAACAAACTGGAAAAAATGGAGCAATGGCAGTTACAAGAGTCAATACATAGCATTTTACCTGTAATTTTTTTTTTTGCCTCCCTTTTTGATCACAAAAAAACTATTTAATCTGGCAAGTGCCCTCTTGCTTTTTTCCCTCTCACTGCTGATGAAAAAAATCCACCTCTTTGCATAGAAAAGTGCATCTATTTATTTGGGAACACAGTGAACAGCATGAACAATATTGTGTACCTTTCCCTGGAATCATATAAAAATAATGTAGACCTATTCGTTACCTCTAGACTTTGAAATCAGCTTGTGTGGTCTTAATATTGGAAATCAGAGGTATTGGAGTTATATAAGTATATACCAAGTATATAAGTATAAACCAAACCATGTTGGCTCCACAGTTTCTGGTAATGAAAGTATGACTAAACCTATGGCTGAATTTCTCTTCAGTATGTCATATTTTAACTTTTTTGAAGAGTAATTTTCTTCAAGTTAAACCTGACCAGCTTCACCTGAATTTAAACCTCTGGACTATATTTAACAATGTTTGGTTTTGTGGTTTTCAGTCACAAAATTGTGACAGCTGACAAGATCTGAGTTTAAGGGGCCCTTTGAAACTGAACCGAGGTATGACAATTTACCTCACCGTTCTCAGAGTCTTGAACTCCTCGGAAAATGGAATTATTCAAAAGGAAAAAGTCCAGCCATACAATTAATATTTCTTATTTAAAAATAAAGAGAGGAAGAGAATTCTCCTTAGAAAGGATATACAGCCACTAGTACAATAATTTATTCTTATGTTTGCACCTGTGGTGAAAACTCTTTTGTACGGAATTGCCAAATTCAGTCAGTTTTGCAGTCTGATAAAATTATTGCTGGTTCATATCTTTGTGATGTTCCGGTTGTGCAAAATGTCCAGAAAGCGGCTGTCATTGGCCAGCTGACGATTTTCTCCCACTCAGTCTGACAGGGTGGACTACTCACACGCCACAGTTCAACATTCGGCTTTCCCTAGGTATCTACATGGAAAAAAGGGTGAGTAATAATTTTACACTGGAAAAATTGTATTTTTCAAATATCATACAACTGCCATTTCCCTTAATATGTATACAAATACATATATATATATAAATTCTTTCTTATGGTAGCCTGAGAGACCAAACCAAGATCAGGTTTCCACTTTATTTCATGATGTATACATACCAAGAGATTTTCAGTCCCTGTTCTGACAAGCTTTCAATTTGAATAAGCAAGGAAGACAAATGGAGGAAGAAATGAAATATTAATATCCCTAGTTAGAGACAGAGAACCATGTTAGAGAAAAAGCAACTGACTTGCAGGGATTCAAAGAGGGAGCAGAGCCAGGATCTGAGTGTACAATTTCTGTGATGGTACAGCATCTCGATTTGAACATTATCCTTCTTGCATGCCTTGTGGGATTTCACATATGAGTTTTTTTAAACCAAATCTGGTTTGCAATCCTGACTACAGCGACCACAGTTTTTCTTGTTCAGACCAGAATAACCATCCTCCATTTATTTTGGAACTTGAAACTCTTGTTCCAATCTCTTCCCCACAGAGGAAATGCCAAAAGAAAAAAAATCTTTAATAACGTATGGATAACCACAAGACTAAAGCTAGAGTAATTTTAAGTGAAACTTGATCTTATCAAAGAAAATCTGTATATTCTAGCTAGCTTTTTCACTCTTTTAAAAGTATAACCACAACATTACAGTAAGTAAATAAAACAATACCTTCCTATTTTTCAGTAGTAGAGAAGGAGTACTGGGCACCTTGCTAAATTCTTTGATTACAAGTAGATCATTTTCTTTTGGTACCTCACTAAATGTAACCAGGAGTCTCATCATATTCTGCTTATTACCTTTAAGGTAGAGTTTTAGGTGCCTTGCCTGGCTGCTCACCGAAGGCATTCACACAAGCACTATGGTAGCAAGAACGCATGGAATGGGCAGTACGACAGGCAGGTTCCATGGGACTTTCCAGGCATTTCCAGGCAAGGAAGACCTTGGGGAAAGGCTTTGGGGTTTGTGACTTTGGATTAAGGCATTTCTGCCTGCGTCTGATTCAGGCATCTTAGCCTCTGTTTGGCCTGTAAGCTTGAGAAATATTTCTTGCGATCACCTCATGGATGCATGAAATGAATCCTCCGTGTAAATGTTTACAGAACTGGTCTTCAAAAGAGTTAATTAGAGGAACAGCGTTGTATACTTCTTAGTAACTTGAGACTACTCCTGATTTGGAAAACTGAAAATGAACAATTTTTCTTTGAAATTGCAAGGACACATTTAATTATAGGCTGAATGGACCTGGAACTGGGTGCAGCTGCAGTGTATGTGGTTGGGCTGCTTAGTGAGTACTGATCATCTGAAAAATAGATGTAATCTCTGCCAGGTGGTAGATTAAAACCACATCTTTGTATTTTTGCTATAGGATTCTATTGCATAATAGCTAACGTATACTGCCATGCAGCATGTCATGTAAATGATGTACAGGTTGTGAGCTGGCCCCTTGCTCAATGGCAAATTTCCATCAAAGAATTTAGCCAGCATATGTAGTGTTTTGTTTAAGGAAGGTTTACAGTAGGCTTTTTGCTGCTGAGCTGTAACACTCCAATTTATCTACCTGAAATATCATTATATCTAGATTGCTGTAAGTGATGTTTTCATTCCCACAATGCTTATTAATATAGAACATTGTCGTGTGCTCTGAAAAACTGCTCATAATGCACTCCTTGGACCAGTTACCTTGTTTTTTATAAATAACCTATTTAGACCTTTTAAATCAAATCAAGAAAGGCAATTTCTCCTTTTTGTATAAAAAGCCTTGTTTTCAGCTACTTCTCCCACATGTATGTAAATGGCTGGCCTTGGTAAAGGCAGGGTATATGCTCTGCATGCAGCATATTATTCTTTTGCAACCATTTTCAGTAATTATGCGTAACTATTTTCTTTCCTTTTCCATAAATTCTAGCAGGATGAATGCAGAAAATGCTAAGATTATTTCAATCGTCTCTTAAATGCAAATTGAGAAGACCAATCTAGTCAGCTGTAAAAGCAGTTGACCAGAAGTGATATTCTCCTGTTAATAACGTGTTATATTCTTTCATTTCCCCAAATAACTTCTTTACAGGCTCTCCCCCTTATAATTGTTGAGTATAACCTAAAAGCCAGTGACTGATCTAAAAAGCTCCCAGTCCACAAACCTTTATTATAAATTGCACACCTACTTATAATCTACCTTGTAACCTTTACTTCCTGTCCCTGCCCTAACCTCAGGTTCTAAAACCAGGAGTCATCTGCCAGGCAAATCCTTAAATTTTCCAAATTAGCCTTCCAGTAACTTGTCATAATTTAGTGAAAGTGTTTCCAATCCATAAATTTCCCAATGGCTATATAAAACCCAGCGTAGTTATGTAGGTAACTTGCAGTACTAACAGTGAACATTGATAGGTGCTAATTCTTCTAGAAGAATATAAAAAATCATCTGAGGGTATGTTTAATGAATTTTTAAGTGGTTATTTAAAATTAACTTTCTTAAGTCAGAATTAACTTTATAAATTCACATTTTTAAGAGGACGCTTTAAAAAAAAATCCGGAGATTAGAAAATTAAAAAACTAATTTCTGTAAGATATCACTATATCTTACTACAAGATCTGCTAGGCATCCTAGGAAAGTGCTACGCTTACTTTTGATTTTTTAATAACTTACAAAGAAACAGCAGATCCCAACATCACAGGTATATGTCTCTTCCATGTGCCCTCAGCAATCCAACCAAATATTTTCCAATACATGTATTACCTGCTGCCATGCTGGAAGCCTGGTTCTACCAATGTTTAAACATTTCCTTCACACAACTAGTCTCATCAACTTCAGTGGGATACACACATACTTTAAACTGAAAAAGGTATAGGTCTGGGAATAGCAGGGGCTTTAGACTTCATCTTGCTTTAAACTTTGAAATATCTTTGGGCCAATACATGCCAACTAAACTGTAACGTGTCATGTGTTCAGTATTGATAATATATTTTATGTTGGTTTTGTAGCCTATAATGAACATGGTGAACTGTATATACAGAATATAAACGAAAGATTTACTTCTTAGCTATAGTGGGAAATTCTTTCTAGGAAAAGGTAAAAGATTATATCAAATACTAATTTTATTTATGTCTTAAAAGTCTGAATATAAGTGATCTCTAGTTGAATGGCTGGACTATAGAAAATGGATGGCTCATAGGAATAGAATTTGGCATGTCCTATGGTGGGTTTATCCGAGAGATATAGCAGAGGATACCTAAGGATGAAAACAGAAGGATGACTGAAGAAATCAAGCACTAAATTAAAATTTTTAACCTCCTTGTTCTGACTAGTATGTTTTTAATTAAGACTCTTGGTTTCTTTTGTGATATTCATAGAACTTTTAAACCTATTTAACAGTTTAAAAAGAGTATACAAGTCAAATGTGCGTAATTCTATCTTAAATATATATATATATTGTTATTGTTGTGATGTCTACAGACCAATGTTTGATGTGGTAGTCACACTAGAAACACACTGCCACAGATCAGTCTCTGCCCCAGATTACACCACATATATTTTAACGATAATAAAGAAAATATTGTCATTTTAATAACTATTTTATTTGGTCTTCATTTGGCTTTTATAAATTTTAGATTTAAATAGCTAATGTAAGTCATTATGTAAAATGGACTGATGCAGCAAGTATTGGCATGAACAGGGTCTCTTGCAGAGCCAGGGCCTTAATCAGCAGAAGTGCTCCAAGCCCACGTAGATTCCTCTGCTAACTTCAGGACAGAAGATGGTTACTGTTCCTGCAGAGTCAGCACAGCTCAAATAAAGAAGTGTAATATAATACACCTAAACTAGAGTTGTTTATTGACCTGTGCCGAAGTATCATGTGGTATAACTAACTGATGGTTGTTTCTAGAGCCATAAAGGAGAAGCAAAGGAGAAAAACCACCGCCATGTCTGCAGCAAGAGCCTAGACTAAACACACAAAGAGATTCCCCAAGCTGAATTTGCTTTTTCGCATCAGCGCATTTGAGAAATGCCCTCTGCTGTTTATCACCAATACTGCATTGACTGTATTCTCCTTTTTAAGAAGTCTGTGGTGTTAATTAACTAACATTTTATCGTTGTGTTATTTTTTTGTTATCTACAAGTTTCCGATGTGTGCAGATAGTTATCTGCAGTTAGCAGAAGGCTGAACAGACTATCTTGTTCATTTGTCTTGTAACGCAGAGAAGGTAAGGGAAAGTCATCTATTATGCACAAACAATTCAAAATATTTCTAAGTTGCCCTTGGCAAGCAGGTGCAAGCAGGTGTGTACTTATGCCAAAGATAGCTTATAAGTATGTAGTCTTTTTTCCCCCAACGAGCTTGAGAGAGTACATAAACACTGTCTCCCCTTTTCAGAGGATTCCAGGGTTTTGCACTTACAAAGCCGAATTTGAATTGCAGATCCCAAGTACAACAATGATCTTTATTACATTTTGTGCTGTTGGACTGTGTGTTTTGTATCTGATTGTGCTACTACAGCAGCTTTAGAGATCCTCAGCCTAGCAACATTTAACTCAGACTGTGTAGCTATCCAGGCATTACCCTTAGGAAATTATTTATGTCATTACACGGTATGTTACTCCTTAAATTTGAAATTAGTTCATTAAGAAGGTTTTCCAAGCTTTTCTTTCCAGGTTAGCTATGAAGTCTCTTTCAAAATTCTCCTTAGGATTCTAGTTCTTCATTGGTTTTAACATCATTTAACTTGATAATGACCTTTATATATACGTTCCCAGAAAAATTGTACATTTTAAGAAGTTAAATGGTACTAATTCTTAGAGCTTTCATTCTTGGCTGAAAACAGACAGGAAAGTGATTATAGCAGCAGATGTCACACAATGTAAATCTCTGGTCATTTTATGATGTCATCTGTCACAGAAAGATAGCTAGATAGCTAGAGTAACTGCCCAAAGGGACTGTGATGTCAGTCATTCATGGAAGAAAAAAGGTAAGGGGTAGGCTGTAATGCTGCTGCGTGAGTCACTTGTCTTAATTTTGGTAAGTGATTTTAGGGAAGAGTCAGTCCTTCATATCGAGTTCTGGCCACCAGTACTTGTCCTGTCATAGCTGGTTTATTCTGACAACTTGAGACATACGATGAGCATGATGTAGAAATTTTGCTTGTAATTCCTCTGGGACACCTTCACAATTCCTTAAAATGCCATATAACTTGAGGTGACATTTTATTACATATCTGTCTTGTGGGTGAAGTTAATTCTGTAGGCTGAAACGTGGTATTGGAATAGTATCCATGCATTTGGAATTCCTGAATCGCTTTCTAGAGGATACGTAATTTCTGCTAAATCAGACACTACAAGAAAACAGCTTTAAATTTTTCTCCCATAATTGCAGCAAACATATTTATAATCCACGCAACAACTTCCATATAATCAACTAGATAAGCATCTAAAAAAGAGCAGATGAGATAAAGTATCAGCTGCTGTGTTTTTGATTTGACTAAACTGTGTCATATAAAAATGAAAGTAATCTTGCTAGCCATCTGCAGACAGTTCCTGCTCCTCTGAGTCTTTCTGTCGTTAACAGAACTGCCAGGAGGTGTGATCTGTATGCAGTTGGAGTGTAATGCCTCAGAGGCAGGTTCCCTACTCTTCTGTGGTATATGCACAAAGAAATGTTTTCTTTCCGACAGTTTTATGGTATCTTGTAAACTGTTCATAGTTCAAACACAATGGTCTTCTCATAGAAATTGTCCCACATGCATCTGGGGATCCATATTCGTAGTATGAAAAAGCAATGGCCCAGCGTGGCCTGGGGAAGTGCTGCCCGGAAGGCAGTTTGACTGGAAGGTGACTGCTTGGTAGGCTCTCCACGCCAGGGGTACCCCCGCTCATCCGTTGGGAGGGCAAAGCGGACCCCAGGTTAGCTGCAATCAGGTTTATTAGTTCAGCTGCAATGCCATAAAAAAGACCCGAGTGTTTATCTGGCTGCCGGATGGCTACCAGGGAGTAAAGGAAACAGCCCTACATTTATAGCAGTTGGCCATTCCTGGTCTGAGACAAAAGTAATGACAATTGCGGTGAACACTGAAACCAACAGTATAAACGCTGGCTATTCACAAAGCTTTCATTGTTTGAAAATGTGCTATTTTGAGTTATGTCTCGGGTAAATTCTAGATTTTACAACATACTGTTCTTAATAGTGCTACAAACATTGCAGTTAGGCATAGAATGTATACCTTGATTCAAGACCTGAAAAATATGGTTATATTTTTTTTTTTTTTCTGGGAAGGGTGAGTGTTTCTAAATGTTCTACGACCTTTTCCAGTCTTGATGGAGAGATGATTTGCTCAAGAAAAGACTACTTTGTGCGTCTGATTTAGTATTTAGAAAAATTCAGCTTCAGCTCTCCTGTATTGACATGTTGAAGCACAGCCTGTAGGGTTTTTTTCATGAGCTTCAGGAGTCTTTCCAAATACAGTAACATCATCCAGATAATACTAGATTCCAGGCTTGTTATTAAGAATTATTAACATAGTTGAAAAGCTCTGGATGTTGATTCAGGTCCATATGGCGTATGATTAAAAGAGAAAAGTCCATGAAGTGTAATAAATGCTGTGAAACTCATGCTAGCCGAATACTTGGTAATACGCATTCTTAATATCAAGAGCAGAAAACATACTCTGCAACTATGACATCAGTATCTGTAAATGGTTAACTGTCACTCACAATGGCTTTGTTTGGCTTCTCTAAGTCCACACAAAACCAAGTATTCTGGTTTGCTTTTTGTCACCACTGTGCTGAAACTAATTCAGAAAATGCAGTGTCTCCATTAGTATCATTCTAAGCTATTTTTTTCAATTATCTTGTGACTCAGCATCTCTCATTCAATTGTAGAGAATATAATTTCCATTGTAAAAGTGGTGCATTAGATTGAATTGTCATGCTGTGAATAAATCCTTCTGCACACATACAGCATTTCCATGTAATAGCTGATACTATTTCTTTTGTAACAGCTGAAACTGGAATTTGTATTGCAGCAGTGTTTCATTGTATTGAAACAATGCATATATATATATTTGCATATGTAGTGCAGGTCACAGATTTCTGCTTAACAGGAATATTACTGTACACAATAAAGAATTCAGCAGTATGTATCAAAAGGCATTTTTATATGCAGTAAACAACAAGAACAATGTTCTTCAGGTAGCTCACTAGATACGTCAAGTGTCAAACTTCTATAGCATTGCAAGTAAATGCATTCACTGAGTACTGAAACTCGGAAGCCAGAGTCCAATGTTATTTTAGTAGCATATGGCCATTATTCTGACAAAAGAAAAAGTAACCGGACACAAATGCATCCATAATAAATAACTGCTTTTCTCCGTGGTCAAAACAGTAACATCTGGCCCTGTAACGTCACATAAAGATTGCTTAGGCAGACATTCAGGGTCTATTTTAATATAACATCTTTGTGCAGTATTTGCAGGTTATCCAGTCTCATCTACTATGTGCTGCAGAGACAGCAGTAGTATATTTACACACACACACACACATGTACGCACATATACATTATGTATGCTGAGCTTTTAGCCATAGTTCCAGTGGCTGCAGTTTGAACATAGTTCACCATTTCTCAATTTTGCTATTATCAATTCAGTTAGAGTAGCAACGGTTATGATCTCTTGTAGTGTCAGGTCCAATTCATGCAGTAAATACTATGTATAATCAATAGGAAATGCTTTCTTCCATAAGCTGAACTTGACCTTTTTCTGCTGTGCTTCCAGACTTAGAGACATGATTTTTACCTCCCTTCAAGCAGCAGTGTACTGTTCTATTGAGTCACTTGGTTTCTCTGTATGTTGGCAATGTTTACAGACTTCAGCTAAAACTTTTATTGCAAAAAAAAAAAATCTTTCAGGAGCACAGAATCATTTTTTTTTTCATCATGAAAGCATACAGATTGCACATTTGCTCTCTGCTCTGATACAGCAAACAGCATAAATGGTTTTCTTTCTCCAGCAAAGTCAGTGCCATTAACTGTAAATGTATGATTTCCAACCATTTGCATGTGAACAACAGAAGGAACTTAGGAGCACCTGGACTTGGTAGGAATGATGCAAATGAATTAAATGGCACCACAGACACTGGTCCAATTTCTTCACCAGCAGAACAGAAAGGAGGCATAACTAAAAAGATTATTCCATGTGTCCACAGAAATACCAGTTGAAAGTGTGATCCTGACTGCCATGAGCAATAGCACAAACCAACCAACCAACCCTCTGACCCAAGTCAGACTAGCTTTACAGGGTCCCTGAACTTCTCTTTACCTGACAAATGTCCTCCTCGGTCCAAAACAAGCACTGCAACACCAGAGCTCTCCTGAGTAATGGAAGTTCAGATCATATTATGTATGTGAAGCAACTCGATCAACAAGATCATCCTCTACCTGTGAACAGGTGGGGAACTAATGCAGAGTGTTTCTTTCACTCTTAAAACAGACACTTATGATGGGAGTGACTGATAAACTTCTCTATGCTTTTTTGGTTTGTTGTAGTTTCAATACTGAAAACGATGGTATTTCGAAGGCAGTTTTAATAAGGTACTTAATTACTAAAGATGTAGACTTTTAGCATGGGGGATGAGAGGTTAACGAAGCCTATATGGTGTAGGAATAGAAAGTTACTAAAGGTGAGGAAACGCAAGAGAAAGAAAAAGGAAGCAGGACAGAGACATAAAAGGCAGAAAGCAAAGTCAAAGAAACAGAACATAGACAAAGAAGTGATCTTAATAGCAGGCTTTTCCTTTCTAAATGTTACTAAGGTGACAAAGAAGGTATTCAGTAAATAACAAAGGAATCTGTAGCTGTTTTGACAACTGGATGATTGTAAACATTTTTACACAACCTAACTCTGTCGAAACCGAAATATTCCAGTTGCAACAACATTTTTCTCAAGAACATTTCTGAGGCATACTGAAATCCTCTGATCAATACTATACAGTCTGGAATCGAAATGAAATTTAGAAGCAGCAGTTTTAATCGAATTTTGTTTCATTCATGTTTTTATTTTCAATTAAGTGGGAACGAATTATGAAATCTGGAAAAGTGTCATGGTGAAGACTTATCTTCTATGTATCATTTCCAATTAGAACATAAAGATGAGGAAAAGCGAGATGCGCCTGCAGCTGGAACACCATACACCATCTGAGTGCTCTTTGAGAGAGTTCAGCGAATGCTATCAGGTCACCACTTGTGCCTCCTCCAGGACTGTCCCCAGTCCTTTCCTAGATAAAACAGCCTGAGCATTGTGGGATTTGGGAGTGACTCCTCTCCCCCCCGCCCTCCGAGTAAACTGTATATTTGTGGGAAAATAAGGTTTAATGTTGCCAAAGGCAAGAATGTGGAACAGGGGTACTGCTGGGAGAAGGATGACGGAGGGAGCAGGGACTGAACAGACTGATACACAAAAGCCTGAGTAATTTCTAACTCACTTCAGTCTGAACAACAAATACATCTCAACAGTATTCCAAATATACTTTTATATTTGGGGGAAGGGAGGCAACAGGGGAGAAAACCCACACCGCGATATCCTGTGACTCAGGGAGGTGCGCTAAACCCTTCGCCTTGCATTTTCGCGGGTTATCTTAATCCCAGGGCATCCAATAAAAGAAAACATCCTCCAGCAGTTTTCGGAGCGCAGCACATCAACTCCTTTGTTTACGCTGGAACAAGACGATGTTCTCTCCTGTTCCGACACGAAAAGGAGTTAAAGCGCTGCGGCGGGACCGGGACCGCTCCGAGCGGGCACCTACTCGGCCGGGGTCCGGTTTGCCCCATTTCGGCACGAAGCGAGGAGGGCACAGGCGACAGCCGCCCCGCCGCGCTCCCCTCCCCGCGGCCCGCCGCCGCGGGCTGCCCCAGCCGTAAGTACAGCGCCAGCGATGAGGTCGCACACCGCGGGAAGGGGGGGGGGGGGGGGGGGTGTGGGGGGGCGNTTTCGGCTGGGTTTACCGAACGCGCTTTCGGCGTGAAAGGGGGACAGCAGCGGCCTCCGGGCGAGGAGGGGAGAGCAGGAGGGAGGCCCGCACCGCAACCGCCGCGCCCACAGGAACAACGGCCGCCGACCCGCGCGGCCGCGGCCACCGCCCCCGCCACCGCCCCGGGAGCGCCCTCAGCGCCGCGTCCCCGGGGAGACGCCCCGCCCGCCGCGCCGCGCCGCGTTGCACCACGGGAGTTGTAGTCCGGCAGCGCCGGCCGCCCGCCCGCCCGCCCGCCCGCCGCGCCCCCCTCCCCGCCGCCCCCAGCCCGGGGAAGGGGGGGGGGGAGAGAGGCGCCGCCGCCGCTCTCGCGAGGCTTGGCGGCGGGAGCGCTCTCGGGCGGCCTCCTCGCGAGGGCGGCCGCCGCCGCCGCCGCCGCGGGGATGTTTGGTGCGGGCGCCATTCCCCCGCGTGACGTCATAGTGCATTGTTGTGAGCGTAGCGGAGCATCCCTCAAGCTGTCAGCTGTGCCGCTGCCGCCGCTGCGGGGAGCCGAGCCGGCCCGGCCCCCTCTCCCCTCCTCCTCCTCCTCCTTCTC
>RSEF01000002.1:117038307-117054578 GCA_003993805.1 Himantopus leucocephalus | reverse complement strand
GGACCCCCAGGTCCCTTTCCACAGAGCTGCTCCCCAGCCAGGTTGATCCCAGCCTGTGCTGCACTCCTAGATTACGTTTTCCCAGGTGCAAGACTCTACACTTTTCCTTGTTGAACTTCATAAAGTTCTTGCTAGCCCACTATTCCAGCCTATCCATGTCTTCGTGCAGGGTGGGTCTCCCTTCCGAAGCGTGCACTTCCCCACTCTGTTTGGTATCATCAGCAAACTTCACCAGGGTATGCTCGATCCCATCAACCAGATCACTTATGAAGACATTAAACAGTGCTAGGCCCAATATCAGTTCCTGGGGGACCCCACTTGTGACAGGCCTCCAGTTTGAAAAGGAGCTATTTACCACCAGCCTCTGGGTGTGGCCTGTCAGCCAGTTCCCCACCCACCGCACAGACCGCTTGGCTAGACCGTAACGCATCAGTATCTCTAGGAGGAAGCTGTGGGGAACCATGTTGAAAGCCTTGGAGAAATCCAGGTAGACAATGTCCACCGCTTGCCCCACATCAACCAAGCAGGTTACTTTGTTGTAGAAGGCAATCAGGTTTGTCAAGAACAATTTGCCTTTGGTGAATCTGTGCTGGCTTTTCACAATCACGTGCTTCATTTGAGTTGTGATAGCCCCCAGGAGCATTCATTCCATGACTTTCCCAGGGACTGAAGTAAGACTGATGGGCCTATAATTTCCCGGATCCTCCTTTAAGCCCTTCTTGCAGATGGGAGTGACATTAGCCTTCTTCCAGTCTTCTGGGACATCCCCAGATCTCCATGACTTCTCAAAGACTATGGAGAGCAACCTCGCAACAACATCTGCCAGCTCTCTCAACACCCTCAGGTGGATAATGTCAGGGCCTATCGATCTGTAGGAGTCAAACTCCTGTAACAGTTCACATACTAACTCTTTCTTCACTGATGGTGGGTTTGTGTTTGTATCAAGCTGGATTTTTATTCCCAAGGCCTGGACCGAAGAGTGCTGGTAAAGATAGGTGAAGAAAGTGTTTAGAACCTCTGCCTTTTCAGCACTGTTGGTGACTAATTCACCTCTCCTGTTTAACAGTGGGCCAATATTGTTTACGTACCTGAAGAACCCTTTCTTGAAGCTGAGCTTTTGCTTTTCTAATTGCATCTCTGCATGCTCTGGCAATGTCCTTGTAGTCCTCAACGGATATTCATCTGCTTTTCCATCTCTGGTACACTTTTCTTTTGGTTTTGAGCAGACTCAGAAACTCACAGTTAAGCCAAGGGGGTCTTTTGCTCTGCCCACTTCCCTTACCTTTAAAGGTGATGAACTGTTTTTGTGCTTCCAGGAGACCATTCTTGAAGCACTCGCTAACTCCTTTATCCTCCATGGAAGCTTCCCACGGAATCCCTCCCAACTGAGCTCTGAGTGAGCTGAAGTTTGCTCTTCTAAAATCTAAAACTTTTATCTTAGTACTAACCTTCAGTGTGCTCAGCAGGATCCCAAACTCACAATATTGTGGTCACTGCAGCCAAGGCCATCACTAACCAAGATATTACAAAGCAGGTTTTCTTGGTTTGTGAGTAGCAAGTCTAGCAGTGCCTCATTTCTGGTTGGCACATCTAACATTTGTATGAGGACGCAGTCCTCTACACATTCCAGGAACTTGATGGATGACATGTGAGTTGCTGTATTGTTCTTCCAACAAATGCCTGGGTAGTTGAAGTGACCCATAAGAACCAGGTTCTGTTGACCTGAAGCTTGCTTAAGTGACCCAAATACTGCTTTTTTGGCCTTATTGTCTTGGTTTAGAGGTTGGTAGCAGATGGCTACAGTAAGATCCCCCTTGGAGACAACCCCTCTAATGTTGACCCAGAGGCATTCGATAAGGCTTCCACAATTGTCACAGTTGACTTCTGTACATTCAAGGTTCTCCTTAACATGGAGTGCGGCTCTCCCTCCTGTTCTTCCCTGCCTGTCTTTATGGAGTAGCCTATAGCCATCCATTGCAATCCTCCAGTCATGTGAGTTGTCCCACCAGGTTTCAGTTATTCCTATGATATTATGACTTTCTGATTGGGCATCTGGCTGTAGTTCCTCCTGTTTGNGAGTAGCCTATAGCCATCCATTTCCCCAGGCTGTGTGTATTGGTATACATACACTTTAAGTGGTTGGTCTTCTGGTTTTTATCTTAGGAAGCAGCTAAGGAACATTTGTCGCTGCTCAGGTTGTCCCAGCTTATTCCCCGGTTGATTGCAATGGTGTGAGCGTTGCCACTTTAGACGCTGCCCCCAAGTCCTTCAGTTTAAAGCCTGCCTTACCAAGCTGGCCAGCCTGCTGCTGCCAAAGATTCCCTTGCCTCTTCTAGAAAGGTGGATCCCATCCCTCCCTAACAGGCTATAGTCATCGAAGAATGTGCCGTTGCCGTAAAAGCCAAACCCTCACGATGGCACCAGCCATGAACCCAGAAGTTGATTTACATTATAGGTCTATTTCTAGGTGGACCCTTTCTTCTAACTGTTAAAATGGAAGAGAAGATAACTTGGGCACCAGTACTTTTCGCTTGCACTCCCAGGGCTGTGTAGTCTTCCTTGATTCTGCCCGGGTTCTGGCTTGTGGTGTCATTCGCGCCCACATAAAAGAGTAGCAATGGATAGTAGTCTGAGCTCTTGACAAGTTGTGGCACCCTCTGGGCAGCATCTCAGACTTTAGCTCCCAGAAGGCAGCAGGCCTCTCAGGACACTCTGTCAGGCTGGCAGATGGGCACCTCAGTGCCCCTTAACAGTCACCCACTACGAGCACTCATCATTTCTTTTTGTAGTAGCCACTGTGTGCTGAGAACAAAACGTGTCCAAGGATACTGTGCCACACAGGAGCTGATAACAGTTTTAAGTTAGTAGCAGTGATCCAACTTTTATCATTTGACTGCCAGGTGCAGTCTTTTGTTATTTGTGATATAGAAAGGTGAAAGAGGCCTGAACAAAATGAGTGGAGGCTGCTCACTTTGGGAATGGAGAGCTCAGCACACGTATGAAGTATAGAACATCTGCCTATGAAGGGTGATAGTTTATGGTAACATATTAAAAGGATTTTTTATTAATAGCTGGCCCTTATTATTGGCTTCTTTTCTTTCCTGTAAGTGATGCTTTGAAACACAGTTCAGTTAAGTCTCTACCACTAGTTGACAATAAAGCAGAAGAACATCCCGAGAACAGTAATGCTTGTTGGGTTATTCATGTGTTGGATCTCGTCTCCAGTATTTTTGCTTTTTCTTCTCCAAATTTCATTCTGAAAGAAAGGTTTTCTTGTGTTACTGAAGACTATATGCCTTATGGTGCTGTGGAGAGTCCTCATGGTTCAGGTGACGTGTGCATATTGGATGAGTACTATTGATACCTTAATTCTTGTATTTCTTGCACCAGTCTCTGGACAGGATCCAGCTGTTAATTAAAAGTTGTTCTCTCGCTCCTGTAAACTTCATGAAAATTATACTAATTAATTAAGGAAACCAATGCTGAAAAAATCTCTGAAAAGCGACAAAAGCCCGTTGGAATTGTTAGTTTGCATGTTACTGTTTAATATGGCTGGCTGTCCAAAAGCTGATTGTTGCTTTGTCTGGTCTGCTAAGATAGTGTAGTTGAAACAGATCATATAGCGGTATGGAAGTATTTTTGCATTGCATCTTCATATTTGAAGACCACAAATGAAACAAAAAATTAGAAGAGTAACGTCTGTGTAGCTAGACCACTGATGATAATCCCTTTGACTTTATCTTAAGTCTTTGCTTTTGTTACTATAAATAACATTTTAAAGCATTGTGTGAAAGGAGCTTCGTGTATCTTTAAAAATGGGAGATTTGACATAACTTTGTTTTATGGTATTAAGGATTTCTTTGTTGTTGGCTTAACAGAGACCTACCATTATTTCCATATTTGTTCTGAGTTAATTCTTTTTCAGGCATGCAGAAACATTGTGTCTTGGGAAGTTTTGATGGCCTTTGCCTTTGATCCACAATCAATGCTGCTTTGAAGAGCTATATTTTATTTAGGTTTGCTCTAGGGTTTCCTCCAATTTGTTTTATTCAAAGTAATTTTTGCACTTGTTAGACAAGGTTTAGCCTGCATTTATATATTTTTTTTATTTTACCTTGTGTGATTGTGTTTAAAATGTCAGTATTTTATTTTGTTGGTATGGAATAATGCAGGAATTATTGTGGATTAATTTTTTTATTTTAGAAGGTGATATGCAAATAAAATATAAATTTAATCTATTTTAGCTACCTTTTGCATTTTTCTAGGGCAGGTTGAGAGGAGTGAGATTCTAACTCTTCAGACAGCCCTTTAACCCTTGGCATCACAGACCTTTAGGAAGGCAGAAACCCAACTCAGGAATGGGACCTGTTCTCAGTAATGTCACATTACTTCTATCAATGCAGGGTAACATTGGAGAAAAACCTTACAGGAACCTAAATATGAGCATTCCTTAACAATATGACAGTGTTCTCAGTGCCTTAAGGTATGGTTTAACGGTCACTGTTATAATGAATGCTTCCAGTGGCTCCTGGCTTACCTTTCTCTGTAGAAGAACCAATATTTTCCTGTCACACTCATGTTTCTGTTTAAGTAACTGATCTGTTTTTTTCTTCTTCCAGCAGTTGACAAGTTTCTCACAAACAAGATTTGGTCAGTTTCACGTGGAACTGGTGGAATCCCAGTGAAATAGTTTCCACTAACCACACCCAAGGCCCTACCCACTCTTTGCAGCTAGGTTGCTCTGTATCTGCTAGTACAGTTCACCAGTTGCCTGGATTAAACCATGTCATTGCAGCATCCTAGTCTGGACCAGGTAGCATGCTCTCCTCAAGCAGAAAAGTCAAATTCTCTGTACTTCCTGCTGGAGCCTTTCTTTGTTCTTTATACAGTGACCAGTGGATTACAGTTCCTTCGAGAGTCATTTGCTAAACTTGACCTCTTGGCCTTGGACTAATAGGTTTTTTTTTTTAAATGTTGTGAGCTTCAAAATGTTTTCCTTTTTCCTGGGTGTCATGGTGATCATTTTGGCATTCCCTGTAAATAGCAATAACTAAATAGTGGCCTCTTCTTCCACTATGTCTTCTATCAGGACCTGGGAGAAGGTGTGATTAGTGGAAATGATTTCATGATGATTCCGTGGGTTCCAGCTGAAACTGATCAGATCCTCCTTTTGGGAAACTTACAGACTGGAGGAATCAAATATCATAGAATCGTAGAATAGTTTGGGTTGGAAGGGACTTTTAAAGGTCATCTAGTCCACCCCCACCCCGCCCTGCAATGAGCCTTCATGAGCCTTAACCTTCACTCTGGAACAGTCAGCTTCCAATGCAAAGGCAGAAGAACAACCTGGAATAGAGCCAGCTCTAAGCAACACATCCTGGTTCAGCCCATTTCCTCATCCTATGAGTTCAGGTAGCAAATCTCCATGCTGCTCAAGGACAACAGATTGGCCACAGGGGACCCATTTAATCTCTTATCAACTTTAAATGAGAGTCACCCTGCCCAAAAAAACCTAAATCATCAGTGTACTGCGCCTCTGAGGCTGCTCTGTCTTTGCAAAGTCCTGCTAGATAGTTTCCTATTGATGAAGTTTCTTGGGAGGAGATGTACCTGCTGAGAATGTAAAAAGGGTAGAGAGGTGCCTTCTTACCTGCAGCTAACCTTAATTTAGAAGGGATGACCTACGTCTCTCTGAATATCATACCTTAAGCAGACTGGTACCTAAATATTTCCACTTATGACTATAGTACAGACATCATAAGTATCAGGAGACAGTTAATAAGCCATCTGGCAGTGCATTCCTTCTTCCTAGAACATCTTTGGTGTCAGTGCACTGACTGGGGTTGTGGACTGCACTTAGTGTTGGAGGGATCTAGAGCAGCACCATTCACTTTGGTCTAAGCAAGCTGTGGCGTTTCTGGCATTGGAGCAGGAAACTAGGGGGGACCTAATGTTTTCATCCTTTTAATATTCAGAGTTCAGCTCACTTTAATGGCTTGAGCTCAGTAGGACAAAGTCTGTGTGGAACCTGACATGTTGCTTTCCTCAATATTGGAGGACCTTTTAGATGAAGTTTTTAACATACGGGATCCAGCTGTTACATTGCAGGTTCTGAGCCTGATGTGGCATCTTGTGGCTCAGGTGTCTGAGGAGACTTGTTTTGTAGTGTAGCATTGAGTTCAGTTTCTGTCTGACAACCTTTGCCAGGTTTGGCGACCACAGTTCAGGCTGTGCTTTGGAATCATCATGGGCATTCACAGATTCATTAAGAGGATTGGGCTGTAGTTCTCTGGAATACATTCCAGGTCATGTCCTAGATTATTGTTCATGATTTTGGAGCATCAGAAGGTAATTTATTTAGAAGGCACACAGTACATACTCTGTTTTAAAACTTGTCCTCCTATATGCATAGATTGGTCTAGCCAAGCCTGTGATGATGAGAATCTCCTCGCTGCTTGCAGAGGCTCAGCTCTAGAGATCATTATCCTGTGGATGATAGTCACATCCTATAGAGCATAGTCTGACTTACAGATAACGTTTTCTAAACATCTATGACTTCAGTAGTGTTCCTTGGCAGACAAGCGTCTTGAGCTAGTAGATGATTTGGTTTGGAGAATTTAATGTCGAACCTATTTTCTCTCTTGTTGTGATCTTGGTTAAGTATAGATAGGATCAGGAATTTAGCTAAGCAGTCATTCTAGTCAGGGTTTATATTGCTTTATCCTGGTTAGCATCTTGTATAACTTGTTGTCTAGAGAGGGAAAAGAGCCTTAACCGAAGTATGCATCAACCATTTGAAGGTAAAAGTTTTACTCCATTTCAGCTGACTCTTAGCAGTCTGGAGAATCTGCATAACTGTGTGTAGTGGTTCACTATAGTTGGTGAGATGCCTTGTGAAATGTCTAAGAATCTAGTAAATCACAGTCAGTCTTCATGTCCCATATGATTTGTTCTTGCCTTTATGACTTGAACCTTCTTTATATAAGATGAGGCTCTACCGTGATCATTGTATTACCAAAGTACTTAACTTCATCTTTCATTAAGTGATAATTGTTTCATTTGTTTTTCTTTCAGTTCCATCAGTTTTAACTGAACAAATTCCACATCCAGATGTTTCAATACATCTATTTATGTCTATTTTTAGATAAATGTTAATTCTTTTTATGTTTCAAAGTTTCCAGTTACCCACCAGCTGCTGGGATATCTATTTGCATTGCTATATCAGAGAAGCATGTGACACCTCATGTCACTACGCCTGTCTGCCAATATTTCCTAGCAAGGGTAATGGGAGAAAATAGACCCTTATTGGCCATAGTCTGCTGTCATTCTTCTGGACCAAGATTCTGGCAGCGAACTCAAAATTATGATGCTTTCTGATCACACCAGCTTCTTTCATCTCATTTGTCATTTCTGTCATTTAGAAATTCTAGACAGATAAGACCAATGAGAACCTCCTTGGAATTTGGTGTTTAGAGCCAGAAAAGCATCTTAATTAGAGCATCACTTTGATAATCATAGAAATGATATTGATAGAAGATGAAGATGGAAGAGGCCTCAAGGTCACCTTGTCAGTTTAGACTTGAAAATAAGACACACGCCCCAAATTAGTTTTAGTTTTGTGAAATCAATAAAATAACTTGGTAACTTTCATTATCCGTAGGAGCTAGGACTTCTCTGGCCTTTGCCAGAATCTGGTCTTTTTGTGGAATTTCACATCCCACTCAAAAAATGGGAGAACTGGTAGAATAAAATGATTATGAAAAGTTGTCTGATGGGTGTGATTTAGAATTCAAATGCATCGTTACCTCTTTTTTTTTCTGACGGTGACTAGACAGAAAACATACATTTTCTTGTACGGATTGAGAATTTTGCATCCATTTAATGGTGCTTGTTCACATTCTCTGCTTTTTTGAGGCTTTTTTTGACTTAGCGTCTGGATTTTTTCGGCAGTTTGATGTAGCAATACTGCAGCAGGTTCATACTTAGAGCAGTAATGCTTAATGCATTCTAATCTATTTCATAATTTGTTTCATTCATCATGCCGTTTTTTGAGACATCTTGCAAGCACTCATCTTCTGTTTTAAAACGAAAAAAAGAAAGTAGAATAATATAGTGGGGCTCACTGTCTAGCTGTGGAGCAAGCTCAGTAAATCACTGTTGAAGATGTGTTAATACCTTTCTGTTACTGGTTTCAAGATGACCCATGGCATTCCAAGAATAAGAAAAATCCGTGTAACCAATTTTGCTACGTTGGCAATCCTTATCAAACAGGTTGTTTGTCTTCCTTTTGTCCTGTTGCCGGGATGCTGTGCTGTCAAGTTGTGTTGCATTATTAAACATCTCCTGTCTGTTAAGCACACGTTAGCAAAACAGCTGGACAGTTCAGCAAGTGCTTGGGTCCATCAGGCCAGATCATAGAAAAGAAAGGGGGAGCAGTAGTATAGAGCATAAGCTGTCTTTTATAAGGCTACTAATCTTTTAAAATAATGGTGGAGATTCTTGTGATGATTTACTTCACCCTGCCAAGTACATCTGTGCAGCTGGAGACTTTGAATATAGATCACAATACAACAGTGGACTCCTGGGCAATAGCTGAAGTGCCTTTTGCCAGGTATCCCCGTAGAAAATATTTTATGGGAGGACAGAATAAGGATTCCATGTTTTCATGTCGTCCCTCAAATTCCTGACTTAGCAGCCCAAATCGTACATATACATGATTAATATTGAAAGAGAGAGAGAGATATATATAAGGTCAAGCATTGGGTTACAGCCCTGTGAAACTGACTGGGAGAATCATAGAAACAAGTCTATGTGCCTGGGACATTCGGTCTGCCCAGAACGAGCCCCAACATCCTTTAGGTAGACAGTTAGCAATTGCAAGAAATGGACACTGCTCCCAGCTCTTGGCTTGGTCCAGTTGTGTAGTTGTTTCATCTCGCAAACCAATTTTTTCATGCTAAAATGCTGTTCCTCCAGTCAGTGTTCAGATATCAGCAGACTCACTGCCAGTTTCCCCTATTGCTTTTGGAATGAGAGCTACCCATCTGAATGGAATTTGTCAATGATAATCAACCCTATGTCTTTGTCTTGGACTGATGCTCCTTGGCCTTAGTAAAAGTCTGCTTGTAAATACTGTGGTTTCTAGAGTGTGGGATCGGCCCCCAAAGAGCAGATACTGACAGAAAATGTAATTACTGCTTTAAGGTAGCTTGAACATTGCAGTTGTCTTATGAAGAAGGATCTTTCCTGCTCTTTGTGATACAGTGTTCCAATGACAGTGAGCCCCACTAAGTGGTTGTGATGTTAAAACATGCTCTTTTTTAGAGCTGTAGAAGCACGTAAGAACTAGAGGGCTGTGGTTTCATAAGGTAAATTTGGAGATTTTTATCAGCCTGGCTGTGCAAGTTACTGCATGCTGTATACATGCATTGCTGATGATTGTTGAATTTACTAAGTACCTCCACAGGAACTTCTCAGTACCTGTGCTATGATCAGCCCTTCACAGTAAACGTTTGATGTTCACTGAAACCATCGTGGGTTATTAACTTAGCCTCCAGGCCCACAGCAGCAGCAGCGATTGAGGAGGAGACTGCAGAACTCATATATGGCTGTCTGGGGAGTTTTCCAATGAAAGAGATCATAAATGTGGGAGAAGTGAACAAACAGATGCTTGACTAACTGAAGGGTGCGGGATACAGTACAAGAGAGAAGCAATAAGAGGAGTGGGCAGAGTGAAAGGCCTTGAGGATAAACTCAGTGTCTGAGCAATCATTTGAGCTATTGTGTTTCATAGATTCCAAAAAGGTAGTCTTTCAACTGATCTGTGAACTACAGATTGAAAACTTTAATAGAAGATGAGAAACTAGAAAAAAAATTGGAGTAATAGAGTCAAAGCAGTTGATCAAGAATAGGATAACAATCTTTCAAATTAGTTTGGCCTAAGTGTTTGGGGTTTTTTGTGTTTTTTTTGTTTGTTTGTTTGTTTCAGGGACTGATTAGAATTTTTTGTAGATTAATGAAATAATTGATATGTTGCAAAAGAGAACACTTCTGTCTCCATTAATTTGTGGGGTTACCTACTTTGCTTGGAGATAGGTTGTTTGACACATTGTCAAATTCTCATCTTCCTATAATTCTCGAAATCTTTAACACTTCCATTAAATTAAAAAACAACAAAAAAAGAAAATCTCTGTCTGTGTAGTCAATTTTGATTATCCTTAATGAGGACAGACTCAGTTTCATACTGTAATTTTCATGTGCTCGGTCGTTATATTTGTGTCTGAGCTGTAGGAGAATGTTTCAAGCTATTAAAAGTAATGTTAAATAAAGTAAAATAATGCTTCTGTCTTCATTATGAGCCAGATCTACAGAAGTGGCTGCCTAGATAACTGAGGTTGGTATATATGCATGGTGCTTGGGAAATGCTTCTGAAAGAGCTGCAAAGAGAATGTGAGGTTTAAAAAAATAAAAAATCACTGCACCTGTTTGCTGTTATCAGCATTTGCAGAGCTTTTATGGCAAGAAACTTCATGTGTTAGTTAAAGTATTGTTAAAGGTTGGAGTTAATTTTATAGAAAAATATGTGTGTGTAGGGGGAGGGAAGGGATCTGGGGAAAGCATTCTGAGGATTAATGTTCTGAAAAAACCCAAGGATTTAAGTGCTACGTACATACATAATAATAGTTATGAAGCTTATTACTTTTAGTACTTGCATATATTTTCCAGGATTAGTAGAAGAGAATGAAACTGGGTTTATATCTGCGGGTATGTCATGTGGTGAAAGGACTGTGTGCCTGGGTGATATTGATGTAGTCCTGGGGAGGAAAATGGTAGTGCTGCTTTGGGAAGCAGTGAAGAAGAGATGGAGATGTTCTTGTACCAATGAGAAGTAGAATAGCAAATATACTGAAGGGAGGGAAAAAGAAATCTATAACTGACAATGAAAGAAATGAGGAAAAAAAAAAAACCCTTCTGAATTCTAAGATAAAATTGCATTTCATTTGTCTATGTATTTATTTTCCTACCGTTTCACTTAATTAGATAACCAGCTAAAGTCCCCAAACCTTCATCTTTAAAGTTTGGATTCTTCTCAAACTTTGATAGTATAAGGATTGCAATGAAACACTGAGATAAAAAAAAAATATCTGTTTTCTCTCCTCTGTAGAAGACAGGGCCTTTGTCTTAGAGATGAAATGCTATGTTTTTATTATGTTGCATTCTGTTTATTTTTAGAACAAGTTCCATTATAGGCTGTCTCAGCCAAAGGAGTATTGTTGAAATTATAAGTAATCCCTTTGAAATAACTGGAAAGACCAATTTGTCTTCTAAAATATTCTGTCATCCATTTGGTAGTAAGATCTCCTATTGGAATTGTCAGAATTGGTTTCAAATAATCTTGCCCAGGTTATATCTAGAGCAGCAAAAAATATAAATCTCCTAGAATCTTCCATGTCCAAAAGTCTGTCTGATGTGATGCTTGAATATGAGACTGTGGTGGTTTTCTTGTTGTGATTCTGGACACCTTGGTTTATTTTTGTTTTAACCTCAGAGGGCATAGCATGTCAATCTCCTAAGTATAATTTTATGTCTTTGGATGAGATTGTCTGGCACAGTTAAAGGAAGATTGCATTCCTGGATTTGAAATGTAAGGCAAATTTCATTACTAATTGGCACTTGGTCAAAGGTACAGTATGAGTTCGGTAGTTACACTGGAAGCCCAAGTTGAGGCAGTGCATCTTAAAACAGTTTTCATCTTTCTGTTCACTTATTGCTAGCTATTTTTGGAGCGAAATGGAAGATAGAGCTAAAACATGTATTATTATCCACTTCTAAAACATTAAATTTAAAATGATGTGCCTAAACCACATAGACATTGAATTCATTTGCCAGTAGCATTTCCTAGGAGGTGACAATTTTTACTTCTGCATTTGCTGAGATGTGACTTTGGGAAAACTCAGATCCTCATGTGTATGTATGTTGGTGCGTATAGAAAAAGAATGAAACCCATGACTGAATATACTGTGTACAGCCATGTTTTGCTCTCTCTTAGTTTGTTTTTCTTGGGTTACAGCTACTGTCCTGCCTGGTAACTGTTGAATCTGTTCAATGTATAGTGAGGGGTCTTAGGATAAGAAATATACTGTGCTGTTAAGGACTCTTGGACCCTTAGAAGCTTGTCTTGAACAGGAAGCCTAGCTTTATGAGAAGTCTCTGTATTTATATTCCTTTATAAAATCCTCTGTGTTTCCTCTCTGTTGACCAGTTACTATGTTGCGAGTCTGGAGTTCGGTGATGGTAGTTGCATGACGTATATGGCTGATGGTCATTTCTCACTGTAGCCTGGTCAGTGCTTGTCCGGCTTGACTTGGAGGGGTCAGCCAGTCTTGTAGCTCAGAATAATGCCTTCAAGCAGGGGTCAGGAGTTTGGAGCCTCCGCAACAATTGCAGATTACGCTGAACACTTTCAGGTTTTCCCTCATGGGGGAAGACATGTTCTGTATTTTGGTTTGAGATCTGATTACAAACCGTTGGCTTAACAATCAGCATTTTGTCTCCTTGCGAACTCCAGTTTTGAAGTCACAGTTCACCTTTCTTCTTTATAGGCTGGAGGTCCTATTGAATTTGTTTACCTCGGCCAAGTGATTGCTCCTGTTGGTTTAAATCTCTAAGGGAAATCAGTATCCAGCTGGTAGACAGCTGTACTGATGAAGAACCATTGATTTTTCTCTCCTATCAATAAGAAACGTCCTTAGCTTTCATGATACTTCTTCCCTGCTATAACGTTGCCCTGTTACCTCGCTGGTCTCAC
The DNA here is from genome assembly GCA_003993805.1 of Himantopus leucocephalus. Taxonomy (NCBI): domain Eukaryota; kingdom Metazoa; phylum Chordata; class Aves; order Charadriiformes; family Recurvirostridae; genus Himantopus; species Himantopus leucocephalus. The sequence continues at coordinate 117,041,770 of RSEF01000002.1, read as the reverse complement.
TGTCAGGGCTGCTCTGAGTTGCTGATCACATTATATGTGGATGCGATTAACAGCCTGATAAAAATGTTTAAGCCAATACTTGAGAAGCCTAGATAAAGATAATGCTTGTGATGAGAGCTTTTAAATAATTTGATGTAAACCAATGGTAAAGAATTGCTGGTTTTAACAGAAAAATCTCTTATATCAAGGATTAAAGTTTACCTAGCTTGCCATGGTTTAGCAGTATCTGGAAAAGGAGAATTTAAGAAAATACAGACAATTCATGTTCCATTTTGGGGGAAAAATAATTCTTTCCTTTTTTTAACAGAACTTTTGCTTATCATGCTTTTTTTCACCACAATATTATCTGCAGTATTTTCTTTCATAAGCAGGAGTGGGGAGCATATAAACAAAATATTCTGTGTGCATTTCTCCAAAGTGATAGGCTTTTCAAAGATTATTAACTTAAATTTAGGATGGTCAGATTATTTTACAAGTTCCCTGGGAAGAAGTGATCATGTAACTTCTCTCAATACTTGAGGAAAGCTGCTCCATCTATCCCAAGTTTTGTTTATGTATTTATATATGAATACAAACACAGTTATAGAGCCATTATATTTTCTTTCTAATCTGCCTGTGTTGTGACAAATGTTAAATAGTGTATTTTTCAAGCCTTTAAACATATACTATCAAATATCGGTATAAACCAACAGTATGCACTTCAGTTCTGCAATAAATGATGTGTTCAACAGGACAAGTGTGGGTGGACTTAGGTGATGAGGTGGGGAAAGGACTCCGTGGAAAGACTGATAAGAAGGACTGAACAAATAAATGACACAAAATGGATATGAGTTAGTGAACCACAAAATATTCTCCTATTTTTGAAAATCTTAGATGAGTAATTGTCAACTGTGCCATCTGTAAGTAATGTGGGCTTCCAAACTTGTGGCAATTAAAACTGCCTAGCCTCCCACTCCAGCCCTGTATTTTATTCTGTGTACAAGTCAGTACTGAGGCCTAATCTCTTATGACATTAATCGTCTCATGAGGAGAGACAGAATAAATCACAGTAGCCCTTCCTCTCTTCACTCATGAAGATAAATGCCGTAACACGATGGCTGATCTTTGTGATGACACTAACCATTATATATTTAACAGAGATAGCAAAATCCCACTGACAGCTAACAAAAGAATTCTCTCTTTACACATTCTATGAGAAGGCTGTATTTCTTTAGTTCAAAAACATGACTTATCATATCTGCTCAGTGCAATTTAAGCAGTAGATCTGGATTGTGCCAGTGAACTCTGTTCTGTACATAATGATGTCATGATTCTGACTAATGAAAACTGATGTGAAATAATTGTGCAAGTTTTGGAAGGAAAAAACTGCCTAACACCCAAGGACTCTTAAGACTCTTTTGTATTGTCTGTTCTGACAAGAAAGAATAACTCTCCCATTTAAAAAAAACAAACACGCAAGCAACACACCCTTCCCCCCCGCCAAAAAAAACCCAAAAAACAAAAAACGACCACAACCAAACCCAAAACCAAACCCAAAGCTTTTGTCATTTTTCATTTTGTGGAGATTTAGGTTTTATGGAACTGAAGGTGGCTTTTGTTGTGTCTATGATTGCAAGGGACTTTTAATTTTTCCAGCTTCATCACTTGCTGTACACCTCTTGGGAATTTCTTTCCAGGTCTTCCATGCATTAAACACCTTCTGGTCTTTCTGGGATAAAGTTAGTAAGAAAGATTCGTAGTAATTTTCTGCATCTCTGCGTGCTTATTAATTCGAAGGGAATAATGCTGTGTATCATCCTATGAGCAAGGAGCAGAGCAAACAACTGTGTTGTGAAGTTTATGGACTTCCCTTGTGAGGTGAAGAGGATCAATGGGACTTATACTGGCTTTTCACCTAAGCATCAAACTGTGCTGTTAATTTCATGAGGTAGTTTCATGCTATCTATCTGACAGAATTAAAATAGAAGTTTAATTTTCACAGTTTTATTTTTGTGTTTGCTGTGGTTAACTGTATTTTAGTAACATGGATAGAAGTGCTTTTTGGTTGGTTGAATGTATTCATGGTGCATCAATGGAGTCAGTGTCAGTTGTGGCATGAAACTTGTCTTACCTTTTTAGTGGATGAGTTTTACCTGGATGAAATACTTAAAATGGCCAAAATGAATATGTAAGAATATTTATATAGAGTGCATAGTTTAAAATATTTTATTTGTATTCTGCTGTCCTTCTCCCCGCCCCCCTTCTCTTTTTTGTTGTTTTGTTTTTGTTTTTTTTTTTCTTTTGCTTTCTTTTCTTTTTTGCCTTCTGGAAATCTTAGGTCTGTATCTTTAGGACACTGTCTAACAAGATAAGCTTTGATAGTAAAGCAATGGCAAGAAAACCGGCATAACTGTCATGTCCTGTTAAATTTGGTACATTCAGAGAGTAGCCAGTAGGAATTTTATTTCTCACATTAAAAGTAAACCCTTACACATTACATTTGCCTGAGGAAATTAAGCGATGAAGGCTTTTAAAACAAACACATACTCATTCTCTCTGTTGATTTTTCTGGGAAGTTTTACTCTTCATATTTTTTTTTCATTTTACTATGCTGAAACATAAGTTACACAGCAGAACTTTTGGTGTCTCAGAAAAAAACATCTGTATCAGCTTTCAGTAGAGAAAACAGCATATATGGAAGTGAATATGTTTGGGGTCTGGTGCTTCTCAGTATTTTTTTTTCTTGTTCCCTTAGTAGTGATGAATATATTCACACTGGTGGAAGTTCTTTCCTCTGTTATCTGTAATATAAAGGCAACTGACAGGGCACTCATATCCATTCCGCTCCATTAGTTCCAGTCACCTAAGCATGGCCTCTCTTCATTTTGTACAGGGGTAGGTGCCAAAGGGGAATTTTTATCCCTGCTGGAATTAGAGGCATTTCAGCATTGCGGCCTGTGTGATCACTGAATGAGTGCAGATTTCAGTAATGTTTTTGGGTGGCAGAGCTGTGTTCTGCTCCTGGCCCCTTCTCTGGAATAATGATTCGTAGTTGTAAACAGCTTTGACCCATGTTTTTCAGCTGGGTGCACTGATACAGAAATTGAAACTTCTGCTCTAAACTAAATAGGCAGAGAATATGGTCTGCAAGCCACAGGAGGTTCACGATGCAATTTGTCCTATCAGCACCTAAGAGCTACAGCGTGCTTCGAGCTAGCTGTTCAGTATTGACTATCTAGGCAGCACTTACATAGCTGTGTGTTGGTTTGGGGGAACCCATGGCAATGAACTCCCTTTGTATGGATGTGCTTTCAGGAGGTAGAGGACATAGGAATGTACTGTGGGAGTGTACTGCGGTAAGGACAAGGGAAGAAAGGTAGAATAGAATCATAGAATCGTTTAGGTTGGAAAAGACCTTTAACATCAACCAACCAACCAACCAGTCCAACCGTTAACCTAGCACTGCCAAGTCCACCACTAAACC
>RSEF01000002.1:117005403-117038207 GCA_003993805.1 Himantopus leucocephalus | reverse complement strand
TGTCTTTCTTGTAGTGAGGGGCCCAAAACTGAACAAAGTACTCAAGGTGTGGCCTCACCAGTGCCAAGGATAGGGAGATGATCACTTCCCTAGTCCTGTGGAAAGGTGGGAGATAGGGAAGTTAAGGGTATTGCGACACCTCAAAAGATGAAAGTATCACTTTGAGATTAGAAAAAGGCTGGGCAGGGTGAGAGGCAATGGAGGTAATTTGATAGAACGGAAGAAGAGATGTGGCTTGCATGGCTAAGCAGAAATCTGGAGGCTGGACTGCATTGTCAGAATTGAGCTGTCATTTTGAGAATCTGGATGCTCCATTGCTTGAACTGAAGTCATCGCTAGTAATCCTGCTGCTAATAATGGAACCCATACCATACCATAACAGACATCCTGCTCACTGGGGTACATATCTTTGATCCTGATCTTACAGAAATCTGATAGAATTCTGCATGCTCACTGGGTTCATCTTGTTACAGTCACTGGGTTGTTTATGGATCTGGGCTGACAGAGCCTTTAAGTGAAAGTTCCTGGTTGCTCAGACAGGCTGATTGCATTAGTAAAGGCAGAAATACAAAGGTTTCCTTTTGTTTCAGTATGTTAGACCAGATCAATACATTGTTATAAGTCAGTTGGTTAGGGTTGAAAACTTTACCCTATGTTTTCTGGTGCGATGGATGAGATCACTAGCAATGGCAAGATGTCATTGCCACTAGAGCTTGTGCCTTTTAAAGGAATAACACAATTGTATGTTTAATTTTAACTGAATTGTAATGCAATTTCTTTGGAATTCAACATGTCAAGTGTACAGTTTATCTAGAATTTCTAAAGCACTGTTGCTGCATTTCTATCAGTTTAATATATGACATAATAAATGAATTTTAAAGAGAATAAAAGGGTCCAGACATCTCAGAACAATCGTCAAACCAGCCAGTCAAAGCAATGGAATGAACAAACAAATCATTCAGCTTCTTTCTTGCTCTTTCCTTTCATTCAGTATTTTAGGAGATGATAATGCCTTACATATCTGGCAGGTTAGCAATGCTAGGCTGTTTCAGACCAACTTGCATACAGGTTCCATAGTAGAAATTCTCTTGCAGGAAATACTCTCCCAGTTGTTCCCTGTAGTTCATACTAAAGGAACTGTGAAGTGCTTTTGACTGAAAGAGGGCTGGGGAAAAATGTTTTTTGGGTGTACTTTAAACCATTTGAGCTCTACAGGTCAGGAGCATTACCTCAACCTATAAAAAGTGTGGACTAGCAAGCATGCGCGTAACTGATGTTAAAATTTGATTTAATGTATTTCAGCAGGTTTAGGTATTCTTATGTGTTGCTTTCTTGTTCATGTTACATCTTTGTTCCTTTCTTTGCTTTATTTTACTTTTCTTTCTTATCTGTAGTGATGCATGGATTACAGAAACAAATTCATAATATGGAGCATACCATGAAAGACATGTCTTGTGAAACGCACCTTCTTCTACTCAGATTTTATAACTTCCTTATTGTAACGGCAACTGCTCAAAGACAAAAGTCCTACCAGGAGGAAAATTACTCCCTTTTCAGCTTCTTTTAATATTTTAGTACTTGGAAACTACTCTTTACCTTTCTCTTAACCACCATCAGCAAGAGTTTCATGAATATCTATTTGAGAACTTCTGTTAAAATAGGTTGTAGTGCATCTTCCCCTCTTATTTTCATCCCTCTTTACTCTTTTTTTATGTATCATGTACCCTTCCTTCTCTGGATCTCCTTGCTGTTTTCTCCTCTTCATCCATCTCTATGCACTTCCTTTCTTCCCCCACTCTGTATCCTACCCTACCCTCCTCTCCTAACCATTTACCCATCTTTCTTTACACAAAGGGCTTTGAACTTTTACCAGGCTGCTGATAATTCCCCAGTGAATGAAGCCGTTAATCAAAAATGAATACAAAAGATTTGAGTGGGGCATTTCCCACAATAGAAGTCACTCCTCCTGTTAACCTCACACAAGCAGCTGGAAAAGACAATGCTGGATTTTTTCCAGGATGCTGTTCTTGTACACTGTTTGGGACACCATCTTTCAATTCATTAATTTAATAATGGGTGGATAGAAAATATCATATATTTTCTGCTTCAGAGAAGGAAAGTTATTTTTCTGATCTTTTATTCACCCTACTGTCTTTGAGTAGTAAAGATTGTCTATTGTGCAGTTCAGCATGACTTGTATTTTAGCTGTTGAGTGGGACCACTGGCAAAAACTACTGCTCTTCTTTCTTCTCTGGAATTATTTAAATAATGTTCTAAAGACAATTGCTTCAGTTTGTGTGTAGTGGCTCAGCCTATAGTTTGACCAAGCAGATGTGATAAAATGATCCTGATTTTTGTCAGCTGCCTGATGTTCAGATTCCTGCAGGCAGCTTCCAGAAATTGAAGAGGCTCTGGCTGGTTCCGACTAACTGGAACAGCATCAACAAGACCACTAGACTGATCTGCCTGCTGCTTTTGGACCACAGCACAGTATCAGACCACACTTGGTTCTTGTTTAGAAGAATCATTTTCTGTCGGCATAATAACTTATAGCTGCAGGAGTAGCAGCAAAGCTTCCCACTTTCTGCAGGAATGTTTATGGGTGGCAAGAAGGCCGACTTTCTAGTTCGCTTTTTCTTCATGCTGTCCCTCAGCTTGTGTTCCCTCTAGTGGCTGAAATGCAAACGATTGAGCAGATCTGATTCAGGTAGTCACAAGCAGCTGTGTATGTAAATTAAACTAATCATTCCATCAATTATATTGACTTCTGATTTTGTAGGTGAGCTGAGCATTCAGGATTTCTCTGTTATGCAAAGCTGAGAGTCTTGACTCTGCTCTAGAGTTTTCTTGTTAACAGTTCAACGCAAAGTGTTTTTCCCCCAGTGTGGCAACTGATTTTTTGAGCAGTTGTCAATGTACAGAAGGTGATAAATGCCACGGTGAGAAAAGCAGTTTGGATTTCTTCGTGTCCCATCTAACTGACATGTCCAATGAAACTGGGAATGTGTGTGTTTGTGGCATCTGTGTAATTATTTAGTATCTTCAGAGTTGTGGGTTGATACATGTAGGTGATACAAACATAACAATTTGTCAGGTTGCTACCATTTGCTGGGAGGTTTGATTCCACAGTGCTTGGTAGGGGCTGAGTCGTCTTCTCTTTGAGCTATTAACCAGCGTTTGAATGAACACCAAGAATGTGCTCAGTGCAATGACTACTTCTGTTCTCTTCCAGATTGTCCTGATGGGTATCTAATTATTTGTCCCAGTTATTTAGTGGCTGTCCCTTTTTAAGGCTGTGATTGAATGGCAGGAATAAATAGAGCATATTTGATCTTCTGTGATAGAGGTTGCAGTCAGTGCAAACCATTCTTCTGCCATTGTCCTTCTCAACAAAATACATGGAAACAATCATAATCTTCATGACAGTACTTTGGCATGTTTTAATTGCAGCATTATTAGTCACTGCCCATATATGATATGAGTGTTGGTGGATGGAGTGGGTGGAAGGAGAAAGATAGTTAAAACAGATAAAGGCTTCCTCCCCTGATGTGCGTTAGTTTCCCTGACCAAGAAGTCTATGACAACTATGTTACTGCATTTTAGTATTTTATTTGCCTTAAGGCACAGTTAGTAATTCAGTTTGAATTTCTAATATTATTCTTAAAAGTCTTAGAAATGCAAAAGGGATTGCGGGCTTTTAGCAGTGTTAATGGTGAGATACAGAAGCATGAGACACTAGTGCAATTAACAGTTCAGTATATTCATTAGCTCACAGGCTCTTAAATAATACTCTGATGCTGTTTTCCATAACTGGGAGAAGAAAATGACATTATCATTAAAATGTTTTTGCAAGTAATTATTTTTATTTTCTTACCATGATAAATGGTTAGGTTAAAATTGGGAGAGGGATGGAAGCACAGCATGGTGAGAGGGGCAGAAAAAAAAATCCTTGCTAAGGTTCTCTGCTAAATTAATCTTCATTCTGATAAAGAAAACTCAATCAGGTACACAATAACAGGTTTTTCGACTTAAGCAGTGTTTGAATTGGAGAATTGATGCTTTTTCAGTTAGGGTATGAACAGTTCTTCAAATAACAGGCTTTAAAGTGTTTAAAGGGTTAGATGAATAGAATTAAATTGGTGGGGTATATGAACTGCAGCCCACGCTACACGTCCGGTGTAAAACAAGTCCACACAATGGACAATTGTTTGCTCCAGCACTTTCAGCCTGTCTAACATACTCTGCATTTCAGTTTGTCATTATACCCTGAGTGTGTTCACTTCATACTGTGGTATTTGAAGTCTGCATTGTGGGTTTGATTAAACTTTCTGTAGTGGTGTTATGCGTCCTGCTTGTTGGTTTCATTGTTGTTTGGTGAAGATGATCTTCTGTATCCGTATGTCTGGCCATTGTTTCCACAACTAGTTCAGTGCAGCTTCCTCAGCACAAACTGCTCTCTTCTTCCATTGTCCAGAACAGGGTGACTTCTGATGTTTGAATAGCTTTATTGTTTCCTTCCCATTTTTGTCATACTCACGTAGTAGTACTTGGCACTTTTACTGACTTTATAGAGTAGGATGTGATGTCGTAGAGAAGGGGACAGGGCTACCCAAATTTTCTCAATTGCAGGGAGGAGCTGCCCAGGTGTGCTGAGGGGCCTGTACTCAGGAAGAGAAACAGGGAATCCTCCACAGTGAGTAACCCCACTTTCAAGTGCACACAGTTTCCTTCATAGCCGTGTCCAGTACAGTGTAGTTTCCTCTTCTGTCCTTTCCAGTTTGCCCTCTGGAATGTTCCCAGTTCAATTCCCATCTTTTCCCTATATTTTGGTGTATTCTTGTTTTACCTTGTCCTTTTTCTTTGTCTTCTTTCTGAAGGTTAGTTTCCATTTTTGTCTCTTCACACCATTAATCTTTCCTCATCCTGCCTAGTCTTAATCTTTATACGCATTGTCAGTTTTCCAGTGTGTCATTGTGGTTCTGTCACGAATACATGGTATTATTTCTCTTCCCTTGCTGTGCAATGGCCCTTTTCCCATCCCTGTGCAGTTCCTTCCATCCTTACTCATAGCCGTACTCTTTCCTACCCACTCTTCTTTCTCCTTTCAAATCACCTTTCGGTTTTCCTTTCCTGATGGGTCCCTTTTGAATCTTGCCTATTGATGTACATGAGATAAGCTCAGTTCAGCTTCCAGACCTTTCTAGTGCAGCCCTCACTTCTGCATTTTCCTTTGTGGAACTGAAAGATAAAGGATACAAAGCTCATCTGTAACAAAGAACTGAAGGATTTGGTAAACTGTGTTTTGGCTGCGAAAGGGGAGAACAGGCAGTAAATCAGAACTGTAAAATGGCAGGAGAGGGCTGAGCTGGTTAAGTTCTAGTGAGTAGGGAGGCTTTGGCTTTACATGAGCTGCTTGAATTACAGCCCTGGCTAGCACCCTTCACAGTTTGATGACTTGCATGATACGATGTGGTGGTGTCTCTAGTTCCTAGTGGGCAGGTATCCACATAGTAGTAGCTACTTTCACAATTGCCATTATTTGCTAACTACTAGAGAGAGGCTCACGATCGGATGAATTTGAAGACCAAACTGATTTCTTATTTACCCAGGGTAGAAATGCAAGTTCTGGCTGAGATATGTTGGCAAGATGCTCTGGGAAGGTTGATTGCCAGGGCCTGTGCTGCACTTTTTACTGCTGATTGAAAGGTTTCATTTTCCAGGGCTGTCAGTCTGGCACTTTACATGAGCAAGAGAGTGGCTGTTTGTTTAACAGCTTAAAACTGATGGGGACAAAAAGGAAGTGGAAAACCAGAAAAATCTGTACAAGATGGTTGTATCTGGAAAGAGGCATGGGTTACTTTGGGCTCAATTGGAAAAGGCAAAGGAGTGGAAAACTGAGCTGAACTGGAAAAATATACTGCACTTTGTCATGTAGCATCTTGTGTGCTGTGACTGTTCTTACTACTTCATTTTTCATTGTTTTTAGAAACAAAAAGCATTTTACAATTGAAACCTATCTGTGTCAATTCTCAAAGTAGCTCCTGCTTTACAAATGGAAGGTTTTAGCCGATTTTGTTCCTGAGGTCATGGCAAAACCTAAATATAGACTATTCAGATGACCTCAAATAGTTCTAAAGTAATAAAAATCAAAAAAGAAGACTAGCTGTCTCTTTCTTTTTGTTTTGTTTTGGTTTTTTTTCCCCTCCTGCCTGAAAAGAACTCTGTTGCTGTGTCATAAAATTAGTTGTATATTTCAACTCTTTGATTTGGAACCTGGTAAGAATTTTTCCCAGGCAGATGCAGCAGATGATGCACAAAAGCAGCAAGTAAATCTTATTCTTGCTGCAGTTTCCTGGATTGTATCTGGCCTTCCAACAGACAGAGGACTCCAGTCTCAACACTACCGTTCCCTGCTTTTCACAAATGACTACATAAAAACTGCATGATCGCATAACCTTTCAGATTCATAGGACAGCTGTGTCTTGTCACTTACACATTTATTATTTCTTTTCAGGCATTGGAAAAGTACCCCAACTCACCAATGACCGCAAAACAAATACTGGAAGTCATTCAGAAAGAAGGGTTAAAAGAAACAAGGTCAGTGCTTATATGTTCTGTATTTTTGCTCTCTCTTTGAAAACCATCTAGGAATACTATATAATCTTTATAAAACATAAAGTGCTGGTTAATGGCTGAACTGATTTCTAGTACTAAAGTGGGAAAGATAGCTGATGGGTTTTGTTTGTGTGTTTTAAAATGGTTTAGTGACTGGCTTAACTTTGTACCTTCCAAAAGGAGTCTGTGGGCCAGCTCCAGTCCAATGGCCTTTCTTTAGAAAGACGATGTGATCTGCTCAGACAGCCCAATGCTACTTCTCATTTTTGCTTAAGGACCGACAACTGGGTTGCCTCTGCCACCATGTGCATGGAGAAAGGGTGAGACGGAGCTGGACGCACTCCTCCTCTCACTTGGGTTTGTGGTCTGGCACTTAAATCACTGTTACCACATGCTGGTGTTGCCTGTGATAATGGGGGTTGTGCTGAGAAAGAATTGGGAATACAAAGAGAGGGGTGTTTGAGCTAGTCTGTGTGGCTGCAGAGGTTGGATACTGAGGTAGAATCATAGAATGGTTTGGGTTGGGAGGGACCTTAAAGATCATCTAGTTCCAACCCCCCTGCTATGTGCAGGGACACCATCCACTAGACCAAGTTACTCAATAACAGTTGCTTAATAACAGCGTACTTTAGATGTAGATTTCAACTATAATCATTAAGCTATTAGGTGATAGGTGGGTTATCCAGAGCCTGTGGAAATCAACGATTGTCTTCCACTGACACCTGGTTCAGATGGGCATGCAGCTTCTCGTTCCTCAAAGGTGACTGGTACTTGGTAGGTCTTCTAGTGACCTGCAGATGGAAACTTGGGCAGGAAGTAAAATAAGTTAAGGGAAAACTGGTTGGTTGGTGAGGATCGCCTACAAGATGCATTTACCTCTTTTCCGAATGTTATAGTAAAAATTTTCTATTCTAATAATTTTTTTTTAATATTTGTTGCTGTCTCAAAGAAAAGGGAGACATCCACTTTTACTTTAATTATATTCTTTTAGTGTGGAACCTAAAATCTAGGACAAGAGAACTTCAAAGCCTGTGTAGAGGAGTAGTAACACATTATGTCTGTTACTTCTGAGTTTATTCTAGTGAACCAGAAGTAACCATGGGATGTATTTTTACTGAATTCACTGTTGTTCCTTAGAAACAGAACACACTGTGTGATCATTTGCACTGCATAACCATGCACTGCTTTGTTGGTAGCCTCATGACATGCTTATAATAGCTGTATTTTGGTAAAATTGCAAAAGAGATGGTGTGCAAGGTGAAGTTGAGTTTGCCACCTTTTACAAGTATAAATAAAATGTTTTAGTTCCTGTCAAGAAATTGCTTCAAGTGTATTTGTCGATGATGCCAAGGAAATGAGAGGATGGTAACTTTTGAAAATGACTGTTCAAATGTGTGTTATGCTGCAAGGATTTGCATACAACAACAACAACAACAACACAAAACCAAGAACTTTGAAAATCTGCTTTTATTGAGATACTGTTTCTCACAGCAGTGAATAGATTACTTTCTTCTTCTTACGTCTTGTGATATGAGACAACTGCATGGGAGAGGCTCACATGCCTGATAATAGCATTTCTTTGTAATTTAAAAAAACTGTTGTTTCCCTGAACAGTGAATGAATAAAATTTTGTGTGCAAAACCTATGGGAAGGAGTGAAGGCAGCGTTTTTATATGATTTAAATATAGAAAATGTGGAAGCCCTTTTTAATAGATGCAGAATGAATAACAAGAGAAAGATTTCTTTAAAGAGGTTTTAAAGCTAGATCTTCTTTCATTTCTTCAGTTACTAAGAAACTGAGAATTGCAGGGAAATAGGAAAGAAATTCAGATTCATTCTGATTTTTATTCATGGTATGGTATGTGTGAATGTGTAGTGGATTGCAGGATGCCATATGTGGTCAGGAGTATCTAGGTAACTGAGGAGGATAAAATTCAATGTTCTTTATTCCTTACTTGAAACACTATGCTATGTTATAGGCTAGTCATCCTAAACTGATTAGCCTAAAAATTCTGGATTCTGCAATTGTAAAAACAAAAAATGTTGATTCTGTGTTCGTTTTTTAAAAGTATTTGGATTCTCATTTAACTTCTGATTTCATGTAAAAGTTGTGTTTCTGCTGCATTTTAATATTGATTAGGCACAAACCTGCAAAGTTATCTGAGTGCCTGACTTTTCATAGGAGCCAGTAAGATATTTGACTTCATACACATATTTGTTGGTTGGGCCTCAGTGCTTAAGTAATGTTTTGTTTTCACAGTCCTTGAATTTAGAATCTCCCAGGTACTTCATCCAGCTCTGCAATTTCTTTCAGTACCTTTCTGCCAGTATGGTACCTTTGCCATTACTAAAGATGAACTTTCCTGGTCTCTATGCTGCAGCCAGCTAAGATGAGCATGGGATATAAATTTATGACGTGCAATTACCTGGTCATAAGCAGTGGAATGGCACTAGCATATTTTATTCTGTGTTGATTTGTGTGTTCTTCAAGTCTGAACTTGTACCAGCAATATGTTACTACTTTAATATACTTTGCTTATTCCTTTACACTGATTATCATTGTCAGTAGAACCTTGGCAATCCTAAATGAAGTTCTTCAAAATTTTTCCTCTCTACTGTTCCATTTATAGATGAACAAGATTAATTGGCATAGTCATTTTTTAAATATATTGCAGCATTAATTAATCTAAAGCTTTTTGCTGTGGTAGTAAGTCTGAATGAATAACGTATGATTTTCAGCAATCTCATTGTAGTCATTATGTGTAATCTTTAAAAAGACATTGTCAGACTATTCAGCCTCATTTCTTTGTTTGCAATAAAGACATCAAGTTGCACATTTATTTTTTTATTACTCAAATAATTAAATACAATAGGAGGAAAATTCCAAAGTTAGAAGCACATATATATTAGAAATTAAAATAAAATTCACTGACATGTCCTGTGAGAGGTTACGCACGTAGCCAGTTTCATATATCTTGGGGGATGTACAGCTCAGTTTTGTTTTTTAAATATCTTTCCTGTTATGATGGTTGGTTGTAAAATGGTTAGCAGGCAGTTCTTCTGTTACCTAAAAGGAGTGAAAACTTTTAAGACAAACCTTTTGGGGATGTAGAAAATATGTGGTTTACTTCTGGGGGTGGTGAGGGTAGAAGGGAGAATTACTTATTTTACATTCATGCCAGCGCTTGTAGTAAACAGTGTCAGGCCAACAGCCCTGAACACTGAAATCTCTTTACAAAGAAGATAGACAGCGGCTCTCTCCAGTAGTGCACAGTGCTCTGGATTTTCATTCCTAGTATCCACTGTCCCATTCTTTTGAAAACAATTCCCTGTCCCATTGTAAATTTCTAGACTCGCAACCTGCTGGTTATGTGTCCTAGCACGAGTTTTTGCTGATTTTGCTAGTGTGACATAGACTACTAGTCAGAGTATGATCCACTCTAGCCTCAGAGCTCCTTTTCCACTGTTCTGCTGCCTCGCTAGTTGTTCTCCATCTTGTGTTTCTGCTGTTACTTGTTCCTGGTAAGGTGTAGAATTCCCCTTACTGAATTGTAGTCAGGTCTTCTGCGAACCGTTTCTCAAACTTATTCAGATTGCTTTAACATGTGGTCTTGTCTTTCAGCATGCACGCAGCCTGTCCAAATTTGGTGTCATCTCCTTATTAGAACTTGTTTCCTTTTGTAGCATTATGTTTCTCTTGTTTGCTTATGAAATTCTCATGAGAAATAATGTCCAAAGACTCGTTAAGTTGGGCTATATGGTATGTACTACTGCTTCTCTAACTACAGGGTCTGATACTATGTCATAAAGAATATTTTGATAGATTTGAAGTAACTTGGTCTTGACAGGTCTATGTATTACTCAACTCAACTTCTTATCTGCTAAATACTTCCAAATACTTTTTATTTTATGTTTTGGGGGAACTGAAATTCATTTGCTGCATCTCTGCTTCCGTGGCCCTGCCGTTTTCCATTTTTTTAAAAGCTTGTCACTAGATGTTTCCCAGTCTTTTGGAATCACTGCTGCCCTCTACAAATTCTCAAAAGTGACTGTTGAGAATTCTGAGACTGGTCCACTCAGCTCTATGTACCTTATGGTGAATTTTAACAGATTTAGCTGATTTGAGAACATCTAATTTATTTAACTATCATCTAATCCATTTTTTCCATGTTTGTTCCTGGTGTTGGTTTTAGTAGCTGTCTAATCATAGACACCTTTCTAATTAAGTGCCAACAAAGAAAAGGCACTAGCACTCCTGTGCTTTTGGTGTAAATGCTCAGTGCCACCCCTTCACGGAAGAGCAAACCAGTTTCCAATCTGTTGGTGTACTTACAGAAATGTCTTTGTGCATGGTAGGTGGGTATGTTTGCTGAAGTTTAGTTTCCTGAAGCCTATTTTCTTCTTTTTGTGTTCTCCCTTATTTTCCTAAAATTGAAGAAACATCCCTTCATGAATGGTCCGTGTTTTCAGCTGTTTCTTCCCCACTGGTTCAAGTCAAACCTAGTACTGCCTTCCTTCCTAATTGCTTTTTACATTTTCTGTTTAAGGATTTTTGTTCCTAACACAGCCCCAGGAACTTGCCAGATGCTTTTCTGTACATGTGTCTTTCTTTTCCCAAGAGGTGCCTGCACGGTCACAATGAGCATATTTAAACAGGTCATGTGTATTAAAAATTTTTGCTGACTCTCACAGAAAAATGCTTTTCTCTCTAATTCTGCTGGTTTCTTGGTATATTAAAGTCTGACCCTAATACCATCCTTGGTTTTGCCCTCTTTTGTCATTACGTGGAAATTGCCTGTAGGACCATCAGGAATCTATTCCCTTCTGTTTGGGGCACTGCACCTTCATGAAGGATAGGACCAGTTGAAGACTGCTTAAAATTATCAGGGATGTAAAAATAAGACAGAAGTTGGTATGAATTAGGTGTTTGGATTAAGGAAGAGAAAATTGAGTTTAGACTCAAGTTTTCCAATACATAAAAGATAGGGAAAAAGTAACGGAATAAGTTATCCTGCATGTCTGATATGGACAGGACAAGAAATAAGGCATTAAAATTGTATCAAGAAAAGATTCCAGTTTGATAGTACAAAGATTTATTTTTCTTTTCTAACAGGTATAATTGATTTCTGTCATGAGCTGTGGGGGGGAGATGTGAGAGATCTCTAGATCTCTCTAAATCTCTCTAAAACCAATTTAGGTATGTGTCTGTCAGGAATTATGTAGATTTGGTTGATCCTGCCTTGGACTAGGGGAATGAACTAGCATATCCCTTGATCCATATTTTTCTATGATTTTTTTTAGATCAGTTTGCAGTACTTGGGTGATACATTTAGTTTGAGTCCTAGGGGAGAATATCTGGCCAAATTCTGATAAATGTTTGATGCTAATAACCCTAGATTATGTCTTGGGTTTCCATAGTTCCCTTTCTCCTTTGCTTGGTGGGGCTGGGAAATTAAGACTTGTTTGGAAAAGATTAAAGCCAAAGATTCTAGGTAAAAGTTAAAAGCCAATAAACTTTCAAAATGGGAAAAGCAATATTTCATTTTTTGGAGTGCACATAGCCCACAGCTATGCTAACTATTTACTTTCCTCCTCCATTAAACTTAGGACTGTGAACCCTGGAATGGGATAATTTCATAGTATTTTTGCTGTTCAGCTAGAGTAACTGACCTCCGTATTGTCAAGTACCTTTGATTATTCTGTTCAGGTAATTCACAGAAGAGGTTAAAAAAAATCCCTTCCTCTCATTCTGTTTTTCATTTTCCAGTGGGAATTTTAAACTTCTTTCTCTTGATGTTTCTTTGTTGATCTTCAACTATGAGAATCACGGCATTAGTCCTTCTCCTTTCTTTCTCTGCATATTTTGTCTTTTGCTGCTCAAAATTAAGCTATCTATTGATTTATTTTTGTGACAGTAGTCTTTCAGAAGACTAAGAAGAAACGCTTGCCACTGGCACTGGCAATAGTGCTGTTTCTTCTGCACTCCACAGTGTTGATAATATCTATCGTGAATGATATCATAACATATTAGCTCTTCTGAGCCTAGGAAAACGGCAAAGTATGACCCTAATAAATCTGAAGACACTCTGACTAGATTTACACTCTTTGTGCAGAAATATGAAACTCATGGGTTAGCTAGAATTAAACCCACTTTGAACTGTTGAGCAGAGTCATCAGTGGAATAAAACACATGATCCATGCAGGGTCTGTCTTTAGCTGTGAAGTGAGATGGTACTCCTGAAAATATTACTGTCACTTCTGAATCCTTTGATCATTTTGACAGTGTGTCTTTAAGCCTTTGCATACTTCATCCTTAGAGCTATTGACTTAAAAATAAGATCCTTTCTGAATGCTGCTCTTTCTGTAAATAGGCTAAATGAGCTGGCAACTGTCTACTGTTGTTTATTTTTTTTTTATTTCCTTGTTTTATTGTGTACGCATGTAGACAGAAATTTTTACTTCCTTTATCTGTAAAGTAATTCGAAGATGTCATTGTGACCCATAATCATTAACAAGTCATAGTTTTTATCTTCCACTTAAAAAAAAAAAAGGGAAAAAAAGGTAAGTGGCGTCTAATAACCAAAAGCTGTTAAAAATTTCATTGAAGGAACCACAGTTTTGTCTTAAGGCTGTGATTGTTAACGGAAGAGCAGAGACAGTTAAAAGGCTTCTGTGGTTGCATATGTCTGACAGAATTTATTTGGGAGCCTCTTCAGCTGAAGGAGTGCACCATTTTGTCTTGAAGATAGTTATTGCCTGCAACAGAGTGAAGGGAAGCCTTGATGGGAAAAGAGAGAGAAAGCTGTTCGCATTGTTTTGCCTGGCATTATTAGGTTGATTTTTATGCCTCCACAGATGAGGCTTTTGACTGTAGAGCAGTGAAAGAAACGAACTTTCAGTACAACCTGTCTTTCTACATAAATTCACTTCAGACACCTCTTTGAAACACTGGTCTTCCCAGTGTAACAACAAACTACCTAATTTGGTAGGCAGTTGTGATAGCAGCAGTTCACCACCTGAAAATCTCAGGCTTGCTCCTCCTTGCGTAGGAATTCCTGGCATGGTTTATGCCATGGTGCAGTCTAACCTCCTAAAAACTGATGGGTTTCCTACATTATTGCATTTCAGCGTTAGAACTGTAACTTGCAGAATCACACCCATGTCACCTTTGTGATAAGTATTTCAGTTTGTGATAGTGATGTAGCCCTAAAACAACTATGATATTAATTTGAGCCTAAAGCAGGGTTGTGGGTAGGTGTGTTAATTCTTGGTTCCATGTTGCTGCATTATCATTACCCTACCATTAGTTTAAAGCTAGCTTGCTTATGTCTGTACAGTGGTAATCTTGTCTTTGTATTGATTTGGAAAACTTTTTTGGGTGCTAATGAAACAGATATAAAATAATAAAACCTCAAATATTTTTCCTCAGCTAGTTGCAATGACAACAGAATTTTTATTTGTGATGGTGCTTCTTCCATTGTGTATACCTATAAAAGATATATTTCAATATAAGACATTTAACTACCTTGAATGTTGGGGGTTTTTGCCTGAACCACCATTATCTTCATTTTTCCTCCCATATTGAGATTTTTAGAAACCATCTGGAGTAGTTTTTGCTTTTTCCTTTCACAGGACAATGGAGTGTCTGTCTAGGGACTTTAATAAACAGTTCATTAAAATCAACTTGCACATTAGCTTTTTTGATAAAATTGTCTGTTTATTTGTTTGGTTTTGGGTTTTTTTTCCATGATGCACGTAGTAACAGGCACCCCAGCTGTTACAGGCAGGCTAAAAATCATGCTTGTGTCACAGATACAAATTCCTTTGTTAGTTTTATTAAGGTATGGATTTAATTTTTGAAACATTTTGGATGATAAATGGCACAATGTAAACAGTAAGAATCTTTTGAGTATGCCTCAGAATACTTTGGAGGATGCTGTTCTTACTGTTAAGAGTGTTAATTGAGCATATATAAAAAGAGAGTGGAGACAGAAGCAAAGTAATATTTTTCAAAGCTAAATGCAGAGCTAAGAATATATCCTGGTCCTCTGCTCCTCCGCTCCCAATATTCTGTCCATTAAATTGATGTTCCTGGTGCAGCAGCATCTCTACTAGTTCCCATCTACATGCAATCCCTTGTCCCAAGAGTTTCTGCAACATGAATCTTCCCTCTTTCTCAAACTGAGTCACTAATCCCACAGTCTCCAAATACCCCAGTCTGCTGTCATCCTTTTTCCTTTCCCATATATGAGGACTCAAACTCCACTCATTTGACTGTTCTATGTGCCCGAAATTTTCTTAAGTAATCCAATGTGGACATCCCAGATTTGAGTATTTATTCTGGTTCAGGACCAACCAAGCTTTCTTCTTAGTTTGGTCGCAGGACCAATTGTGTGAAATAAAAACACAATTCCATCATTTTATCATGTCTGGGACCTTCAAGAGATGATTTACAACAGTTTAGAAAAGTTTGTATGGCTTCCCCATTTGTACTTTGCCCCTGATTTGTCATTGTGTTGAAATTCGTTCCTGTGTGCTCTGGTGAACTGAGATTTCAGAACTGTTGATTCTCTTTTTTGAAAGATTATTATGTTACTGTTACTTTTCCATATACATTTTTTCTCATATAGTGTTAATTACTTCAGTTTTTGGTACAATAGTTCTCTGTGTCTGGGTGCTAAAACATATATTGTAATTACCTTTCCACCTGTCCTGGAAGTAATAGGAAATAGTGTTGCCTGATTTTTTGTTTGTTTGTTTTGTAATTTTTTTAAAGATCTACCATAAAGTTGTTTGCTTTAAATCTATTAGCAGCTCTGCAAAACATGTCTACAAAGATTGGGAAAACAGGAATCTAGTCTACGTGACACACTTGCTTCCTCAGTACTGTTAAAATATTTTTATTTTACTTGTGCAGTTACTTAGGTTTCTTCTCCTCCCACCCGAGCCTAACCTGTATTTTCTCAAAGAACGTTAAGCTAGTGCACTGTATAAAGCTTTTTTATTTGTTTGATGCTTTACTGGTAAGAGAGAGTGGCCTGTGTAATCGTTAGATATTCAAGTTATAATAATTCAGTGCAAGTGTGAAAACTGTAAAAGTTAATTTACTTAGCTATAATAGGAAAAATTATGGTTGTTAAATTTTGTGATTTGATAAACATGTTTCAACTTCTAAAGGCCTATATTGCAAAAATATTTTATCTTTGAATGCATGCCCAAGTCCTCTTCATCACAGTCTAATTTGCTGGAATCAAGATCCCCATAATATGTTAATGCCATATTAAAGATATTCCTTTTTTAATACATGAGGAAATCCAACAATTTAAATGTAACAAATAATGGATAGTAGTGCAGATGCTGATGATCTTATAAGATTTACTAGTTATTTTGTGCAGTAATGACAACACTTCCTGTTAAAGGATGGTTTATTTTGAAGTAGGAGATGGATGTCAGCTGTGACTAAATACTGTAAATTTGTCAACAAAGTCAGTGTTGGCTTTTTTTTTTTTTGCATAGTATAATAATTCCTTTATCAATATAGTTTGATGTTTATCCTAAGAATGTAAGTTGTGTTTTCTTTTTCCTATGTTATGTCTCTCAGTGTAGACTACTACTGAAAAGTAGTAATGTAGTTCAGTCTGATGAAAAGAGACATCTCCTGCATTATAAATTGGTGTTACCGTATGCATAGCATCATCCTAAAGTGTATATTGTGTGATAACTGTCTTCCCACATTTCTCCTGGAAAGTGTAGCTTCTCTTTTAGCAATATTTAAGTGTGTGTGCTACAGATCTTTTTTCTTTAATGTTTCTGTATTTCAAAGAATAATTCTGCATTAAAGTTTGTGTCTCTTTTTTCACAAAGATAAATTAAATAAGGATATCCAAGAGATCTAAACACGTTCAAAACAACCAGATACTCTTAGAAGTTACGTCAGGAAAGTTTCTCCAAATCTTTAATCCATCCTCCCAGCAGTGCAAGTTTTTTGGTTGGTTAGTTTGGGGTGATTTTTTTGTTTGTTTTGGTTGGTGATTTTTTTGTGTGTGTGTGTATATAGTATGTTTCCTGTCGTGTAGCGCTTTAAGCCTGATTTCTTTTTTTAAATGACTGAAGAGAAGAGACCTTCCACAGTCTACAGTGTGTTTTCCTGTTCTTTTATCCAAAGTTTGCCTGCAGTTCTATAAACTGATCCATAACTGTGTGGAATGCAGGTGGATATATATGTTATTCGAATTTACAACCTTTATCAGCCTGCTTTGCCAGCGTCTTTTTAAGAGGAGCAAGGACATTACTTTCCAGTAATAGTTGTTCATTGTTGTCCAGAGCCAAAATTTTAAAAAAGATCTTTGGGAAGCTGAGGTTCGACAGTATGTCTTCTCTTTCCAACATTGTTCTGAAGTGAGGATCTCTTACATGTTATCATTAAAGTACATAGGTAATAAACTTTTCTTTTAAAATAAAAGTCAGAAATATGACCTGCAAGACAGCTTAATATCAGCGTGTGCTAGTTAGGGGCAAAACGCGAGAACTGTTGCTGAGTAGCCAGCAACCTTGTTCAGCTCTCTTGTGCTTAGAAAAGGCAAGAATAATCTACTCTATTTCCTTTAGGAAATATTTGGGCAAAAGTGATTCAACACATAACCTGTCAGGAGCAGCCATATATATCAAACTTTCAAACACAGAATGATATGGAGACTTTAGCTAGGAGTCACCTTTTGAATGAACACTCTGGTAAAATATTCTTAGGAAAAGAGTTTAATCTGTTGAAGACTTAAAACCTGCAGTGAAAATTGAAGTCTGGCTGGGAACTTGAAGGCATGACTGGTTTAATGGATTTATGAGCTTTTGTTGCAACATCTGAGTAACCTAAGAAGCTGCTTTTTCTTGCAGGTGTAAAATGAATTAATCTAGGTTTCAACCTGCTAGTTGCTGATTGAGATTTATTTGTTGGGGTTGGATTTTTTTGACATTTCTGTTTTTTACTCTGTGTTTCTCTTTTGCATTGGAAAGTTAGTATTTAAACCTATTATTTATTACTGCTTTGAAATCCATTTATTCCACAGCTGACTTCTGTCTTTATTTCTAAGCATTCAGTCTTAAGGGACATGCACAACATCCCACAAAATGGTATAATCTTTTTTATGCTATTTCTAGTATTCCATAGTAACTGGGGAAAAAAACAAGCCTAAACTGAACACTACAACACAGGCAATTCATTACAGATTTTCCGCTCAGTATTCAGTAAATTGTCAAATCCTGATTTTCATCATTAGCATATTTTTCACAGAGCAGAAGCATAGCCATTTCTGGCAGACTGAATTAAATACATTTTACTTGAATGTGAAAGAAGAAAACATTGTCAGACGTTCTATGAAAGCATCATTTTCTAGTAATAATTTATTTTCTGGAACAGTTTGAAGTGGATGTCTTTATGTTTCTATAAAGATATGGGTATGTGTTTCAGTCTACCTGTAATTAAACCATTTCTTAACTGAAGGGGAAAAAATAAGAATAATAATACTTTTCTCTTATTTTTTTTTCTTTGTATTGCACAAGCTGAAAAATTTACTGGTTCTCTTCTAGTCATGGACCAGCATATTTCATTTAATATTTTGAATATGTTTTTATAGAATCGAGACCAAAAAAAGGCTCAGAATTTCACTGTCAAAGGACTATGAAAAAGTTCAGATATAACTGTTCAGAAAATTTGTGACAGACATGAATTTCTTTTCTATCTAAGGCTAGCTGATATGAATTCCATTTTATTTATTTTGAACCTCATAGGTAGTCATCTTAATTACTGTGAAATTAAATTATGTGCACGCTGTTCATTTCAAAACAGAATTTAAGAAGTGCCTAAACATCTTTTGCTTACTTACATACTATCATGTGAAGGAAAAATATGTTTTATGTAAGATCTGATTTTCTTTCAACGATATAGAAAGCGCCCATCTTCTGCTTGTAATCCCAATAAACTCTGCATTTGTCAGTAAAGGTGTTTTATGATATCTGTATGCTAGAACCAATAATACTGTGGCTGGCAAATATTTACAGTATCAACAGAGAACTGAGAACCAAAACATATATATCAAATTAAAGTATAAATAAAAGAACTTAAATACTGTATGTATGAAACTGTGTTTATGTGCTTGAGTGTGTAAATACCCCTACAGACACAAATTCACCTTTGTACACATACACATGCACTTATATGTAGATAAAATTGTAAATCACAAAATTATACTGAAAAAATACATACTCAATATATGCTAAAAAAAAATATACTCAAATATATCCTTTGCTCAGTTATTCCAATAGCAAAGACTATGGGAAAGAGCTCAAAAGATCCTTAAGAACTGTTTTGCTGTTTGCCCTCAATAGCTAAAAGAGAGGACAGATTGATTTTTTTTTTTCCCCTCCACTTTTGGTTTTCATTTTATTTGTAGGATGAGAAAAGGAAAAAGGGATCTAGTAGCTCTTTTGCTGGAAGGTAGTACGTACTGAAGAAAAAACAAGCAAAAGTAGCTAACTGTAGTCACCCTATTTAGCATCTTATAGCATCTGCTATAGCTACTGCTGTATCTTTTATATTTTTCAATAAGGCTGCTTAAAATATGTTTATCTCCTATCAGGAATCTATCAAGATATACCATTCTGTACCTTTTTTCCTAAAGGAGCTTCACTTGCATGCTTTTATATTTCATTTACAACTAAAATAAAGCAACTGTGGGAATTACATAATTATTATTTTCTCTTGCAAATGGCCCCCATTAATTGTTATTGCTTCTTTTCTTTTTCCTTACATTATCAATGCACCTGGGGTTTTTGTTTTATAGACTGGTAAATACTTTAGGTAGCCATTATCAAATATGGAATCACTGTGTCAAAAATAACATGTCCCCCCTAAAATCATCACAAAGGAAAAAACCTATAACCTATAAAAGACAGCAAGAAACTTTTTGAAAAGAAATCTTTAAGAATATATGACAAGCAGGAAGTTGTTGGTTTGGTTTGGTTTAGTTTTTTAGAGACTACTCACTTGCTTTCAGTCAAGGAATCTTTGGCCAGTGAAAATTAGGCAGTTTCAAACTGTATGTATACTCTTAACTGTCTGTCCCCTTCATCCAAACCCAACACCATTAAACCCAATCTATCGGATAACTCTTCTCTGTTTGTAGTAGTAATTCAAGGATGTTAATGTAAACAATTGCATCAAAATATCATTCAGTCAAATGATGTACCAAACCATAAACGAAAGTAGTAGTGATACAAGATGATTTGTGCTCAGGCTTACAATCCCGGAATTCATTACATGATTGGTATTGTCAGTTGTGTCTAAAAATATTTAGACACAGTGATCAGGATGACTAACAGAAAACAATTTCTGGTTAAGACTGAATTTTGTTTGTGATGCCGCATTACATTACGTTTCTTTAGCTCTTTCTATGTGTGGTGTCTCAGCCCCTATATTCTAAAGGACTTTGTTAGTGACTTCAGCAGAATCATTCCTTTCAGATGGAATGATGTGCCTATTAAATATGGCCAGTCTAAAACTTTTATTTTAGTTATGAGTGCTTTGCATTTACAAATTATTTGATGGTCACTATTGCTATAATTTTAAAACATTGTGACATTTTGAAATTAGATTTACTTTTAGTTATAAGTTAAATAGGAACTTAAGTCACTCAGTTCCAGACTTAATGAGCCTTTATAAGTCAAAAAAGAATACGAAGATCTACTAATAGTATGAATTGCAACAGCTGGATTAAGTTAAAACACAAAAATAAAAGTATCTGCTCGGTCCTTTGAGGGAAGGAAAGAACCTTTTGCTATGCTGTTTTGCCAAGTTAAACTCCCTTATGTACAAAAAGTATAACTTAAACATTTCACATCCACCCAAATATTTTAATTTGAACCAATACAATAAATCATGTGTGAGTATATTTTTAAAGGTACAGGATGTCCTGTGATTGCTTGTTCTGTATTTATTTTCAGGCATTCCTTACAGGTAAGAGCTCTTAAAAATATTTTAAGAAGATACTTGACACATATTAGTCAGCAAAATTGTAGTAGTTACATTTATTTTAATGTAATGTGAGAAAGCATCATCTTGCTTACAGAAGTATTTTTGTAGGAATAAATATTTCTAGAAAACAGTAATTTACTTTTGTATCTAATCTTTATTTATTTGTGATTCCTCCCAGCTTCCTCCTCCTTTGTATCAGTTTGATTTTTCTGCCTGTGTTGGTGGTTGAGTAAAACATTCTGAAGTGCTGAATTACTTCAGTTAGAATTTGTGCCCTAATTGAAAACTGGGGAGAAGAAACAAAGAGAAAGAGCTGTGAAGATTTCCCTGATTTTTTTTTTTTTTTTTTTGTGAGTGAGAAGGAATAAGATATGATATACTTTCTTTGTTTTGAATAGAAATAAACACAAATAAAATGAAATTTAGTGATTTCAGTTGTTCTTGTTTCATAAAAAGGTTTATTATTATTTTGTACTTCTGCTTTAAAAGAAGTATGATCCTTTTTTAGGAAAAGGATATTATAGGATGGAGAGAGAGGAGGGTGAGAGAGAAGAGAATGAAAGGAGAGTGAGAAAGAAGAATGAGAAAGGGAGAAGAGGAAGAGAGAAGAAGAGATAGGGAGAGAAGATGGAGATAAGATGAAGGGGTAGAAAGAGAAAGGAGAGAGGAAGGAAAAAGGAAAGGAGGGGGAGGGGAGAAGAGAAAGAGGAAGAGAAAAAAGAGGAGAGGAGAAGGAGCGAAAAAGGGGAAAAAGAAGAAAAGAAAGAAAAGATGAAAGAATGAAAACAAGAGAGGAAAGAAAGAAGAGAGAAAATAAATACATGGAAATAAAAGAGAGAAGTCAATGAAAAGTAAGAGAAAAAAGCAGAAAGGAAAGAACAGAAAACGAGACAAGGGAAAGGAGAACTGAGGGAGGGAGAGAAGATAAGGAAAGAGAAAAAGGAAAGAAAAAGACAAATGAAAGGCAGTAGAGAGAAAAGAGGAAGACAAGAAAAAACAAAAGAGAAAAAATTAAGAGGAGAGAGAGAAGGAAAAGAAAGAGAAAGAAAATAACAGAAGAAAAGGAGACAGAAAGAAAAATGAGAGAAAAGAAAGAATAAAAAAGGAAACAAATCCAAGCAAATCCACTGTCGTTGAGGAATCTGTAACTCAATGCTGTTAGCAGCAAAGTTAAAGTTTTTAACTGACTGGAAGAGTTTGTGCATGGTACTGGTACCTGGTAAGCAAGATCCTGGAAATTACTTTCCATCAAGTAAAAACTGTAAAATCCTTATATTAAAATAATTCAGCTATGGTGGTTTCAGCATTCAATGAATAGATACATTCTTTCCAGGTAAAAATTTCTATAGGAATTGTAATAAACATTAAAAACTTTCTTACTGATCTGGAAAATTGATTACTTAGGCAGATAGATGGTATGGCTGAAATGGCACAATGTAACAAACTCCAGCAGGCCAGCATGTTGGCATGTGTCAATTTTTAAGAATGGGCAAAGTTAATAGAACAGTTTAATTAGGATAACTCAAGCTTAATAAGATTTTTGCTAGTCAGAGTAAAGACAGAAAAATAAATCACTTTTAAGTTCAGCATAGTAATTTGCTTTAATGCTGTCCTTTCTATCAGGGAGAAATATTATTTAATAAAGTAGTCTCATATTACAGTCTGGTAGCTCAACATGGAGTAACATATTCAAGATTTAAAGAAGCGAATATAAACAATAGTTTTAAACTGTACAGTTGTTAGTGAACTTTGCTTAGCAATACTTGTTGATTATTTCCTTTAAATGGTTAAATATTGCCACAATTTAAGCCTTTTCTCTGCAATATGCTTATCTCAAAATTTAATTCTGATAGGTGTTAACCGTGTGTTGTGTTTTGCTTCTTGTGTTTTCGTACTGGGTGAAGGTGGAAGGATATGTCTGTACAGAAGCATGTATTCTAATTTTATAAATTTAGTTGTGATTAGTTTTAATGGCAGTGATTAGAAAACTGCATTGATATCACGTGAGAGAGCAGGGACATGACATTAGGCTCGAGTGGAAGAACGTGTGAGGGTGTGGGGCTCCTTCAAGCTTGGTAATTCTGCCTTCCCTCAGCAGGGTGGTACCTCCACCTCTCCTCCCCTCCTGTGTGTCTTCTCGTGCCAGATGTAGCAACCCAAGGGGCTACAGCTCAGGCGAGCCAGCTGCATCTGGCATGTAAGTTCGGGAGCGGCTGAAGGGAACACGTTGCGTTACTGATGAAGGGTGAAGTACAGACTCTGAGGAGTCTGAAATGGGAACCAGTTGTGTCAGTCTGAGGCCATCCTTCTCCAGTTACTGTAAACTGGTATTGCAGCCGAAAGAATAATCCCGCTCTCTCCGAGCTGCTTTTCCTGTTCCGGGCTGCCCACCCCCCTGGGTGCCGGCACAAGCATTCAAATGGCTGTTCAGGGAAATAATCAAGATTTAAAGGAGAAAAAAGAAAGGGTGCAGGGCAGGGGGGGAGAACATATGGAGGCAGGAACATGGGGTCTGCCTTAGAGAGAAGTTAGGTTGCTGCACTGAGTGGCAGAGTTGGCTGAAAGTGACGTAAGCCTGGTATTGATCTTGGTGCAAAGCATGTTGGTGAAAGCAGAAACTGCTCCATTGCCTTACATACAGGTACACAGATGCACTATCACTGGCATAACTGCAGGGGGGTGTCTCGTCACTGACACAGCTGCTGTAACAAAAGCTCCTGCTCTGGATGATAAAGGCTGGAGATCCTTCTAATCGATTGGGGAGGAGTGTGGCTGGAAGCTGTGACTGCATCATGATTACGTTCCTGGTATAGCATGATAAAGGCGGAGTCCTGCTTAGCCTTCTGAACTAGACAAGGCCCACAGTGGTTTTCTGGCAATGGTTTGTTCTGCCTTCTTTTCCCTTTTTCACTGTACAACAGAGTTAATGAAGCCACTGTCAGATGCTGCATTGGCTTCCTCTGTGAGTGGTGCAGCAGCTCAGAAGTCCTGTTGTTCTTTTGCGGTACATTTTGCCACTGTGTTTCTGATCTCCAGCAGAGACAGCTAATCAGAGACCTAGAAGTTGCGGCGGTTTCCAGGCTTTTTCAGGACGCTTCAGGGAAAATCTTCTGGGAGCTCCTGCTTCAGGGAACTTTGGTGGTGACTTGCTGCTGCAGGTCAGGGCCAGCCTATGGAGGCATTTGCTTCTGTCAGCTCTTACAGACAGCTTTTGTTGGCTTCGTGCTGGTTGTGGACTACCTGTGTTTTGTCTTCAGCTGTTGATCAAGCAGTGTCAAGCACCTGTTTAATGAATGCTTGAGGAGCAGCTCCCAGAGCCCAGGAAACAGAGGGAACTAGGAGACCTAGCAGTTATCACACCAGTTAGTACAAGAGTGGCACTATGTAGAGCAGAAAATTAGCTCAGGGCAATGTGGGACTGCTTAGGACTGTGCAGTGATGGTTCTGATGTCCTACAGCACGTGGTAACCAGCAACTGTTCCTGGCACACCAGAGAGAACTCCAGGTCTTGGGCTGCACTCCTGGGTCTAGGACTCGCGCTAGGGATGGCTGTGGCCTCACCCTTGGGAAGTGCACTCCAGTCAAGGCGCTGATTTGCCAAGTGAAAGAGCTCTGGGAGGAGATGAGTAGACTGTGCAGCATGAGAGAGGCAAACAGGAGATCAACAGGATCTTTACAGGGGCAAGAACCTCTGTGATGTGAAGGAGAGGCAGCTAGAGATTATGTTCAAATGAGCTATGCATAGAGACCCCTAAGATTGAGATGTTGGAAATTTATGACTTCTGGCAATAGGAGGAAGATTCTCTGCCTGCAGAGGAGGATAGCTGTAGTGCCCTGGAAGTTGGTGAGCAAGATTGTCAGGGGAAACATCAGAGCCAGCTGAGGCTCAACCAAATGTGTACATGAAGAAGAAAAGGAGGATGACAGTTACTTGAGACCATATCCTAACAGACAAAGGCACCCACTTGCCAACCTGGTGTACTTGCTGTAGCTGGAGGTTTACTTTTTATTGGGTACTTGAATCACAGATGGTGCAGGTGGACATGTCTGAGGCTTGTCCAGCCCTCAGACTTCACCCCTTGCCGTTCGTCCAAGTGGCCACCATGGTACTGCTGCAATGAGCCCTAATATATAAAAAATTACTGCAGAGCCCTGGGGGCAAAGGTGAAGGGCACAAATGCCCAGGTGGTGTTCTCAATCCTGCCAGTGAAGTGGGAATCCTCAGGTGGCAGAGGGCACATCTCTCAAGTTAATGTGTAGCTGCATGGCTGATGTCACAGACAGAGCCACGGTACCCTCTTTGAGGAATACGGACTGCTGAGCAGGGACAGGATCCATGAGATGGAGTGTGGCAAGGGCATCTTTGCTGACAGTCTCAGTAACCTTTTCTGGAGCACTTTGATGTAGCTACTTAAGGGGCGGGTTGCTGCAATTTGAAGAGAAGTGAAGGCATGTGTAACATTGAGGAAGTGTCTGAGGAACAACGTGATTGAGTTAACCTTGCACTTTCCTTATGCATGCAGTATGACTGGGTTGTCTCTTTCAAGTATGTGTACAAAAATGCACAGAGCATGGGAAAGAAGCAGAAGGACTTGCAAGTCTGTGCGTACCTGCAGAGCTCCTTGGGGATACAAAAGCATGGTGTGATAGTTCACACAATAGTGTGCTGCCATGGATAGATGGATGGACACAGGCTGGCAAAGAGGGGCAGTGTATGCAAAGCAGAGGCAGTAGTGCACAGTGCTTTACCTTGGAATGGGTACTGAGCCCGTCGAGCACTTAAGAGAAGGCAGAACAACACGAGTAATGTTGTGGTAGGCATCTGCTGCAGACCATCTGGCCAAGACGAAGTAGATGAGGCCTTTGAGTAAATGCTGGGGGGCCTTGCAATTATTGCAGGCCATAGTAGTCATGGGGGATGCAAGCAAGCCAGGACATTCCTCAAAGACAATTTTTTGATGCAGGTGATTGATGACCCAGCTAGGGGACATGCTGTCCTGGACTTGTTACACATGAACAAGGTAGAACTGATTGAAGGTGTGAAGGTTGCTGACCACCTTGGCCATGATTGATCATCAGACTATGGAGAAAAGGGCCCAGAAAAGCTGTTTTATCTTCCTTGGTGAATGAGAATGGCCCATTACAATGTGCAGAAAGTCAAGCAAGTGTGGCAGAAAGCCAATATGAATGAGCAAGGGCAAATCATACCTGAGCAGCTTCTTCACCTTCTATGATCAGTTGGCTGGTTCGGTTCATAAGAGGAGAGCAGTGGATGTTTTGTACATTGACTTTAGCAAGACCTTTGGCATCATCTCCCATAGTATCTTCACAGTCAAATTGATGAGATAGGAACTCAGTAAGTGGACCATAAGGTGGATGGAAATTTGCCTGGACTGCAGGATGCGAAGCATTTTGGTCAAAGGTGCTAGCTCCAGTTGGTGACCGGTTACTAAGTGGTGTTGCTCAGGCATTGATACTGAGGCTGTTATTGTTGAATGTTGCTATTAAACACCTGGATGATGGGAGAGAATGCACATTCAGCAAGTTTGGAGGGAGTGGGAGCAAATGGAGGGAGTGGTTGGTACACTGGAAGACTGGGCTGCTGTTCAGAGGGATCAAGAGAGCAGAGAATTATGTTAGCGGTAGCCTCATGAAATTCAACAAAGGCAAGAGCAAACTCCTTCATCAGGGACATAGTAATCCATGCAGCAGTACAGGTTGGGGGCTAACTGGCTAGAAATCAGCTTTGCAGAAAATGACCTGTGAGTGCTGATGGTTAACAAGCCAGATGTTAGTCCAGCAATGTGCCCTTGTAGCAAAGAAGGCCAAGCTCATATTGGGATGGGTTAGCAGGAGCATGGCCAGCCGGGCAAGTGAACTGATCCTTCCCCTCTCTTTAGCACTTGTGAGACCATATGTAGAGTACCACGTCCAGTTTTGGGCCCCTAGTACAGGAAAGAGATTGATATACCAGAGTGAGTCCAGTGGAGGTTCACCAAGATAGCTGGAGGCATATGATGTACGAGGAAAGGCTGAGAGAGCTGGGCGGGTTCACACAGGAGTAGAGAAGGCTCAGGGGAATCCCATGGCAGTCCACAGCTCGCTAATGGGAGGGTGTAGAGAAAACAGAGCCAGGCTTTTCTTGGAGGTTGCACAATGACGGCATGAGAAGCAAAGAATGAGAGGCAACAGACGCAAACTGGAACGTGGAAAATTCTGATTTGATACTAAGAAAAATATTTTCCCAGTGAGAGAAGTTAAGCACAGGAGGAAGTTGTCCAGAGAGGCCATGAAGTCTCCATTCTTGGAGATTGCACAAAACTTGACTGGACAAGCCCCAGATCCAAGTGGTCCTGCTTTGATTAGGAGCTTGGACTAGACGACTTCTGGATGTTCCTTCCAATGTAAATTAGGCTACAATTATATGAGTGTGTGAACCTTGGTGGAGCTGAATGTTCTTAAAAATAGCTGTAACATTGGGTTTTGTTGGTTTTTTTTGGGGGGGGGGTATTATTTTGGGTTTGGTTTTGGTCGGGGGGGTATTTTTGATTTTGCATTTGACTAACCAGTTATATCTTAATAACACACACAAGATATTCTTAAAGCACTACAGAGAAAGTTGTGGAGACTGGCCAGTTAAAAAGCCAAATTAAACAAGAGAACTCGGGATAACTTCGTAGAGGTCCCATGTGTAGGATGATTAAATTTTAGAGGCCAAAAGGCATTTGGTGATTACTGACTATGTCTTGTTCAGTGTAGTCACTTTATTTTCCACCTTAATTTTTTTTTAAGTGTAAGCTTTACCCAATTTGAAGCCAAGAATACTTGGAAGGGTGGGGTGTTTTTTTCATTTTATACATTGCACGTTTTGTGGCAATGTTTTCCTTTGGTTTAGTACATTTTTGATTGTAGCACAGTCATTACTTCATTTTTCTAAACACATATATTTAAAACCCGCAAGGGCCTGTGAAATCTGATGCTAAAATAAGACATCATATATATCAAAACCATGGTTTCTTTAAGAAAGCCATTTTTTAACCTCTACTACAGAGTTCCTTTCATGTGGCAGGAATTCATTTTTTTTCCTTTCTTTATAACTTTCTCCTTCATGGTAATCATTGGTATTAGAGTAGAAAATGAAAAATGTACCACTGCTTTTTAATGAAATCAGTTAAAACTGTTAAAAGTTAATATTTTAGTAGAAGAGAAAAGAAAAAAGTATATTCTTGAATAGGAAGTGGCTGTCAGAGAGAACTGTATTATTTGACCAGTATAAGAATTTGTTACACAAAGAAATCAAATAGTTTCTTTCAAGTGATGTTGAATAAGGAGGGTGTTCTCAGTCCAGAGGACACCTTAGCTGTTGTGATCATCTCTGGTGCATGCTGATTTCTTGTTCTTTTAGGATAATTTTCTTTCTGAAATGTTTTTCTTTTAGGAGTGCTTCAAAAGGTACTCTCTTAATCTTTGCCTGTATCTTTCAAAAACACATCCAAAATGTTGTCTTCTTTTTTTGTTAGCGTTGTTTTTTTTCTTGTATTATTTGCACAACATCTAATGAAATGGGAAGGATTCAAAGTACAGTGACGGATTTACTATATATCCTTTCCTTGAGATTTTTCTTCACAAAGAAGAAAAACCTGAGGTTTTCCCAGGTGTTACGGAACACAGCAAAGTGTAAACATTCTCTATAAAACTTGTATTCTCATTTCCTTTCTGGTCATGGAATGCTTGTTGCCATATGTGAATATAATTTAAAGAGGTGTCATGGTGTTTTAAGCATACGTTTCAGAACATTAAAGATACTCAGGGAGACCTACTCAGAGGCATGGCTGACAAAGGGCAAGGGTAATCAGCAAAAATAATGGGTAGGGATATTTAAATTTCAGGAAAGCATGTTTGTATATTTCTGTTTGCAGTGTATAATGTGGCATTACTATGATACGTTTGTGTGCTTTTTATTTTTTCTACTCAAATTTACGCACTATACTGCTAGCATCTTGTTTTCAAATACATTTTAAACCTGGTATAAATTTGTATCTCCACAGGAAATTTTTCCTTCAAAAACATTTTTTTGAAGAAAAAATATTTTCCAGGGAAAATCCATGTCAATAACTCTGTAAAATTCTGTTCAGGAACACTTTTAAATTTCACAGAATTTCTGGAACTTTTGTGTGTAAAGGCTTTATTGAGAGAGAAAACGGTTAAAAAAGGAAAAGAAAAAGCCTCACACTCAGGAGTACTGAGATTTGTGATGAACTTTTGTTCCCAGGGCTTTTAATTTTATTGTTTTAGACAAGTCGTAATGAAGGTCTGGTTTCACCACAGATTAACTCCTTTTTTTTTTCCCCTGGGACATTACTGTGGCTATTGTCACCAGGTCTGACACCACCAGAAGTTTTCCCAGGCTGCCAGCACCAGGAGATACAATATGTTTTGCTCTAGATATCATAAAGATTCATTATCAGTGTTGTAGGGTACCAGAACTTCATATACCCTGGCCTCAGATCACAGAGTGTTCTAAAGGTAAGGGTGGAAATGCTGAACTTGATTGAAATTACTATCAAAGGCCACTCTACATAGCAGAGGGCAGATCTGATGTGTTTTCAGCAGTCTTTACCTCTGAGGACAAAAAGAAAAATCAGATATACCATAATGCTGCAATACAGCTAAGAGGTGAAAAAACCCAAGTCTATGCCGTCGTTTGCAAAAGTAAGCCAAACTCTTAGCTACTGAGAGAGAATTAGAATAAAAAAATATGGGTAGTCATGCATGTGAGCTTTGCTTTACTAAGAAAGCTAAGTATCATCTTAGATTGTGTGGTCACCTGTGACTGACTGTGGGTGAATGCAACCAGGCTGGCAAACTCTTAAACAAAGAAACAAAACAACCTTTTCTTGACAGCATCCCATCGTTTTGTTATGTCGCTGTCAACTAGCAGTTTTATTCACTTGTCCACCTTGGTTTTTACATGACAGCATACAGCTAGCGGTTTATTACGTTTGTGCTTTATCATGTGTGCCAATGTTGCGTAATCACTGAGCACAATGGCTGTATGTAGATGTACAAAATGTTGGTTCACGTAGGAGGATTCTAGAAATCGCAGAAATAGGTCTTAAGGGTAGTGGCATAATCTTCAGTATTTGTTTATTATGTATATCCTTTCACAGAAGACTTGAATAATCTTTGTGTGTGTCTCTGGGTGGCTGCTTGCCACTCCTCCCAGGAGAGAGCATTGTTTAATGCTTCAGACAGTCTGATAATAGGTAGAGGACACCTGTTAGTTCTGTGAAAGCAGCTTCAGTTCTGACTCCTTCCCTGATTCCAAGTTTGGTGAATTCAAAATGTAAAACCAGACTAGGTGAGTTTGTAAATGAGATTTCCTGCTAAAGAATGCAAAAAATACCCTTTCATGCTACCTGGCTTGAATTTAGTATCCATGTTGAATTTGTCTCTGGTATTGCTCCGGATTATTTCACATTTGAAGGAAAATGAAAAGATGTAGTTTCTTGGAGATGTTTCTGACACTTCAGTCAACTGTGTTTCCAGCTGCTTGTAACTCACAAGCTACAAAGGGCAAGGTTCGAGTTAATCACTTTAGATATTTGGGACTCACTACTTTGGTTAACTTCAGTGAAAGCTGATAGGTAAGTTCTGCTAGCTTGTGAGACAGATGCAAGGTATCTATGACAGATGTGTCATATTTCAGCATGTCTATACTGGTCCTTGTTGTTTCCATCATACTAATAATATTCGTGCCTCCATCTTCATCTGGTTTAGAAAAACAAGAAATCTATACGAGGGTTGAGTATGAAGCGATGTCAGGAGTGTATATATAATGGGTCTTTTTCCCTATCATCTTCTGGGATTTGTTTGCAGTCTGTGAGATTACGGTCAAATCAGTTGTACGAGTCTGTCCTGTTGCCTGATACCTGTGAGCTTTCTGGCTTACTTACTCTACTCAAGAATAGTAGCTGTGTTTGTGATATTTGAAGTCTACAAGTCAGGTGCCACGTGTGAAGCATGAGTAGGACCAGTGATGTAAAAGTCTTCTTTAGGGTGCTGCCCAAATGAGAACAAAACTGATGTTAATTTTGGCTAATGTGGATAAAACTGATTAAAAATAAACTTAAAAAAAATCTTTTTCAAGAAATTTATTTTAATCCTTTGAAATACATTTAAAGATCCAACTGAGAGAGCTTATATTAGGAATAAACCTTAAGAATAGTTCATTCAAACTGTATAAATAGTATTCTACCTGTATGCACTTCAATTTCTGTAAAACTTCAACAAACTACTGTTTAAGGCTTAAGACTTTATTTATTATTTAAATGGTTGAGACTTCAGAACGTAAATAGTTTTGACAGTCACACCAATTGTAAGTATCAAAAGTGTTTTCTGTAGTTCTCACTAGTAGTCACTTGAAAATTAAGAAGCCAATTAGAAGTTCAAAAAGTGAAATGCTTTTTTTCTTGTTCCAATTTATGACTAAAAACTTTGTGTGAGAGGCTGAGATCTACCAGCTCTACAGTTTCACTAATCGTTACATAAAAATAGTAGATGGTTCCCTAGCTACCTACTACCACATACTAAAAGATAGTGTTTTTATTGTTTAATAAATTAGGTTGGATATGTAATATTTTGAAAAGCCTCCCTTTTTTCCTTTTCTGTCCAACACATCTAATGTATTTTCATTCAGCATTTAAAAGCCAATCTTTTAATCAAATTCCAGTTTCTTTCCAAGAATGACTTGAAACAATAAGTACACTTGTAATGATTTAGTAAATACAATGTCATTGCTATTTTAACCTCAGAAAATACAACTTAAGTTAATTTTTGTAAGTTAAGTTAGATAACTGCTGAATGCATTTATAGTCTCGCAATTAGCAAAAAGAAATATTACATTAAAGCTCTATTTATTTGCTGATTGGGGTATTTTAATAATTTCAAGAAATGAATGACTTAACCTTGCGATTGGAAAATAAATGGAAAAAATTCAAAAGCAAGATTTGTGCAAATAAGGTTTTCTGTTTGATAATTTAAATCGATTTAGTTTGGATTAACATGTTTAGTTCATGATTTTGCTGTCTNTGACTTAACCTTGCGATTGGAAAATAAATGGAAAAAAATTCAAAAGCAAGATTTAAGTTGATTGTGCAAATAAGGTTTTCTGTTTGATAATTTAAATTGATTTAGTTTGGATTAACATGTTTAGTTCATGATTTTGCTGTCTATTGAAAGAAGGATAACTCTGGATGAAATTTTACCTGGAACACATAGTCTGTATTTAACATTGGATGAGAAAGTAGCTATACGGCTTGCGGTCTTCCTGTTTAGGGATCTACAAAATAACCAGGGAAGACAGTGGAGACTTCATCATCGTGTGATTTGGTTTGTTTTGACTAACTTGAAGCTTTTATTGCTGAAAAGGTTGTAGGTGGTTGGCAGGAAATCTTGCACTTGTCAGCATTGTTTTCAGCCACTTACTCTGTGCTCTCTGCTTCCCTCTGTGCCAAGGGAAGGATGCTGTGCCTTTACCATTTGAGTACAGTAAAATGTCTGGGGTATTTTGTCAGTCTTCTGTTCACTGGACCTCTCCTGGTTCTTCCTCCTGAGCCCAGGCTGGAAGATCTCGCCTCAGCCCAGCACTGCCAGCTCAGTCAAGCACGGCTGTCAGGGGAGAGTGGCTCTGGAGTGGTCAGTGGCAGTTTGCCTGTCTTCTTAACTCTTTTCTTGTGTTGGTACTGCTGTTTAGGTTCCTGGTGTTCTTCTGTCACTCCCAAGCTAGGTCATGGCTGCAGGCAAGTTCAGACATTTTGCTGGCACATGATCGCAAGACCATGGGCACATGGCTCCTTGAAGATTGTGAGAAAACTTCTTTGGCTTCATCACACTGAGCATCCAGCACTGCATGCATTGCTCTATGAAACATGAAAGCAAGCAGTGCACATCTAGCCATCTAGTCAATTCTCCAGCATTTCTGGCTGCTGTATATGTTGGAAAAAGTATACGTAGGGTATATGGTTAACCTCAGGCTTAAAGAAAATTTTGATTTATTAAAGAGATAAGGAATCCTGGGATACAGTGCTGGACACACGCTCAAGAGATCATTCAGTACAAATGTGAACACTGGGACAGGTTCCAATATATAGAATCATAGAAT
>RSEF01000002.1:116967783-117005303 GCA_003993805.1 Himantopus leucocephalus | reverse complement strand
CTTCCCCAAACCTGTAGCGCTGCATGGGGTTGTTGTGACCCAAATGCAGGACCGGGCACTTGGCCTTGTTGAAACTCCTGCCATTGGCCTCGGCCTATCAATCCAGCCTGACCAGATCCCTCTGTAGAACCTTCCTACCATCAAGCAGATCGATGCTCCCACCCAACTTGGTGTTGTCTGCAAACTTTCTGAGGGTGCACTCGATCCCCTCATCCAGATCAATGATAAAGATATTAAACAGAACTGGCCCCATNATGATAAAGATACTAAACAGAACTGGCCCCATTACGGTATCAGCCAGCACTTGTGTGTATTTGATCTTCTGATGAAGGTCATTTTACAAACTTCCCTGCTCTGTTCTGGTGTTGATTAAAACAACAACAGCTACATTCACACTTTTGGACTATCTTTCTTTTTCTTCCCCAAGTGGCCATGAAGACAGTTTATCTCCATTGACTTCCAACAGCTTTTTCCATTTTTCTGAAAAATTACAGTTATGCCTTCTTTTATTCTTCTGTTTGCTGGACCACACAAATACTCCCTCACAAATGTTATTTTCTTTATCTGTTATCACTATTGTTCTTCTTTAGACTTTTTGCGTCTATTTCTCTGTAAATAGGCCTTGAATTTGACAGTATACACTAACACTGGAGGTGAGAGAATATTCACCTTGTATGTCTGTTGGCCGGCAATCTGGTTGACGCATACAGTTGCTGGTGCCATTACCTTCTGATCCATTTCACCTTGCGGGTGTCAGTCCTTTGGACTTGCCATGAAAATAAGCACTATCTGGATTTGATCTCACATTCCATTGTATAGCACTTAGCATTTCCTTTGATTAAGTTTCATGTTGTTTATTTTACAGGCTGTCTCCAGTTCATCATGATATTTCTGACTTTAGGTCCTTTCTTCCAGGGGGCTTGCAAACCCTCCCAAACTGGTGTAACTTACATGCATTATAAGCATATTTTATTCTGTGTGACTTCACATTAGGTCTAGAAATTAGTTCTGAAGTCTTTTTTCCAGCAGTGAGTAAAAATTGTTGCTCCCTTGTGACTATTTATGGATCTGTATAAAATGAGCAGATGATTTCAAACAAATAAATACTGATCACGTTTACGATAGGTAAGTGCTCCTCTTACAGCAGTCGTCGTTTGATTTGGGAACGTATCAGGAACCCTTGTAAGCTCTGAGAGGAGGCTACAGTGTGTGCAGGTGGACTGTGGTTGAAATGCTGCCTGCTGCCGGACCCGAGGTGCCTTGTCTGCACAGTGTCAGGAAACTTTCACT
Organism: Himantopus leucocephalus; assembly: GCA_003993805.1. NCBI lineage: Eukaryota > Metazoa > Chordata > Aves > Charadriiformes > Recurvirostridae > Himantopus > Himantopus leucocephalus. Next base: position 117,004,013 of record RSEF01000002.1, on the reverse strand, counting down.
GTCTGCTACACTATATTGTCTCGACAGCTTGGCTTTAGTCAATTTATTTTCCATATTTAATACATTTTTTTTGCAAAGATCATAATTTTTTTTCTCTTGGCAAGCAGTGTAGCAAAGACCATTAGAATTAAAAGTATAACCATAGAAGTTTTCAGGGTTTTTCTGACAAAACTGTGTGTTTGAGAAGTTTAAAATAGAAAAAATAAATAGTGTTTCTATTGGTGTTTTTACAGATTTTTGTAGGTTTTTGAGGAGGGTGTCAGGGGAGAAAGTAACTAAAACCTGTACTTCCCCTACGTGTTTTTGCAGAGCTTTGTATGTAGAGACTGTGTAGTCCAGCATTTTGATTTAGGTAACACGGGCTGCATGACCAGTAGAGGGAGCCTAGAATCACAAAATATTGGAGATTTTGACTGGTGAAATTGGGGCGAGAAGCTTGCTTTGACAATGTACAGGAATGTTGTGATTATATTTAGAAGGATGCATTGATTACTACCAACTTATAGTGATTCTGGGGAAGAGCATTTATGAAATACTGAAATGCTTGATTTCTTTTAAATGATGGAATTGTATTAACAACTTTTATGTTGGAAGGCTAATCAGTAATTCTTTCTCTTTCATATGCTACTGGTTGTTGTGACTTCATATCGCCTTTACAGAAAGTAAGTAACTTTTCATTTTTTTAAATCTTTTTGGAAGTGTGTGGGTGTGGGTATACTGCTTGTATGTATGTATATATGTATATAAAATAAACATACAAGCAGAAAATGATCAATGTTAAAGACATACTGCTACTGAGGGTGACTCCCATGTATGAATGACTTTCATAATACCACAGTGGTTTAAAGCAATCTCACCCAAAAGATGATAAATAGTATGAAAGTTTGCATCTGAAGGCTGTAAATGGTAAACATATTCTTCACATGTAGACTATGGCAACAAAACTTGCAGTATATTGGTTTAAAATATGTTACAGCTTTAAAAATTTACAGATATCAAGTTACAAAGTAGAATGTTACTGTATCCAGTTTGATTTAACTGAATCAAAGTTGCACTGACGTGGAGCATTCCGAGAACTTAGGCGAAACTGCCATTTTTGACATTCAAAGATACTCAGCCTTGTATTTGGCAGTCCTTGGCTGCAGTATTAATACATGCCAGCAGCTCTGAGCAGAACAAATAGGTCCTCAGGCTGTAGGAGAATTTAGAAAGCGTGCGATAAGTAGTATGGATCCCTCAGAAACTGGTCTGTGATTCAGACATCAGTCTGCATCATGGCATCTTTGATTGCTGGCTTTTCTAACCGCAGTCCCATGTGTTGTGATAGCATGTATTGAAAACGCTTCCAGCATCATTTGTGGATAACGTTTGGGAATTTTAATATCGTGTTTTAAGGATGCCTGTGCTGACAGAAGAATAGGCAAGTCATTGGTTAACATGGGTCAAAATAGCAGTGATAAAGGACACCATGGAATTTCAGGGACACCATGGAATTTCAGTTTGAGCTTCTAGCTCAAAATAAATCCCACCCCACAGTGTCCAGATTATTATTTTGTTTGCAACTTAAATTAAGTATGTGTGGTTTGTTTTGTGCTCATTATATACATACCCAGGTCCAGTTTTCAAGATGGGTGGATATGGCCTTTTGGTTGCATGCCAAATTATTTAGGAATTGCAGATATCTGTATGAACACGCATAACAGTAGCTGAAGTACTTCTTGGCTCAGTAGCAGATACGGATTTCTTTGTAAGTTAGAGAGTAGTTTCTATTGTCCACTTGCCAGTTGGCTAGACTTTGAAGATTAAGATATCTGCTGTGAGCACAGTACTGGTCATGAGATATTGCCAAATCCTCTATTTTGGGTTCATTCAGCTTGTATTGTTTTAATTGGTTAATGATATCTAAAAATAAGCGTGGAGTCCAGAATATCTAGATCGGAATAGGAGGATACAAATCGTGCATACATGCACACACAGTTTTGTCTCTTGTTGATATATTGAGTTTGTCTTCCACTTGCAGAGTCAGCAAGTTCTTTCTGTCTTACAGAGAAAGTCTTAATCTGTGATAATGTTTCAGTAAAAAGATCCAAGTCTGTGAGAGTCAGAATTGCTTCACGTTATGTATGTTAACATATGGAAGAAATTATGCAACTAGAACTGTTCCATTAAATGCTTTGTGTCTTTGCTTGTCAAACATTAATACAATAAGGAAAATGTGTAAAGAGAAGTATCCTTCTTATTCCAAAACTGGTTTAAGTAATCGTTAAACTCAGTGAAATCTCTTAATGTTTTCTGTGCTACTGCTAGCGGTATCATTGTATTTCTACCGTATTTAGTTTTGTATTCTGGTATAGTATTATATCAAAACCAGATGTGGAATTAATTTTATTTGCAGGGGGAAAAAAGAAACAACAAAAACTTGTCAGAATTTTCATATTGCATGGTTATATTTAGAATACTTATAAAATAGATATTTGTTAAATATCTGATGTGTTTATCAACAAGCAGCATTTTTATGTGTACTTTTTTATTTTAGATCTAGTAACATGATACATTAGGTGACCAATAGTAAATACTTGTATTGGACAGGACTTCCTGTCTTGAGGATACTTTGTAGTTTAATTTTTTTACTGGAAGAGAAATTACCACACTATCCATCTTGCCATTAAATTAATACATGTACAGTAAGGATGAATTCTGTTCTAACAGAGCCATGGAAATCAACAGAAAGCATCATCATATGAAAAATTGTAATTTCAGTCCAGTTTTATTTATAAAAAAAAGATCAGTCATGCAATTTTCAACAAAGATTGGATGTTGTGTTATAATATTGCATAATAAAGAACAGTAGTTTCTGATGGACTTTTGAAGCCCTGTTCCTGGTTCATAGTTGAGTGTATAATTAATCCTGAAATACTTAGCAACACACTTAATTTAATGCACAGGCATTGTTCCGTTTAACCAAGTGGAATATATTTACGTGGCTAAAGATAAGCGTGCGTGCAGGCTAGGGACCCCAGGGAAGAAGCACAGTTTCAAATTCAGTCCCTGAGTACACCGTGTACATTAGTCAGTAAATGGGGACAAAGATGTGATAGTACATCTATAAATCTTGTACTTTAATTTTTAAATTAGAATGAAATAAACTAATTTATGACTACCTTCTTCCCTACCATTTCTTAGACCAACTTTTCAGAATAGTGTAAGTGTAACTAGGCTAGAAACATTTTCTTTCTTTTTGTGATGTAAGCATGCATATATTACAAAGACATCTCTGTACAAGTACTCTTTTTTGTTAATGTGTTGTGTTTCTTTTTAAATAGTCCCTTAACATGTGTTCCACAGTGATATTACAATTACTACCTTGAGTAGGTCAATCTCTTAATCTCTAAAACAAGTCTAATTAGAAAAGACAGTACTTCATAGAACGTACCAATGTGTTTGTATTTATGTATAGTAATGCATGCTGACCATGTTAAGCCAGAAGAAGGCTTAACTATATATCACTTTTAATTTTAAATGTGTTCTTCCTGGGCTCTTTATTATTCTTTTGTTGCCTTTCATCCTATGGGATGCAGCTGCCCTTGAACTTGGTACTGTTTTGATCATTCATGTGCAGCAGCCACATTGTCTGTAACATTTTAAAAATGAGGCTTCATGGTGTTATTTACGAAGTAATTTCACATAAATATTTGGACTTTGGTTCTCAGAATGTGGAGCTGGTTGCTGTATGAAGAAAAGCGTAATTATAATTCACAGACTTTTTGCCTCGAGCCTAGGGGACAGATGCATATGATTAAGTTCGAAACTGGCCTGTTATTGTAATGTAGATGTTTTCAGGGTTGAGAGAATTGGGGGGGGGGGCGCAAAAAAAAGCCAGGCAAGCATGAGTTTTAAAAAAAATAGACCAAGGGAATAGTTTTACAAGAGGCACTCAATCTGGACGGCACAATTTTATTTTTCAGTGGAACCTCTCCATTAGCTTGCCTGAATGCAATGCTTCATACTAACACTCGTGTAGGTGATGGAACATTCTTCAAAATCCCTGGGAAGTCAGGACTCTACGCTCTCAAAGTAAGTTTAAATTTTTTATATGGAAAGTGCATAGCACTATTAATCCATTTTATGAATGTCTCAATAGATATAAAGGTAAACAGATTAGATTCTTTGGAGAGGAAATGACCTGATAGTCCTTCTAACTGTTTTCAGATGTCTTTTAAAAGGATTTATAATGAAAGTAAACATTGAATATTTTATCCTAGAAAGTATATACATGTTCTTGAATTTGGCATGTAGTATAAAAAACATGTAGCTTAGCTAAAATGCTGCTTTTTCAGAGTTGTTCACAGAGAGGCCTTTGTTTTATGAGCAGTGAGCTCAAGAGGATCACTGACTTTCTCATTAAGTAATTGTATTAATGTTTGATTTTGGAATAGTGCAAAAATATTTGCAAGTCTAATACAAATCAGCTTTTAATTTACAGGTTGCATCATTGCTTTTGAGAAGGAATATAATTATAGTGGTAGAATTTTGCCTTTATGCTATATCTGTTCCTTTTCCTCTTTATTTGTCTTTTTTGGTATGTATATGATGATTTCTGTGGGTGCAAATTATTTCTTACTGTACATGATCAAACTTAAAGGGTCTTCACAATAGGAGTGGAGGAATGTGAGGCAGAGGTGAGAAACAAGAAAGTAAGATTATATGTTTGGCCGTGTAAACGTAGTCAATTAAAATTTTGGGCTGGGGGGAGGATCTTTGGGAATTTATGACAGACTTATTTGATGTAAGGGTTTAAAAGATATAAAATTAGATAGATTTACCTGCTCCTGATACCTAAAAGTTCTGTATCTGAGACTGAATTAATAGCTTTCAGAAGCTCCATTTCCTAATTTACTAAGACAAATGCTGCTGTTGTTCTTTAAATCGGGAGATATTCTTGGCACAAATCCAGGTATTCACAATCACTCCCATGCTTGTGAGCTCCAGGTTGCTTCAGCTATTTGAATTCAGGAAACAGGCAAAGGCAGAAAAGAAACATTAAAGGATTTGTGTTTTGCTGCAGCGTTGTGGACACTCAACTGGAAAACTAGATTTTTTAACAACCAAACAAGTCTGTTTCTGTTAAAAAGAAAAAAAAAAGAAAAGTGGAAGACCTTGCATTTTATGTGACATTTTTTAAAAAAGAGTATGTTATGACTTCACAAAATAGCTTTTTTGTTTTTGCTTTGCAAGTTGTTTCATGAAGGTCTGTTTTTATGTCTTTCTCTGAAGTAACTCACAAGCATATTTTATTTTATTCTGTTTTTTGAAATGTAAGCATGAGAGTACGCTGCAGTAATCTATTTTCGGAGATGCAGCAGCATCATGATTGATTTTTTTCTTGTTAATTTTAGTTTTCTTTTTCTTTTTTAACTGTAGAAAGAAGAATCAACATGCCCTACTGACGGAACATTGGATTTAGGATGTGAATCTGAGTTAGATGGCACTGAAATGGCTGAGACAAACAATAATAATGGAGAAGAAAATGGTGGTAGGTGTTTTAATTTCAATATTAGAGAGCATATTTTGAGAAAAGAAAAAGTATTGTTTACTTAAGATTTTCATGGTGTGATTTCTAAACAGTATAAGTAATGTTTTGTACCCAGTGGAACTATTTTTCAGTGACTCCGTCTCTTTTTTGGCCTTATAAAGGAGTCAGGAACACCAAGTTCCCTTATTTGACTTAGATTTGTTAAGAGAAAATGAATAGTGCTGTTGGGTGTGTTTTGAGTAGGTAATTCTTTGGCTTACAGGTTTTTCGTTCTAGGCTCCACAGCTAAAGAGTAATTTGCCTTACCAGGCTTCAGACTTGCAGTTGTCAGATAGACATCTCACTGATTTGAGCGTGGGCATGTAGGGTTTTGTCCCTCAGTAGGGTTCTGGGCATAGGACAAAGGTCTGTGGGTTTTTTTTGTTTCAGGCAGAGATTCTTCTGGGTGCCATGTTGACATAAAGAAATGTTGAAGTATCAAATACTGTGCGTTTTTTTTTCTCTGAGATAATGACAAACTGAAATATTGCAAGAACTTGAAAATGGCAACCTTAGAAATATTTTTTCTTTTTGAGAGATGACAATTGTTCATAGGAAAACACAATTCTTCAGTCATGTAAAATTACTTGCAAGTAATACAAATTGATATTCTTCTTATTAAAACTACACTCATGTGTAAAGTGAATGCTTTATCCAAAAATCAAGCTTCCCAGGACCTCTGAAATAAACCGTTCCTTGATCAGTTCTTCTCTTCTGCTGCCCACTCACAACCTGTCCCACTGCTGGAGTGCAGCCTCCTGTTTTGCTCACTTCGTATATGGTGAGAAGGTGTCCTGTTTACAACTAGGACATGAAGAGGCTCAGCTCATGATGTTGTTCTGCTACAGACTTCCTTTTTGTTCTTGAGCAACTTAATTCACTTCCATGCTGCACCTGTACAGGACTGATTCTACTATTTCAGTATTGCTTGCTAGCAGCATTGAAAAATCACAAAATGCTCAGTGACAAGAGTAAGAGAACTACCTGAGACAGGTTGTTGTGGATCTAGTGGTGAAGTTTTGAAGCTCAGTGGAAGAACAAAAGTCAAGAATTATTAAATGGGTCTGTTTCTTCATTTTCTTTGATATATTATGTCTATAAGTTAACAGACTCTGCATATGCAGTGGTTTTATGCTTATGTGGTATATACCGCATGTATAAATGAACATACGTATTTGTAGTTCTTCAACAATTCCTGTCTGATACTCAGACAATTTGTTAGTGAACACTTCCCTAAGTTGCAGGAAGAATACAGCAGTGAAAAGCAGTGTAAATACAGTTACAGCTAGGAAAGCAAAAGCTGATGTTACTTGTTATAAACAAATAAAAATCATGGCAAAAACCTGGCAATTGTTTAGAGTGATAGGATGTAAATAAGGATGCCAGAATGCCAGAAGTAGAAAATTGCTGAGTTTTGACTGGGAGGAGGCTGCATACTATTTTCACAGTTTACAGTAATAAAAAAATTCTAGCACTTGTGGTGACATAAAAGAGCAGCTGCTAAAATTAAACATTTTCAAATATTTGGGGGAGAGCAGTAAATTACACCTAGATTGTTTTTAAAGCTGAGAAATTTCCCTCATGTTTCATCTTTAACAAATCCTGGAAAACTGTGATATATTTAACTTTTTGAAAACAAGACATTTTAAATGTTTTTGATGTCATGCAGTGGATATATTTAAAAAGAGTAAATGGGATGGCAATAGTAAGTCTATTGCATACGGGAAGGCCAACGCTGGATGTGATCAATAAGGAATTGAAGACAATATATCTTGTATCAGTCAGCCGATATAGAACATAGTTTTGTCAAACAAGTTTGATAATAGCTTTTCTTGAGATTGACAGTTTTGTTGTTAAAGATATCTATTGATATATATGTAGAATTCTGTAAGTGATTTCATTTGCAGTATAGAATGCTTGGCTTAAAAACAGGGCCATGCCTGAGAAATGCAGCCAGCTTTAAGTGGATTGAAAATTACAAATTATTATATCTGCAAATGCATAGGAATCACCATCCACAGTAGGTATTTTTGCTGTTCTCTTGAGGATGTGATTTGAGCACTCTTCATTCAATAGCTCTGTCAATTCTTTTTGAAAAGTATACAAACCTTCTTGATTAAATTTATTGATAATAATGTTGAGACCTGTCTTGATTGCCTTGTAAGTTATTACAGTTGAACAGCATGATTTTTTTTAGACTTTAAAGTGAAGAAAAAAGGTCACATTTGCACAGTGGAAATATATATTCAATAAATCAGTAAATCTGAAAAACATTTAAGGATCACAATAGAAAATGAATTGAACATAAATGAGATGCTTTTTGCTAATTAGTCCAATGCAGTTCTTGGACTATAATTCTGGTACTACTGATTAAAGAATATAGGCACATTTTTTCCTTTGGGTATAGCACTAGTTAAATGATTATAAGTGTATTGCATTCATTATAGCTGTAAGAAAGAATTAAGAAAAACAGGGAAGGATTTAGAAAGGACGTATAGGAACTCCTGAGCGAACAAATGCCTCCTTTGCTCTGGGAAATTTAATAGGCACAGTCTAGTTAGTTTATCAAAGATGAGGTGGTGACTTGATCTGTTTGTAAATATTTGAGAAAAGGTATTTCTAAAGAAAAAATTTCATCTAGCAGACCAAATCTAACCACATGTGTATCGATTAAACTTCTCACACTAAAGCTGGGATTTATTTTTTTTTCTTTCCAGGAAACTATTCTGTGGCATAAAAATAATATTTCATTCAGTAAAAAAAAAGCTTTATGAAATTCTCTGACTCGTGTTTTAGAAGAGGCCAATAGGTATAATGTCTCCTTTCAGCCTTAGTACGTGTGATATATATGAGGATGGACATTCTTTGCACATTGTATTCTTAATTGCCAGACTGACTGCATTTTTCTTGTTTCCACCGTGGTAGAGGGCAGAAGCCGCAGTTCTGACAGAGTGATCAGAAATTGTTTAGCAAGAGTTTAAAAAGTTCCGCTTTAAAGTTATCTGGAAGCAGAGGATGAAACCCTAAACAACAGCGTCAGTCCATTTGTGGGCTTTTAGATGATAGTCTTCAGCTTTTGGAGTAAAAAATACCAGCTGACACTCAAACAGAGAAGAATCACATTATTCCCCAGCAGGCACATTTTTCCCAGTATAAATGCAGACTACTGAACAATTTTATTAGCATAATAATATAAAAATTCCTCACAGTTATAAACACATGACTTGGTGAAAGCTGTTACTCCACATCAGTATTGCTAAACTGACAACTGGAATGGTCACACCTCAGGATTTTTCAGATGCAGCGGAGAAATCTTTCTTTCCCCACCTTCTCCAAAGGCATATGTTAAAGAAACTCTTTATGCTACAGTTGATTTTGTTTGGAATGGGATTTCTATAGAAGCAATCTAGCAGTCTCATATCTTTTTATGAATTCCATTTCCCTCAAATACAGGGGCAGCATGTAAAGATGCAGTTGGTAAAAGAATTAAAATCCCAATTACTGTTGCCTGGGAAAATGATGACTATAATATCCTTTTGCCCATCAATAGGATGTTCTGTTCTCAAAAAGCATTTGTCCCTAGGGTTTCTGAAGCCAGGGCTAATCCATCAGCCACGGAGCACAGTTGATTAAAAATTGTCTTCACGCAAGCCAATGGAATGCACAATTATGTGGAGGAGGTAGCAATTCCTACCGTAGCATGACTTCCCTCCCCTACCCAACCCAAACATAGGTTCTGATGTTTGCCCAAGTATGAGTAACATATGTCTCCTCTTGAGACACTTTGGTTTTCAGCACTTCCTAAAACTGTAAGTTCTTCAATTGCGACCATGAAACAGCAGAATTAATTTCTTAGGCAGTTTTTTTAGAGATAGTAGGTGAAATGGTGGACAATAGAGGATCAGATTCATGCTGAATCCTGAAATTTTGTCTTTGTAACTACTGTGCTCTTGAACACCTTGTGCTTTTTGGACTACGAAGCCACTAGGATAACTTCTATAGTGAGGAATGAATATTCACCATTGTTTGAAACCTGAGTCCAGATTTAGATGTTCAGTTCCTTTCCGGGAATGAAATTTCTGTCAATTCAGGGAAACCTGTTATCCTCAGCATTTTGTCTCTTGGGAATAATATTGGATGATTCTGCTGAATATGTCCGTTGCACATGGCAACATCTGGATGTAGGACAGGCTCTTGTAGAAGCAGAAGAACGGTAATGGAATAGCAGCTTGATCACACAGAATTTTGATGACACATCAGAATGAGACAGTTTTTCACTTTTTTCTTGTTTTGCTGTTTTTTTTTCATCTCCCTGCAAGTAGCTATAAAATATAAATACTGTACCCAGGATCGAGTTTAGCTGCTGTTTGCTTCATTGCTACTGGAGCGAAGTCATAAGAATGAGAGAAGACAGTGTGGAGCTCGAGGGAGAGATCTTTCTCATCTTTTTTTTTTTTTTTTTNTAATGAGGCCTAAGAAATTGGTGGCTTAGTGATGACAGGCTGTATATTTTTCGTGGAAAATATTGACTTCCTTTGGAGTAAAGATTCACAGTTTTCAAAGCTTTGTGAAAAGTTTGGGCTCAAAAGCATGTGGAGAATATAATGTGATTCAGTGCAAGCTACCAAGCTGATGTGGTATTTGATGTCTTTTTCCAAAAAATACTATTCAATATTACTTATCGTTTCACAGTGCTAGTATTGCTTTTCAAAAAGAATATTACAGTCACAGTAGTGCCCTTGATATATGCATCTGTTTTTGCTTGCATTGGCATACTTGTACAATTAACTAACTCCCAAAATGGTTTTCATTTTCAAGAGCTGATGGCAACAGTCAAGTTCTGAATTGTTCAGATTTTGCAAGTTGGGCTCTAGAGATCAAAGAGGGATGGAGGTGAATTACTTGATACATCTGTGTTGGCAAAGCATGACCATTTATGTCAATACAAGTATAGATCTGTGTCACCCAAAGAAAATATTGAATTTTATGGATATTTTAGAGAGGGATTTTGTGTGTATGTTTTCCTAAGGGAGTTCTCTGTGAAGTTTCGTATCTCCAGAGTGTGTGCATACATTTTATGCTTGAGGTAGACTCTAGTCTTTAGCATCTGGTAGCAATATTAATTTGTGTTTTGTAATGTGGCCATTAGTAAACACTCCTTCTCATCTGCTGTGGTTTCTGTAACAAAGAAGGAAGTGAACTGCTGTTGATTTTACTGGTTTGATTTTAAAGTAGTATGGTCTGTCTGAAATCAGAATTAATTGTGCTGTTTATTTTGGGAAAATAAGCCCCATAAAGCACTCCAGAAATTTTTCTGTCCATCTAGTTACATAAATCTGTTTATAATTATTCCTAAGAACTTTCAGTGGCAGCAAGACAGAATAATTTTAAGTTATATTCCTATAAAAATTGTTTCTTTGAAGAAACACGTCTTCTAATGTGTTTTATGTAGGTGTCATATTTCTTGGTTGGGGAAGGTAAAAGGTAATAAAAAATTACAGACATAGGCTGTAAATTTTGAAATTGAAAGATAGCATTGCTGATTTTTGTAGATGATAGCCTTTCATAATAATTGCCAAAACTGGTCTTGGAAAAATGGAAGAGAGGAAGTTATTTTAAATGAAGGTTGTCGAGAACATTTTTAACATGCTCTTTTTGCTAAGTAATTCTAATTCTATCATTCATGTTAACACTCTCTGAACACTCACTAAGGAGGTCTTATCTTCAGAAACCCAGCTGCTCTTCCAGCTCATAACCTAACAGTTTATGACTTAATAGTTGCTTTTTGCTTTATTCCTTCACTCAGTCTCGGCCCTTGAAGAAGCCGATTTAAAGAATGGAGCCTAATTATTCTCCACTAAATGGAAATGCCTCCTGTAGGCTCAAAAAAGCTCTTGTTCTCTTTTTCTATGGTAGCAATAATGGTGAATCCTCTTTATTTGCTACCCAAATATTTTTCCTTCATCTGTTGCATTCTTTCACAGTTCTTTTTTTCTCCCCAGCATCCAGTTTATTTTTAGCGTTCTTTCCTGGTAAAGCTTTTCAAGCGAACATGGATCTGATGATATTCATGCAACTTCAGTGCTTATGAACAACGTAGTTGCAGCTTTCCAAAGTTGTACGTATGTACAAATACCACTAGCTCTTCTTGAATTTGTTTTTCTTTTACTGTGTTCTTTGGTTTCTATAGCAGAAATGCCTGCTCTGTTCTTAAGACATTGTTTTTTTCACTGGGATCGTCAATGTTCATTTCAAACACTGACATATTTTTCTGTCATATTTTCCCGTTTTTTACTTCTAACCCAGTCAGGGAAAAGCAGTAGGACTTTATCCGTATAAACGAACAAATAAATAAATACAATTTTCTGTGGTCACAGGCATTGTAGTATAGTGATATTTTGGCACAGATTGATTTAAATCACTAAGTAGCAGAGCATGTTTTAAAGAATGAATTTATTCATTGTCTCATATTTGTATTTCATTTCCTACAGAAAAGTCAATTCATATTGTTTTGTAAACAATATCTTGATTATCCTCTAAACAAAGCCTGTATATCACTTTCAGTTTTATTTTTTGCTAATAAAGTGAATAGACTGTATAAGTTATTAAGCAATTATATAAATTAACATAATGTATTTAGATTTTTAATGTTTGTGTCTTCTGCTTTTGGAAAATAGGCAATGACATATCTCTTATTTACTAGATGGTTAGGTTTATAGCCATGATTTGTATCAAGCTGGTTTTAAATGGAAATGGAAATTTAATTAGAACATGAAAAACAATATTTAAAATAGCTTCTTACTATTTTAAGCTATGAGATATATTAAGAAAATATTTATAATGTACAAAATATATTTTAGAAAGGAAGTATCATTTGTTGTTAATAAATGAAATTGACTTTCTCTAATCACCATGTCATTTTAAATTTTTTGAGCAGCAGATTTCAGCCTCACATACCTATTCCTTTAATTATAGACTACTAGAAAAAGTTTGTTTTTCAAAACTCTGAAGGAATTAGGTTTGGGTTGCATGAAGCCGAACCAGCCTAGAGTGAGATATTCCTTCTGTCCCTGCAGAAGAGGTTACAGCAATGGAAAGCTATTTATTGTTTCAGTGAGTTTCAGTTCCAGTTGCTTCGCCCGTTAGAACAATCCCTGTTCCTTGGTTTAACTTTGTTGTCAAAGATTTAAAGAAACAGAAGCAAAAGAAACCAATACACTGATAATATTTTTATGTAAAATTGAAGTAATGATAGAAATAAGTAGTATGGCCTCTAATAGACCCTGTCACAATTTCAGGGTTTATTGTTAAAAGAAAAATGAATGAACATAGAAAATTAATATAGAGGTATGATTATTTTTATTCCTGTGCTGTATCGTGACTTTGACATTAAGAGTTGTAGTGTTGAGTGTCATCAGTTAGTGTTGCTACACTTTACTGGGATGGACTTTATCACCAAAATAAATAGGGGAGACTCTTGTATAATGTCCTAGATCAGAGTAACGAAAATCAGAATTTCCCATTTGAACAAGAAGGCAATAGGAGTTGCAGTCATCCCAGAGAACAGGAATACATTTTTCATGACAGGTCATGTTGTATCCTCTCTTAGAAGGGACAGTTAAGTATATAACAGTTTCCATTCTTCAGGCATTTGTAAATTTTTTCTGTTCTCTTCCCCTTAACTGTGGGGTTTGTAAGCTCACAATATTTCTGTTTTTTTTCTTCAGTCCTTTGACTCTCAGACTTTGCCAGAAAACAGTAAAAAAATTCTCTTTGAAAGAAAAGACAAAAGCTAGGTAATTTGAAATGTCAGGTTTTTATTTTGGTGTAGGTGTTCTTTGTCTCAGGAGCTTAGCTATTGCAATGATTTAGATTATATAAACCAGCTATTATTTGTTTTCTGCTGACACTTTGCTGCTCCTTTAAGTTGTCTTTTTTGATAGTAAGCTTTACTCATCATGTGGAAAAGATTGATCCAAACCAGGTGATGCTGTAAACTCAGAACCTGTTTTCTGTTGCAGCTTCTTTGTGTATTTTGACAAATCCTTCAAGGGAAAAAAGTGACAAAAATCAGTCATAAATCTTGTGACAAAATAGGATTTGTCTTATCTGCTAATGAACATTTTTAGTTTAATATGAAAATTATCTTGACATAATGCCCATGCCATAAAACAGAGTGTATTCTCTGTTTTTGAGGTAAGTATTAATTATTTTTTCTTTCAGTGTGGAAACAAATGTTTAATATCACATGCATCTTACAGTGGCCATTAATTACTGACAACTAAATTGTGTCTATTCTATCTTTTTTTTCTTACAAACACAAAGAAAAAATCATTACAATATTTCTTCTATGAAACATTGCTAAAGGCAAGAGAGTTAGAATGTTACTTCAGGGGTCTACTCATTCCAATAAAGGATGGGAGGGGAAAACCATAGGCAAACAGAAACACGAGGCTAAAATTATTTCTGGCACGTGTCTGTGCGTCTGCTTTGAGTGTCTTCAAACTGTGCCAGTAGGTGTGCGAAGTATGGCAAACCTTGGAAAACCATATGCAGCTGCAGAGCATTATAAGGAAGGTATGTCAGCACGCAAACCAGCTTTGAGCAGCGCTGGAAGACAGATGTGAATTGAGTCAGCAGAGGAGAATGGGAAAAGAAAGCTGCTTAATTTCTGGATTCATGCTAATGCTGTTGTAGCTGGGCTGTCTTAGGACACTAGTGAGAGTAATAGTAATGCAAGGCATTAAGAGTGGAAAGGTTTTTACAGCCCTTCTGGTCAACCTTGCTGACCACCAAGGCTGATAGGATCCTCCAGCTATTTTTGCAGCTTTCATATCTGTTTAATAAAGCTGTTTTTTAAAAACAATCATATTTCCTTTTATTTTTAACCCGGAGACTTTTTCTGTGTCTCCCACAACGTGTATTCAAGAGGCTGTTTAATGCAAGTGCTGTAGTATTTGTTCATTAAAACATGTATTATTTAGAAGGCTGACAAGTAGCAGTGTGTATTACCTGAGAGACCAGAATTCCTCTTTGCAGGATATTCCAGTCTACCCGTTAAACAGGAAGGTGTGTGTTCTTAGGTTTACCAAGAAGTACTTATAAAATAGATGAGTCTGGCTCCTAAGAAGCCATTACAATCTGGCATGAAGTTACATATTTATAAATATTTCTAGAACACAGAGTCATCAGTGTCTCTTGTATAAATACACATTTAGACACATAATAATCCATTTAAAATATATTGGTGAGGAAGATAATTTTTGTCTCGCTTCTGTGTGAAAACCATAATTAAACTATTTCAGTTACCTTTCAGGACCTGAAAGGCAAAATATGCAAGGCCTCCAGAACTGCATAGAAAGGGTGTGATGAGGTACAAATATTTGTGAAGCAATGCATTTATTTAGAATATGGACAGATTTTCAGCTCACCTGGACCTCAAGATTAGTTGAATTTCTTAGAGCGAGCTTTTTATTTTCCAGGCACTGGCCTTTTTTTTTCCCCCCTGTCCTCAGGACGTTCCAAGATATAGGGAAGATAACCCCCGTAACAGTATTCTGATTTTTTTTTTCTTTTTATAAAGTTTGCCCAAAGCAGACATCTGAAGAAATGTCTTCCAATCGTGATTCGAGCCTTACTAATGCACCGGTGCAAAGCAAGCTAGTATCTTCCTTCCAGCAGCACACAAAGAAAGCACTTAAGCAGGTAAGCTTGTATTGACTGATAATCAATTGGCTTCCCTTTAGCATGTGTGTCAGTCTTATACAAATAAGATCTCAGCAGAATTTCAAGGCGTTTCTGAGGATTTTTAGTGCTTTGTTCAGTGGTGTATTGCTGAGGTTTTCTTCTTTTTTTTTTTTTACCAGTGGTGCAGTCCTGCTATTTATTGTGAGTTTGATGGTTTTTTAAGTGCTTTTCAAGTAGGCAGAATTGTGTATAGTATCACATCCCTGCTTTTCCTATGTCAGCATTTGTATTGGAAATTTTGTGAGGCTTAAAATAAAAAAAAAAAAGATTTTGAAAGAAGCTCTTCATAGGTAAGAATCTGGGTATGCCTGCTGTTTTTTTTTCTCTGTGGTCTGTTAAGTAATTTTCTTTCGTATTGTATTCGACACTACAGTGTATAAAAGGAGTCGTTTTTGTTTTTTGAATAACTTATGATTTGGATGATTTAGCTTACATGACAATTAGTAAAGCTTTGCAAAAGTAGCTGATTATTGAAAGTCAGTTATTAACTGAAAGCATAACAATGTGAAAATTATTTTCCAACAGTGCCAAATTAGTTCAGCTTTCAGCCAGGCAAATGAAAAAGAAAATAAAAAAATTTAATTCAAAAAAATTATCATTATGTCCTCTCAATTTTGAGTATGTAGAAATTGTGTTAGTCTTGTAAAGACTATAAATGCAACTTTTCTTAAGTGTTAGCATAATGAGATGATGTTTTAATTTTTCTCGTAACTGCTCTTTTAGTTATGGTTAACGGAAGTCTAGTATTTCATGGGGTAGTTTATTGCCGAGTTGTTGATTTAGGCTTAAATTAAGCAAAGCCTGTCCACGTCTCCTTGAAACACTGAAGTATTTGTGCTTAGTTTTTCATGTGGTTTGAGTTTAAATCCACTAAAAATTAATAGACCTTTATCATTCACATAAGGTAATCTTGTACTTACAAGCTTTGAGGACTGGAAAGGAAAATTGATCAGTGGGCACAAGGCAGCTCACTAACTGTGTGGGTAGTTGTGAAAAAGACACACTTTTTGGAAATTCTTCTATACAGATGTACTTTCTTAGGGGTGGAGGGAGAGGGCAAAGGGAAAGGAGGGGAAAAAAAGAGCAAAGCCACAAATGTTTGAAGTTGTATAATTGCTTAAACTCTACCATTTGTCACTTAGCAGATGTATAGCATTGAGAACAATTTTTAAAAGGGCAAACTAATCAGAATAACTTAATTAATATAAAAAGTCATAACATTGATGGAAATACTTGAAAACATTCCCTAAGGCAGTAGGGTTAGAGCAACATCAGAAAGTTAAGTAATCGATAAAAAGAAATTAGTTTTAATTAAGTTGATGGTAATTAGATCCTGTACTTCAGAGTATGAGAGTATTATTACAGCTATCAGTAAAATGTTTTCTCTATGTATAGTATTAGACAAATGGACATTTTTATTGTGGAATAGTAGAGGATTTTTGCTTTGTTTTCTCTAACGTTTCAGGTGTTGGCTACTGCCATATACATGCTGCAGATTTGATTTAAATCGATATTGTAGCAGAGGTGAATAAATTTTAACAGTGATTTTATTTATAAAATTGCTGTTGGAAATTTATTCTTTCACTTTCCAATCTTTCTGTTGCTTTTATGGACACATAATATTTAAAACTTGTACAAAGAAGAACCTGTAGTACCTTTGAATACACAAGAAACTTCAGACAGTTGTATGCAATGGTCCTCCAGCTGGTACTAACTTGCTGATTCCATGCTAAAGTAACAGAAGATGAGCCATCATCACGCTCTCAGCAAGTGCTTATACTATATAAACATATATATACACTGTATATATGTTGTAATGGGGTCTTCCCTAGCTATTGCTTTTTTTCTATTACTAAACAGTCTTCACAGAATGAAAACCTACAAAATAGTCTTTCAAACAGTTTTCTACTCAATTTATTTTTAAAAAGTGGCTTCTTCACATTAACTTGATCTTGTGTGTATTTGTTTTGGAATCCATTAAAATTAAAGTGAGAGGCAAGTTGATAATGTGCAGTACTGCTTGAAGATCTGAGCTAGAATTAGAAGATTTTCTCCACTGTTTGTCTACTTATTAACCGTTCTAGCCATATGTAATTCTCTGTGAAGTGTTGTATGATGGATTTACATATGATTTTATTTTTAATGAATTCTAGAGGTATATTCCTGGGTTTAGATTGCAAAGAGCAATCTCACGTTTCCTTGTAACAGCCTGCATTTTAGGATGTTCTCATGAATCAAATTAGTCACAACACTTCATTTCTTGAGTTATGCTAGGAGCTTGGAGGAAAAGGCATTTTCAGAGCCCTGGCTCTTGGTCTTGACTTCTCTCAGGTAGCAATGGATCTGGAGTACTTTTCAGGGGCTAGGGAGGTTTGCAGTTGCAGTGGACTCTCACAAGGTCTGTGTCATAGTTCAGACCTTATCTCCTCACCTTTCAAAGGCTGGGCTGCCATTTTGGACTAGAAACTTTCTAGCTTTGCTGCCTTCCATAGTGTCCTTGTTGGGAGAAGGGGTTTGAGTGTTTTACCACTGAGTGTGTTTCATTCTTCTTTTTCGTTTTTGAGGGAGTTTCAGTTTTGCTCTTGTATACTATCTGAGTGTAACGTCCAACAAAATAGTTCCCATTCATGAGGGTTTAGACAAAAGAGTCTTATGGTGAAGAGCTGCCTTTTATGCTTGGCTTTCTGATGGCAGATTTTACAGATTTCTGTTTCCCTTTTGCTGTTGGAAGTGCTTGTGTTATGTGTGCCGAGCTGTTGCTGATCTAGTACCTTTGAAAAGAAGGTTTATGGCATGCTGTCACACACTGATTTCCTATCAGTACTGATCAGTTCCATACTGATTTACCTCATTTTCACACTCGAGAGTTTTGGCATGCAGACCCATGTAAGGACCTCTTCCTGGGAAAGTACTGAACTACATCTGCATCTGCTAGCAGTGGTACATGGTCACACTACTGTGTGAATTATTCTTGCTCTGGACAAGGCTTACTCAAGTACGGACATCAAGTCATGCCATAGTATCTACCATGCTCCTCTCTGGTCCAGTTTCTGTTTCATTGACTTGAGGTGATACTTTTTTTGGAAGTCTTCACTATGTACAGATTTGTCTGTATCTATCAAGATGTTCTTGGAACATTTCTCAGAAGAAGCGATCATACCTGCAAACTGGCCTCACGTAGGTAACACTGGGCATGTGTGAATATCCAGGACATTGAGGTGGTGTTAGTGTCTGTTGGACTCTGATAGCCAAGTATAAGAGCACCTTGTCCATCAGTGTACAAGTTGTTTCCTGGGGCAGTACCAAGAGAGGATAAAGAACTTGAAGATGCACTATAACGATGTCTGGGATGATAGTAGAGCTCCCAGACATGGAAGAAAATCCTGCCTGACTTTTGGCACTTTGGAATCAGCACCAAGAAGGGTACCCATAAATTTTCTGTTGGGAGAAGAGAAGGATACTCCATTCAGACTCAGGATCTGAATACAGACCAGGACATGTCTGAGACTGTGCTGGGCATCCAGATCTCTTTGTAGAGACAGAAACTCCAGAGACAGCAGCCAAGTGGGTTTGGGAGGAGAGAAGCTCAGGAAATAAGGGAATCTACACAAGGTATGTTACTGCCGCTGGTTTGTTTTGTTTTTCTTAACTTTGGGCTTTGTCTGCATGCTTGGTGGCTGGGTTCGTATATGTGCCACTATTGTATTCATAAAGTGGGTAGATGCAGTTTTTTATTGAGAAGGAAGGCACCCATCCATATAATTTGTTCTTATAGTAGAAGTGGCAACTCCACACCCCTTTTCTCCAGTGGATGCTGTCAGGCCCCAAGCAGTAAGACAGCTATGGGGAAGTTATGGTTTGGCTCATGTGTTTCGTTTGAATTATAGGATGTTAGACCTGTACAGCACCAAATAACATTTCAGGCTGACTTCTAGCACAACTGTAATTATTGTTAGAAACCAACCTACAACCTGAAGCAACAAGAGACTAAATTTCAGAGCAGAATGGTGAACAGTGTAATTCAGCCCTGATTTACCCAAATTCACAGGACTAGTTTATCAAGATTTCTTTGCTTGCTTGTTTTTTAAGGACACAGTTGTCCAAGTGCCTAGGTTGGCACTGAAGAGAGACTCCTGATCTCCCTTGATGCTGGTGTGGTTTTGCTTTCCTGTCTTCAGCTCAGGCACACTGCTTATCTTGCTTTGAGAGAAGAACAAGAGCAAACTCACCAGTCTTGCTCCCTCCACACTCATTCTGTTAGGACTTCTTTCCTTGACTACAGCCAGATGCAGGTCATCTTGAAACATTTTGCTGTCCATAGAAAGTAAACCAGTATGAGTCTGTCTGTGGTATGTATCCTTTGACTCATTTGAGCAACTACTCACTCCCACATTCTGATATAAGCCTGATACATTTGCCTGCCCTCCTTTCACTTCCTTGCCCCCACAGAAACAAAGGTGACAGAGGAGGTCATTATGATTGTGTCCTTATCACTTAGAACTTGAGCACAGGGTGTCTTCCTGAAAGGCTCTGAAAAACCTGTGAACTGAGAGGTATATTTTTGTACCAAATTCCTCGGTATAGAGAGTTTGCTGCAGTTTCTCAGTGTCTCTGTTAACCATTTTCCTATGTTTCATTTCAGATGCTACAAATTTACCAAGAACACAGTTGGAGAATTCTGGCTCCCTAGCTGAAGCATTTGATCAGATGTCTGGCAACATAAGTGATGATTCTTGACAAATTTTCCTGTCAACAAATGGAAATCAAGGAAAACATGTTGCTTTTTGACTTCTAGAGAGACATGGGAAGGGACAGTGGAATTTACAAAATGCGTTCAGGAAAATGGAAGTTCGAAGATGATAAACTAAACTGATTTTCTGATTGTCAAGACAAGTCTAGGGAAGAGGACAGAGAAACTATGGCAGGGAGACTGCATAATGGGGAAAAGAAGCTGGAAGAGCAAGAGTTCCAGCAGGAGCTCTTCAGGGAGTACATGCATTGCCCGAAGGCAGGCTGCACGGTATGTCCCTCTAAAGGTCCCTATGCATGGGCAGCATGTACCAGCTGCTCAACAAGTGCTTTGGTAAGACGCAAGTTTATGGGACTTTCTTCTGGTCCTCAGCCCTTACCTGTGATGGAAAGAAAGGGACAGGAGTCAACACAATCCCTGTATTCTTTGTGTACCACTTTTTAATAACTAGCTCCCAGTTGCTGGGGCATTCTGCTTGTTTGTTTTTCCTCTGGGGTTGTTTGCATAGCATGCTTTTTGCAGCTCTCCTGCATGTTTCTGTTTTAATAAATGTGTTTTCCAGAATTTCTTACTCTGAGAAAAGAATTTTAAAGCAACTTTAGAACAGTACCGTGTTGAAGTGTAGTTGCCCCTCTACCTTACTGTAGGACAGCATCCCTCACTTAAAATATGTCCTGGCATGAACATTACTTTTGGTTAAATCTACCACTGCTGCGTAGTGCAATCTTCTCAAATATAGGTTGAAAGTGCTCTCTTTGTTCTGCTCTGTAGATGCAGTTGCTTGTCCCAAGTCTCAGACAATCAAGCTGATGATAGTGGCCTAGTTCTAAGCATTGCACTTGTCTGATAGTATTTTTCTTTAAGTAACCTGGGGAACTGTTTAAGATGAATGGGTTGATGCTACAGTATTAATGAAAAATATCATCACTGGAGATAAGAGTCCCATTTTGTTTGGTCTGTGCATAGCAGTCAAGCTTTTCCAGTGATGTTACTTGATTTTTCCATATAGTGGCAGTGGGTGTCTAAGTGAATATCTTCTTTTGGGCCATATGAAAAGAACTGCTTTTGATTTGAATAGTTTATAACATGAAATTATACCCAGGTGAAAATGAATCATGCCTGGATTTTGAAGTGCATCCTAGAAATGGTTGGCCTTTCCAGGGAAAGACAGGAGTTGGAACAGCCCATAACTCTTCAGAGCTCTAGGAAGCCTCCTACAAACTGCTGACAAGCAGTTATCTACAAATGCTGTTCCAGGAGCTGTTGGGTAGGTCCCCAGAAGGCTGCGTGCTCAGGGCGTGTGGGCATGTGGCAGAACCCAGGATGAAACGGGATGCCTGGCAGAATGGCATTACAGTGTAACTGCTTACATTGCTGCAATGTGAATTGGTGCACCTCTTTCTCTGAGAGGTTATACAACAGGATTTTTTCATCTGGAGAATGGTAATCTAGCCCTGAAGTCCCCAATGTATGCTTTGGACCCTGTGCAGAGTATGTTTGCAAATTTGACCTAATGGAAAATGTTGATTACTGTTTCAAGATTTTGTATTGACATTGCTATCTTTATTTAAATTTGGTTTTAAACTGCTTTCTACAAACTGTTTCGTTACCTGTATGTGCTTTGTTGTGCCAAGAAACAGATTTCCCCATAAAGCACATTTCAGTTGATAGATATTATTAGTTTAATACTACACAAGCAATTTTACAAAAAAACCACACTCTTCTCTTTGGAAAAAAATTTCACTGAGTCCATGCATATGCCATCATCATTCCCATTCACGTGCAAGTCAGAACAGACGTTGAACGCATCGCGTGGTTTTTTTTTGTCCTTCTCTT
Organism: Himantopus leucocephalus; assembly: GCA_003993805.1. Classification (NCBI taxonomy): domain Eukaryota; kingdom Metazoa; phylum Chordata; class Aves; order Charadriiformes; family Recurvirostridae; genus Himantopus; species Himantopus leucocephalus. The sequence goes on along the minus strand of RSEF01000002.1, from coordinate 116,982,108 downwards.
GTTTCTGCGGTTGGGAAAGCAACAAAAATGTTTACTTTGCAGTCTATCATGATCTGCAGCAACTGTATGTGTGAATGCATTATTGTATCTCTAAACAAGATAGTGCTGGCTTGCAGGTGTACAGACACGCACATAGATACGCACATTCTCTTTGTCTCTGCACCATGAATGTCCAAGCACTTTAGTTTAATGTTGATTTATACACAGATAAATATTCAGTTGTTAATGTATACTGTAGTTGTACAGAAAGAGCCTGACCGCTACTGGGACCTAAAGAACAAATACACAGCAAGAAATTATTTTTCTTCCAAATATGGATGTAAGTGTCACAGGGTAGGAGGATGGCATGGGACAAGAACAGATGTGTATTTGAGAAAGTATTAGTGGAGTATGAAAATAAACTCTAGGTCTCCAAACTTCCAGCCTGGTGTTCCACCACTAGTCTTCATCTCCAAATGATCGGTTGCATACACCCAGCACCAATACTGTTATGTTTGGTGTACAAGTCTGGTTGGAAGTAGATTAATTTCCTCTATGCTTTGGAAATGGCACTTTGTAGCTCTTTCCATAAGACGTCTTTATTATTGTTTTAATGTTACATTTATGTGCTTATAACTGAGTACTTTTAATGTATGGTTAACATAAGAAGTAGTGGCATCTAAAAAACAATAATGTGTTTATTCTTCATGATTTGTGGTGCTTACTGTTTTATTTTAACTGCTCTGTGTATCCATGAAACAGGTTGCCACTGAGAAATTTTAATTTAGTGGAGACGGGAATTAAAGGCTGTCTTAATTTTACTAACAAAATGAGGGTGAGAGAGAGGATGAAGACTGAATTTTATGATTGTGTTAAGTGAATCAGTGATAAACTATAAATCTGTTTCATCTTTGCCAATTTGGGATCCATGACCATGATGTAGAGTTGTTATTTATTTTGTGCAATAGATTTTTCTCAATGTATCATAGCTCATGTTTTTCACATGGCAGAATGGAAGAATTCCATAGCTTTACATTTCTGATCCATAACGTGTGAAATTTCAAAGGTTATGTTTCATGATATGAGTTTCGGAATGTAGACTTGACATTTATGGAACAAATAGAAATCTGGGATGATGTTGCTTAATGCAGCCAAGTGTTACATATCTTTGTTATTAATAACTTAATTTCTAACATTCTCAGCATGTCATGCATTTAAGCTCAAATGAAAGTGGTTTTCTGCATTAATGGTTTATCTGTATGCTGCATTTATTCATTCTGAGTTGAAAAGATGTGGGAAAGAAAAATAATAAAAAAATAACCCAAGCAGCAGTAAAATCAGAGCATAGAGCTTGACATTTTGCTTCTGGTGCTCTTTTGGGGATGTATTTTTCCCCTCTCTCCCGTTACCTTTTAGTTTATATTGTTTTCTTTCATTCCTACTTCAAAGACAACTTTATTAGTTTTTACTGAAGAGAGTCAAACATTTTGTCATATGGGTGAAGAAGTCTTTCCTGTGTTAAGATCAACTAAATATGAAATGATTATTCTTAAGAACAGATAATGACATTCATAAAACCTCCAACACACTGCTACACTCCAGCAGGGGCATAAACTCCCCGAAAAAGAGAAGGGGACCTGCTCTTGTCACCTCTTTATAAAAAACTGCTTGTAATTAGATCACTGTTAATTGCATGGTGTTTTTCTTTTGCCATCTATCTTCAGAGCTTGTGTTTTCTTAATACTCATCTTTTTATGTTATTTTGAGTTCTTTTGATTAAAATGGATTGATAGGTTACTTAAAGATTTTGGCAATAAAAATAATTTCATTAAACAAATTAATTATGCCAAGCCCTGTATAATGACCGTGGCAGTGTTATTCAACAGATGGTAACAGGTTCATTTTTATGAATGGGAATATTGGGAATTCTCCATACTCATTATGTGCAAGAGAGTCACAGATGTCCTTTGCAAATCTGCTTGTGAAAGGCTGAATGTAAGTACTATATCTTGGTGGTGATTTTAAGAGAGCTTTTAATGTCTAACTTGTATACCACATGAACTTTCATTTTCTTTCCTTTTTTTTATTTATGTGCTGTACAGATAGTATGGTAGTAATGTTTTACAGAATACTGCAACAGTGATCAGTTCTAGGAATTTACAACTTGCAGCTTTTTTAACTCAAGCATTTAGCACGAAGTGATTGAATACATTTGAAATGTAAACATAGAGTCTCATTAAAGAAAAATCTACTTTATGTAAGCTGTCATGTGTGCTATATGTGCTTCTCTCACTTTCCATAGTAAAGTAACACCTTATCATTTGGTAGAATCATCAGCTCTTTCTTGCAGATCTGTAGGCAGCCCAGCTAGGAGGTTATATATCTCTAAATATGGATGAGATGCAAAAGACTGTGTCGGTAAAAGATGCCAATGTAGTTTGTGTTAGTTACTGTTTCTGTATCTACAGTGAGATCTGGAGCCATTTTTCTTTGAAATAAGTTATAAAATTTCTCATTTTCTTCAGTGCTAGTTACAAATTTGACTCATCTACTTTGTGTTTATTCCCTTCACCAGAAGAGCCAAACCTAGAGATTTATTTGATCGTGGTGACTAGGAAAGTACTAAATTAGCTTGGTGCACTAAAGGCTCAATATAGCAAAGCGTTTGGTGTATGTTTCACTTTGAGTAATCCCATTGACTTCCCGGCTAAGTAGAATTAATCTTGGGATACAAGATTCTTGTCTTATCCTACAGTAGTCTTGTATCCTAAAATTAATATCCCTCAGGCTGAGTGTAGAGAAGTTATATATTTGTCCTCAGCAGAGACTGCACAGAGTGTCCTTGGTTTATACTTAACTCCTTCTGGTGTTTGGCTTTACTAGTAACTAGGCTGAGTTCACTGAGCAAAATCTCAGCCATCTCTTTACCCTGCAAATGAAATGTTAGATTATTTACTTGCTACTTTTTAACCCTCCTCCCCTGCCTCATAGCTTTCCTTTGACAAATGAAAAGATAGAGAGGTGTAGGGAAGATTATTTGTCTATTCTCTGGGCACAGCATAATTCATTGGCACTTTGGGTTAAAACTTTGACTTAAATTTTGATGTCCACATGGTTTTAATTTTTTTTCTGTTCTACAACCTGTCTTTCAGGTGTCCACATGTGTATAGCTTTACAGTCAGCTTGAGTCGTCTCATACAGACTGATTTCCAGACTTAACTGTGGGCTCTGCGTGGTGATCGGTTGTGTCGTGAAACTAGAAGAGATGAGGGGGGGAATGGCAGTGAAACAATGAATGTTAGGGAAAAAGAGAAACCCTGCAAAACAAATGAGTGTCAAAGGGAAGTGGTGTCTTTAAGGTTTGTGCTTGATCCTCACATGTTGAAGTGCTTAGCCTGTAGCTCAGAAGCGGGCTGTGCCTCAAAGTGAATAGTTCTAGTAGCAACGTTTGCCCGCTCCCAGCTGTGTTCCCCACTCTTGTGGCTCTGAGTGTCTGGGGAGTGCTGGGATGAGCCGTGCTTTCTTGCATTAGTGCTCTGTGAGCATGGGGTGGTCTCTGCTTCTTGGAAGTGTCAGATCAGTTGCATAAATGTGTGCTTAAGGTCTGCAAGTGGCCCTCCTGTAGCACAAAAGACGGTAAGTGGTGCGCCTGGCAAAGATTGGGTACCGCTGCCCTTGCTCCAGCAATGCACGTGTCACCTAAGGTGTATGAACACTACTACCTGTCATTGATGGCGGATACACTGCTGCTTACTTTCTCTCATTCGTGGGAGTTGAGTCTAAAGCATTGAAAGTCAACTGTGATGATTTACAAAGATTCTGTCTTTGTCACAGTGGTTGTATAAATCATTAAAATGGTATTTCCTTATGGATGCTGGCAACAAGGCTATAGTCCCTGGTAGAGGTGGAAGTTGTCTTGGACGGTGAGGAGGAGGCTGGAGGAGAACATGGGGCATCATTTGGGGTCTTACTTGTTTGTCTAGGGAGGATGACACTGAGGATGATATTTCTTTTCTTTGCTCTTCATAAGGCAAATAAGGCTGTGGGGCACAATAGTATGAAGTTTGGGTTGTGGTTATATTGGTATGCTGTTAGCACAGAAGTTGACTGTCTTTTCAGTTAATTTTTAGTGGACTATTTGTCGCTGTAGCAGTGGTATTACTATTAAATAAGGATCACCTGGTTTGACACTTGGCTTGGCAGGACTGTGCACTGAGGGTCATTTTTGGAATTTTGGGGAATTTTTGAGAAATGTTAATATTTTGGAATTTTCTATCCACAAATCTGGCTGTACTTGCTGAATACCAGTATGAATCTTCTGTCTCAAAAATGTCTGAAGTATAGGCTGTTCTTCATAGCTTTCTGCTTGCTTCTTTGGTTCAGTGCAGATCTGACCAGCTTCTTCTCTTTGTTTGATTTCAAGTGTTCTAATTTGCTTTTTATTGCACAGTGCTTATGTGTCTTTTAAGAAGTGTACTATAAAAGGGGTTAATCAATGAAATAGCTTTTGTGTGGCTTGGTGTATTTTATGTTGTATAGTGTGTTATTTAGAGGAATGGAGTGATTGATTTCTTTTTTTTCAGATTTTTTTAAATTTATTTAGCTATGTGAACATTTTGGAAAGATATTACAGATTAATTGAAGTTGCGACTTAAACCTTATAAGGCATCAGTCATTCTTGCTCATAAACCTACAGGGATAATTCATATCAAATATGTTCCTTGTTGATATAGTGTTACTTTAATAAATCCCCCCCAAGATCATAACACAAATCACAGTTATAAAAAGAGAGCGCACAGTAAGATTGGAGAAAAATAGACAGGAGGATAGGAGAGATCTGTATTAAGCCCAGCCCCTTCTGATTAATTCCAGAATTTTAATGCTTGCAAATGTATTAGTTGGCAAGTATTCATATTTGTATGTTGTGAGATCTTCTGAATCAGATATCATTTTCCATATAAAACAGTCTGGCAGGTATTTGCTATTTCTAATCTTTAAATATTTTGTATTACATTATCAACCCTGTATTCAATCCATTTATGAAACACAAAGCACTCCCATTTGTAGAGATTTATTCTTGTATCATTTTTCCCCAGATTTGCCAGAACACCATCATGTTCGTGTTCTGAAGGTTAATGCCCAAAGTCAGGCAGACAGTAGCCAAGTGCTGCAAGGTTTCCAAGATTAGGACTGATTCCCTTCACAAAAATAAATGATTCCTGCCATGTTCAGTGATTTTGTGCAGCACTACTCACGGCTGAGTGAGTGCATCAATACTGTAGTCCTTACATGCTGTACATACTGATGACACTCTGTGTTAACTTGATTGACTGAGCAGTATACTGGAGAGGATGCACCTGCGAGAGATGTGCAGACATATATATTTTTATTCAGGTTTTGAAACATTTATTTTACATTTTTTTTACTTGGAAGTCTTAGTTTCACATTCTATGGGTTATCATGTTGTGCTGTTAAGGTAGAGCGAACAGTTACGTGCTTCTTTATTGTCAAAACTGTATTGGAAAATGATCTAAGGTGCATCTTCTTTCTCCTTATAACCAGAAGCCTGATTTTATATTTTAAAGGAAAATGACATAAAGGGGACGAGTGTGAAGTCTGGCAAGTCAGTAGCTATGTAAATTATGATTTTTTAAAGAGATTCAGTTTAATGGTAGAGAAATGTCTCATGTAATTCACTTATAAGCGTTATTTTTTGTTACATTTTTGTGTTTTGTTATCATTTTTGTAGGCTTTAAGACAACAGCAGAAAAGAAGAAATGGAGTCTCAATGATGGTAAACAAGACTGTTCCTCGTGTTGTTTTGACACCATTAAAGGTGTCTGATGAGCAGTCGGATTCACCTTCAGGTAAATAGCTAAAGGACAGTTTGCAAGATCAGCTCTAGTCAGAGAGCCTTTCTCTGAATCAGCTGTGTAGCATACAGAATTTGGAGCTGCTGAAATAATGTTTCCACTTGGTAGCTTTGTTTAATGTCTTTATTTCCTTATCAAATCTGATGTCTCAAGGATGGAGATTTTTCTTTAATAAAGAACTGAAGGCACACGGTAAAATGACAGTTGGTAATAGCAGCAGCTTTAAAGGAATGCAAAGTAACATTTTGTTTGGCTCTGGAACTCTAATGGAGGACCACATGCTGGTATTCAAAGCCATAAAAAGGGGAGGGAGGGGGGAAGGCAAGCTTCTCTGTGAATGTGAATTTGCGTCTCGATTCTGCATTGCAATACTCGGATCCTTTTGTTAGCTTTTCTTCTGGTACTATGCTTATCACTGCAGCATAACCTTGACCTTTAGTTCTGGTGGTTACGTTGCTTCATTTTAAGAGATTTCTATGTCTATGTTTAACACAAATTGACAATTCTATTTCCAGGCATATCTCTTCTATAAATGTTTCTTCACAAAGAAATAATCTTTTTTCACCTTTAGATTGCTTTACTGCCCCATAACTTGAGGTTAAAATATTTTTAAAGATATCTCCTGGGCATTACAGGAAAATGTTATTTATATTAGATCAGTGAACATTTTTACTGACTGCAGTGTTCAGTAAACTTTAGTTTTCAGCACTTAATTGATTTATTGAGCTTTTACTTCCATTTCCTCTGATGATGAGGAATGGTATTGTGACCAGAAAGGTGTATTGCCTTTCAGCAAGTAGATGTCATTTTTTTTAAAATCCTATTTTTGTTTTGTTTACAGTTTAGAGGGTGCTGGGGGTATTGTTGGTACAAGTGCATCAGTATCATGTTTGTGTTTTTTTATTTTTTCGTAAGGATCTGAATCTAAAAATGGTGAAGCAGATGGTTCTGATAAAGAGATGAAACATGGGCAAAAGTCTCCAACTGGAAAACAAACAAGCCAGCACTTAAAAAGGTTAAAAAAATCTGGTTTAGGTGAGTAGGAGTAAAATAAGTATCTTACTTGTTGTTGTAATACTGATATTTTTCTAAACTCTGTGTTCTCTTTAAAAGTTTTATTTTTCTGGTTTATCTGACCCTTTTTCAAACTCAGCAGGTGATTCTTTCTCAAGAAGGTAACTTTCTTTCTGCCTACCTGGAAAATCCATGGGCAATTTTTTTTCCCCCAGAATGCATTTCTGTAGTTGCTTTTTAAAGTTGACAGACCTAAGCAACTGCAGGCAGAGACGTCATTTAGCAATTAGCTTGTGATTACTGCATTATGATTTTGGGGGGGATAGGGGCAAGATGAAGCAAATATTCTTTCTTTCTGGTAAATTTGCTTGCAGTCTAATATGCATTTATTCCCAAATATAATAGCATATATGCTTACATACCTGCCCTATTAGAAGTTAACCGTCTTTTCTTCATTTGCATTATTCCATGTCATATAGAGATTTGGCATATCATATTTGGTTGACTCTTTCTTTGATTGCTTTGTTTCTTCAGTTGGATCCTTAATTATTTTGAAGCTACATCTCTTGAGGTGGTAGATACAGTTTCTGGTTTTATTTTCTGTGTTTTTTAGCAAGATTCATGGATGATGATCAGTAATTAATGAAGAATTTTCTCTGAAGAGATGCTAAGAGTAAATTCTCAGTAGCTCCATGTGATAGGCAGATTTTCCTGCTCTGCATGAAATATAATTGGAAATGTTCCCTAAGGAGCAGAAAGTGTAGTGTTCACTAAGCCTCTTGTCTCAGCTAAAGTAAAGTAGAATAATTACATAACTGTTTCTTTATCTTTACAAAGGACTTTTTGCATTCAGCACACTGCTGAATCATTTAGAGAAGTATTTTGCAATGTGGCCATATTGGAAAAGTTAGCAAACAAGTTTTTGTAGTGGCTGGATCACCCTAAAAATTATTTAATGTCTGGTTTTGGGGGGGAGTAAGATTGTTCTTCCTTATTAATTATTCAGCCTAGTCCTATATTTATATATAACCATTCTGTAAAATAGCTTGAAGGTACTTTACTTCCTAAATAGCATAGGTTGGTTGTTAAATATGCTATTGCCAGTTCCTGGTGAACTGTTTCCTGCAAGCCTTATTGTATCACAGCCTCCCATGAAAGTGTACTTTGGTTTCATATATAATCTTTCTGCACATTAGTTATCAGTCTCAGATGGATAGCTAGTTCTCTGTGTTGATCAAATGGCATTATTCAAAACTGAAAATACTCCTTCAGCATTACAACTTTTGCTATGCAAAGATATGTCCGATTTTAGATTATTTCCTGTAAGTTTTCTTTACATTTAAGACTGAGATATATAATTTGATGTATACATTCCTCCCCATCCCCAGATATTTCATCAGCTGTTGGCTGATGATACCAAATGTAGAGTGAATTCATTAGATTTTTTGTGGATTTCAGAAAAAATCCTCTGGTCTTTTGGGACACCACACTTGGAGTGCGGGGACCTATGTGTAAGATTTAAGGGTTTCTGTTCTTGTACCTGCTGCAATGTTTCTCTTATGACATAATATTTCTTGTGATACTAATAGAACAGTTGTTGAGCATCTTTGAGAATAGGTCCAGTGTCCTATATAGTGCACGATTCAATACCAGACATTGTTTGATTTTTCTGAAACTCTGCACAACATTCACTGCATGTTGTGTTTGGTAAACTTGCTGAGCTCCCGTTAAATATGATGACTGTTTCCCCTTTTAGTTAATTTATTCTGCCAACTACGTGATTTCTATCCTTTTCCTATTTTGATTTTTATACTTAGATGTAGAACCATGGTGCTCCCATCCTTTTCATAGTTAATTCTCTATGTTGGAGGCTAATCTCTTCTTTTCCAAGGCCGTAAGCTTGAAATTCTCACTCATCTTCCAGGTTCTATTTCTGATCTGGGCAGTGATCCCCTCAAACTCTGCTAGCAGCTATATAAGGATTCAAAATGTCTTTCTCTGTCGAAAACAATATAAAAAACATTAGCGTACATTTTGTCATAAACTGCTCTCAGAGTTACAATTCGATATGCAATAGTGGCATACTCTTGTCATATTCCACAGAACAACTACTTTCCATGCTACTCTCAAATACTTCCCTAAATCTGCTTACAAACTTGAGACCTGCACTAAAGGTCCTAAATTAGCCATAGGAAGGGTGCAGGAGAGAGAATTTGTTGTCCTTCTGAACAGATTTTGGTTTTTTAAAGTATGGCTGTGCTGGGCATCCACAGTGAGCTACTGGCCTGTCATCCTAGGAACAATACACATATTTCTTCCACAAGTTGATAAAACCTCCATGGTAGCCTGTAAGCAGTAGCAGGTCAAACACATCAGAAAATGTGTGACCCAGGCACACAGCATTAGGTTTGACTTTCTGATATTGTCTTGGGCTTTTCACACTATTAAAGTATCTGCCACTGACTTTGCAGTCACATACCTTGTTTTAGTTTGGATCATCTGTATGTGTATGTCTTTCCATAGGATGAAACATTAGCTGGGGAAAACATTACTCCAATTTGGAGTCACTTAGAAGATGGAGATGTGTATTCTGTATTGATTAAAAAAAGGAGTATACATACAGGCATTAAAATTGGATACATCATACTGCTTGTGTTATGTTTAGGGACTGTGTTCTTTTCGCATTTATATTTAGTGGGTGGAACAGATGGTGAGAACAGTTTATTGTGATGCATTCATGAAAATGAACACTTCTTCCATACAATTGTCCTTTATAACAGGGCATTTATTTGTTTATAATGGAGTCTTTGCTGTGCTGAAATACAGTGTGTTGGAAAAGGTTATCTTGTGCGGAGTGCAAAGTAATCCTTGTCTCATTCAGTTAGTGTTATCTGCTGAAAAGTAAAAGGAAATTGCAAGAATGTGGCTGAAGGGGAGCTTGCAGAATTTACAAATCTGATGCAGTTTCTTTCAGTTGTACATTTTGTGGGTGATGTTATAGCCTTTCAGGGGAGACCGCTATAGGCCTTCCAAGAAATCTAAAGCATAATTGCATTATTTTTATATTACTGTTTAGTAGTTTGTAGCATTTCAGAAGTTCCTAATAATCCGTATGCCCAAATTCCCCCATTTGTAAAATATATGTATTCTTCTTAACATGTCAGCTGTAATCGTTGCTGAGAGGTCCTGTCTGAATGCCAAATACCATCATTGCTTATAGCAATGGAATATTCTTTTCAATTGCTTTTTTAGAGATTTTACAGGAGTTTGCGTATGATTTAATTAACAGCCCTTTTGTAACATCTTTGAAATATTTGAAAGTACAACAGACCAAAACCTGGAGGAGTTTCCTGGGAGGGGTTAGAAGCTTTTGAGTTTTTCTGGCCACCTGGACTCCCCACTTCTTCCATTTCCATATTGAGCGTCACAATATGTTAAGAATGAGGAAAAGAAAAAAGGATTGCAGCAGTATGTATATACCCTGAAGCAGGCAGCAGTAATTGCTCTTTAAGGAACTTTGAAAAGTATCTTTTAAATATTATCCCAGAAATAATATCAAAATGAGACCAGATGGGACCTCCAGTAGTCATAGGGCAAAATCAGTTATACACCTGTCATTCCTGACAGGTATTTGTCTAACATATTCTTAAAGATTCCCACTGATGGAGAGTGTAATGCCTCCCAATGGATCTAATTCAGCGTCTCCTTGTCCTTGGTGGTTGAAAGCTCTCTTTTCCCAGTATCTTAACAGAGATATTTCTTACTGTGCAAGAGTTTAATCTCCTTACCTTTGCTATCCACTGTGGACAGTAAGAAGACATTGTTCTTTACCCCTATGCATCAACCATTTATGTATTTCCCCTTCCCTCTGCTGAGTTTTCATCTTACTCATGCCTGGGTTTGTATTTTTCCTCACAGACTCTGTTTTCTAAACCTCTGATAGTTCCTGCTGCTGCCTTCTGTGTGTTAATCATTTTAGATCATAGGTTCTTACGAAAATTCTGAAAAAATGCATGTTTTTGGACACTAAGTTAACTCATTAAATATTCTCATCTCTATGATCACTGTCTATTCACACAGGTAGTTTTTAGCAGGTGCTATGGGACAAGTTACATAGGCCATAGTGCACTGCAGATGCAGAGCACGGTCAAAGAGAAGTACTCTGTAATGATTGATTCAGATCAGCCTCATCAAGCAGCCTTTTGCTTGGAAATAGGTGCTTATAATTATGTTGATGACGTGACAGAAAAATCTCATGCTACTGTTGAGCTGAGTTGGTCTCTTGAGCTGGAAGTAATATGTCAGCTGTGATGTTGACTGGAACATGGATCCTGTAAGAGCTCAAGAGACAAATACGGGGAATATAAAAGAAGCCGTTAAGACACCTAGAAAAGGCTGTGTTAGCCTTCTCAGAGTACCGTTTCTCTGGAGCTTACTGTGTTACACAATAAAAGCTAAAAACTTAAAAAGGAGAATTGTTCTTACTCTCTTCCTTTATTTATGTTTAAAGTTATTTCTTGTTTATTTACTCCAGGACATTTGAAATGGACCAAAGCTGAGGATATTGACATAGAAACACCAGGATCTATTCTAGTGAACACTAACCTGAGGGCTTTAATAAATAAACACACCTTTGCTTCTTTACCTCAGCATTTTCAACAATACCTCCTGCTTTTGCTTCCAGAAGTAGACAGGCAGGTAAGTAGCATCATGCAATATTTCTTTCTTTAATGAGACTTTTTTTACAGTGTGTGTACATAGGCTGAGTTGATTGACTAGGAATTGTTCCAGGAAAGAAGAAAATTTCCATACTTTCTTAGGTCAAACTGTTAGATGTAGAATAACTGTAAAGTTTATCTAAGCGTCAACCAGCTCCTGCTTCCTTTCTTTCTGAAAACTGTGCAGCTTCCTGATTTGTCTAAATGGAAACTGGCCAGTGGATCTTCTGAAGTTGCTATATCTCTTAATTAGCTTTTCTACCTACGGTGTTGAAGAGAAACTCATCTTCAAGACTTTATTTACATTGAGTCTCTCTTCCTCTGTGATATGCCTGGGCGCTCTGCCAGCGATGTCCAGGTCAACCTTTGTTCTGTTAGTTTCTTCTCCTCCTCACCTCTTACGCATGCCTACCTACGCATCTACTCAGGTCCAGTGCAGAATACATTCCTTTTCACCTTTTGTAAGGAACTTCTTGTGCAGAGCTCACGGTGATAGGCTTATATGGGTCATTAATCAGTTCTGTTGAGGAGAACGATTTGGGGAGTAACAGGGTGGAAGTAAAAGTTCAATTTCATGTTGTTTCCTACAATGCTTGGTCCTTTCTGCATTTGTTGGCCACATAGCAGGCTTCTTAGAGCAAGAAAAATATCTTCCCAACATGTCTAGCAGTTAAAATAGCAAAGAGAACCCAAAACAATTTCATTTATGCACTTGCCTCACTTACGGATTTAAACAGTCTTACCGATTTCAATGGGGAATACTCATGTACTTAATTCAGACACATTAACTTACCCAAATAGGGCATTGTATTTTTTGCAGATGGTCAATATCCCTCTTTTTATGTAACAACTAGATAATGTAGGTCACTTAAATGACTAATTAAAACCTGCATCTTAAATCAGTATGTTAAATGCCACAGTTTCATTTCTTAAACTGTTAGTATTTAGTGTCTGCAACAGTAACACAGGGAAAGGCAGTTCAATATGAGACAAAAAAAGAAAGAAAAATTATATAGATGTACATTTACTCAGCCTCTTACCAAATTATATCCTGTGTGTTGTGGACTAAAATTATGCACTTTGATGATGGAATATTTGAAAAAGAAGATTAAAAACCAGAGCAATAGGAGACACAATGTAAATGTAGTTATCCTCAAGCTCCCACAAGGTAGTCAAAGTCAGTATTGACAAATTTTAAGAGAACCTTTTTACCTGCTGTAGAACAGATTTTAACTTAGTGCCCAGCAAATATTTTCCTGATAGATTTGATTTTTTTTTTCTCTTTCTAGTTAATTTACCGGAAGAGATAATAAAATCTCCTAGGCAAAATCATGTTTTCTCTCCAACCATCAAAGATCCCAGTGTTCATGAAGTACATTTCAAGTACAGGGGCCTTATTTAGAAGTTTCTTGCTTTAAAATTTATTTTTAAAAATGGACGTTCTAGAACTGACAAGCTATTTATTTACCTTCTTATCAGTGTTCTTACAGCAGAGTTTTTGGCAAGAAAATCAAGAGAGTATTTGTTGAATGTAATCATACCTCACTAGTTAAAAGCAATGCATTTCTTTTTAGTTTTTATTTCAGAAAGCGTTCACATAATACATACACTGCCAGTGTTATTTCAAAGGCGCAACACTACATAATTGGACACTGTTACTTTGCAAGCGAACTAGTCACAAAAAAAGCAGTTATCATGAGACATTTACAGGTGTCCTTCTGTCTGTCCTCTTCTCACAGCGTTCTGTGGGTTTGTGTAACATACCATGTTTCAATGTGCATTTGGAAGGCAGGAGTCTGCGTTCACCTCTGGAAGCTCAGTGGAAGTGTTTGGCCTTGAAGTATGATAGTTTGAGGATTCTTTTCTAGAGGGGAGTGAAATAGCCTCGAATTCTCACTTTGTGGAGGTCTTAGCAGAGCAAGACTTGCATTCCTTTTCTTGATATCTGAGAATATGTCCTTTGCTATGCCTAAATAGTAGCATCCCAGGTACGGACTGATGAAAGCAATTGAACTGATATTCTTTTCCTTCCTGTGGCCCGTGAAAAATGCCAGTGTGTAGTGTTCAAGGATCAAGTGAGAGGGAAAGAGAATTCCAGCCAGGGAGGTCTGGTGGGAGTCTCTGGTGTTGGTCGCTCCAATTAGACAAGGCAAGGGTATTCAGTCTTCCTCTTTTATTTCTACTGTCTAAATGAAGTGGGGCATCAGGCAAGCAAAAATGGTGTACAACTATTCTTTGAGTTAGCTGCACATCTCTGAGGGTTCAGTTTCGTTGGTTTATATTGTCCTTTTCTTGTTTTGCCTGAGAATTCCTACTCCTGCTCTTCTGGCTCTGAACTGTTTCCTCCCTATGCACTGCTCTGCAGTTGGCTGCTGCTGTCTTCCCCAGAGAAAGCTGCATTTCTGTATTGTCATGTGGATATAGTATTTGAAGTACTGTAATGAATGGCACTATAAAAATGTAATAGAGTTATGCTATTTGTGTATATATAGTGATCTGTGAAATAAATTACTAATGAAGTGCAGTCTCATTTAGGCTTTATTACTGCTCCACATAGAAAAACCTTATGATGAATGATCCTTTGTCATTTCTGTCATAAACACCATTTTTCTGGGCGGTATAACTCCTCCTCCTTAAATCGTACTGAGCTGAAACTTGTCGTGCATATGTCAGTTTGAATAAGCATTTTTAGAAACCATTAGTTAAGGGAATTGAGGTTTTCTTTTTTTTTTTTTTTTTTT
>RSEF01000002.1:116907026-116961524 GCA_003993805.1 Himantopus leucocephalus | reverse complement strand
CAGAAGAGGCCTTGACTCTGTGTAAGCACTGCTCAGCAGTAACGAAAATGTCCCTATATTATTAACACTGTTTTCAGCACAAATCCAAAAGATAGCCCCGTAGTAGGTACTATGGAGAAAATTAACAGTATCCCAGCCAAAACCAGCACAACTGGGCCCAACTTACTTTTGTACTTTCTGTCTTCCATTCCACATACTGCTTCGCAAGCCTTGAAAAAGTCTTAGGCCTAAGGTCAGTGTTTTCTATTAAGATAGTTGATAGCTATAAATAGTTATTGCTTACATCTGTATTTGGCTGGCTAAAGTAATCTGAGTAGGTAGCCTATTTTAAAAAGTAGAGGCTTTAAAAGAGAAGGCAGTTCACTCAACAACATGAACCACCAAGTGTGGTATTAAGCACTGAGAGATCTGGTTTTTGCTGATAAAGACACTGTGCCATGAAGGAACAATTAATGCGCCAGACTTCATGATTACCAGTAGGAGGCAGTGGGAATTCATACGATCAACAAACATGAATTTGGACACGGTTGGCCTACCCAATACAATGGATAGTAAGAAAAGCACAAAAATTAGTCACCAAAGTGTGTGTTTCAAAGTACTTGCCCAGTTTAGGGTAGTCTGCATGCAGAGGATGTCCAATTGGTCGAAGCTCGTGCATGTTAAGACATGTATTGTGTTGTTGCAATCTCTTCTAAAGCTTACTATCACTTTTGACTAGACTTGATAGCAATTTTTAATCCTTTGGGGATTTTGTGGAGCAAGAGAGCATCTGGCATGCTACAAACATATCTATTGATGTTCTCTTTGGATTTAGGTTGCGAGGGCTTGTTTCATGCTGACTAGCTTAGGTAGCGAATGTAGAGGCCCTAATTAGGAGTCTGATCTTCTTTATGTTTTCTTTACCATTAATGGAAACAGAGGAGCTCTTTCAGAGTGATGATGCAGAGTACCTAAATTAAGTGTTTATTTCTATGTACTTGGACTCAAACAGTTCTGCTTCTTGGAGAGCGTTCCCCTTAATATTAGAGATTTTTTTGGGAAAATACAGATACTGGTCTTCCCTGTCACCTGTGACCTTTTGCTCTCTGGCCACCAAGAGTAAGATGAGCCAGGCCTGGCATGTTGTCGAGCCAGCTCTCCAAACTGTTTGCCTTCAGAAGGTCAGTCACTAAGGTTTCTGCATCTTCAGATGCTACATTTGCACTGTAGATTCATCACAGGTCAACTTGATACTGATCCCCAGTACTGGAGAATCACATTTGGTCCATGTTACAAAACGTCAGTGGTGTCTCCACATACATAAATAAAATGTAATTTTTCCTCTGTGTGATAGAAATGCTGCTAAATTTTTCATCTGTAATATTTTGGAGGCTTTAATGCAAAAGTGTCAAAATATATTTTCTCATACCTTCCATCTTTTTTAGACATAATTCCTTTAATATACATTTGGGAAAGTCTGTGAATTATAGAACTGCTTTTCCCCAAAAATAAAATATAAAAGCACAAAAGAGGGTTAGTAGCAGTTTCTAGAAAGTGTGTAACTACTTGAATGGTACTGAACACTTAATTTGGATGAATCTTCACTTCTCACTGATTTTTTGTTTGTTTTTGTATTGTGAGGTATGGTCAAATGGCATAATGTTCACACATAAGCTTTCTTGCAAGAAATACATTATACTACACAGGAACTATATATAGTGGATCATTAGTAGTTTTATAAATACATTAGGAGACTTTTGAATCATTTCAAAGGGAGAGAGAAATAATAGATTTGCTAATTCTTTGTCTTTGAAGATTCTAGCCAAGATCAGGTAACCTAGCAGTATACACCTATGCAGTACTTGCTGTATCCCTACTAAGCCACCAGTGTCTATCTTCAGGTTGAGCTACAAAAATAATCCCTACCTTATTGTCAGAAGAGAATTTTCAGTGGAACTTGGAGGAAAATAATTGAAGTAGCTGTTCATNAGTGGAACTTGGAGGAAAATAATTGAAGTAGCTGTTCATAGAAAGATTACTCAGTTCCTTTTGATAAGAGTGTTTCACATTTTCTTTGTAATGCAAACAGATGTTGGGTTTTAGCAGATATGTTTTCGGGTTGGGCGTTTTTTTGTTTGCTTTCAAAAAAAAAGAGGAACTTTNGGAAAATAATTGAAGTAGCTGTTCATAGAAAGATTACTCAGTTCCTTTTGATAAGAGTGTTTCACATTTGCTTTGTAATGCAAACAGATGTTGGGTTTTAGCAGATATGTTTTGGGGTTGGGTGTTTTTTTGTTTGCTTTCAAAAAAAAGAGGAACTTCNTGGGTTTTAGCAGATATGTTTTCGGGTTGGGCGTTTTTTTGTTTGCTTTCAAAAAAAAAGAGGAACTTTTAAAAGCTATTGTGAATTCTGCACAGAAGTATTAATTAGAAAACATAATTCTACCATTGTGCTTAATCAGAAAAACAGAAATTTAAAGCTTAACAGAATAAAACATAAACTTTCCAAGAAATGTTTGGTGTTCCAGCTCATTAACACACAGTCTCTGTTGGACAGCATTTTTTAAATACCATAAAAATTAATAGTGTATTTAAGAACTGCTTTATTGGCGTTTTTCTTCAAATTCTAATTTAGACCTAGTGGTTAATTGTGCTGTCTCTATCATCAGAGCATAGAGAAGTAAATACACCCTTTGGCTTCAAAATTTTCAATTTGCACTTTAACTTTTTGACTTAGGTGAAAATGCATTCTCTGGGTGAGGTAAGAAAAGAAGAATTCAGTAGAGGTTGTTAGCTAATATTGTAGGAGGAAGACCTCTTAGTCCTTCCAAGTTTAACAGAGCAGAAAAAATGTCAGCCTGATTTCACATGAGCAGGGTATTGAGAAAAGGACTAAAACATCTTTGTTAGTGTTGTTGTTTCTGGTAGACTCTTTCAAAACAACTAGATGTGAAATTGCTCATTTTCTGTCTGTTCTAACTTGTTCAAACTTTTTTCCCATGTCTAGAAATCTTTAAATGAATCAAAAATAGCTAAACGATTGAACTTCTTCTTAGTTTAGTTTGGATTGTTTTCCTCACTTGGTAGTGCATCTGCTTTCTGCTTAATGCTTTTTTCTTCTTACAACGTTTTGAAAATTTGTGTCTCATTCACTTTTCTCTTTGTCCGTTATTAGTTCCTTTAGCTTTTTTGTCCTCATTCTTTTCTCTTTGAGCTTTAACTGACTGAATAAATTCTTCCCGTTCCATTCTCAGCACAGGTTTTCGTCGATCTCAAATTTCTGAGCAAGTTTGACGAAGTCAGTGGGGCTGGCCAACTCTTTATTTACTGGATTTTCTCCATTGCTATCTCTTAGCCTAAATTATGTGTACCAACTCTAGATAATGATGACTACTTTCTTGCATCCCTCTGTAGTGCTTTAGCCTGAAATGATTCTTTCATATCATGTTAAAATAGATCACTAGAAGCTTGTCCTCTAATTAAATAGTGTGTTTTCACCTTCTGTATCATTATATGCTCTTCTGTCTAGATATCGGCTCTCCAGCTACTTAAATATTCCATGAGGTGTATGCTCCCATGAACACAGGTCTCAGGAAAGGTCCTCCTCTGCCAGTTCGTCAAAGGCAATGACTATCATGAAGTCGCCAGTGACTTCTTCTTGAGTTTGTTCTTACTTTTCTTAATCTAAGCATCTTTAACATCGTATTTTCAATCTTGTGAACATAGTTCCCTAATATTTGTAAGCTGTTACAGTTAATATCTAAAGTGGTCAGTGCAGCATGCATCTGTTTTCCGATGCAGTTCACAAACGATGTGTTGTTCCATTGCCAGTTGACCTACACTAATTTTTCTTCTTAAGTAACCCACTGCAACCTTATCATTCTCCCTTTCTGCTATTCTTCTTCTGTTCCCCCCCCCGCCTTCCTTTTTTCTTCTACAGGTACTTGCTACTTGGCATTCTTTCTAGTCTACAAGAACTAACGAACTTTACCTATGACCTTGCTAACATTTGTCTTCTGTTCTGAAGTTCCAGCCTGTGCTTTTCTCTCAGGTGGACTAGTTAACATTTGAATTTGACTGAACCTCTTGCTGGCATTTAGCTTGGGGTTTGCAGTTTCTTTTTCACACCTTATAAGAAATTGTACACCCGAACACTTGGCAATTTTTTTCCAGGTGTATTAGCCAATAAAATAAAAGATGTAGTAAGTCTTCCTACAACGCTTGCTTTTCTTGTGTCCTTATAACAACAGGGTTACAACAAAGCTAATACTGTTCTTCTTGTATTCACATGGTAATATAACTTGGCAGTCTTCATAATGCTCTTGATTTTTGCAGCCTAGTGAAATAGCTCAATCACACTTGGCTACAGTTTCATATTATGTGTAATGCAATCTGAAAGTGGATTGCTGCTGAAAAGTGCCATTCTCTTTCCACCCTTTGCAGTACATTCCAACTTTGCACGAGATCTAATGATCGTGTGACCTTAGGATAAGTTGGATCATCTTGCTGATTTAACAGAAAATTATTGTCCAAAAATTATTACTTTCCTATGGCATTTACTGATGTGGCTAGTGATATGGCTGCACTGTTTGCCATCAGTTAAACAATGGAGTTTCAGGAGGATAATGCCTTTCAGAGACAGCCTGCAGTTAAATGAGGTTAAATACGATAACAATTTCATGTCTGTATTACTCTTTCCTGCAAAACACTGTCAGGCTTAGGGATAAAACCTTGAATTTACTGAAGTTTGGAGTAGAACCTACGTTGACACGCATGGGTATTACTATTTCATCTCCTTTTATGTTGAAACTGAAGGTAGCTTCAGCACCTACCTTTGAGGAACAAAGAATTGTTTATTTAGTAACTTGTGATTCCTTTATTTGTAACTTCTCGTCTTATTTTTATGAAATTGTGTAAGTGCTGTTTTCAACCATATATTGGTTTGTTTGTTTAGGTGCAAGAGTCACTGGTATCTAAAAATCTCACTTTAATAAATTAATTCTGGAATTTAAATATTTCTGGAAAGTTCCTTTGTGCAGAAAGAAGATAATGTGTCATAACAGTTTGATTTATACAATAAGTACATGTTCTTTATGGCCTTTTTCTTATCTCACTGATTTTATTTTCTTGCTGCTTCTGCTGCATGTTTCACTGTTTCTTTCCAGTTTTTCTCCAGTTTCAGCATTAGTCATAGCCTATCTGTAATTAATGTGCATGTGTTCCGCAACCCACATCATGAGAAGCATAGAAGCATTATATATCCACCCTACTTGAATGCAAATCCTATGACATATTGGCAAAACAATGCCATATAGCAGGAAATCACAGGCAGGAGCACTGTAGGTTTATATCCCGCTGAGGGACAGTGGTACCATGCACGTACTGTTTTCTTGCTGTAATCAAATGCCTTTAGCATTGCCTGTTTTTCAGAGTCCATGCTTATCACTCTATTTCTCTTTTTACTACTTCACATCCTTATGGTTTACTCCTACAAGATTATCGTGAGTCAGGATGTCAGCTAGGCAATGAGTAAATTAGCAAAGTTGTTCTGAAAGTAGGGCCAGTATTATCAGTGAAATATAGAGCTCAGCGAGGGAGATGCAGCTAAATATCATTTAATGTTTCTGACACATCTGCTTCTTTCTAGCTCCAGTTTGAAACACGCACTGAGAATCAGGGGATCTGTAGCTAAAATGTGTTAATATGCTGGAAAATGTGCTGGTTTTTACTGCGAGATCACAAATGGTGTTGTCAAACATTTCTGTCTTAGTTACCTTAAAGGATGTAAAATAGTGAGAGTGTTTGTTCTAGTAACGTTACCTCTTCTGCCGTTCCCTATGTTTCTCTCTCTATTTGCTAGTTTGTTTTTCTTGTCTGTTTATTTATTATGCTAGAGGTGATACTCAGTGCTAATTTGTTTTGTGTAATTACTTTTTTCAGTTATTAGAATTCCTTCAATAGTCAGACATATCCTCCCAGCCTGAAAATAAGCATTAAGTTTTATGGTAAAAGAAAGCTCAGTAGTTGGATTGCTTTTAAAAGTTATTGCAGAAAATATTGTGATTAAGACTTTTAATGGTGTTTTATCACTGAAAGTTTGACAGACGTAGAAAGTAAAAATAATTATAATGTTCTTCCACAGTTTTCACTGTTGATGCCTATAAAATTATGTGCATAGCTGTTTTTAGTTTGAGTGCTAAGTTTACACCAGTTATTTTATTAAGGTTACCTGTCATCCACTCTTCTGCCAGTACAGCATATTAGCTAACATGAGTGTTAGATTTATTTAGAAAGAGCAAATTTACTGTCTTCATTACGTTTAATTAATTTGTTTTGTACCATATTCCAAGCAGATGCACAAGTACAATAATGATCTTAATTTTTGATTGTACACAATAGCTCTAGACATAGTCTCAAGATAGAGGGCTGTGATTAAAACACATCAATCAGTTGTAAACTGAGTTATCATCAGTAATACTGATGACTGAAGAGAGCACACTGATGCTGGATTAGCCCACTTGCCTTTACAGTAAAGACTATAATGAAAATGCTGGTTTAGTAGTAGTAGGTAATTTTCTTTGTTATTCCCACTCCCTATCCCTCACTATTTCCCTTAATTGGAACTCTGGATTTATGTAATCTTAGCTGACGCTATTTCTGACACTATCTTCTGCTACCGTCGGCTTATTTTCTAGATGGGAAGTGATGGAGTTTTGCGCCTCAGTAGTTCTGCTCTAAATAATGAATTCTTCGCATATGCAGCACAAGGGTGGAAACAGCGATTGGCAGAAGGTAACTCCCTGCTTGCTCTCAGATTTACCAAAGGTTAATTGTTTTTATGAAGAATGTCTCTGTCTCTACATTTGAGAAATACTTTTAGAATAGAAAGTGTAGTATACCAGTAATCCAGCAAAAGAAAAATTGCTGATTCCATTTTGAATTTAGTGTACATTTTTACAGCTTGCTGTGGCAGCTCGTTTTGACAGTTCAAAAAAAACCCAAGCATTTTCATCACTGCCAGCCCTGGAAACATAAATGCACGCAACTGAATCCCACCAATATATTTTTGAAATACTGATGTTATGTGGTAAATTAAATCTCACGCACACTTTTGTTTTTCATTATTTTAATTTGGAATTGTTGGATGACTGTAACAGTAATCACCGTGTGTCATCTTTGTATCTGTAATTTATAATTACCCATATTAAGCTAATCCTTGACAACTTTTATTCAATATGTTAGTATTTGTTTTTTAGGAGAATTTACACCAGAAATGCAGTTGCGCATCAGACAAGAGATTGAAAAGGAAAAGAAAACAGAACCTTGGAAAGAAAAATTCTTTGAAAGGTTTTATGGTGAAAAGTAAGTATTGAAGCAAATAAAAGCTTTTTTAAAATCTTTTTTTAGGAGGAAGTGAAAATATAATTCTCTGCTTCACAGAGCACAGTCATATGCTGTAAAACTTAATAAAGCAGTTATCAAAGGCAGTCATTCCCCAGCATAAGAAGTTGTGGGTAGAATTACAGTAGTGTATCTCCACTTGCATTACAATTGCATTTGTGAAGGTTCATAACTCATCCATAGAAAATCATTCCAAGGAGAGCTTAAGACACAAGGCCCAAGCATGTGAGTAATTTCTAATTATCTTTTAAAAGATAGCATTAGGGCAATTCTCCCCTCCTGCAAAATATAAATACAGCTTCTACAGACTAGAAGACCAATAGAGATATTTCTGTAGTATGTTTTTATTTTATTTTTTTTTCTAAGCTAGTTGCAAAGTTTCAAAAATCAAGTAGTGTTTTTTGTTGTTTGACTGAGATGGTCCTTTTACTGGAGTAGAATATATAACATAGAAGAAATATTGGCTAGAGACAAATGCAAGTGGCAATGACTAGTCTAATTTTATAAGTGAAATGCAAAGAATGCCCTTGACTAAAATGAATGAGACAGTATCACTCCAGGTGCACAAATGGGACAAGTCAGCACGATTTCATTGATGATGATATGGAGATAGCATTCTGCAGCAGCTGAAGATTCAGTTCTTATATTCATTTTTTTTTTAAATCAAAATCTAAGGAGAGTTACATCCTTTTAAAATTCAAGAATCTTCCTTTTAAAAATTGCTTTTAAAAGTTAAACCATCAATACTGAGAATTACATCTCTGTTTTTAAAAGTATTAAGTATTGAATGTATTAATTATTATGAAGTATAAACTAATTCTTTTAAAGTTACTGATTTTTTTAATTATTTTCAGGTATGTTTTAATGGAATGTATGCATAATACTCAGCAGACAAAACTGTGCCATGGGAACCATCATCACATGAGATGTCTTAGCTTTGCTCTTAAAAGTTTTTTACTTAGGAAATCCAGGGCACAGGGAACCCTTCATATAAGTGATTAACTTAAAGATTAAGGCATTAGCTAAAGTGTTTCTGCAGTAACAATTCTACTTCTCACAATCCTCTGCCTTGGACCACTGGGAAATGTAGTGAAAACAAGGCAGCAAATGGACAGATCCATTTTAATATTTTATTTTGCACATCCTTGCTACGTGCTTTCTCCCAGTGATAATACTATTTCTACACCACTTATTGTTCCACATAATGGAAATTCTAGGGTCTTAATATGGGAGACTTTCTTATTGTCAAGTGCTTAATTTCTTACTTAACAGCTTTGAGACCTCAATGTACTCCAGATGTTGATCCCTTTAGTATCAAAAAATATTAATTAGGTTTTTAGATAAGGAACATAATGATTTTTCATTATGCGTGTCAAGAGAAGAGTTGGTTAACAACCTTTCCTGACGGAAAGGGCTATGTAAGGTATTCACACAGGGCCTTCCACAAGAAGTAGAAGTTTAGTGCCAGCAAAGCGCGAGCACCTCACTCTAGCTGAAGCCTATTCTTCGGTCACAAATGACTGTCACATGCACAGAGAGTGATACTCATAATTTTACAGAGCCAGCAGTCCTGCCGTGCTAGCTCAATGCTGGACACTGTAATGGTTGGCAGATAATTTCTCAGTCTGCAGTGATACATGTCACTTGGGTTGATAGGTTGCTGACATCAGCATTGTTATGCAAAATGTCATATTGCACATAATTTCCATTTTGACTACAGTTTTGAATCTGGTCCCTCCTGGCCTTTCCCCAGCTTGCGTTGTTTCACTTGCATTCTTCTTCCTGGCTGTTACGTCGGCAGATTGTACTTCTTTGCTGCTTGGCCAGATTTAAGTACTTTTTTACATTATTTACAGACTAAATGGTAGCTTTTGCTATAGTTTCCACCTTGTGTAAGTTCTCTCACCTTTTTTCACTTTGGTTTTTAAACTTGCTTTGAGTGTGATTGGGCTTTGTCTCTTTTCAGCTATGTTGATTAGACTGAAGTAGCAGATTTTGAAAGCTTCCTGAGCTATTTGTCACAGGCACTGTCTGCAAAATGGATCTGTCTTGCAGTCTAACTTGCTCACTTTACACTCAATGTGGTATTTTTGCTCTGACTTCAGCTAATTTGATCTTTTCATGTACCTTAAGTAAATTCAGGTTTCACCTTACACTTCGAGAAGAACCATTAATAGATGCAGAATCTTTGTAAACATTTTACAGACTTCCCAGTTCATGACATTCAAAGGCTTTAGAGTGCTTCTTCCATGTTGGCTCTACACACTGTGTTTCTTGTGTTTGCTTTTATCTGTACACAGGCTGTTTATCATGGCACTGTCAGTTGTAGTTTACTTCCATCCATTTATGTTCTCTTTCCACTTCCTCATGGTTGTTCATTTTTCCTCTCTCTGACTTTCTTTAAAAAACAAAAACTTCATTCTGCAGTCATTTATGTAGGATCAGCTAATGCCTGTTGCCAGAAATCCACATTCTTCTCGCTAGTTGCCCCAGGATTGCAAGGGTTATACTCTATTGTCTCAATGTATTATTTCTTTTCCCACTCTTGAGAGAGTTATGTGTCAGGATAGTACTGCCAGCTCAGTAAATCAAAGCTTTAATTTTGGGTAGACCTTCTCTAAATTTTATAGCCGATTTAATCCTTCATTATTTCCCCGCCCCGTAATACTTATCACAGCACTAGAACATCAGCATCCCTATAGCCGTGAGTAGCTATTTGGGGTTTTTTTATTTGATGACTGACTGCCCTTACTTTATCAGTTGCATCCCATCCTTAGCACTTTCACTGATGGCAGTTTACTGCTGTCCTCATGTTTTTATGCTGTTTTGCAAACTTTGGGTGTCTTTTTCTCTAAGGAGAATGATAGATCAGCTGTTTATCTTGCACTCGGAGATTGTCTTAAACATGCTGATCTTGAGCCTTCTCCTTTTGAAAGCCTTTTTTCTTCACTGCAGTGTCTTCTTTAAGATAGTAGTATTTCCAATACTGCACAAGACTGATTAAGATTCAGTACGCGTTCTGCTGGCCTTAATCCTGCATTATCTTATTTTTCTTACATTTCTTCCCCTTCAATATGTTACTAGAATGTGAGTATTTGTGCAGTGTCCGTGTGACAGTTGCATTCACCTTTATCCTGTCCTTCATTCCTTTGCTGATTTTCATTCCATAAAGATCAGGCAGTATGTTTTCATGATGTAAGCCAGATAGAGAAAATAGACCACTGATTCAGTTTTCAGTAATGCAGTGGATTTCTTTCCCCTCCTCATTTTCCTAAGATAACTTTTGCTCGTTTAGACAAGGAATTTTAGAGGTAGGAAGTTACCTAAACCTAGGTAAACTAAACTTTAGTCACCTAAACTTACAACCTAAACTTAGACTATATAGGGAATATATAGTCTATATGGAAGAAAGATACATCTTCTGAAATGCATTCAAGGTGGGAGATGTAAATTTGCTGTTCTGAATACCTCTCTGGAGAATCCTTCCTCCGCGTAATGATGGCATAGGGAGACTTTGTGCATGTTAGGTGACTAGTAGTAGGCAGTATTAATAATTACCCTGGGAGTGCTTTTTGGGGTACCAATTCCAGGCTGGGTTTTTTTTATTCAGTTTGTTTGTTTGTTTTGTGTTTACAACTATCACTGTAATGCATCTGTTCAATATTTTTAAAATGCACAACCACAGATTTTGGTTTTTACGTGTTTATTCTGTGCTGCCATATACATGGGCTTTTGTGATCTTTGTATCCTTTGGCTGCACATTGACAAGTTATCTTGCTTCCATAATTTCTGAATATCTTTTATGCTCACTTATTTCCGTATTATTCTTTGTTTTATGATTAAAATGAGAACAGAGATCAAACTTCTGTTAATTAGATTATAGGATCCTTAAGACCATGAAATTTGTTTTAAGGCCTCCAGTCAAGCTTTTGTATATTTTCTAGTTTTATGGAATTGCTGAGGCGCAAAGTCTGCTTGGAAAAACTTACTAAAGATGCTGAACACCTGTAGAAGGAAATGAGGCTGTCAGAGTACATACATTTTTTAAAATAACCATTTTTTCAGCCCTTGGCTTTTGTTTTGTTTTGTTGTGCGTTTTTTTTTTTTAATTCTTTTGATGTAAACTTTTTAAAACTAATATTTTCAGGGCCAAAGGTAAGAAAATCTTCAGAAGAGAACTACATGTAGGAATAGTTCCTTTGCACTTCATCCCTGATAATGCATAGATTATAAATATGTCTTTTTAGCTCCTTAAGAATGTTAAACTTATTTTTAATTACAGTGAAATCGAATAAATAGTATATACATAGATCTGTTTGTTTAGAAATAGCTTTTATCTTAAATGAAGTATTTAGTTTGCTGGAAGAATGGAGCAAAAACACACAAGCTGTCAACTGAGATCTTTATAATTGACTCGAGTTGTAAAATGAGGCTGAAGTAGAGTTATTTTGATTTTCATCATAGATTTGAAATGACTGTCAACTTACAAAACTGAAACACATGCTTTGCCTTATTAGTTTTAGGTGCAGCTTTTCCTTTAAAGTGCAGCATTTAAGCCATATTGCTGGCTGTGTTGACCCTAAATGCAGGTGTAGGAGAAAAAAAGAGATTTCCTTTAGAACTGTTACTGATGAAAGAAGATATATTTGTGTATTTCCTCTGCAATGCATGCTGTATTAGTATTGCAGTATTGTGCTGGTATTTAAAAAAAAAAAAAATCACAAATTTAAACAAGAGTATGAGTAATGGTGAATCTGTGTACCTTGCTTTTTTATTTCATTGAAGTGCCAAATAGTTAAATAATTAATAATAGATTACTTACTTAAAAAAAAAAAAAATAAGTTTTTTAACACTGGTAAGAAAATCTGGGTAGTTAGGTTTCCAAAATATATAAAACCATAAATTAGTCAGCATCCACTTAACCAAACCACTGTTTTAAACTGGAAAATGTGTCCTTTTTGTAAATAAAAGGTGTGGGAGAGAAAGACGATCCTATTCCTTTATCATGTCTGTGATGAAAAGACCTTTTTAATTTGTGTGGTTTTATTTAGATTGGGAATGTCAAGAGGGGAATCAATGAAACTCACTGCAGTGCAGAACAATGATGAAGATGAAAGCAATTCTTTGTGTGGGTCTTCTGGCACACCTGGTCCTTCTAAGCAAGCAACCCTTGAGGACCAAGAAGAGAAAGGCACTAAAATTCCACCTTTACCAGAGAGAGATTACTGTCCATCTCTTTGTAGTATGGAACAGGTTCCTGTCAAGGATCTAACCGCAGACTCAGAGGATATACTGATACCTGAAGAATCAATCATTCAGGAAGAGATTGCTGAAGAGGTTGAGACAAGCATTTGTGAATGCCAAGAGGAGAACCATAAAACAGAACGTGAGTTTTCTGAGGATTCAGTAAGTCCAGCTGGCACAAATGAAGAAACAGAGGCAGTACAGCTTGCAGACAGCACTGAGTCCTGTGTCATGATGAATGATGTAACTGATACTGTATCTCACATTGAAATTAAAGTGGAGTTGAAGTCTGAATGCCCTCAGGAGGAGATGTCAGTTGTGATAGATCAGCTGGAGGATTGCGTATCACCAGCACGATCAGCTTCATCCACAAACTCTGTCAGTGATACAGCAGAGAAGGATTCTGAGTCTGCAAAAGAGCTAATTGCACCAGAAATGCAAAATGCTGCTCTGGAAGGCTCCTTGTTCACTGGTGGAGGCATTGCAGTGGATATGGAGCTTCAAAGTGACCCTGAAGAGCAGTTGTCTGAGAATGCTTGTATTTCTGAAACTTCCTTTTCCTCTGGAAGTCCAGAAGGACCATGTGTTTGTATTGCCTCTCCTGGAGGAGACACTCAGTCGACTTCAGAGGAACCCTGTACTCCAGCATCTCTTGAAACAGCTTGCTCATCTGAAGTGTCCAGTACTGAAAACATTGAAGGTGATATTCAGCAAAAGGCCAGTGATGAAAACTTGCACACACCTTTAATGTCAGAAGTGTCTCCAATGTCCACCTCACCTGTAACTTCAGAAGCATCTCTGATGTCAAATTTACCTTTAACATCAGAGGCATCACCAGCTTCTAATTTACCTTTAACATCAGAAACATCTCCAATGTCTGATTTGCCTTTAACATCAGAAACATCTTCAGTATCTTCTGTTCTTCTAACTTCTGAAACATCCGTGGCAAATAGTTTGCCTCTTCCATCAGAGACATCTCCAGTTTCTAACTCCCCAAGCAATGAAAGACTTATTCTGCAACAAAGGAAATCACCATGTTTGTTGGAAGACTCCCTTCCCACTTTGAAAGAAGAAAGCTCTGCCATTCCTAAGGTAGTTCAAGAAGAGAATCTTGTTGTTCAGCCAAAGCAACTGCAGAGTGCCCCTGAAAACATGAAAGTTGGCCCACTAACGATTTTACCTGATACTTCAGTATTGGAAGAGCCCCAAAGCAAAAACCTCAGTCATCAGCCATGTAAGTCACATTCTGACATTGAGAAATCCTACATTGCATCCATCCCAGAACACTCTCCTCCAGAGGTGATCAAAATTAAAAATCACAGTGTTCAGCAAAGAGGTGACAAGAAAGGTACACTCTTGCCATCAGAGGTAGCCATCTTCTCAGAAGGATCAGTTGGCAAAAATATCGAATTGCTTCCATCAAAGCCACATGATAAACTATATACCTCATCTCTAGAGAAAGCTACATTCTCTGAAGTGTGCAGAAGTAAATCTCACAAGCTAACGGGCAGCACCCAAAGCCGTCTAGAGAGTTCACATTCTTCCAAGTCATTAGAACCCACGAAATCACCTGAAGTGAGGAATGAAAGCAGAGACCCAGAGATCCCAAAGAGGAAAACAGCAGAACAGCACGGTTTTGGAATCTGCAAAGAGAAGAGAGCTAGAATAGATGATGATCAGCCTAACCGTAGTGCTTCATCAACAAGTCCATCTGATAAAGATCAGCCACCCAGAGAAGAACCCCGAGTTCCACCCCTTAAGGTAAAGTAATGAATAAACAGGCTGACTTGGAAACAAAAGGTTTATTATTTCCCCCCTACTGACCACATGCAGATACAGTGCATGGTGTATTTTTTGTGGAGGTGTGAGGGGTGTTCCTCCCATGCCAAATTACTTCTGATATAAATATACTTATAGATGTTCAGTCAGGGTCTTTGCTACAAAATTGCTTTTGTTTGGGGAAAGTTTTCCAGGATCTATGGCTTAATCTAATTCAAGAGCTTCCCCATCATTTAAACAGTGCTACTTGTTTTTCTAATTATCCAACTGTATTATCTGCCTGTTCTGCAGATCACTTCTCCAGCAATCATGAATAATAAGTGTTACCATAACCAATACTAAGAAAAACAACCAGTCCCTTAATCCAGCAAGAGAACCTAGGATCAGAATAGTTGGAAATCCCTTTGCAAGCTCAGGGCTTGGGGTAGGCTGAAGTAGAATTAATTGAAAACAGACACCTGGTTATCAGGGGGAAGTGTCTAATTGATGTATGTATAAATACCTTTGTTAATGGCAAAGTAAAAGGTAGAAAGGATACACCAGCTAAACAAACACTTTCATGTGTATCATTCTGCTATGTAAGAAAGTCAATTCCGGTTGAAAGCTTTCATTTTTTTTCCCTAACAGAGGGATCTATAGATTTAGTTATATGTAGGCTCAGCGTTTTGACCCTTTTAATTTTGTACATGGTGACATCAGCCAAGCTTTAGATCCAATTTGCTGAACTTAAGCCATTGACTTTGCAATACTAGTTCCTGATTATTCAGAAATGCCCTTTTCTGCATTTATTTTTAACTGCTGCAATCACTGAACATTGTTAATATGGCCAGGAGGGCAAATAGGCTAACTGTTTTAATCACTAGTGCGGCAGCATATTTCAACTAATTTATTTTTATGAGCAGTGATGCAATTGGAAGTTAGCCCATTCTAAGTTTAGTGATATTCTTTCATATTTGGAAAGTCTCTATCTAGCCTAATAAATTCTAATCATTCTCTAAGCACAAAGGAAAATAGATCACTGGGGAATAAAAAAAGGTCATGGCTATAATAATAAAAATAATCAAGCACTTAGAGCTTTAGCAGTTCTGGTGATGCAAAGTGGGAACTGAAAAAAGTTGCTACTGAAACAGAAAGCAAAATTTTTTGAAGTAATTGCAAATTTGTGATAGTCTTTAAAATATGTTCATGTAAATGTTAAAGCCTCACAATATTAGGCATGAGTCTTTATTTATAAGCCAAAAATTTAACCGCTAGAAAAAGTGAAGTATTCCAGCCCTCCAGACCAGCACAGAGTTGTATGGTTATATAAATGGTTATATATTACATTATCATCTTACTATTAATTTCCACGGATGTCTTATGGAAAATCAGATGCTGCCAGTTTTGCACAGTCTTATCAACTGAATCTCCCTGAAGCCTCCAGCCAGTGAGTGAGAATACTGAAAAGTTGGCAAGCTTTTCCAAAAATAATTTTTGCCAATCAATTCTGGGTATTTTTGTGTGTAACAAATATTTGGCTCTTGGGTCATCTCACCAACAAACCCCTATCCTTTGTTATCAATAGAGGAAAAAGAATCCCAGTTGTCCTAAATCATTCTGCTATATGGCTCTCACTTCCTGTCATACCTTAGGACTACTTTTTCTACAAATCCTATCTAGTTTTCTTCTCAGCCCCTTTCAGAATAGAGTTCACGGCATTAACCACTAAGTCCTATTATTGTGGACAGCCCGTAAACGTATGTCCCTTTTAAGAAATCAAAATGTTTTTTTGCCAACCTTTGGGTATTCTGAGACTGTATGAGTTATAAAGTAGTCCGAGGGCTCATAAGCTCTAATCCTGTGCCTAATTGGAAACATACCAATAATTCCAGTGATTTTACAGGTTATTATTTTGCTTAAAGTTTTAGGTATTTAAAATGATAATATTTGCATTTTTAATATTTGTAGGTTTGAGGATTTCATTTTTGAAGTGCAGTAGTGTAGGAGGTATCCCAGGGATGTACTAAAGCAGGTCTTCTAAAATTGCAAGTGAGGAAGGGAAAGGCATATCCTTTGATGATTCACTTCTTTTACACCACTACTCTAAAGTGCTGTGTGTAACACAAAAAACAGGCTCAGTGGAGACACTGCTACATCCTGTCTAAAGGCAAGATTTGTTGTCTAATACATAAGGGAAAGGCAGGTGGTTCCTAATGTCTTAGTCATTGGAGACCAAGGAGCAAAAGCACTACATGATTGTTATTTTTTCGCACATTTGCACCAAGTGCTTAGTTGTCAGCTCTTTTCCAGTATCATTACACTAGGCTTGTTGATCTCAGTTAGATACAGTGCAGATAAAACAGGTCTGACAAATTGTGTCAGATAAGCATCATGTTGTCATCCCGTTCAGTCTTTCTTTCTTCCTGTCAGAAAGATAATGTGAGTAGGCTAATACAGGTGTCAGTTATTCATGCTGGAGAATGATAAAATATTGTAGTATAAATATCATTAATTCTTAGCATTTTTCTGTCCAGCTGCACGGAATAATAATTCCCTTCATTACCTTTCTCTGACCCTTTTAAGAGACAGCTGGTGATTTTAGCGAGTTGGTGATCTCAATAAAATTATTGGTTTTTTTCTTCCTTTAGATTCAGCTTTCAAAAATTGGACCACCTTTCATCATCAAAAGCCAACCTGTTTCTAAACCAGAACCTCGAGTTTCCCCAAGTACATCGGTCAGCAGTGGGAGAAACACCGGGGCTAGAACTCTTGCAGATATCAAAGCAAGAGCTCAGCAAGCAAGAGCCCAAAGAGAAGCTGCAGCTGCAGCAGCCGTGGCAGCAGCTGCAAGCATAGTCTCTGGAGCAATGGGGACCCCATGCGAAGGTGGGAAGACAAGAACACTGGCACACATCAAGGAGCAAACAAAGGCCAAGCTATTTGCAAAGCATCAAGCCAGAGCTCATTTACTCCAGACTAATAAAGAATCAAAGTCACAGTTCAGCTCAAAGGAAAGTACCTCATCTCTGGAGATACCAACTTCTACTGACACAAAGATTGAAGGTTCTACCGGTGTCATTATAGTTAATCCTAACTGCAGGTCCCCTAGCAACAAGTCTGCTCATCACCGTGAGACTACCACTTTATTGCAGCAGTCACTGAACACAGCTACTTTACCAGAAACTGCTACTGAGATATCTGTGCACAGTTCTGATGAAAATATACCTATGCCACAATTGTGTGAGAAAATTATTTCATCTACCTCTACTGAAAGTAACAGTGTGCCAGTGCTTTATAATAAAAGTTCAGTCTCTGTGTCTGTTTGCAGCACTGCTATGTCTGGAGCAATTAAAGAACTTTCTTTTGCAAGTTCTGTTGATAAATCCTCTGTTTTAATGTCTGTTGACAGTGCAAACACAGCAGTTTCAGCTTGTAATATAAATATGCTGAAAACCATCCAAGGGGCTGATACTCCATGCATAACCGTTGGACCAAAATGTATTGATAACAGTAATGTACCGGTCTCCATAGACAGTACGGTCTTACCAAATGCCATGGATGACAAAAGGTTGCCGATACCAAGTAGCAATGCGAATAACGCAGTCTCCAGTCATTATGCCACTGTGCCAGCTTCATCTATTGCAAATAATTTGCCAAATCATCTCTCTGGTAGTTCTGTACTGATTCCCCCAGTGGGGACTACCAACAGATTTTCTTCTGATAAGATAGCCATAACTGGGTGTAACGAGCAAAGCACTGTCTCCATTCACACTACCGTTAGGTCAGCTTTAAGTTGCAGTGAGACTCTTGCAGTAGCGGATTCTGTTGCAAGGCCGCCCATTTCGATGTTTACTAGTAACATGGTGACAATAAGCTCTTATGATAATGCTACTAAATTAAATGCTGATCTCTTAGAAAAAAGCTCTGGAACGCGAAACCGAATGGATGTCTCTGGTAAATCTCAGCCGGTGAGCTTTACACAAACTGTCATGAATAGGTCCATACCTTGCAAAGTCATTGTTGACCACACTACAAATCTGAATTCCAGTCTGTCGCTTTCTTCTTCTATTGAAAATACGGAGAACAGCATTGACCTGCAAAGCAGACCTGTACGGACAGAAGCTGCCTTACAAAGTATAGCCTGTCCTCAGGTGTCTGTCATAAGCAGGCCTGAAGTGGTCTCTAATGAAAGCCTTGAGCACAATTCCAGCTTTATCACCATTACAGCAAAGCAAGACAGCAAGAACTTGCAGGCAGGTTGTTCGAGTCTTCGAGAAGTGCCTCTTGCTCCTCAAGATAAATTAATTGAGGTGGTTACTCCCAGCCAAGGTTTTGCTGAGCAATTAAGAGGTCCTTCGGCATTTAAAAATGAAGCAGATGCTGCCTGTGCCAATCAGTATAACACTAACAATAGAATTTGTTGGCACGATGAAGAGGCAATGAGTACAGACCAGCCAGTGGTCAGCCATCTTAACTCCGGTAAGCATAAGGAATACACAGAGCAAAACTGCTTAAAAAATGTCAAAACCGAACCTTCCAGTTACACACAAATGTCAGAACTGCAGTCCAGGAGTCTTTTGACGAGCATTGCTGTTCCCGTTAAATCAGAAACTAATGAGTCTGACAAGTGCTTCAGGATGGACACCGAGGATTTTACAGGACCTGAAATGCCTGCACAGACTGCAGAAATACCAACGAGTGCACAGCCGCCGCAGACCTCCAAGACATCCATTGCGGACTCCATGGAAGACTCCCTGTCCCTGACAACAGAAAGCCTGAAGAGAGTTACCAGTGCCGGGGGCTCGAGCTGTCGCTTGTCGTCAGTGGAGGCCAACAATCCTTTAGTGACACAGTTACTGCAAGGCAATCTGCCTTTAGAGAAAGTGCTGCCGCAGCCCAGATCAGGAGCCAAACTAGAAATTAACAGGCTTCCCTTGCCTTTGCAAACTACCTCAGTATGTAAAACAGCAGTGTCCGAGAGAAATATCATTGAACATCCTTCCAACTCTCCTAATCCAGATGGTAAAGGATTTACAGCAGGCAGCATAGCCCCGCTACAAATCAGAAAGCGTGAAAACCATCCGAAAAAGAGGATGGCTAGGACTGTAGGGGAGCATGCTCAAATTAAATGTGAGCCTGGGAAGGTGTCAATGGACACAGATGTTAAAGTGGCTCCTTGTGGAATTAGTTCCAGCATGAATCAGCTGGGGCATGGTCAGCCATTTAAGCAGGAGTGGCTGAACAAACACGCCATTCAGAGCCGAATCGCTCACAGCCCAGAGATCAAGCAGCAGAAGAGGCCGTTGCCTTCGTGCAGTTTCCAGCAGAGCTTATTTCACATTGATAAAAATGGCAGCTTTCATGCAGAAGCTAGTACCTCACATAGACAGCATTTTTACCAAATGTCCATGGCTGCGAGAGGCCCCATTCCTACGGCAGCTTTGTTGCAAACTACTTCAAAAGGCCCACCTGGCTGCAACGCGTTTGCTTTTAGCAGACACCTGGAACAGAAGGGCTTGGGTGATGTGAGTATTTCTACAGCAGCTCACCAGCTGAGGCTAGGAAGTGTGTTTTCCCCTAATATTCAAATTAAGGAAGGTGATGACATTGCCAGTGCCTCTCAGACTCTGCAGAGTAAAACGTTAGTGCATCCCCCTCCTCCCCCTCCTCCCCTGCCACCTCCTCCCCCTCCTCACCCAAATGCAGAAGTCCCCTCTGATCAAAAACAACCGACAGTTACTATGGAAACCACTAAAAGACTGAGTTGGCCTCAGCCAGCAAGCATCTGTAGCAATATAAAATCTGAACCTATTTCTTTTGAGGAAGGTTTAAGCAGCAGCTGCGAACTGGGCATGAAACAAGCTTCCTATGATCAGAACGAAGTGAAAGAACAGTTAAAAGCGTTTGCGTTAAAAAATGCAGATTTCTCTTCCTATTTACTTTCTGAGCCACAGAAGCCTTTTACCCAACTCGCTGCTCAGAAAATACAGACGCAGCACCCGCAGCAGCAGCAGCAACAGCAGCAGCAGCAGCAGCAGCTCTGTGGAAATTATCCAACAATACACTTTGGTAGCACAAGCTTCAAAAGGGCAGCATCTGCAATTGAGAAATCGATTGGGATTTTAGGAAGTGGCTCGAACACTGCCACAGGCCTGTCTAACCAGAACGCCCCGATCCCGGTTCAGAAATTTGCTGACAGTAGCAATGCCGATGAACTGGAACTGAAATGCTCGTGCAGGCTGAAAGCCATGATCGTGTGCAAAGGCTGCGGAGCCTTCTGTCATGACGACTGCATAGGGCCTTCCAAACTGTGTGTAGCTTGTCTGGTTGTACGGTAGGAACTGAATCAAAGATGCAGTATCCCTTATCAGCGTGGGAGAGCAGGACAAAGGAACGGAGAAATTGGAACGGTTTAGGCCACTAATGGTTTGCAATTAGTTGATTGATTTTTTTTTTTTTTCCTTCCACGTGGTGCTTTCAGAATTTAGTTATTCCTGCCTGAGTGCCATTTTCTGGGAAGAAGAGGAAACCAGTAGAAGTAGTTTAAAAAAAAATAGCCTTGTTACTGCAGCTTCTATGATCTCTCTTGCTGTGCTAAAAAAAGGCATTAATGCGTGTCATTCATAGCTTCTATTTATTTGCACAAAGTGCAGCACGTTTTTTCTCCACTTTCTGTTAGTTGATACAAGCTGCAGGTTAAAGATGAGTGGAAAAATAACTCTGCAAGAAGTGGAGTAACTATGCAGAATGAATAACACACTGAATAGCGACCGTTTGGAGTGGGGTAGTGGCAAGGTGTGGGGTATTGGCCATCGTAGCTTCTAAGTAAGTTTGCAGTTTTTTCTGCTGATAGGATTTTCTTCAATTGACTTTCACTATCTAGGGCTAAAATATAGTCACTTCACCTAGCAAAAAATAAAAAGGGAAATTTAGATTGTTAGAGGCGTTTCCTTACACGCCTGCCAGCGACTCTGGAACTCAAATCTTACTCATCATCTCTTCTTGTTGATTCCTTGAGAAAGATTTGTATATGCGATGGGTTAGCGGGACCAACACTGGAATCACATTGGCTTCAATAGAGTCTGGAGAAAATAACTTCTCTACTGGGAATTAGAAACCTGTTTTCTCTTCCTGTTTCCCACTCAAATACTTTTTATTTGTATTTGTCTCTAATCTGTCCACTCATTTTGTCAGTCCCAAATATATATATATAGGGTCAGAGTTATGTAATAGGCTCTGGATGTTTTAGCCTTTCTGTGGCCTAAAAATGACGCATTCTTATGGTGAATGAATAAGGAAAGATTCTAATTGTGTATTGGTTGAATATTAGATTATCAGTTGTTGTTCCTCTTATGTGAGTTACTCTATTTAAATAACATCTCAGAGTTTTGCCATTTAAAGTAATTCTTAGAATTACTTACAACACTGACTTTTTTTTTTCTCAAAGGAAACTATACCTTTTAGAAATTTGGAAGCAAAAAGGCATTTTTAAAGGGATACTGCATCTTTAAAGTAATCTTCAGTATTTATCCAGTACTGTATTTACATTTAGGACTATAGCCGCATTCCAAATGCGCTAGCCACCATAACAGCAGAGAAGAAAAATGATACTTTTGGGGCCCTATTCACCTAAAAGGAAAATATTATAAAGGGATAAAGCACATGCAGTTGCTGGGGAGATGAAAATACCTTGTGTTTTTTTACTCCCGCTTCAAGAACACGAAGTGTGGAGTGCAAGTCATCCATCTGCCAGTATGTGGTTGGGTCTGCCCAAATGTCAGCATCAGAGAGAAATGTTATTTTTACCATTATAGTAGAACCTCACTAATCCAAAGACCTTACAGTCTGCTCAAGAAAACTGATTTTCCTTCCACAGTTCTCAGAGAGCAATGTAGTACGAATGTGTGAGATGTAATACTGCTTGCTTTTCGTGATGCAGTTTACTGTTGCATTCTGAAATATTAGTGTGAATGATAGAACTACCTTTAGGAAATAAAAAGTATATGATGTTTTACACTATACTTTTTTTATATGATCTTTGTTTGCATACTCATTCATAAGCTGTAACTGGCCTCCCTGACATAGGTGCATATTAGTGAGGTTCTACTGAATGGAGGAATCACATTTACTTTCTTGTGGGACCATTTTCACAAACATGATAAATGCCATTTATTGTCTTAAAAGTGAGCTGGAATACATACAACAAACATTCCTGTCATAGGAAGCTCTATGGTGCACCTTGATGTTCTCTTTTATTGTAATTAGCAACATATCAATATTATTTTTGACACTGTGTGGTACAAAGGCCATTTATAATTACACTAACAAATTTGTTGCTGATACAATAATATATTTTTTCTATACAAAAGTGCTCCTTAATATGACATGTGAGTTAAGAAAAGGCTTCTCAGCACTTTCAGGTCTTCTGGTAGGAAAATAAGCTGGCCAAGCAAAAACCTAAAAGTAACCACATGGAAAGTAGCATCCAGTGCTACGCCAGCTACTGGCAAAACAGTGACTGGAAAATACTCATGAGTAAGCATGAGTGTAGTCAGTTAGTGCATATCAAATTCATATTTGAGGAGCCTTTGTATTGGAATTGTATTGCATTGTATTTATACTTGGTAGAGGTAGGATACTTTTGTTTAAATTAAAGAGAGCAACCAGTCTTAGACTTCGAATAACCTGTGTTTATATAGGCCTGCTGGGAATCTTTATTTCTAGCTCAGGTTTTCCTCTCCACAGCACATAAGTCAATATTTGTTTGTACTTGCATCTTGAAATACTTCTTGTATCGACTGACATAATACAGAAATAAATTCCGGCCACATAATAGTGTTACTTTGTTGAAAGGATAAGAGTGTGACTAATGTGGTAGGTAACTCACTCATGTCATATTGTCATTTTTGTATCAGGATTGCAACTTGCATGTGTGAGGTCATGATAAAATGTTATTTAAAATGGCATTAGACTGGATGGTGCTATGTTATATTACACAACCGACCAAACTCTTCCATAGTGCAGTTGCACTCCTTTCATTCTTGAGTCATTGGAGTTGCACCAGGGATAAATTTGACCAATATGTTTGCAACAGTCGTGAAGTGTTGTTACAGGTGATAGTTTTAGGGTATTAAAGTACTCAAAAGCAACTGCAGTGATATAGGAGCCTGACTGAATCCTACTCTGAAAACCTTATTTGGATTCTGATATCACACAAGTGCTTGGGGAAGAGTGACCCTTGGTCTTCAATAAGAACACAATCACATTTAGAGCTTAATTTTAAATGATTTCTTTTTTTGTTTAATTGTCCAGGTTTCAGGCCCAATGTCATTGTGTTTTCTAATGACCATGCAGTTTGCACCGTGGGGTGTTAATAGTTTATGCACTGAAAAGTGGTGAAAGAATTGCTTAAGAACACACTGCTCTGTGTTTGCGTGTACGTACGTATGTGTCCCGATGTCCAGCATGTATAATTTACCTTTTTTTTTTTTTTTTCTAAATCTCCAAAATCGTTCCCCTACTCCTACCCCTGGAGCAGCACTTTTGGGTGAGAGGGAGAAACAGTCTTTTTTTTCTTTCCTCCCTCTTTATTGTTTTAATTGCATACCTGTGAGATATGCAGATAACATTAGGGCATTTGCAGTGTGTGTGTTTGTGTGTTTCTGTTCTGAACTAATTTTCCAAGCAGAAATTCCCTTTGAAATAATGTTTAAAAAACAAAATAATTAAGAAATGGTGAACTGGATGCTCCCTCTTTGCATTTTATTTATCTGCTGAGGTCTAGTACACGAAATAATGTTTAAGACAAAAATCACGGTTGAGCCATAAAGCAAAAGGTATATTCTCTGTACTATAGACTTTCTTCTCGAGGGTGGTGCATGTTGTCAGGGTAAGCTACAGAACGTGCAGATGGTTGTTCAGGGCCCTGCAATTCCTTGCACAGTTTTTAAGCTGGTGCATATGGTGCTTTATAATGCAATTTCTGAAGTAAAATTACCTTATGCTGCACCCCCTTCCCCTTATAAACACACGCACAATTTCAGAATCGGTATTGTAGCCTCTGGTTTAGCAGTTTCTCCAAGGTGTGGTGAAGTACCAGGATAAACACTCAAGATGAGCTGAGAAGCGTCACCAAAAGGGATCATTTTAGCTGACACACGTGAACGGCCCTGCTCTGAACACTGAATGACTTCCGCAGTCTCCTGGCAGCAGCGCAGCGGTTCGTCTTCTGTGGCTCTGCAGAACACTGGGGGGCAAGCAACAAAATATTCAGTGGATTTATCATGGACCTGTGTAGCTAAATGTTTCTGAATCTATGAAATCCTGTTGTCTTCGGTCATCATGCTTTGTCACTGTAAAACCAACGAAAAGAAAAAAAAAGCATTTTTTAGTCTAATTTAAGGAGCTGCTTCTTTTATAGCACATAATATTTCGCTTTGTACTATATTTGATAGTTAAAGAATAATTTAGTCCGTAGAAAAACTTTGTTGTATTTGTACTGTTCATGAATGTTACAAGAAAAGTGCTTTACTTTGTTGCCATAATTCTCTTGTACTGCTGTAAAATATTTTTCCTGCTTTACGGAAACTTAACTCGATTCACATTTTCAGTACAGGGTTTTTTGTGTGTACGTATTTTTTTTTGTCAGTATTCTGAATGTTTACATCTGTTCGACATTAGCCATTCTATGCCTTTATAGGGCAGTATTACTCCTGCAGTATAACAGCAATGTGAAATCCACTCATACCTAACATGCATGAGAATACAGATTTATTGGGGAGATCCCTAATGTGCATAGATATTTTTTCTATCTGCATTCAGTGAAGTAAATACCCTCCTTCAGTTCTCTACCAAAGAAATTATTATTCCCACAGGACAAGCTCGGAAAGTGGTTCTCTGAATCTTCAGAAGGGGGTGTAGTTGGTTTCAGCGGGATTGCTACAGTTTAATGCTGTTATGCTTTGCTTTGTTACCCCGCCAGACGTGACTGGGTGAAACAAGCATTTTAGCAATTTTTTTGTTTCGAGACAGTGTTTTGTTTAGAATTCAGGGATCATGCTTTCTTTAATGGTGCTGTTTGTTTTATTTTTTTTTTAAGAAAACAACATTTTGTTGCCTACAGAAACGACCATTCACAAAACCATAAATTAAATAAAATAATTTGTTTGTCTTCATAACTTCTCTCTTCTCCCTTTCCTTTTCCCCTTCCCTGTCCCTTGAAAATAACAACTTGGACTTCAATATTAAAAGATTCTGAAAAAAAAAAAATAAAGAGATGAAATAATATTTGTCATTTGTTTATTTATTTTATGTTCAGTGCCTTAGGCAGGAGAGCCTGCTTGTGCACATCCATTGTATGTACAGGTTGGTGAAATAGAACTGTGAGAAAAACTGATCCTTTGTGAAGGATCTTTAAATGACAATGATGTAAGACATGGTCTGAATGACTTCTGATGTAACTCAAATATTAATCATCTTATACTAGTAAAATAAAACTAGGTGTTGTATAATAAGTTGTTGTAAGTAGAATAGTTTGTGGATGAAAGTGATTATATTGCTTTTGGTAGTTAATGCTGGGTGTATTTTAGTACTTTGCCTCTGTCTACTACCCCATCCAGAACATGCTTAACAACAACAACAATCCAGGCATACATGTCCTTCATTTCTCATGCCCAGAGAAGAAAAAATTAAATGTCTATGGTACGCAAAAGGCAACCAGTCCAAGTTACATTAATCAGTTATCTTTCGAAGTCTGGAAGGCCTTCTGAAATGGAAAGTCCGTAGCCATTATATCAAAAATCTTAAAAAAAAAAAAAAAAGTTTTCATCATTTTACCCTGCAAAGAGAGCTTTGAGTACTGGTGGTTAGGATGTGAGTGTTAGAGGGTGGGCAACAAATAGCTTTTTCATAGCCCTGCTCAGAAATACCAGAGCAACGCATCCTTAACACCATCTTTTGTCCAGCCTCCTGTCAGTATTATATCAGATGTGGTACCATCTGAGGGTCTTGTTAGCAGCAAATGGCAGTCCCTTCTGCTAAAATCTGTCCAAACCCAGAAAGAATACAGTGCCACCCTATGTAGTTTATAATCCAATGACTGTTTTTTCACACCCAGTACACACCTGGCAAACTCCCTCAGCTAGTAGTGTTGTGCAGATTATTTAACTTGTTAAGTTCTGCTTAGGTATTTGTCTCTGCATGGGGCTGTAAAAAAATCAGGCACCAGCTCTGCTTCTGGCAGCAATAGCTTTTCAAGCTAATTCTTTTCACAAATTTTCATCTAAGCAATGGAACACGAATCAATTTGTTAAATCTGTAGTAGCCAAATATTAACTTTTGTCCTTTTCTTTCCTCCTTTCTTCTTTTTAAGACCTGTAAAATATTTCTGCACATTTTTATTCGATCTTAAAAAATAAATATTTGGCTTTTTTGTGGTGTTTGCTAAGGACCTTATAAGTACTAGTAAATTATTAAACCTTGTCTTTTTTTTTTTTTTTTAAGTCCGTGTGCTCTCCGTAGGTCAGCCCAGACTTACCGAATCAGTTCAGCCAGCAGATGGCATCAGGAGAAAACACGCTGCTGTGCTCTCAGTCTCCTCAGTTTTCCTGTCCCTCAGCAAAAGCATATAGTGCGGAGAAAACCAACCGCGAACACACAGGGTTTCTGGGTTTGTCTGTCTTCAGTGTGGAGCTTTAGTTGTAGTGAAAACAAGCCCTCCTTCTCCCTCAGTCCTGGAACTTGGCTTTCAATAGAAATGATGCCCTGAAGCTCACATCATCCTTTCCTCCGCTTGGCATCTTTGGCAACCTTTGAAAGCACTGTCTGAGTTGTGCAGTCTATGGAAGTGAAGTACTGATACACTGGAAAAAATTCTTCCCCAGGCCAGAGCCAGGGCATGCTTGGTTTGTTTTTTTTTTTCCCCTGCTGTTTCCTTTGCCTCTCCTGGATGAAGAGAGACAGCAACACAGCTCTTTCTTTGTATCGAGGCACTGCACAAATAAGTATGAAGGCATTATCACTCCTTGGTGTGCAGAGGGTGTGCTGTTATCAAGCCTGGCCTTTGTCAGATGACATGGCTTGCAGTTGAAGGACAACCAAACAGCAATACCTTTGTGCACCACCACCTTGGAGACAGATTTCCATGATAGGAAAGGTAGACGGAGTCACAGGCACTGATACCTGCTCGTGGAGACAGAGTATGTTATTAGTACAGCTCTTTTTTATGGGAATTGAGCTAGACATAGATTAAGATAGACATAGATAAAGCAGGATTTGTTGAGATAATTCAAACACCTGGACACTGGTACTCTACAAATACATAACAGACACTGATGAGAGGACTTCGTAATATGCCTTTTAAATGACCGTTGTTTAAGTACTGAACGTTCATGTGCTCAGCCTGAGAGGTGCCTAGTCACTCGCCAGCAGTGGTGAAACCAACGGTTGCTTCACATGTCCATGGGGAAAAATACCTGGAGTGTACTTTTTGGAAGCTGATGACACCCTTGATAAATGTGAATTTCTGTGTACAGGTCACCTTTCTAAAGCCCTTCTGTTCTGTGTTCTTTGTCCTGGCCTCGTAGTCTTTGGAGTCTTATCTCCGCATCCTTTTAACAAAAAGATGAGAGTTTTCTTCCAATATCTCTGAGCATCCTCATGCATATACCACCAGCGTAGAGCACAGTTTAAGATCCCAGATTGAAAATGCACATCTGAAAATAAGCTGAATATATTGGATAATTGACTTCTATTAATAAGAAATCTTGCTATGTTGAGTAAATAAATTACTATGACATTAAGCCACAGAAGGAGACACATTTTTTCTTTTAGGAAATATTGGGCCTTGCTGTATATGCTCTTATTTGCTCCTGCTTCTTTCCCAACTGCTCAGATCCATCCTGCAAATCAGGTTTTCATGCCCCGTGATTGTGAGCTCTCAGCCCAGCATCCATGGTGCAGAATCTTTGCTAGTGATGTGTGCATTTCTGGCTTTTAAAGGGGCAAATCTGGGGGATGGTGGGGAGACTTGTACGCAGTGCCTCACCCTTCACTCATTTACTTATGCGTTGTGCAGCATGGTATGTAGTCTTTGGGGAAAAGAATGAAATTAGCTGTGAAAATGCAATAATCCTAACATAGGTTCCTTGACTTCCTTTAGGTTATTGAGTGGAAAAAATCCAAGCCTCAGATTTTTTAATGAGCGTGAACAGGAGCTGACCCATAGCAGCCAGAATAGACCGTAGTCCTGGGTTCCGTCCAGAAGTGAGCATTTACAGTTCAACAAGTCCAAATAAATGTCCTCGGAGCATTAGGAAAACACAGCCAACACAGGTCGTCTCTCACTGAAAAGAAGCATGGGTAAGGAGGGTCAGCGTAAGACCAGTGAAAAAGAAGTTTAGTTGTGTTTTTGGGACAAGTGATCCTGTCAATTGTTTTGAAATTTTAGTATCTGTATAGAATTGCAAATACTAAGAAGATCCTTTGTAGCTCTAAATTGGGAGAGAAATTTAAATATTCAAGGAAAAACAGATCCACAGCTAGTTGATAGGATAAAATTACAAAACTTGATGGCTAGGTTCTTAAAAATGGCTGTTTGAAGGTATTTTACATATTTCTGGTTAGGAAATTTAGAAGTTACTGTATGTTCAGCATTTTTCACATTAAGGGACTTTATTTTGGTTTCCTAAAATAGGAATTCCAGAGCCTTGCTTCAGTTTCCTGATTCTAAAAGTCCTTGCTTGCACTGCCAGGCAAGTCTGATTTATGTTCTCCTCTGTGTAAGACAGTTCAAAATGTAATCTAGAAATACATTCAGTGTCACCTATTTCCGTTAAGTATGTCATGGTACCTAGAACAGAATTAATCTGGGTGGGGAAAATACGCATTTGTCTTTTAGATTCCTTTAAAATCAAATGAAAGGACAGCGAAAATAGCCATGTGATTCACGGGACTTTGTAGACAATTACTGGACTTGAGGAACAGACCTTCTCCATTCTGCATCTTCTAAATTTTCAGAGAAATAATATCAAGATCTTTATGAAGTGTGTAGGTGACAGTAAAGAGGAGTGATATGTACACTAGTGCCAATGGTACCTGAATATTTAATAAAAAAGGATTTATAGAGACTTAGGCAGAAAATTAAATAACGCTTTGGAGGAATACAAAGAAATATGTGTGAGGTGTCAGTCACAAGGGGTTCATCTCTCTGGCATCTGATGATTGTGATGTGGTTAAAAAAAAAATAAATTATATTTAAGGACTACCAAAGGAGAGTAAGGCATTAGGAAAGTGGGCTATGAAGTACGCTTAAATCAGGATTAAATATTAGGGTATTTCTGGTGCTGCAAAAAGAAGGCTGATTTTTTTCATATATTATAGAATCTGAAACATAGGATTGCCAGATATCTGAAGGCCAACTTGTCCCTGCTGTCCCCCCTGTCCCTGCAGCTCAGGCTGCTGCTGAGGGTGATGTGCCTCACCCACTCTGCAGAGCCTCCCGTCACAGGGACAGTTTGTTTCAGCCCTTCACTGTTCTTAAAATTAGGGAGCTTGTCCTAATATTTAACCTAAATCTTCCTTGCTGCTGTCTCAGCCCATTCAGTCTTATCTACACTTCACAGACACTGAAAATAACTTTTTCCTTTGCTCTTTCCAGCAGTCTGTTAGATAGTTAGGCAGTTAATTTGTCTCCCTTGGTTTTCCATCGTTTAAGCTAAACAATCCTAATATTCAGCCTTTCTTTATAGGTCATGTTTTCCAACCTCATCATTTTCATTGATCGCCCGTGGACTCTCCCCAGTTAGTTCAAATCCTTTTTGCTGTTCAGTTCCTGAGAGTGAATACGTTATCTCAGCTGAGGCCGAGCAGAGAGGTGGGATTGGTTTGCTTGCCT
The DNA here is from genome assembly GCA_003993805.1 of Himantopus leucocephalus. Lineage (NCBI taxonomy): Eukaryota > Metazoa > Chordata > Aves > Charadriiformes > Recurvirostridae > Himantopus > Himantopus leucocephalus. The sequence goes on along the minus strand of RSEF01000002.1, from coordinate 116,931,250 downwards.
TAGGGGCTAAAATTATGCTCCTGTGTCCCAGAGCAGTGTTTGGTTTGTCCACGGCCTGTTTGACTCAGGCTCAGGCAGGTCCCAGTAACCCCTGCGTCTTTCCCAGTAAACTGTTCTAGCCGCTTCTTCCCCATCCTCTATTTGAATGCTGAATTATTTCTAAGTGTAGAATATTCTATTTATCAGTGCTTTGTGCTATCCTAAGCTTTTAAATCACAACTTGAGCTTGTTAGGATCATCTTAAATTCTGATCTTGGCCACCAACAGTCAAGGAGTAGTTCCCAGGTAGGTATCACCAGCAAGTTCAGGAAACAGGACCACAGTGTCACAGGATAATTCCTGTTGGAAGGGCCCTCAGTCAGCCATCGAGCCCAGCCTCCCACTCAGAGCTCGCTGCCCTGTCACCCATCTCATTCACTAAAATGCTGGAAGGAACTGGAGCTGTGCCAGAACTGGCTCTGCTGTGGTTGCCACTACGGCTGTGTGAGAATGGTTTTCCACCCACTTTTGACTAACTGGGTAATAGTTTTGTCTAGACCGTAGTTTTCTGGTTTACTTATGAAAATGTCATGGAAAAACCTAAAAGCTTTCAATAAAAAGATTTCTGTAAAGCTATAAGCTTTACTGAAATTGAGATGTGACATCTACTGCTCCTCAGTCCACTGTGCCCGTTACTCTGTCACAGAAGGAAGTCAGGCTGGGTGGACCCAGCTGCTTCTTGACAAATTCATGTTGACCGTAGCTGGTTTACTTTTTACCTCTGAGGGTGCTTATAAATGCAAGAATTTTCCCAGAGAGTGAAATGGAGCTGATGATGCTAACTCCCTTCACCCCTCCTCTTTTGAGACTTAGGCAGTCATTATGTTTGTCCTTCCCCAGTCTTCCTTTCACCACCCGTTTTCACAAGTTCTGGAAGATAACTCCTGAGGGCCCCATGACTGTATCAGCCACATTTTCAAGTGCATTCCAATGATGTCCGATATGCCCACGTCATTGAAAACATATAGCTCTTACAAGTGCCCTCTAACCTATTCAAGGCTGAGACAGTACGCTTTTGTCTCTGATACCAATTATGTTAATTATCAGATTATAGTTGACCTTTTTAGGGATGTCTTTCCCTCTCCATTACGTAGCTGGCCAACTGCCACCTTGGTGTTCCTCTTACTGCTGATGTATTTAAAGAGTGACTTCTTTGTTGTTTTTAATGTCCGTTGTGCTTGGCCTTTCTGATTTCCGCCTTCCATGTTTGTACTATAGGTTGCCATTTTCTGTGTACTACCTATCCTTGAGGAAAGAAGTGTTATTAATAGTTGTCCTCTGGCTAGAGTTATCCCTTCTCTGCAGTAAGATTGACTTGCTTCTTCAAAACTTTGGTTGAACTGAAAATGAAACACAAAAAAAATCTCTGGGCATTCCAAGCCCACGAAGTAATTTTAAATTAAATGTTAAAATACCTAACAACCATTATTAAGAAGTTCTAAAAATTAAAAGATCAAATGGATTTCAAGATCATCAAGATCAACAATATACAATATACAAGAGATGAACTATGAGATTAAGATCATAAAGACAGTTTATGAAGAAAACAGTGCTTTTCCACAGCATATGTTTTTATCAAGCTAAAGCTAGTCCTGAAGCAAAAAAAAGGTCCATACATAATGTCTGTGTACTTTAAAAACTGGAGAACATAATAGATTAAATCTGGTTTAGACACTGTACAAAAATATACATTTCAAAGGACCAGTTCACCTGTCATAAGCAGTGAATTAAAATTTGCTGCGCTTTCTTACTTTGCTACACATTTTGCAGACTTTAGTATTTTTGACTGATTTTCTGTGGTTATACAGCTTATGGTTATTTGCTCCAATGTTAGAAAGTGTAAATGGGTGCCAGTTCACAATTAGAGGATCAATTTAGTGTTTGTTTTACCTGCATAAAGATCTCTGTCACTTGTCAAGGAGCAAGAAACTATTTCCTCTGACCTTAATCTATGGTTTTGGGCCATCTCGTGCAGAAGCATTACAAGCGCACAAAGTGAAATCTCTTTATTGGGGGACAGTCATATTCAAAGCACGTACCCAGAAAAGACAGAAACCCAGTGGCATTATTCATGTTTTGATTTTTTTCCTTAGAATAGATGGAGATTTGTTTGGAACTGACATGCATATGCAGAAGGACCCCAAATTTGAACATCCAGCCAAAGTGCAGCAAAACCCACGCTGTGGCTGCTGCTATCAGCCCAGTGCAGTAATGCCCCCCTGTCACTTCGCCAAGAAGCGGCTGTTGCGGAAAATAAATAAATTCTCTATCATTCTACCAAGCAGGACAGGTCTCGGCTTTGGCAGATGCAGGAGTGTAAAAGAAATAAATGCTAATCAGACATTTAGAAAAGTAAACACTCCTTGTTTGTGACACAAAAGTAATCCTTCTGCTGGCTGATACAAAATGTTATTAAAAAGTATAGGGTTTATACATGTGGATTTTCTTAGATTGAAGATTGATGGCATAGAGAAGTAGGTTTATTATTGCTTAAATCATAGTGCTTTATTAGTAAAGTGCTTGGTTTTACACAATAACCTTTTCTTGTATTTTTAAATTATTACTATTTAGTTGTCTGCCCGCTTATATCCTCAAAGTTATTAAAATATTTTATACTCACGCTCTCACTGAAAAAGGCATGAATTCGCAATATTCACGCCGAAGTTAACTGGGAATGCAGCTGTTACACAGCACGAGCACATAAACTGTCCCAAAGTAGGTAGGTGCTACTGATCACCATTGCTTCTTAATTACGTATGCATTTGGGTATGTTATGCATAAAAGTTACATCCTAGTTACAGAACATATCTGCCAGACAAAGTCCTCTTTTTCTGCTGTAAAGTATTACCCTAGTAGATAGAAGGACCTTGCCCAAAATTTCTTGCTGTCCAACAGGTCATGCTGGCTCTATCTGTGCTCCTGATTGACCTGTGCCTGGGGACGCTTGTGAGCGCTCAGGCCAATGGGCAGAGCCAGCCTTGGGACTGTCCTGGGATGGTGCTTCTTGGCGCAGACCAGAACCTCAGCAGAGGATATTCCTACCGTGTATTAGAAGGCTCGGTCATGTTTAAGTGCTGGCAGAAGTCCTGGACCCTTCTTAATTTACAGTCGTAGATGCAGCCAAGGTGTTGAGATGTGTAGGATTTGTTTCATGAATACATGAGTAGCACAGATGATGTAGTAAGGCACAAGCATACAAAGAGTTCAAGATGAATCGCATTTGCAGGCATACCTCGGTCATCAGTAAATTTCATGGATTGTGGGCAGATCAGACTCACTGCATGTGCACTACAGCCATGCTTTTAGCCTGAAAAACTCAGGCACTGATACGGTAACCCTAAGAGTGGGGCTGAGTCTGTGCAAAGAAATTTTTTAGCCTTTTGATCTTAAGTGTGTACGCTTCCGTCTATCATTTGCTATGGTGCTGTGTTGAAAAGCTGTAAGTGTAAGATTAACATAGTTGCAGATTTTATTCATGATCTCCTTATTGTTGAGTTACCCAGTAGTTTTTCTCATTCAGCAGCTTAGCACTCAAGAGGGAAATACAGGTGTGGCTTATTTATGCGGTTGGCCTCAGCACTACACATCTATCACCTGAACTTTATTCCAGTATAATTTCATTCTTTTTTTCTCTCTAAATCGGCATGTTAGTCAACTCTGTACTTCTGAAAGCCAGAATTTACTTCACAGAAGTTAGAAAGAAAATGGAGAGCTCTAACAGAGAAAATAATTCCTTTCTCTAGTATTTACGAAACCTTTTGAAATTTTCTTTGTCTTCTGCAAAATTTCATTATTGGATTTTTCCCCAGGTAAGAACATTCATAGTGTCAACACTCTCACTTTTTCATTCTCTCTCTTTCTCTAGTTCCTCTTCTAACCCTCGGACTGTATCTCCTCCATATCTAGTTTCCTTCTCATTTTACTGCTCTGACTTGTCTGGTGGTGCTCTCTCTCATACATCTGCTGCCTTTGCTCAAATTCTTTTGGTTCCTCAGAGTTTAATTCCTCAACACTTGTTGGCTGCTGACTTTTTGGGGAAACCAGAGCGTGTTTGGTCTTTGAGACAAGTCCTCATTTCCCAATGATGTTCTTCTCCAAAGGATATCAGAGACGCAGTTTGATGTGTTTAAGATGAAGAGTGACTCTTTTGTATATCCCGAAGTCCAAGGATCTGCTTGGGAGAATCCCATGGGATACAGACCTGGAGAAAAGAAGGGTCCAGGTGAGCTGGCTGATTTTCAAGGATGACTTACTCCGAGGTCGAGAATGGTCCCTCTCTACAAATAAGAAATCAAGCAAAGTCAGCAGGAGGTCTGCATGGATGAACAAGGAGCTCCTCTGTTTGTGAACAGTAACAGGGTCTTAATCTTTTTTTTCTAATTTCATCTTTCTAACATAAGGACTATCCTTTTCTCTTATGTTTATTTTGGACTTTTCACTGTATTCCAGTCTCTGAATAAGACTCCTCAGTATATGACAGTACATAAAAGCCACATATCAGCTTTGCTTGATTTCTGTTTCTGCAATTTTGTGTCCCCAGAGATGTCAGATGGAAAAACGCATAGAAAAATTGGGGAAAAAGATTCCTTCTAACACTAAAGTGAAACTTTATTACAATAAAGAAAATAGTATTGTTATTGTAGTTATTAGTTATTTATTATTATTTATAAGTAGTAATGGTACTAGTTATTAATTATTATTGTCATCTTCTCCTTCTGTTTTTCACTGTTTAGCTTTTGAATATCCTTCTTCTGTTTGCTTCTCAATTACAAACTGGGGAAAAACCCCAAACTGTTTATGCAGTCTCACAAGTCCCACCATAATAGTTTTTATTCTTGGCTTACATGAGTTGTGTGAAAGCACAATCCCACCACTTTCTGCTGAAAGAACATTCAATGAAGAACAAAGGAAGATTCCATTGATGAACATCCTGTTCATACTGTCTCTGGCTTTTCTCAGGACTCTGTTATTCAAGTTCTATATGGCAATGGAGTTGCTTTCCTAGGTATTAACCAATCTATCAATCTTGGTCACCAAGATTTACAGCTGGCTCCAGTGCTGCTGAATACATACCCTGTCCACATCCCATTTCCATACTGGGCTCATGCATCAGCCTCACTTGTGATTTTTTTTCATTGAAAGGAAATCTTGGCTTGCGAAAGAGTCAGAGCTACCACTTTGGCCTCTGAGAACACCTGATAAGGACATTTAGTCAGCAGGATTCCACAGTGTGCTTGGTATGCCTAAAAGGTAACTACGGGTAGAACCCAGGTGACATTTCTGGTAAAAATAATCAGTTTGAACACAATATATACTATATCCAAGAGAAGTAAGCCTGAATAATGCTTGCAAAAAGTGTGTTTGTATGGGATTTTGTTGATAAAAGCAAAAATCAATCCACAGTTCAGAGATCTGTATATTCCAGTAAAACTTGCTCAAAAGCAACAAAAAGGCACAGAACTTTAGGACTGAATTAATTTAACATAAAATTCCTTTAGCCATCTAGCTGCAATCGCTAGTAAATCTAAATCTACCTCTCCTGAAACACAGTGCTGAATGAGGCAAGCGTCCTCAATCATCTCTTCCTTTTTTTGATGCCTGTCATTGCTTTTGGAGAGTTGACTGGACTCAAGAAAGCTATTTAAGTGGAGGTGCAGATAGATAAAGCTATCTAAAGAGATATATACACTATTTGGCTAATCATCTGTTTTTCTCTAGTTCATGCTAAGGAATCTAACTTTGGCTTCTCAAGTCTATTAAGACTTTTGGAATTAGTATTTTGGGATAAAAATAACTTCTCAAAATCAGAAGTTATCCTGACGGAGTTCTGACCTTGTCAAGAAGTATCCAAAAGGTGAGAGGAGTTCTATTAGACTATTAGATTGTATGCTTTCATGCTATTAATGGTCTATACATACTTAATATAGCTAGTTTAATAGAAAAGAACTGGACAGGTTTTTCTGAGAAGAAAATGCTAATTCTTTACATCTTGTTTGAAATATTTGCCTGGCTACATTTCCCCATTGTTTACCTTTAAATGCGTATTGCACTTTGGTACATAATTAACCCATTTTTTCATTTATCCTTTCTGAGAATCATGCTGAGCTTTCAAGAATGTAACTTGACTTTCAAGAAAATATGGTTTCACCACTTTTTTGTGTATATCTACACTATCTATGAAAAGAAATTGATATTTTCTCCATGAAAACTGAGTAACAGCTTGTCAAATTAACACAGCAAATATTGGTCTAAGGTAAAATTCACAAGCAAAAAGGCTGAGTTAAAAATGTGTTACCCTTCCATGTGTAATCATCACATTTAATAGACTGAGTTTAACAAATTAGTGTATCTTTTATTGGCAATAGACAATCCTGTTTAGATTTAAATTAGAATGTAGAGATTGTATTACCTCTTTCTTTGGCTTTTGTGCATCTGCTACTAAAATGCACCAATTCAGGTGTCTGTAACTAATGAATGACATTGAAAACTTGATAAAAATTGCCAAATAACTGTAGAATGATTTAAAAACTACAAAATCTGAAGATAAAAGACTCCGAAGGTTTATATCAATCTAAATACTGAAGGCAGTTGAAGAAGTGACTTGCACACAGATTATTAACAGCTCACTCTACTTGTTGAAGGTGTAACAAAATCCATTGTTGGAAACTAAACTGGGCAATTTAAGATATACACTTTTAAAAATGACAGGACAGTAAAAATGACGGTAAAGAGGTCCTGAAGCATCAAGAGTTGTGATGGATTCTCCATCATCCATTGTAAATTTATAAGTCAAGCTTGACATGACATTTCACTGGATCTTTTCTATTTCAACAACTACAGCTGAAGAGACACGGGTATCATGGGCAAAACAGTCTTGCCTGGAGGATTCTTTACTTGAGTTGATTTACGGCCAATTAACACCATCTTCTGATTCAGGTATTTTTGGGAGGACATAAACGAGAAAACAAATACTTAAGTAACCCACTTTCCTTCCTCTTTCCCGGGCTTGTCTTAAGGCAAACATATGTGCTCTCCTCTTCTTAGTGTCATCTTGCCTTGGTTTTGCTGTGGATTACGCTCAGTCCCTCCTTATTCATTCTCTGAATCCACGGGCAGGTCCTGCACCTCATGGTTTCCTTCTGCTGCTCCTTGCTTTTTGCATATTTTCCCCCTGCTGTGGTGAGGGCCACCCATGGCCACAGTCCCTCAGGGGTGCCCCTGCCCTGGCATGGGTCACCCGTGGCTGCAGTCCCTTGAGGTTGTCCCCACTCTGACATGGGTCACCTCTATTACCCAAAATTTTTCCTTCCCTGTGGCTCCTCCATGCATCTGCCCAAGAGCATCTCCCCATGTGTCCCCTGCCCTTTGTTGCTGCTGCTTTTTCTGAAATGCATTTGAGCAGAGGCACCACATGCTCCTTTGATGTTGAAGTTTTGGCAGGCAATGGGTTGCTCACACCAGTTTCAGAGCTGGCTGGACGTAGCTGTTACCTGCTCAGGGCAACTCATGACCTTCTCCCATGCAGCCCCCAGCTACCCAAATGCTGCCAGTTATGATCAATACAACAGGTATTAGATTAGCTTTTATTTTGAATATGTCAGTGTAGCTCAGGACCACAGACTTTGTAAGCAAACCGTTGGCCTACCGGTGCCTAAAGCGAGGTAGAGCGGATGACGTTTTCAGGGTTCCCAAACAGCCCATGTTATGTGAGTTGTTCTGCCAAATGCTTCCTGGTACCACAAAATAAAGTCCTGTTTGGAAACACCATGTTCTTCTGATTTTATGAGAATTATTTTCAGTTACTTTGTCAGCTTGTTCTATAATGACAAGAAAGCATATCCCATTATGTCGAAAACAAAGGATGTAAAAATGTATTTTCTCTGAAACTAAAGGCAACCTTTGCATTTGACTTCAATCATTCTCTATTTGGCCTGATCTCAGTAATTTGGAAACTCTTTGCTCAGTCTTTAAATCTTCACTGTTAAAGTCACCCGCTTAAATAAAGGTCCCATTTCAGCAAGGCAGTTATGCCAATATATAACTACAAACACATGTATTTAAGTTGATCCTTTTTATCAGAAAGGTTTTTATAAATGCCTAAATATAAAGTAGAAATTACTTTCTCGAAGTTTTTGAGAAAACCTCTTTTTTGAAACTGAAATGTTGCTACCCTTTTGCAATCAACTCTCCGCTTGAGTACCATTAAGTGTCAAGATTTGGCCTTGAAATATAACCTTTTATTGGATGTTAACAAACAGAACTATGAGAGCACTCTGAATACGGGAGAATGAAACCTACCAGTGACATTTGATACTGATGATGTGGGGATCTGATAGATGATTTAATTTGAGAGTGCAAATTCAATTCCTGACCCACATGTCACTACACAGAAGGTTTATGTAATTATCATTAGTGTGTTGTTATTCATCCATGTGTAGATCCTGCTGACTTTTTATTACTTGCTGCTAATGTTGTCATTAAAAATGCATGCCAATTAACATAATTTTTAAAGAAGACATGAAAAAATATCTAATTTTGCTTTAAATTTCAATCATTTCTTTGATTTATTTTTCTTTCTTTTCAGCATTTGCAAAATAACACTCTAAGTAGATAATGGATAGGAAAATAGTAGCCAAGTCCAGTAATTCTCTTACCTCCGTAGGCAAAGGTGGTAAGCTTCTCATTTTGTGCGAGGCAAATCATGTGCTGTCACCACTCTTCGCCAGTCAGTTCTTTTTATTTAAAAAAAAAAAAACAACAGCAAACCCTAGCACAGATGGCATATCTTGTTGCAGCATTACAGTTTCAGGCCCTTCATGAATCACTTGAGTAGGTAAAACAGCATCTGTCAATTTTATTATATTGGATTTATTGAAACCAGGAAATTAGTGGCATGTAAGTATGTATTAGTCTCTACTTGGCACTTTATTGCAGTACTCAGTTATCCAAGATGGCAAATTCAGATGTGTTTACTAAAACCTTTAGATGTATTTTTTTTCCTGCTTCACTTGACTGAGGAGGCTTAACGACCACAATTTTATGAGCCTCTGTTTCTTATGACGGTAAAAGCCTTGACATTTCTTTTTAGATCGGCTTTTCAGAGCCTTATACAGAGCACAGGTTTCATGTAAGCTGCAAGATGAAAATGAGTAGTGAGGGCTGATCTTAGCAGGGAGCTGACTACCACCAATTTTAATACTAGAAAACGCTCACTCTGCGCAGGAAAAACCCATTCCCTGGAACTGCTGCCGTCTCTCCTGTTCTGCCAGGAGGGCTCAGTCCCAAGGGGCTCCCAGATGTCTGAGAGAGTTAAGGACCAAATGTCAGAAATGTTGAAATGAACCCGTGGCTGGTGATTGGGTCCCTCAGGCAAGACAGTAGGTTGCTTAAATCTTAAGATTCTTTCCAAAGGACCTTATCTATACACAGCTCTTCCAGTAATAATGTTCAGTTGCACTTTATGTATATAGCACCTTTTGTTAACGTTATCTTCCTTTTTTTTTTTTGCCTTAGTTTTTGAGCAGATGGGAAATCAGACCAAACGAGGTTCCAGTTCGTTTTTTTGTTCAAATCTTGCACTCTTGATTCATTAACAAGAATATAAATTAAATTTAAGAGCAAACATTTTGATACTCTTTTCTTTGATTCTTTTGGCTGTTTGTATATTTACAAACAATCATTTTGTAGTAAGTTTGTGATTATTGATTTGAACAGAGTAAAACAGTGGACTCTTCTAATGCTGAGATGTGCACCTTGTAAAGGTACTCTGTCAGACCCAGCAAACAGCGCTCCACCAAAATCTGATCTTTTATCTGGCCAGTTAGATCTTGTAAAGGCTTTTGCTGTCTGGTGAAATACCAGTCACGTTAGAACTCTGATCATTGTTCCATTTCTCTGGTAGCTAAACCACAGTGTTTATTGTAGATGAAGGAGACTTGGAAGTTGGATCTTACATTCATAAACTCGTCAGTCTTTGGCCTTTCATTTCTTTTAAGAGTCCATTCCACTAGTCTCATTTGAAGAACCTTCCAGTATTTCTGTTTTCTTTCCTGGTTTCAATAGCGAAACTGTCCCAGAACTGAAGCTATGGCAATCTCTGCACGGATGGGGAGCGAGGTCCTGAAACGCGACCTCAGGCGTATGGAGCAGAAGTGAAACATGATATTGATGGAGGTCATTTGAGCAATGGGGAAAAGAAAATGCTGCTACAGTGAATACTTCTTGTTTATTTGTATGCATGCTAAGCTCTTGAATGACTTTATAGGGAAGATTTGTCATATATTTCAGTGCAAAAAGACATGCAGCGCTGGAAATTGGCTTTTAAAAACGTCACTGGAAAAGGAACATTCTGCTCATTAAGTGGATTCATAACAAGTTTCTTCTCTAAGTGGAAGCTCTTGTTCTACTGTTCTATTTTTCTGCTTTCTCCCTTTCTCTCCATTATTTATTTTTTTTAAAATATATGTTCTGCTCTCAGATCAAGTGATGTTTACTGGCACTAGGCCCATAATGTTTGCTGAAGCACAGTGGCATTAGCCAAAGCTGTGTAATATACTGTAGTACACTGTCTGATACTAAAGGTCTTCGTTCTTTTGACAGCAGCGCACTCGGGGCTTTGATTCATTGTTCTCGTCTGTATGAGGAAGGTTAAGGAAAAGATGGTGATGAGATGGAAAGTGCTCCGAGTTGGTTTGTGGTTGGCTCATTCTCACTGAGGTGTTCAGGGGAAAAGGGAGCGGTCTGCCAGCCAGGATTTAAGGGCAGGATGCTGAGAAGTTGAATCAGGAGAGAGGACTGAAATAAAGTGCCCTGTGAAGCCTTGTGAACCTTTGGTAACATTTCGAGTTGGGGGAAGGAGGGAGCAAGGGGTGGATTTTGCAGCTTTGTAAGTAAACTAATTAAGATTTAACGTATTTGCCCTCTAGACGTGTTTGTGCATTCTTTGCCTGTGAACGACCAACTGTTTCTCCCTAGTTGGGGTTACAGTACCAATACATAGGCAGTGCTAGGAGAAAACATTCCTGTCAAAGGTTCAATCATTACTTTTATATTATTTCTGATGATGGCGACCGAAGGACTTCAAAAAATCATATTGATTACAATTTAATAGGGCATATTTATCTTGGAATGCGTAGCATTTAGCAAAAGTGGAGCAATGGTATGTACATATTGTGATCAATCAAATGCTGATTATAACTGCAGTAGCTTCCTATTTCAGAGGTCAAATACTAGAAAAAACTCTGTAGCTTGTATGAAACATTCACTGAGAGAAAAGTCTGGGAGTTTTAGTGGTTCGTCTTGTGCCTTGTTTTAATTCACAGCTTTAAATAAAGATCAGATACAGCAGCTTCATAAGAGAGATCCATGGGAGTAGGTTTATGTGTTAATTTACAAAATTATCCATGAATAATTTAGAACAATCATTAGATTTAGAGAAGTGGAGCTTTATCTTATAATAATGAAATTAAAGAAAAATTAAGAAACAGGTAAGTTTATTTCTTGAACCAGCAAACCAATTTTCGTCTGATGGATTAGTCCTATTTAATCAGAACAGTGAGCAGCTGGATAAATCCTAGCTAGAAGAATATTAGGTCATTTGTTAGCCCTTCAGCCAATTACAGCTGCAGCTGCTCTATGGTATCTTTTTCTTCTCATCATTAAGCTTCAGTTTTTTTCCTTGAAAACACTAGATGATGAGCCCTCAATAGATAAAAATGTAGGGCACAGAGATCTTACAGCATCAGAGTGCTGGTGGGTAAAATATGGTCCCTCTCATCACCAGCGGAGAGTGTCAGTGAAACTTGTTCGTGGAACTGGAGAGCTGCAGGACCAGGGTCTGGTCCTGACTTGACAAGAAGCTGATGCTCCTTTTTCTCTTCTGCCAAAGGAACTCCTTTTCCCTTTTTTTTTTTTTTTTTTTTTCCAGTTNTTTTTTTTTTTTTTTTTTTGGTAAACTTTCTCCCTTTCTCTCCTTTATTATTTTTTTTTTAATATATGTTCTGCTCGCAGATCAAGTGATGTTTACTGGCACTGAGCAGCACAGGGGCTGACAGAAGCGCTGTAGAAGCTCAGAAATATGTGTGTGTGTGTTTAAGCAGCATTGGGTCTACTAGTTAACCCAGGACTGCACTACTCAGACTCATTTTTCCTGTGTATGTTGGGAAAAGGCCTTACTTACACTTCAGTCACCTGTAAGTAAAGAAGGGATCACACACCTCTCTCTTTCTCTCCTCGGGGCAGTCAAAGGACAAAGTCACCAGACAGCGGCAGGCGCTTGGGGAGGAAAGAGAGAGGGTGGTACTCGTGGTACTCAGAGAGAGGGCGAGTGGGGTCTTCCTGGGTCTTCAGAGTCTGCTTGTTTGAACTGGAACCTGGTACTTGCCCAAACTGAGATGCACTCCTACGGCTTATGTGCAGAAAGCCCAGCACGTGCAGCACGAAAAGCCGATTATGACGTGAAGTTGTACAAATATTTGGACCATGTCAGGTAAGCTAACTTTTTCTTTCTAATTGGTTGTGCAAGGTGCATGGGAGCCTGTTTCTTTGGTGTGATGTAGAGCAAAGTAAGAGAGAGGTGTTTTGGTACCCAGACCATCCCTTTATCCCAGGCACTGTCCCTCCTCCAACTTCCTCAAGCTGCAGCCACAGCTCCTCCTCCCGAGCAGCGCCAGCTTGGTTAGCCCTGTTTCGTACCCTCTCTTGCTGCCCCTCCTGCAGCTTACGGGGAGTTACCAGTGCGAACACGAGAATGGACTGTTGCTATGGCTCTGTAGCCGGCAGCGGTTGGAGTTTATGGGACATTTACATGGCAAATTATACCTTCCATTTTATTGACTAGCTCTGTCTAGTACACCAACTGTGTGCTACGGTGCATCCCCCAGGTTACTCCACACGGTAATAATAGTATGAGCTCTAGCTCGTACATGTTAATTTTAAATTATGTTTACACAATGCATGAATGTGAATCAATTGAAGCCTGACATTCCTATTTCAGGGTAGAAATAGCTAGTCAATATGAGCTGGTATTATTGATTGGGCTGTTTGTGTGTCTGTTATGCAAACTGTACAGGTAATGAATATCAATATGCAAGAATCTGCTCAAATGTTTTACAGTTGAAAGCTTGGAGAGTTCGCTGAACGTGGAAGGCAGTCGCCCATGTTGGAAAGCAGCTGCCAGTATTTTGGTACAATAGATTCATCTGTAATCTAAAGTATATATAAAAAACTGAAATGTGAAATACCCTGTCTTTAAGGGAAAACATGAACATATGTTTCACAGTACACTTCTGACATGTGGTGTCTCACACTCCAGAGTGACTTTTTTTTTCTTTTTTAACATCGGATGCAGAGCTGGTGTTACAGCTATGGAGTTTCCAGGCAGAAGCAGAGGCATGGTAGAGCCTCTCTTCTAGCTTTACTTGACTCTATTGCACTGCTACCTCCTCCGACTTCGGCAGACCTTCTCCTGCCCTGTCCTCAGTGATCTCACATCCCAAGCCATTGCTCTGGTTCTTGCCTTTAAAATTTGTTTCAATCAGGTACGTGTTCCAAGGAGACAATTAGGATTGAACAGCAATTAGGAATGGATAATATGTCATTATTGTAAATCAGGATTACTAAGCATTCACATCACCTTCATTACAATACTTGTAAAAGAAGAGACCAAATCTATGGCTGGTAGGGGAAAATTAAGACTAATCATAAGCCAATTGTTAGCTTTATAACATGGCCCCTGCAACAGCCTTGGGGTACAGCTGTGCTGTCTCGGGAGCAGAGCAGGGACAGACCTGTGACTCTGGAAGCCGTCATATGGCTCCACACTCCCCGAGACATGACATAGAAGGATTAGTTGGTGCTTCCTTACTAACAGCAGGTTGACTATGCTGACTGGTGCACTGGGGATGACTGCAGCAGAGGCACCAAGTCTGTTGTTTGTAGTGAATAAAACCCTCTGTTTTGCTTCTCTTATTTCCCCAGTCTGTCCCTGAGCAGACATGAGCTTACTTCACTGATGCTATAGCCTTACTGGAAGCTACATAGCCATGTTAATGTGTTGCCAACCTGCAGCAACAAAAAAAATCTGATTCTCAGCAAGGCTTACTAGCTTGGGCCCAGCTTTATGCAAGCGTGATTGTCTACCTTTCATTCAGAGCTCGCTTGCTTCTAGCTCACTCCAAGTGTGGGCAGAATAAGATAATGACAGTACTGAAAATGCCACGTAGACATAACTAATAAGTTCCTCATGGTTTTTAAAAACATGGTGTCCTTTTAACACTTCGAGAGTAAGTGATTAAGTTAAAAGGCAGCAAACTGATGAATCAGCTCTGCCTGTTTAGAATGGGATTCCTCCTAGCAAAGCTGCTTGGTTTATATTTTAGGGTTCCTCCTATGAAATCAGTCATCCACATGCTGTCATTTTTTTCCAAATCTAAGATGGCATTTTATGTTCTTTTCATTGCTTGCAAATAGAGAGGCTAATATGGTTCCAGGCACAGGGTACCAGGAGACTGATTTTTTTGTCTTGGTGGCAATATGGGAAGAATTATAATGAAGTGTTATAAACACACTAAGCGACGTAGTGGTTGTATTTCTGTTTATGCTGGAGATAAGAAAAAACTGCTTGGGAATAAAATGCTTTTGCTTGCATCCACAAGGAGATGCAACTTTGTGCCTCTGAAGCATAGCTGGAGATGCTGATGTAAAGGCTGTTGTGGTTTAACCCCAGCCAGCAACTAGGACCGTACAACTGCTCACTTAGTCCCCCTACCCGGGATGGGGGAGAGAATTGGAAGAGTAAAACTGAGAAAAAACTTGTGGGTTGACATAAAGACAGTTTAATAGGTAGAGCAAAAGCCACGTATTCAAGCAAAGCAAAACAAGGAATTCATTCACTACTTCCCATCGGCAGGCAGGTGTTCAGCCATCTCCAGGAAAGCAGGGCTCCATCATACTTAACAGTTACTTGGGAAGATAAAAGTCATAACTTCAAACGTCCCCCCCCTTCCTTCTTCTTCTTCCACCTGCTTTGTATACTGAGCATGATGTCACATGGTAAGGAATATCCCTTTGGTCAGTTGGGGTCAGCTGTTCCGGCTGTGTTCCCTCCCAACTTTTTCCGCACATGGTATGAGGTGCAGAAAAGGCCTTGACAGCTTAGCAAAAACCAAAACAACTAGTGCGCTATGAATACTATTTCTCATCCCAAATCCAAAACATAGCACTATACCAGCTGCTAGTAAGAAAGTCAACTCTACCCCAGCTGAAACCATGACAGCAAACATCCTTTATTTTAGTCTTTCATTAAATAAATGAAGTTAGATATTCACACTACCATTCTGCTTTTCTAAATTCGTAGACACAACCACTGATATTGTTCCACATTGCCTACCCTGGTTATTAATCCTTTCTGGAAGATTAAGGAACAGACATTTTGATTTTTATTCAATGTGCTATGATGAACCTGAAGAATATTGAAGAAATGTTGAATTCTCCCTTGGCATTACTTCATTGAACTGAATCCCAATGATTTTATATTTTAAATCTGAACTCCACTTTCAATCTGTCTCATGAATACCATTCATTTGACCTATGCTATGTCATTCTGGAAGGATCGTATTGCAGAATTATTAAATAGAAATACCTTTGCCATATCAGGCTTATCAACTTCTTGGAGGGGGAGGATTTTTATCTTTCTTGAAGAAAAATGGATTACTATCTTTAAAATTGGGTAATTCTCTCAAGTTTAGGGGTAATTTTTTTGTTTTCAGAGAGAGGTGGTATTGCAGTTAGTGGCAGGCTGTTACAGTGATTAGTTACCCTATACCAAATGCATTCCTTTGTTTACCACAGCCAAACTCTTTTTATCTGCATGTAAAACCAATTTCATTTGAAGTGACTGCACTTAAAAGGTATTGGCTGCTTCAACAAAATACTTCCTACAGGGTCGATGTTGATGGTCCATATTACCTTCAGAATCATCTCATTAGATAGTCCACAGTGATTACAGTAGTCTGGGGTATTTTCTTTTTCTAAGAGGTAGCCCTCTGAATACTTTAGGTGACATTTCATTAGAAAACGGTGTTCAGTTTTGAGCCACAACTTTCTCAAAACACCAAAACTATAAGAGGGTTGCTAGTAGCATTTTTCTAGCATTTCTCTCCTTCTCCTTCTCCTTCTCCTTCTCCTTCTCCTTCTCCTTCTCCTTCTCCTTCTCCTTCTCCTTCTCCTTCTCCTTCACCTTCACCTTCACCTTCACCTTCACCTTCACCTTCTTCTCTTTCTTTTTGTTACCTGAGTTTGCAGATGACAATTTGGAAGACTACATTCCTGTGTTTCAAGTCATTCTGCATTTATCATGCAGTGTGATGTCACCAAAGAATCTAACATTAGACCAAAAAAAAGTGGCTGATGGCCTTTGGTGTAAAAAAAATGGCAATTAGTAGGTTAAACTCAATCTTGTATGCATCTGGACTGACAGGAATATTCTACAAAGTGTTTAACTTACTTGGATGGTAATCTCTTTGGGAAACGGATTATAATAAGTCATACAATCTTACTACATGTAAATTCACAGAGGAGCCTCTTATTTTTTATTATTGGGTTTTAAAAAAAAGAGCTATACGAATGTATATCAATTAATGCTCCTATACTTTGCAGGAGATTTAGAGTTGCAGTTAAATAAATAAGAGGGTAGAGGAGAGGAAAACTGTATTTCCACCAACCCTGCTGCTTGGATATTCAAGGAAGATGAGCTACGTTCTTCAAACTGGCATTTCCCCAAGAGTCAGAGCTCTGAACAGAAGAAACAGTCTTGGATTTTGCATGGTGTATTCATGTGTTTAACTCATCTCTGTCATGTTTATCTCGTGCAGATTGCGTTGCAGGCAGTTGCTGCTCACGTATGCGTTGTTTTTTTCCCCATTATGTATGCAATGTGTGCATGAGCAGAGTTTTGGAGAACAGGTGGGAAGGACACAGCCATGTGTTGCAAGTATATTCATAGATTACGGAGCCAAGAGGGAGGACTGCAACAGCCTGATCTGACTTCTTATGTAATGCTCTTCTGTATGTGCATATAATAGTTTGAGGGGAAACATGCCATTTTGATTTAAACATTGTTTTTCTTTAGCTATGTTAATCAGTAGTCCTCAGTACTGAGGGCCTTATTTCTTCTGCAATAATAAAACAGATCATTTGTTGAAGCAGGAGGGTGCTGGTGAGGTGCTGAATTTTAAAAAATGCCCGCCCCGTCAGTGACTGGATTCGCCTCCAGGCCCATGCATCTGTCAGTGGCCACTTGCTCCTTGTCGTCTGTGCAGTTCAAAAGCTTTCCTTCAAATTTCTCATTATTTTGTTTTCATTTTCTTCAGCTGTCTTGTAATAGGCCTCTTACATTTTACTTACTGTCACATTTTCTTTCACCCTCTGAGCTGACAATCCAGTCTTTGTTCTTCCAATAATTTGGCTTCTGCTTCTAATTTTCAGCTGTAATTCTGTTTCCTCTCCCTCTGGTCTTTGCATCCAACCTCTATTCCCCCCCCCCACCTTAGTTGTGTACATCAAAGGAGGAAAAAATTGCCTTCCATATCTGTGTTTCTTTAAATAGTGCACAGCTTTGGCCATTTTCATGTGGTTCCCTCTTTCAGTGATGCGGCTTAGTCACTGTTTTCTTGCCATCATTTCTAATTCCTTTTCTTGACTTTTCTTGCATTTGCATATAAGCATTTTAGGATCCAGGCCTGCATATGATCCTGAAGGTAATATGGACCATCAACATCAAGCCCACAGGAAATATTTTGTTGAAGCAGTCAACGTCTTTCAAGTGCAGCCACTGCA
The DNA here is from genome assembly GCA_003993805.1 of Himantopus leucocephalus. Taxonomy (NCBI): domain Eukaryota; kingdom Metazoa; phylum Chordata; class Aves; order Charadriiformes; family Recurvirostridae; genus Himantopus; species Himantopus leucocephalus. Next base: position 116,913,376 of record RSEF01000002.1, on the reverse strand, counting down.
GATGAAACTGTTTTTACATGCAGTTAAAAGAGCTTTGGTTAGCTGCCTCACTAGGGAATTCTCCCTCTTGCAAACCTGGGAGGGCACACTGCCCCATCTGGCTTTGTCTTCCCTTTTTCTCCTGCTTTCCTGAATCTACTGGCTTAAATATTTCCCCAACCTATTTCTACTTTTTAGCAGTACCTGTTTTTCCCCACTTGCTAAGATGCAGACCGCCCTGGTTCTCAGAGTCCAGCAGGCAAACCTCATCCCAGAGCTCTCCTTCAGCTCCTGTTCTCGTGGGTGTTGTGCATTTAGTATTTTGAAAGAAATTGCTTTGCTTTTCTTGATTTTTTAAATTTTCTTTCTTTCTCTGTGGTCATGCAGAAGAGACGGGCCTACTCAGCACCATGAGCTGATAAACTTCTGCTACTTTGGCTTGCTACAGGTTATGGAGAGCTTAAAACATGTTCAAAATTTCTCCTAAAAGACACTCAAAACAAGCAGTAATGTATGTAAAAAAAAAAAAGGGACTTTCCTTGTGATTGTTCTGTCTTGCCTCCTAAGCAATACAAAGCACATGTCTTGTCAGACAGTTGTTTCTTTCCTAGAAGGAATTAAGAAAATATCCCGCGCTCTGGATACGTTTGCGGACGAGTAGCCTGAAACCTTCCTGGTACGAGGGAGCTGTGGCCAACCACTAGAAGGCAACGTGATCCCACAAACAGCCAAAGGTAATATCCCCTTAGAGCTACTTGAGCTGAAACCTGCACTTCTGCTCAATAAAATCACTTCGGTCACTTGAATGTGTAATTAGTAGGGGATCTATTAAAAATACAAAATTTTACTTGGGCAGTGATTGCAACCCCATGGCGTTGGAAAGGCAGAGCGTAAGAAGAGACGGTGGTCAGTGCTGGCACGCAGGCATTTTAGTCTTGTGCTTTAACAGCATTTGCTGTATTTATCAGCTATGTTTGCAAAGCAAGCTGATGGCAATTTATTGGAAAATAGTTAAATGCACATAATAGTCTCTTGATAATCATTACTCTGTATGACTGTGTGAAGGGGATTTGCTGTGCCAGCTTGCTTTTCTGGACTATTAGTAGTAAGTAAATTCTCCCTGTCTGGAATTTAATGCTGCCAAAGCAAAGTTAATATATCCCTATGACTGGGTGGATATAGAACTACAAAATAGACGCAGTGCTCCTGTTTCACCTTTTCCCTTTCATCTCTCGTGTAGCTGAGAGACCCAACAGATGGTCCTTTCTGTGTCTGTGTGTTAAAACTGTAGTGTAAGAACTGCCGCTGAGTATTTTCTGTCTTAATTTTCAAGAAAATATGTAAATGGAGGAAATCCTGCTCTACAGATCAAAAGAACAGAGCACAATAATGATGGCGCTCTGCTCTCAGAGTGCTGCCCCAAACTAAGTCCCATACAGCTTTAAATGGACCATCTTGATCTTTTGTCACCTATTTTTGGGGAGGTTATTTTGTTTGCTTTTTTTCCTAGCATTCACCTGGAATTCCACTCTCTTTGCTGTAATTGCTTTGTCTCTTACAGTGGCTTTTGTCTTACATGTGAATAACAAGGACATTTACATTTATTCCTTTTTACTCATTTGTGCTTCACGTGCAGCCTCTTCAGGCACCTGCCACTGGCTGGAGACTGGAAGAAATGCCATGGTGTCACTCAGAGCACATCTTGTTCAACAGCGTGAAGGGGAGGGAAAATAGAAAACCAGAGGGGAAGTATCCTGGCAGCAGGTAAGTAATTTCTCCTCCCCAATATTCCTCCTGATCTGGTAAGTATGTGCATCCAGGCAAGTGTATTTACTGTAGAATCTAATAAGATGCCAAGATTAAATTAAACCTGATAAAAAGGGGAATGATAAAATAATTATTTATGGCTTTGAGAGTACAAGCTCACCTGTTACAAGCCAGGATGCATAGTTCTCTTGTCTTTGCTGGCTATACCTAACTGAAATGTGGCTTTTTGCACAGCTTCACTCCTTAGACAATAAAAAGCTTTGTCCTGGACCAAGCCTTTGGATCCTCAGGAACGACTCAGAACTGTTCTGTACTGTATCAACGGGCTCTACAAGGGACAGGCACTTGGCTATCATGCCATAGTAATTTTTTCTCATTACCATTGTGCCTGTATGTCTGGGGGGTTGTGTGTGTGTGTGTGTGACAAGAATCACCCATAAAACAGAAATCTGGTTAGGGAGATTTTCACACCTCCCAGCTCAGTAAAATACTCCCGAGAGAAGGGCAGCGTGAACCTCCGTAGCCGAAGGACAAATCAATACTGATGGACTCCCACTAATTCCCAAGGCCGCTGTTTGTGGGGGGAGGCAGGGTTACCTGCGCGCCCGCTGCCTGGCTGGGAGCTGGGTCAGGATTTTGCTCGGGCAGGTGCAGAACCTGTTGTTTATTTAACAAGGTTGGCGGCAGCTGCTGCTAGCGCTTCGGAGCGATTAAAGAATGTGTTGTTCGGTAGAAGGTTGCCAGGTGCTGGCTGTCCTATATGCTATGACAAGCAGGGCAAAATTTCATGTAAACACCTGCCAGCATCCCAGGCAAACCTGTACTAACGGGCTATTATGTACTTGCCATTAAGCCATTTGTGGGTTTAGCTGACAGCAACATGTGCGCGCCAGCTATCGCAGCTTGAAGAGATAAGATATGCCAGTGTTTCCTTACCTCCAACAGATGTGAAGCCAGGATGTTTGAGAAACGCCAACAACCACTTCAGACTTTACCCTCGCAAACACACAGGGCCCGGTCCGTGAGTGGGGTGAACTGATGCTGCGCTGCTGACGGCGGGAGAAAGCTACGACGCACGTGGTGGAGCTCGAACATGGAGCAGGGTTGCCAATCACAGCCTAATTTTCCAGCACGGGGTTGTTTCTCCCCTGGGAACCTCGGTTCTGAGTGGGCTTTCTTGCCTCCACATCCATGGCAGGCGGACTTATAGGTTAGCTGCTTAATTGATTTGCAAGTGCGTATATGACCTCGGCTCTGTTAACTGAGATTGGTACAATTAGTGTCATTAGTCACAAACTTCCTCCTGAGAAGAACAGATGCTACTACTGAAAAAATCACACCTTTGAAATATTTAAAAGCATATCTTATGATGATTAATACACTTCTGAGAACGCACATGATGAATAGTGCTTCTGTTACTTTGGTGTATGAGACACCCGAATATTCCGCTGCCGTCATCCTCTGAGAGCAGAACTCAAGGAAAGAGGCCACAAAGCATTACAGGCTGTTCCTTCTTTGAGGTGACTCAGCCAGATATCAGTAGTAGGCTCTCAGAGCTCCTCTTCACAATGTCTGTGGCTAATAGCCCTCAAGGGACCATTGACTAGCCAGAAATGGCTGGATCACAGCAGCGATGTGGCCCCGGCGCAGGAGGGATTCTGGAGGAGCGGGAGGGAGGGCTGGGTGCCAGCAGTGCTGAGCACTGGGTCTGGGGGGAAGCCCTCGCACTGGGAGGCTTCTCCGGCTGGTGAGAGGTTCCTACAGCTTACAGAAATTCAACAAGTAATAACAATCACAACAAGAGGAGGGGGAACCGGTACGTAGATGGCTTTTCAATTCATTGCCGTACATCAGACCCTATGAGTTTATCTTTCCTGTGTGCTTAAGCACATAAACGGGCAGTCGGCTTTGTGAAGTTTGAGACAGTCACGGGATTGCTGTTCGCAATTGTGTTTTCTTTTGAAAATAAAACCAAAAAACTTACTCAGAATACGGTTGAATTAATGAGTCCAACAAAAGGGACAGCGCTGCAGCACAGCAATCTGCCCCGGTTCCCGCAAACCCCATCCAACCACTTCTCTTTGCAACTCTGTGTACGCTCTGTGACCGCTTCTTGTGTTTAGGCAGATGGACTGTGCGTGCACGCCTGTTGGTGCGGGTAACTGTGCATTTTGGATTGTTCAACTGAACAACAGAATTTCAGACATCCGAAAGATAAAGTTAGAGATTCCTTTCGTTTTGCAACAAGACAATCCCGATGCTGTTAGCAGATGAGTACCCCATGCGTAACTTTGCCACGTTCCTTCACAGGGAAAGGAATGACTCTTATCCAGACTCACTTTCTGTCTGCTGTGTATGTTTGCAACAGCAATTATTATATATATGCTGTGTATACATATATAAAAGGAATTTCTCTATTGAAAGGAAAACCTGCAGTCTCTTGCCCCCTGCAGTTTTTAGTGAATACTGTACATAAATGATTTATTTCTTTCTTTAGAAAGGGCTTTGCTCTGCATGGCATCTGTCATCCTGGGATTTCCCCCTCCCCCTCTTGCAGAAACGTAGCTAGAAGCTGTTTGACTCAATCTGAGCACAACTCAAAGTCGGTCATATTAATTCCATCAAGCTTCATCTACTCTTTAACATTCTCTTTCATCTGGTGAGGACCTTCATTAATATGCACCATTGGTGATTAAGGTAGCACTTACAGGACCATCACAGGATAATGTGCGGATTACTGCACTTCAGAAATACTGCCCTGTCATTATTCCATGAAATTCAGCTTTCCAGAGTTTTTCTAAAAAATACTTAAGATAATAAAAAAGACTTTTTGAATCACTTTTTTATTTTTTAATCAAGAAAAGCCATGCTAACTATTGCCCTCTTACATATGATCTCTTTATTTGCTGTGGCAGGAAGGTGGGCAAAGGGACGAGATTTCAACTGAAAGGGTGACAAAAAGCGAGATGGATCAAACAAGCTAACCTATAAAAAGTCCTAACTCAGTGGGATAGTAAGGTCCATTGCTGGTAGCTCTTCTTAAGGGGAGAAATAACTGTGTTACACTAGTTACCACTTAGTAGTAACCATTAGCAAATGCTGTCAATTGTGACTTTTATTTATTTATTTTTTATTTTTTAAACAAAGTTCAAAGTAGCGTTCTGAAATAGAGCCATCAGGTGAACTTCTGTGCAAAGGCCAAGAAAATGCAGTGGCTGGCATGAGATAAAAGACAAAAACAAAATGGGTAACAGGACAGAGAAACTTTGGAAGTAGGTGATATATCAGAGCAAAGAACAACAGAGGTCAATAAAGAAGAAGATTAAAGTAGAATCGGAACAGTAATCAGAGGAGGTCTCAAGTGAAAGCTGTTGGAGGGTAAACTATGTATTGCGGAGAAGGAAGTCTTTGAATCATTAAATACACCTAGTGTAGTCATGCCTTTTGTGGTGGTCAAAACTGCGCCCACTGAAGTGAGTACAAAGATTTCAGCAGATGCAGAACTGAGCCTACAAAGAGCTTCAGCAGCATCACCACTGGAGATGGCAAGGGTCACCTGCTGGGGCTTTGCTGATCACAAAGAAGAGCTGGAAAACTGTTACTAACACAGAGCACACGCAGCTCAGCCGCACAGGACTCATGGGAACCCCCTTTTTCAGGCATGCCGTTGCCTGAGGACCTGGAGCCAACCACAGGGTGCTGGGACTCCAGTGAGGACATGAGGAGGTACATAGGGCAGCTCATCGCAAACATGTGAAATGCTTTGGTGTATGATCATGTCTGGGTGTCTTGCAGAGAGACACATCAAAAAGAATGGGAAGAGAGGAGGCTTTTCAGCACATCAAAGAGGAAGGTGGTGCTAATATGCCTGCACTGAGGTTAAAAACACAATCCCTTGTTTAGTGAGCAGAATACAGAAAACCTAACTTTATATCAGCTTATTTCAGTTATTTAGGAATAGAGTTCTGTACCATGTGGACGCCAGAGCAAAGGACCAGAGCTGGGATGTGGAAACACATTTGTGAGAACAGATTTTTCAGGAATGTGGTGGCATGAATTGCAGTTGAACCAAGAAACTAAGGAAGAAAGAGCTTCATATGAGGAGGAACACCCTTGTGTACAGGATATTTTTTTCTGCCCCTGTGCCTGTAAAAGGATAACCCTCACTTTACAGAATGGCCCATCTTCTTTGCCAGAGGGTAGATGGCTGCAAGGGTGGAAGGAAGCTGTAGCTTGTAACTCCCAAGAAATGTGAGACCTAGCACTTTACCTCTTCAGCAGGAGTGTTAAAACATGTTGGGTGGATAGACAAATTCCAGGATAGTGACCTGGAGAAGAAAGGAGAACAAACCAAAAATGACTAAGAGGGTGAGACTATCTGAAGCAACAGACAAAGGTGGGGTTCAACTGGAACCTTGCAGGTCCATGCTGAACTACAGTTTAAATGCCTTCTCCTGCATGTGGACAGGAGCGTGGAGCCTGACCTTTTTCACTGCTGCTGGTGAGAGAAGATGTGCTTCATGCTGCATGTGCACACAGTGATGCTTTGGGCTGAAAACCATTTACAGGGGCCTTTGTGGCTGAGAGGTTAGGAGAAAAGAGGG